>JAINUG010000127.1:0-600000 GCA_029706075.1 Aldrovandia affinis | reverse complement strand
TCTGGGCTTATAACCCAAAGCTTGCAATCAAGATAGGGCACTGTCACAATATTCTGCAGCACAGTACATGGAATGTACCTGAAATGCCTCCGTCAAATATTCAGTTACACAGACGGAAACTACAGAACAATATAAGCTATGCCAATTGCAGAAGGGGTGTCTGCAAAGGTAATAATGCATTATTCTTATGATAACTATCCCAGGACCAATTCCCCATCCCTCCTCCAGATCCCCAGACCTACTCTCTCCAGTGGTGCTGCCCTTCATCTTCTGGAATAACCTGGTGTAGAGCTCCGCCTGCTTCTCGCTCATGGGACAGAACTCCACACGTTCCTGCTTTTGAGGCAGCTGTTTCAGGACCTGATGTGGACACAGCGAACCCGGCACAGTTGCACACAAACTTCCATACAAACCTAAACTTTGAAGAATAGGCGTGAATATAACATTTCCCATGCTGAGCAGTGAACGGACAGCGTAGTACGGTCAAACCATTAACACAAGGGGAAGAGGTCCCTTTTCCCATGGTGCACTGTGCTGTGGTCGGTATTTCTGCCCAGTCAGTGTGCAGCGCTGGAAGCCGCATGATGTACCTCACTCTTGATGCGCCTCAGGATGAAAGGCTTCATTATGAGCTTGGCCTGGTCGATCCTCCCCCTCTCGTATGTGCGCTGCTCCTCCGATGATTTCTGATGACAGCAGAAAAAATAAGACCCAGCATGCATGCTGGTTGAGGAGAGGGGCAACTGAAACTGAAGGCATCATCAATATTTACAGTACAGATTAGATATATTAACTGCCATTCTGAATGTAAGCCATGACTGCAGTACATATCCAAACTTCCATGTTAATAATTCACTTTTCACAAATTCTGTGAAACGTGAATATGCCTCTTATAATAGATATACCAACTAGGGTGGATTCAGGTCCACTGGAGGGCCCCCAGTTCCAGTAATAATTTGACCTGGGTCAAATTATTATTTGAAATACTTTAACCTTTAACTTTACTGCAGACTACTGACAATGGCAGAGGAGATGTTAAGACTCATAAACCCTCTCCCCAATGCTCCGTCCCTACCATGGAGAACATCCTGATGATCTGTGAGGTGCTACTGGAGAACATGGAAGGCATGATGAAATTGAGAAGGGACATGAGCTCCAACAGGTTGTTCTGGAGAGGGGTACCAGTGAGGAGCAATCGATGCTGGGCCTGGGGGTCACACGGAGGGGCAAGAGATTCAATATCTAACGGCAATGCAATTACACAATTACATATCTCTTATCATTAACATTTCCAACATCAATAAATAAGCATGCAGCTATAGTGACTGATATCAGTAAATATAAATATGTCAATAGAACACACTGACGTTGATGGCCATTAGGTGGCGATAGCGGAGGGAGTTCATGTTCTTCAGCATGTGTCCCTCGTCAAACACGGCGTATTGCAGATTCAGTTTCCGAAACAGACTCCGGTCATTCTCAGTTCCAATTGCCAGATTGTACCTGCCAGCCAGAACAAGATGGAAATCAAATGTTCCCATAAACACACCATTCAACAATATAGTAACAGTTAAAGCTGCACATAACTCGTGTTCATGTAATTCCCGAAGTGTCAGTATTAATGATTGGCCCAGGGATTTGCCAGGAAAATTCACGAATGAAACTGACCCTTCAAGTTGAACAAATAATACAATCACAATTGGCACGGTGACTGCAAAAGCTTTTCTACATCATTTCAAGATAGAAAGCATCTTAATTTGGTGATGTTTCTTTTCTTTTACCACTGTTTTCTCCCAATTTGTGTATGTTTGTGTATGTTTCTCCCAATTTGTGTACATTCCCTCAACTTGGGAGAGCACAGACAACCCCCCCACTTCAGGTCAACTTTATTTGAATCTTATTAGTACCTATGTTTATGCATGTGACCCCCCTCAAGATCCACCCTGCCCCCCACACCCTCACACCCCTCACAAACACAAGATACCCCACCCTTACCAAATAGTGAGAAGGGGAAAAAATATATAATAATGACAATTATCAGATGAATAACAGACAGATAGGATCTGCTGAGAGACTAACACAGTGAATTTAAGTAGTGTTATTCAATAAATGAAAAATGTATATATGGCTGAGTGCCTTCTGGATAATTTAAGGAAAGTGACTATTGTATGGGGTTATAGAGAAACATTATTTTTAATGTAGACACCTTAATGTAGTTTGTTTTTGTAATGCGTGTTCCACTGACTACTTCCATCATAGCATGTTAGATATGATTATCTTACTTTAGAGATTTTTTTTGATTGTTGAAAATGTGAAAGAGTTGTCAGGCAAGGTAATGCAATCAAGAAAATATGACTGTAAATGCTGCATTGTGTCAATCCTGCCAGGTTCAGGCAAGGATCTACAGCAGTTTATTTTTATTTTTATTAATTTATTTCAAATGTATTCCCCGTTTTTCTCCCAATTTGGTTGCCAATTGTACCCTCTATTTTATTTTCAATTCCCCACCCCGTCCTCCGGGAGCGAGATTCACATTCCTGGACCTATTTCCCCGCCTCTTCCGAGACGGAGAACTTCCACGGATGCCATTAACCTTCTCCTCGACGGACTCGTGCCGGCTCTCCCTCCCCCTTCCCCCGGAGGCGGACAGCCAAATGCCGCCTCCGATTGGGCTGACGACCAGGGCCGATCTGGTAGAAACGCGGGTTTCGATCCGCGTCCCTGAGGGGCAGTGCACACCACACAAAGTGTGGAGCGTTAGACTGCTACGCCATCCGCCAGCCCCCTACTACAGTTTTAGAGAGACGTTTATTGAATCAGCTGTTGCACTGATAATCTTTTGGGCCATTTTTCATTTCTAACCTTAAGTACACCTTTGTAATAGCACAACTTGGCAATAAAAACCCCATTCATCCTTAATTTTCTGGCCATCATAAAATCATTGTCTTTGGAGGAAAAAGAAAAACAAAGCACACAAAAAGCAATGGAATGCAACTCCAGATATTAGGATTTGCAGGTCACAAGGCGTGAAGATTAAACACTGAGCACTCACGTGGACACAATGATGTTGTAGTCCACTTGCTTGTTAAGAATGTTGTATCGAAGGCATTTGCGCTCCTCGATGGACCCTAAACAAACACGAGTTAAATACTGTTCCATTTGTACAGGAAGCATGGATTACCAAAAAAAACTTGAGTACATTGCAACATCAATCAAAAGGAAAGTGCTTTTTACTGAAGACGGCACACAGCTCTCGCTCAATAATGGAACAGAGCATTGGGGGAAAATTTGCGCATTAAATTCCAAGATTTTTGCCTAGCACATACTTCATGGTTAGTGAAAATTGTAAGTGAATGTATTGCAAGAGAAGTTGACAAATATTAACTCTGTAGGAAGAATCATATAAAAACATAAGAATACATAATGACGAGTACTACATCTAGTCTGGACTTGAATAGCCCAAGTGTTTCTGCCTCTACTACCCGACCTGGCAAGCTGTTCCAGGCATTAACAACTCTCTGTGTAAAGAAAAACGTCCTAATATCTGTGTGGAATTTGCCTTTAATTCATTTCCACCTGTGGCCTCTTGTTCTGCTGACCCCACTTATCTTAAAAAATCTTTGGTATTTCACTTTGTTAATCCCTTTTAGGAATTAAAACCTCAATCAAATCCCCCCTAAATCTCAGTTTGCTAAACTTAAATAGATTGAGTGCCTTAAGTCTTAAGTTATCATCATAACTTTTACCTTTCATACCAGGTATCAGTTTAGTTGCCCTTCTTTGGACTTTTTCAAGAGCTTCTATATCTTTCTTGTAGTGCGGTGCCAAGAACTGCACACAGAATTCTAAGTGAGGTCTGACAAAGGCATTATATAACATTAATATAACCTCCTTTGATTTATACTCAATACTTTTTGCTATGTATCCCAGCATCCTGTTGGCTTTTTCACTGCTGTAGCACACTGCTTTGATGCAGATAGGCTTTGATCAACTACAATTCCTAAGTCTTTTTCAAATTGAACACCTACTAACTTTTCTCCTCCCATAAAATACTCCTGTCTAATGTTTTTATTTCCCACATGCATAACTTTACATTTAGCAATATTGAATGTCATCTGCCATGTATCTGCCCATTTTTGGATTTTGTTTAAATTATCTTGGATTACTTTAGTCGATTCCAAACTGTTTGCCAAACCCCCAAGTTTAGTAACTCGTAACTTTAGTAAGTTTATATAACTAAGGATGATAAGCTAAGGATCATAGCAAGGTGCTGTGAGCAGTAGAGTCCTGTAAGGATCGGTGCTGGGACCTCTGCTTTTCCTTATTTGCACAAATTACCTTGATAGGTATGTTAGTAGCTAAATAAATTTGCAGATGATACAAAACCTAGGGGTTAAGCAAACAGTATGGACCTACAAAGGTAATCAAAGATTATTTAAACAAAATCCAGGAGTGGGTAAAAACCTGGCAGATGATATTCAATATAGCATGTAATAACTGTAAAGTTCAATATAAATGTAAAGTTCTGCATGTGGGAAATTTAAGACAGGAGGAGCATATTTAGAATGTGTCCAATTTGAAAAAGACTTGGGAGTAGTAGATACAAGTCTATCAGAATCTAAGCATTGTGCAGTAGCACAAAAGGCAAAAAAGGCCAACATGGTACTGGATATATGGCTAAAAGTATTGGCCATAAATCAAAGGATGTTATATTAATGTTATATAATGCCTTTGTCAGGCAAGGGGATTTTTGTCAGGCAGCAGTGTGGTATAATGGTTAGGGAACTGGGTTTGTAACGTTAAGGTTGCCGGTTCAATCCCCAGGTGGGACACTGTCGTGAAACCCTTGAGCAAGGTACTTAACCTGAATTGCTTCAGTTATTGTCCAGCTGTATAAACAGTGTAAAGAAATGTAAACTGTAAGTCGCTCTGGATAAGAGCATTTGCTAAATGCCTGTAATGTAATGATTTGATTGAGGTTTTTAAATTCATAAAAGGGACTAACAAGTGAACTACAAAAGATTTTTCAGGTTGAGTTCTGTCAGCAAAACAAGGGGCATTGGTGGAAATGAGTTAAAGGTCAATTCTGCACTGATATCAGGAAGTATGCTTTATACAGAGAGATCAATGTGTGTCAGGCAGAGGTAGAGTCCCTTGGAGTGATCGTCTCCAGGCTGGATGGAGTCCTGCGTATTCTCTAGACTGTAGGCAAGTGACAAGCCAAGACGGGCTGATTATGTATTCTTATGTATGCATTATCACATATATGGGTCATTCCGTGCAGAA
Source organism: Aldrovandia affinis (assembly GCA_029706075.1). Classification (NCBI taxonomy): domain Eukaryota; kingdom Metazoa; phylum Chordata; class Actinopteri; order Notacanthiformes; family Halosauridae; genus Aldrovandia; species Aldrovandia affinis. The sequence continues at coordinate 594,714 of JAINUG010000127.1, read as the reverse complement.
TAGACAAACATTCCCACCTGACCCCCTCCGATGTACTGTGTGCAGTGTCAACCATATACAGCTCAGGTAAAAATTAAGAGACCACTCCAAATTTTTCTTAAATCAGCATCTCTATATGTATGGCAGCCATTACATTCCAGTGTCTGTTGAATTCCAACACAAGCACACCTCATTCTACTTAATGAAGTACTGATTAGGTGATCACCTGAACCAAATCTTATTTAACGAGGAAAAGTATAAAAACCACTGCTGTGGTCATCACTATCCTCTTGCAATAGGACCAGCTGGATGGCAAAGAACAGTGCGAGTAGTACCTCAAAAATAATTGGAATCAAAAAATAACTATTGACCATGCCAAAAGAGTTGAAAATAAAAGTTTTGAGTGAGGAAAAGAAGGGTTCAATTCTGGCTTTACTGGCAGAGGGATACAGTGAGCGTAAGGTTGCTTCTATTCTTCAAAGTTCAAAGACGGCGGTTTATAAGAACAAGGTCAAGCAGCAGACATTGGGGACAACAAAACAAAACAAAACGAAAACTACGCGAAAACGACTCTCTACTGACCGGAATGACCGCCAACTCATTCGAATGTCACTCAACAACCATAGGATGACATCAAGTGACCTACAAAAATAATGGCAAACGGCAGCTGGGGTGAAGTGCGCGGCGAGGATGGTTCGAAACAGGCTCCTAGGGGCAGGGCTGAAGTCGTGCAAAGCTAGAAAAAAACCCCTTCAACAATGAGAAGCAAAGAAGAGCCAGGCTGAGGTTTGCAAAAGACCACAAGGATTGGACCTTAGTAAGGAGTAAGGTCATCTTCTCTGGAGAGTCCAATTTTCAGCTTTGCCCAACACCTGGTTGTGCCCAACACCTGGTTGTCTAATGGTTAGACCTGGAGAGGCCTACAAGCCACAGTGTCTCGCACCCACTGTGAAATTTGGTGGAGGATCGGTGATGATCTGGGGGTGCTTCACCAAGGCTGGAATCGGGCAGATTTGTCTTTGTGAAGGACGCATGAATCAAGCCACGTACAAGGTTATCCTGGAAGAAAACTTGCTTCCTTCTGCTCTGACAATGTTCCCCAACTCTGAGGATTGTTTTTTCCAGCAGGACAATGCTCCATGCCACACAGCCAGGTCAATCAAGGTGTGGATGGAGGACCACCAGATCAAGACCCTGTCATGGCCAGCCCAATCTGCAGACCTGAACCCCATTGAAAACCTCTGGAATGTGATCAAGAGGAAGATGGATGGTCACAAGCCATCAAACAAAGCTGAGCTGCTTGAATTTTTGCACCAGGAGTGGCATAAAGTCACCCAACAGCAATGTGAAAGACTGGTGGAGAGCATGCCAAGACGCATGAAAGCTTGCAAATCAGGGTTATTCCACCAAATACTGATTTCTGAACTCTTCCTAAGTTAAAACATTAGTATTGTGCTGTTTAAAAATGAATATGAACATGTTTTCTTTGCATTATTAAAGGTCTGAAAACACTGCATCTTTTTTGTTATTTTGACCAGTTGTCATTTTCTGCAAATATTTTTATTTGGAATTTGGGAGAAATGTTGTCCGCAGATTATAGAATAAAACAAAAATGTTCATTTTACTCAAACACATACCTATAAATAGTAAAACCAGAGAAACTGATCATTTTGCAGTGGTCTCTTAATTTTTTCCAGAGCTGTATATATACATATACTGTATACAGGGCAGTCTAAGTATTTGGACAGTGCTACATGTTTTGTTGTGATGGCTCTGGATTGGAGGTTAAAGTGCAGACTGTCACCTTTAATTTAAGGATATTTACATCCATATCGGGTGAACCCTGTAGGAATTGCAGGACTGTTTATACATTGTCCATTAAGGGTATTTAAGCACAGGTGTGGCTGCCTAGGGTCGTCAGTATTGCCTTGTCCCAAAGCCCACACTTGAGGTACATGTTCTTCCCTAAGTACGCACTTGCGTGACGTATTTCCAGGATTCGCGAGAAATCCCACCCCGAAGAAAAATTTTATTTTTGTAAACTCTCTTCTCTGTTTTAATGGGCAGTGCATCCGCCACTAAATCCTAACATGACAGTTTACATTAGTCTTAGAACCATATCACGTGCTGCCGCATCAAGGTGCTGTTGCATCTACATTGATATCTGAACCGCATCATTTTGGGCCAATTTCCGAGGCACGCGTACTATGAAGATTCACAGAACGTCCGTTGCTAGAGCATTAACACCACGATATGAGCTGCATCAAATGCTACCGTATCAGTATGAACTAGATCTGTACTACCTCCTTAGGTGGAACATTAATGTGCTTCACATGTATATAGACTCATGTTCTGAGCCAGATCAAATGCTAGCTGTATCAGAATGAACTAGATCTGTACTACCTCCTTAGGTGGAACATGAATGTGCTTCACATGCATATACACTCATGTTCTGAGCCAGATCAAATGCTACCGTATCAGTATGAACTAGATCTGTACTACCTCCTTAGGTGGAACATTAATGTGCTTCACATGCATATACACTCATGTTCTGAGCCAGATCAAATGCTACCGTATCAGTATGAACTAGATCTGTACTACCTCCTTAGGTGGAACATTAATGTGCTTCACTTGCATATACACTCATGTTCTGAGCCAGATCAAATGCTACCGGTACAGACTCTTAGGAAGAGTAGTGCAAACATACTTAATTATTTTACTGATAGAGCAAGCATAGGCAACTGATAAAATCAAATCAAGTGACAATGGAAGAATCAGGATATTTACTCACCACAGTAGACTAGCACCTTTAGACTAGGACACCAAAGATTCAGTTCCCGAACCCAGTTATCTGTCATGCAAGGGAGAAGAGTTTTCATTTTCAAAGCATAAACAAACCTTGAAGTTTGCCATCGCCCCCCCCCTCCACCTCCACCTCTTACCCAGGGTTGAGGCAGGCACAGTGATGAGGTGTGGGCCCTCAACACCCTCTTGGTACAGGTTAGCCAGGAAGGAAATGGCCTGGATCGTCTTTCCCAAACCCTGCATGCAGGAGACAGGAAGTTACACGGCCACAGCTATCGAAAGAAGTCTACAAATAAATCTAGGAATTAAAACTATGGGTTTTATATCAAAGTGTATTAAGTTCACAAACCCACCAAGCAGCGTGACCCTGCTTGTGATCATCCACCAACTCAATCTCTGTAGCTAGACATTGTATCCTGTGCAGCCTGAGCCTCCTCCTCACATTTCAATACTGCGGGCTGTGCCATGACAATACATGTAGATTGCACTCATTGCTGCCTAGACAGAGATGCACAAATAAGCGAACATGCTAGCTTCTCACCATCTCGTCTGCCAGGATCCCATTCAGGTTGTTCTGATACATCATAACCAGCCAGTTCAGTCCAATCAGCTGGTAAGGCTTCAACTGAAACCTTAAAACATCACAACACCGTATAAAAATGATCAATTAAGGAAATAGAGCTGAATCAAACAAGGTTGCAATTCATAAAGACAGGGATTATTTTAGGGTTCATTTTTTAATTCCTGTACATACATTTGTAGCCCTGGGATTCTACAATGCTTAACCATGACACAAATTTAAAGGTGAAATGGTTTCACACCAGTGTGGTCCTCTTTAGGCAGCACAGAGTAGCATATTACAGGCTCCTGGCTTAGGAGGTTAAGGGGGGTCAGGTATAACTGGTAGACATTTAGTAAAATAACGGGAATCCCATAAGAAAGCAACATAAACAGGAGTACTAAGATGTACAGTGTGTTCTCTGGTGCTTCGGAGAAACAAGATGAATGGAGGGTGCCGATGATGACCTGGGGTTCTGGGGGTCGATGCTCAGTGAACACAGAGGCACTAGCTGTGTAAGAGGGACATGCACATAGCGTGGATACATGTCCTATGTGTACGCATGAATCATTATTACTGTACATTTGCTTATGCGTGAAGGCCTAAGTGTTGTTGAGTGACATCATAAGAACATTATTTGATACCTCAGATATCCACCCCACTGCCCTGAGTGCTGAGCAAATTTTTTCTGAAAGGAAACTACGTAGGGTACTGTACCATTTTGAAAAGCAGTGTTGGAAAGCATGACATTGGCTAAGTAAGAGAGTCAGGTAGCTCTAACTTGAATTTCCCAGTTTTTATTTTATTTGTAAACTGGATTTTTGTCTGAAATAGATTGTATGCGAAGCTTGCATTTAACTCACTTGCTGTTTAGGATATCCGGCTGCTTTGCAGAGCCCAACCCTCCATTGATAACTTGCGTCACAGCCTTTGTCATCTTCTTGCCAACGTTCTCACATTTGTTCATCAGACCTAGCACAACGTCCCGCTCCTTCAGGACCACGCGACATCCCCGGAGCAGCTCGGAGGACAGGCCGTTCCCCTTGTGAAACGCCTCACACTGCGGAGCACACAGACACAGGCCCATTCAAAAGGCTCACCCAGATACTACGTTACTGCCTTGTAAAACTACTCACCCCCTTGCAGTTTACTTACAATCACAACACTTTTAAATATGATTCCATACGGGCCAAAAATTCACCTTTCAGGAGGACAATGATCCAAAGCACAAGGCCCATACTACACAGGTGTTGCCTGGGATCAGAGTAACATTGACAGTATTCTGTTACTGCAACAACATAGTCTGGTGTTGGTCCATTCACTCTGCCCAACTACTACGCTTGTTAATGGGGAGGGCTTAGAATCAATTTCTCTTTTTCATCTTTAAACAATCATATTTTTCAGTGCAAGTTGGTTTGGATTTTGTGTATCAGTCTGTTCTTAGGCAAAGCTACAAGTTACAAGAGAGACAATGATAAAAATGGGATAGACTCAATGGGGCAAAAATAGTGTTCAATGGGGAAAAATGATTGGACTTGAATAAATACTGTATTTGGTGTAATGAGTGAAAAATTGAACAAATTTTAAAAAGAGACCTTGTAGGCCCAGGTAGAGGGAGGTGTTGCGTCTCTTACCAGGTCTTCCCAAGCCTTGTAGGGTCGCAACTCCACAATCTTCTGCGCTTTCTTCACAGAGCACCCTGTGATGAGTGACAGCTCATCCACTGATGCTTCCTGGAAGAAGTCCAAAATCCGTCCGTTTAGACCACGGTCCACGCGCTCCCTTTCAAAGTCAGAGTGTCCGGAATATTCCTCTGGTTCACTGTTGACCACGCTCTCAGAGTCCGAGCCGCTGTACTGATCTGGCGCTGTCCGCACTCTCCTCTTTCTCTGAGACACCCTGGTTGCCACTTTGCTAGCCCCATTGAGGGGTTTCTGTGCCGTACAGGAGGGCGATAGGGAAGCTCCAGCCCTCAGCCCTCCTGGAGGGCAGGAGGACCTGCTGTCAGGGACGCTCCCCTCCCCACCTCCCCTTACATCTCCAGAAGAGTCCTCTGTGAGTTCGGAGGATGAAGACTGTCCATTATCATAAAGGCTTCCAGGTTTCTTGCCACTGGATTCAGGTAAGCTGGAGTCATCAACTGCAGTGAAATAAATCAGATGATAAAATGACATGAGAACTGAACACGCTAGCTGGCATCTTTTGAAAAATATTTTGTTTCTGATTTTCTCCAATTACAACGGCTATTTTCAAGTCAATCCCCCCCTCGTAATGCGAGTTTGCTGTCGTAGCCCTGTGACCGGTAGTGACGAAGGCGAAGCATCGTCTCCTCCGAGACGGCTCTCGCCAGGCCGTCAACCGTTACCCAATCGCCGCCCCTGGTGGCACTCCCGACTCTGGCACAGCCGGTGGGATCGAACCCCGGTTGCCGTGGCCAGCGTCGAACGTTGTAACCACTGGATCACGCGGGAGGCCACTAGCTATCATCTTTATGTCACCATACTGAATATGCGCTGATCCCAAATAAGATTCATGTTGCTTGGGCCAAATTTCACTAATAATAATTTTGGCCTAAATAATGTTAACACACGTTACACACATTTAACCACAGGTTAGCCAGTAAGCTACAAAACGTTATCATAATGGATAAAACTTTCTACTGTTTATTCATTTACTCCTTATTATTACCAGGCTGTTGCTGTAAAAGAGAATATGTTTTCAATCAACTTACCTGGTTAGAAAAATGTTTTTTGTATTGTGCATGGAGGAATTATTATGGATGCTAGTGCGAGCACTAGTTCGTACTAGTGGTGACAGAAAGATCAGTAATGCAATAAACTTGTAGAAAATGGATTAGCAACGAAAAGCTGTAGCTTGCTAGCTAGCAGACCGCCGAAGGCTCCTGGAAGTTACGGGAGTCTCCCAGATTTAAGCCTCGGCTCCTGCATGCCCACAAATAATATAAAAACTCTGGTAAAAGGGTTTGCTCTCACAGAACACCTCTGTGTGGTTTAAAAATATATATATATTAATTCAACTATCTCATCCTCTTACTACGAGGAACTGGTAGTGACAAAGACGCCAAACTGCCTCCTCTGAGATGGAACTCGCCGAGCCCTCAACTGTAACTCCGACACAGAACGAGCCACTTGTGCATGTGGCAAGGTTATGCCAGCATGCTGGCTTCCCTCACCCCTTCCCCTGGGAGCAGGCAGTGAATCGCCACCCACCAAAAAAAGAAGAAAAAAAATAGGGACTCCTGGTCAGAGGGCTGGCGCAGTGGGCAACCTGCACTTGTGGGCAACCAGAACAAGTGCCTACTTCTCCCACACTGCAATGCATGGTCTTTGCATTGTTTTAGACAAGAGAGAAAGAAATGCATTATGGGAGATTGTAGTTGCAGTAAGCTGAACAGGAAGTTGATGAGAAAATTTTATTTTCGTTTGTATAAAATGTATAATACTTTGCATTCGTACAACAATAAGGACAAAGGATAATATATAAATACTGTCTTGAAGGAGAATTCATTTAAATACTATATACTATAGTGTAATACCTGGAATTCCCAGCTTTATAACCTCATATCCCCTTTTAAAAAAACCATATTCTAGAGCTATAACTATATCAATTATAAAAAATATTACATTTTTTAACTGTTTGATGGGGCAACTCACATCGGAAATGATCTTGAGGTCAAGCTCTTCCAAAATCCCTTCTGCGTGAGAACAAATACGGCACCACAAAAATGGTTCCCTGACACTAGCAACAACATTACAATAGCCTTTACAAGATTCTTAACTTTTAACACAGAATCGTCTCGTCATATTGTGTTTAGTGCTGGAAATGTGATGACAAGGGGTGCATATGCCTATAACACAAGGTCATCTCACCTGGATCAGAAAACATGCGTAGTGCCTCTAGGGTGTCCTCAAAGAGCCAGTCATGTTCCAGGAGCACGTCCCTAAGCTCCTGTAAGCAAGGCCGATGAACAGGTGCACAAGCTATTTGAGTAACAGGAACATATGGCTAAATACAGTTGATTGAAGTGGCTAAATCATTTATTCATTTTAAGTCAGTCAAATCTGAATGTTTATGCAAATGTAATCAGGATTTCCACACTTTCCACCCATACAATAAATTCAAAGACTTTTCAAGTCCTTTCAAGGTCCCATTGCTGTTCAGTTTCAAAGACCCATAAAAACTGTACATGTGTATAACAGATCATCAATAAAGAAATAAAAAATGGCCTCAATGTCCCTGAAAATTATTGTTGTGCAGGATAGGTGCTCTCAGCCCCCAATCCAAATGAAAACAATAACAACAGTGATAATTAAGTATAATCCTGCATATCCAACATTTTCAAATGTGAGCATCAAATAAAGAGCCAAACTTTACAAAAACTACACCGAGCTACAAAAATTCCCATTAAAAAAAGGAAAATTAAGGTGATTGGCAAACTCTCAACAAAAAATTAAAAGCATTTCAAAGCACTAGTCATTTTCAATTCCTTGATTGTATTTTTCTAAATCTGAGGACTTTCAATGATTTTAAAGGACTATGGGAACTATGGGTTATTAAGAATGAATTTATTAGAGGAATTGTTCTGTGGAGTTGTAGGATTGAGATGATTGGATACTCACTTCCTTGTCCAGGGTGGGAAATTTCCTGTGTAGTCGCCTCACCATGTCTTCTTGATTTTTCCAGCTAGGCTCTGGACCCTCCTCCTCAGAGTCATCAGTCTGATTGGTCACAAAATACGAGTGCATGCAAGCCTTTCAGAACGCAAATCCCTCATATCCATTTCTTTATGTAAAAAAGAACCCTGAGAAGAGGCATCGCTTACCACAGAATCCCTTCTCTTTTTAATGATCTGAAAGGCACTGCTGTCCTCTGAGTCTTTATTGGATCCGATCTCTTTCCTCTTAAGGGTTGACTCTAGATCAACAGACACGTCCAGATAAATTCGCAATTTCTGTTACACACATTAATATTGGCTAAAATATTCTATGTATAAACATTACCCAGGATTACATCAAAAGCACTTGGTTTCGTTAAGGGCATATGCAATTAAATCAAACCAAAATAAACCTCCACAGATTAATTTGGCACCGTATCACGGTGTCAGTTTTTCTCACTATAGTGAGATATGGCGGATGTTCTAGCCAATGAAAATTAGCTTTCACTGAGTGGTCAGGCAGTAGAAAATCTACCAACCTACTCATGTTAAAATGCTGTATGGTGGTCAATATTTAGCCAAATTAAGTTCAGGAATTGCATTCAGGAAGTTAAATGATGAAAGTTGGAAGTTATGAAATTATATTTTAGCATGTATGTTTGAAAACACTATGGTACAAATTTTTAATGTTTTACCTTATTCATTCATTCATTCATTATCTAACCCACTTATTCCTGGTTAAGGTTGCGGGGGGGCTGGAGCCTATCCCAGCATGCATTGGGCGAGAGGCAGGAATACCCCCTGGACAGGTCGCCAATCCATCGCAGTTTCACTGTATTCATTAATAATAATAATAATAATAATAATAATAATGAGTCAAGAATCTGCTTTTACGGGACCTGATTCAGCCTGTCACATTTGAACATTTTAAAATGCCTAACCTGGTGAAAACATAAACACATCGGACTGATAAATGAGTGAAGATGGCACCCTTTTAGCTCCTCTGATTCTGCACTTCCTTGTTTCACCATGTCCCTGGACTGTCCAGTACCAACGTCCTTAAAGATTTTAGGGATGAGATGGACCCTACCCCTGCCCTAAGGAATGTCTTTCCGGTAGCCTCTTAATTGTCAAAACCTGTATTCAAGGAATCCCATCAGATCTTTGAATATGTTGCTTATTCATAGCCTTCATAAGCATCATTACTGAAAACGGTGAGTTGGCCATCACAGGACCTGAGTTGCCCTGTCATCATTAAGAGTGCTGGCCAATTTTCTCCAATATGTTTGTGTTTATTGAGTTTTTTTAATTCCCTCTGGAAAATGTCCATTGGTAAGCACTGTGACAACCTCTTGGCAAATACCGCTATTCAAAAATAAAGATTGATTGATTATAAATTATGCACTCAATATTTCAAACTGCTTTGGCTTTAGGGGTTATTTTTAATTGTACTCAATTAGCCGACATATCCACAGTCCCAACAGGGCTGGATATACTGGATCATACTATTTGTGTGTGTGTGTGTGTGTGTGTCTATATATATTCAGGAATTGAAAGGAAAAAAACCCTCTTCATGCCGCCGTTTCAGATTCTGCCTTTGCGCTTGTGAAGTTCCGGTATGGCCGCATAATAGGCTGATGCTTTTATTTGACCACAACCATAACACATTCTAATGCGTAGGCTATGTTTTATTTAATTAACCAGGTTGGTCTCATTGGGATTTACAATCTCCTTTGCAAAAAAATAGGCTAACAAACAAATGATCACACATAGCCTAATGTCTTAAATTGTAGCCTAAAGCTGAACATGAGTGGCTATAGCCTATCGAAAATAACTTACTCGAGTCGGAGACCATCCGATGGCCTACTTCCCCAGTCGTTTCATGTTATGGCACAGGAACACTAGCTTGTCCACATTTTTTGGCAAAAGGCTGCTCCTCCTTTTATTAACGATAAACCCTGCCTTGGAAAACGCGCTTGCAAATTCCACTTTTTTGGATCGTCCGCGACTAAAACGCTGCCATACTCCAGATTTTTTCTTTGACATTATGTTCTTAGGTTATATCGAAATTAGTCATTCAAGTATGCCTATATCACTAATCTTAACTGTAGGCAAATCTTAGGCTGCAATTAAAATGCACATTCGCATGCCTAAAACAAGAATACAATATAGGCTACATGAAAGGGGATGTTACACATAGTTATAAATATATAAACCATACATGCATCCAGAATGGATTATTCTACTGACAAGTGCGCCGAACTGTGGCGCGAATCTAGGTGTCTCATGCTGCGTGGAGAATTATTATTATTTTTATTTTTTCGCACGACTGCTTGACCAAAACAAATCTCGGTCGACCAACAGCCCTTTCTCTTCTCTGCCTCGGCCTCTGACTCGGGGGCACCTTGCCACTTTAGGCTTGCTTTTGGGAGGGTCTAGGTTGGTTCCCCTTCTGTTAAGCGTTTTGTGACAATTCAATTGTGAAAAGCGCTATACAAATAAAATTGATTTGATTAAATTTGATCGACCAAACAATCGACCAGTCGACTAAATTGGGTCAGCCCTACTGACAGCTATACTGACTGTTATATTTTTGTACATATGCACGGCAAAGTGCCTCATCACATCTCAACATGCGATAGCTTCATTACATTTGTTTTAGTTTATTCTGGGGTTTTGTAAACAGATAGACATGTGGCTTAATACTCACGGACTTGTGGCAGATGTGGTGCCCATGCCCAAATCTATTCCCTCTAAGGGCACTATGCAATGAGTCCTCTTAAAATGTTTAAAAAAGACAACAAACATTGAAATAAAAGCAATGCTGGTCGATATGAAATTGGGAAAAGTTATATTATTCTAGGTTCTTGTGAATATAAGTTATAATAATGGACAATGTGAATAAGCAACAATACGTTTTGGGATACAATGATACATGATCTTAAATGATGTAAGAATTGGATGCAGCAGCCTCAATTAAAATGTAAAGACTAACTGTCTCTAGCCTATAATCACCACAATAATACTGAATATAGATAATGGGCTGGCACATACACTCAGTGAAATATTTCAGAATGATTTCAATATTTTGCTAAAACAGCAGGGAAAAACGGATTTAGGCAATAGGTTTTTCTTATTGCCTAAATCCGTTCCCACCCACTCTCTTTCAATTGGAAAGTCTCACAATCACCCAAATAATTTTGAATATGTAATGGACTGACGCAAAGAATATAAAGACAAATAACACACAGTACTCATGGGATTATGATGTCAGATCAATTAGCATGTGAGACTTATTTTACTTCTATTTTAAAGAGACAGACAGGTCTGTCTTTCCCTCACTAGTGGATTTAGTGGTTCTTTACAATTGTGCCAATATCATTTTCCCATATATACAATATTTATCAGACTGATTATGTAATAACCACAACGACAGAATAAAATTACATTTCTGTAGTTTGAGCATGGTGATAGTCATATTTTCACACCCAAACAAGACAGGTTGGGGATTTTTGTTGACAATCAAAATATAAAGATTAAGGTAGTTGTGTGTTAGCATGCAATTCATGAGGTACACTCACACCTGGATGTCAATTACCTAAAATTCAGACACACTCACCAAAATAACATGGGTATATAATGGGCATATGTATATTCTCTGAAAAGGATGTCAGGAATCAATTAATATTTTAGAAGAAAAGGGGTGCATAGAATCTTTGGGCCAAGGAATATACAAAAATAAGGGTCTAGAATATAAAAAATCACACCGACGTGTTTCAGCTGGAGAATCTTCTTTGGGTTGTTTGATGAAGCCATAGCAGCTTAACTGCGTCCATGTTTTTGTTTAAACGTAGTTCTATTTTGAACATGCCGAACAAAAAGGCATTTTAATTTATAAAGGAAGACTGCTTTGGCTTTTCTTAGTATTAGGTCCATAAGTCAAAACCCCCTTACAAAGAACTATATGAATCAGGTTATTGGCTTTATGCATGGTGAGTTTGGTAGACATGCGACCTTCTTAGCCGAAGATGCTGAGCAAAATATAATTATAACAACACTCTTTTGTCTATGAAAAAATATTTTCCATAGACAATAATAGAACAGTGCCCTTAGAGGGAATATATTAGTGCAACACACCAGAAACACCATTGACAGAATTCATAGTGAATAAGAAAGCAAGCACCTATCTGACCAGTCTGCAACAGCCTTCAGCAAATCAGCACTACATCAGTCCACTAGCAGTATGACCATTAAACAATTTACTATTGTGCCCTCTCCAACAGCTGATCCCCTCTCGATTACCTAGCCTTAATTATACGTAAGCAGCCTGGCGTAATGGCATTTTGCTAAATGCTGGCGGACCAACACGTGCTAGCTGGGATCTAAAACAGACCTTTTATTGCTTGGTTATCTAGCATTAGCTAACGTTACATTGTACTAAAGACTGTGCTAAAAATGAGCAACCGGGACAAGATATATACTTTCGGGAACTGGCTTCCTGCAATCACTGCAAGGGCTGTCAATTGATCAAAAAATGTGTTGATTAACTTTTGTGCATTAGTGGAATTAATCAACTAATTTCTCAGGTAGATGTGATTAGAGATTCTTTTTTTTTATTTTTTATCTTGCATCTTTTCATGTACAATACTTTAATACTTACAACAACAATACCTACAATGATCATCAGACCAACCACTATTGATCCACCATATCATAGGAAATGGCTATGATAGCAATAATATTCAAAAATCTTCCATCCCAGTATACCAACACAGTAACATTAAATAACATTATTTGTAAGATGGCAGCATCCAAATGAAAATAACTTCATGTTGCAACAAAAAGGTGGCACTGCTATACAGAAAGTAGCCTAGTAACTAAATTACTATATTTAAGCAGTTAACCATTGCCTATAATAACATGTAACGGGGAACTCTTACCTAGAACTATGAAACCAGTTTGTATGCATGCTATGTTTTGGCTTGCATTTATGAGGATGCTTTACTGCAAACTTGCTTATTGCAAACTTGACAAACTACAAAGATGTTTGTTTACAGTGCAGCCAGTACACTTCCTGTTACATTTCCTTCCAGCTCTTAATTTGTCATCAAATATTTATTTTTGATTCTTCCTATAATATTGTTGAATGGGATGAATGTTTCCATGATGCATTGTTATGAAGCTGCCCATATTACTGCATCAGAACATCTTTATTTTAGAATTTTTTTGTGGCTGTATATTTTAAAATCTTCACATTTGCAAATATCAAAGCAAAGTCGTCAACTAAGGCTTTAGTTGATTTATCTGACTGATTAATAGATTAATAGTTACAGCCCTAATATACAGGCAACTGCCATAATACAGGAAACCAAAATAAAGTGTCTAGGGTGTTGGACCACGACAAACCGTGACAACAGCTTCAATGCGCCTTGGCCTAGATTTGCAACCACACCAAGAGCACACCTCCAATGTACTTGCCTGCGAGACACAGTACAGGCCACACAGTACTATACATGACAACAAGTGGAGGTGCAACTTTCACTGCGATCCATAGCCTGTCTGCAGTGTAAGCCTAAGGGGCCGTGGCCGACTTCAACTCGCCCAGGCCTTGGTCAGACAAAGCCAACTGTGGCTAGTCTCTGCAAGTTCCTGGTCACTGGCGCCTAATGACATCCACAGGGCCCATCCTGCGCTGCTGAGGAGCACTGATTACCACCTGAGTCACTCGGAGTGCTCATAAATACTGCGTTTTAATGAATTCATCACAATTGGGATGCAGCTTGAGAATACCACCAACTATACCAGACTGTTTTTAGCACATACTTTTGCTGCGCTTGGTAAATCTGCAGAAATGTCATTACAATAGCATGGCAGTCGGGCATTAGGTGACCATTGATTTAATACACTGTGGATGTGTTGTATCAGCAGCATTGCAGATATACTCTAGCTACATATTAATCCCTGTCCAACCATTACAACAGAAAATGTAAACACTGGATGGGCAATCTGGCTATTACCTTGATCTCCAAATTTCACCATACAGGGAGCCACAGATCCATCCAATGTGTTTCCGTTTTTGACTACCTAAAACACAGAAAGTGAATAACTGACAGAGCACATTGGTGTTACTGTGATATTACCATGGTATAGTGAGGTATTACCTCCAACTGTTTCCGGTCCCTTTGTGGGGAGACTGCCTGCAGTTTCTCCACTGGTGGCTCATCCTCTTCCTCGTCTGACAATACAATCACCTCCGACACGTCAAGGTCCAACTGTCTCCGTCCTGACACCCTAAACAAAACATGTCAAAAACAATGAGCACGACATAACCTGGTATTCTTAATAAATCAAGTAAAAACATTGATACACCATGAATGTACCATCCTAATCAAAACAATTCAAACATATTCATCAATAACCAAGTGCACTGTGTGAAAAGAAAACAAAGCCATATGAAGTATGGAGCTGAACTACAATGAAAATCCTTTAGATGTCCATTACAGCCATGGCAGATTGGGCAGACAGGGCTTGTTCTGCCATTCTGCAGATTCTCTAAAGCCGCCCACTGTTTACTGCACTTCCGGTGATGATCCTGTTTAAAACCACCAGCAGGCATAATTCTTACTCTTAGTATTCTATATATAGTACAAGTCTGGAGACAGAGATGGCCATTACAAAATAGTGTATTTTGGTGTATGCTTGGTATATTATTGTCTTGTTGAAATAAACATTTGTGCCCAATTTTCAGCTTCCTGGCAGAGGGAACCAGGTTTTTGGCCAAAATGTTTTGATACCTACTGGAGTTCATGATTCCATTGACCTTAACAAGTCTGAATGTCCAACTCTGATTGGAACTGGTTGTTATGGTCAGATGAGACCCAAATTGAGTTTTTTGGCGATGCACACCAGTAGCAGTTAGTTTTTGCGTTGGAAGAAGAATGTTTAGGTTGAAAAGAACCTATACATACAGCAAAATATGGTGGTGGGTAGTGGTTGTGAGTCGAAGCTCACTGACAGGGATCAATTGACATGTACCAGGATAGTTGCTAAAAACCACGGCCTCAAAAATTGAAACTGTACGTTGTGTGCTTAACACATAGCTGATATTTATGGTAGAGCTGCCATTCGGAAACCTCTTGTAACTAAGGCCACTGCACAACAATGCATAATCTGGTGTAATGAGCACAAAATCTGGACTTCTGAGCAGTGGAAGAAAGTAATATAGTCCCGAGTCGTCTTTTACTCTTTTTCCTACATCTGGACGAGTTTATGTTTGAATAAAGCCAAAGGAAGCCTTCAAATGCCTGTTCCCAGCTGTTAAACATGGTGGTGGATCTGTTATGGTACAGGCAGCTGTCTCGTGGGAGTCATTGGGCCCGGCTATTACTCTACATGGTAGAATTACGGCCAAAGAATAGAAAGCCATTTTATTGGTGACCAGGTGCACCTGCCTCCTCTGGCAAACTGACTGTCCCATCCCTCTGGGCGCCCGGCAGCCACTCCTCGCGGTCTCGCCTCTTCTCTGTCGGTGGTGGAATAATCTTCCACAATCGGGCAGGACCACGGAATCACTTGAGATCTTCCGCAAGAGACTCAAAGCCCACCTTTCAGACTCCACTACCACTGAATTCTGTACATCTAGCCAATTGTCATCACCACTGCCTACTTGTTTAATACTTTTTGTATATGTATACTAATTTACTCCTCAAAAAGATAAGATAAATAATAATAATTTACTAACCTTTTCCCTTCCCAGTGTTACAGGCATGGTATGCAGCTGCCAACAACGATGTCTATTGCTGTACTACTGCACTGATCTCTTGCGCAAACTATGATTGTTCTTACCATGTATTAATGCACATTTTGTAAGTCGCTCTGGATAAGAGTGTCTGCTAAATGCTTAAAATATAGAATGTAAAAATGTTTAATTAAAACAAGTGCATGCCGTGGCATTTTACTAGATTCCCTACAATACAGTAACCTGGGGCTGGTTAAAAAGTTGTAACTTGTCACACCTTCTGCCCGCTTGATCACGATGGGATCTAGAGCCTTCAGCCGTTCTGCACCCTGCCTCTGGAACTCTCTGCCACCTAACATTCTTGTCCAATATTGACGCCATCTCTCCTTCCACTTTCAAATCCAGTCTCAAAACACACCTCTTCACTTTGGCATATTTGGTTTGACCTGTTATATATTGTTGTTTATCTGTTACTCTGATTTTGCCTTGTTAATTTTATAATGTTTTGACATGTTGTTTTTACTATGTTTTGTCAGGTGTCCTTGAGAGCCTTGAAAGGTGCCCATAAATAAAATGTATTATTATTATTATTATTATTATTAAGTGGGTCTGGGTGTGGACAGGGATTTTTACAGAGGAAAGTCAACGATCAACAGAAGACATAATAATAATACAAATGTAGACGTGTTCACACTTACTTTGCCTCCTTCACCAATACCCCTCCTGACAGAGAGTCATCGGAATCTGAGTCCAGCACCACTACATCATTTGCAGGCTTGGGGCCAGATGGACGTTTGGCATCGGGGGTTTCTGGGACAGTGGTCACTATGGACCAAAAATAATGACACAGTTTTGGAATTTGTATAATCTCAAGAGATTTTCTGTATTCTTGGTTGAGTCCTGACTTCAATGGGTGATTGATATTTTACAAGCCATCTGATAACACAGCTCTTCACAAACTAAGTGCCATCTCTTCAGGGGATACGCATATAAAAAATCTGTAGCAAAAGTACACAGTAGAAATGTACATATGGCTACAATGTTTGGAACACACACTTAGATGACGCTTTACCAATCACCCAGATTGTACCTGGTCCTTGAGTAAATCACAATAACTTGTGCTTTAATAATAACACAAAAATTGTGCTGCCCAGACCTATACTAACTTCACATAGCAAAGCGCTCGCATGGATCCGCAAGTGCATACTATTGCTCAGTACCCAACTTGGAGGTTGAGGAAACAGGTATTAGAAAATGTAGGTCAATTAGGTAACTAAACATCAAACAAAAAGTTCGGGAATTTGTGTTTGGTAGATTATTTCTCTGTTGTAACAATGCTTCTTGGCAATAAATTGTATACTGTTGGAAAGCCTTATTTAAATTTATTTCCCTTTTAAATGGTGCCCCATTTTTAAGGAACATGCATTTGTGGGATGAGCAGAGTGAGCCACCTAGCTTCCCTCAAGACAAAAAAATATTTGCTGCCTACCCGATATTATGTTATTCTGGGTGAGCCATTGTATTCCTGCATTGTCGGTGACTTCTTTTTCTTCTCCAGAACAATTCCTTTATATGAAACGTAAAGGAATTGTTTTATGCTCCCCAGAAACAGCCTGTTACTTATTTGATAGAGAAATACAACAATTTAACTGTAATTTACGTTAAATGGTTTTCAATACAAAGTATTTTTATAATATATTCATATTAACTATTCAAAAAGAACACATCTGATATATTGTATTCATGATTTGATATGTTTTATAATACATTTGTCCTCTCCGCAACAGGGGGAAGATAAAACAAAGGAAACATCAAACAATATATGAGTATTTATTAACTAATAAGGACTTTTTTAAGGAACATGCATTTGTGGGATGAGCAGCACAGCTTAGTATGTGGGTTGTGCCCAAATCATCTCTGCCAATGCCAAACAGCTTATTCTTCTGCTTGCTATTGACTCTGCTACAGTGGTCAATTGGTGTCTGCTCCAAGAATCGGCCTGCCACGTTTGTCTGATCTTGATAAGGCCCGTGCGATAGGGCAACTTAAAGCTGGTGTTCCGCAAAAGCAAGTTGCGGCATTATTTGGAGTGAGCCCTAGTACCATTTCCAAACTGAAGGCCAAATTCCATGAAACGGGGGATGTCAGAGTGGGCGTCCCAAGAAGACGACACCCCAAGAAGACGGGTTCCTCACCCTTTCAGCACTTAGGAACCGTAGGCTGTCTTCTACAGATTTGCAGTCAAGGTTTGCAGGACGATATGGAACACGGCTCTCGGCCCAGACAATCCGGAACAGACTGCACGCAGCCAATCTCCGGGCTCATAGGGCTGCCAGGAGGCCTGCCATGACTGCCCTTCACCATCAGACCCATTTGTGCTGGTGTCGGCAACACCTGCACTGGAACCTGAACATGTGGAGGAACGTTATGTTCAGCGATGAGTCCAGATTCTGCCTACAGAAGTTGGATCGTAGCAAAAAACGAGGCTTGTCATCATTGGAGGCAATCTCAATGCAGAGATATCTAGATGAGATTCTGCAACCAGTGGCAATCCCATATCTCCACAGTCTGGGACCAAACTCCATCCTCCAAGATGACAACGCTCGCCCCAACAGAGCGGGGTTTATCAGAGACTACCTCCAGAATTTGGGAGTAAAGAGAATGGAATGGCCTGCCAAGAGTCCTGACCTCAACCCAATTGAACACTTGGGCGTCAGCTTGGGTGTGCTGTTCGTGCTAGAGTGACCAACACAACCACGTTGCGACAAATCCTGGTTGAGGAGTGGAATGCCATCCCACAGTAGTGTGTGCCCACGCTGGTGACCAGCATGAGGAGGAGGTTGTGGCTGTGCATGGTTCTTCCACACGCTACTGAGGCGCAACCCACATACTCAGCTGTGCTGCTCATCTCACAAATTCATGTTCCTTACAAATGGGGCACCATTTAAAAGGGAATTAAACAGGCTTTCCAACGGTATAAAATGTATTGCCAAGAAGCATTGTTACAAGAGATAAATAATCTACCAAACACAAATTTCCGAACTTTTTGTTCGATGCTTATTTATTCAAGTAGTTTGTAAAAATTAACAACCACTACTACGTTGCTATGTAGCGAACTAGTGAGGAGCTTGCGAGCGATCAGCTACGGCCACTAGAGAAATCGCCATAGTTAGCCACCTAGCTTCCCTCAAGACAAAAAAATACTCGCTGCCTACCCGATATTATGTTATTCTCCTTTTCCGAGTCGGGACTCGGTGAGCCATTGTATTCCTGCATCGTCGGTGACTGCTTTTTTCTTTTCCCTTTCTACAGTTCTCCAGAATTTGTTATTCCCTCCAATGTAAAGTAGCTAGGCAGCTACCTAGCCAGAATAGTCACACAAAAACTATATTTTAAGCAGATGTCGATAGTTAATGTAAGCTCGCCTATTGACTAGATACAGTAGCTAGCTAGCTACCCTAGCATGCCATCTATCTAGCCAATTTGCAGCTTTCCCTAGCCATGGTAAAGACCATTTCCTGCAAGAGCCCTGGAAATAAAGACAACCCAGCTTTAAATTCAAGACGAGTGCAGCAAATTTGGCATGGCTAAGTACATAGCTATTGTTACGTTTATGAAAGCTAGCTAACGTTAGCGAACTGGCGTGCTCAATTCTGGATTTTACCCAGTTCGCTTGGAAATCTGCGCGGCGCAAGAGCATCAGCTATGCGGGAAACCAATAATTTGCGTCACGCTGCGTAAATGCGTATGCGTGGAGGATACACTTTAGTGCCAAACGACACAAGTCATAAGATCTCGACAAAAACGTTTCATTGCACTTAAAAAAGTAAGTTACTTACATACACAAAACATATTCTCTGTAGAAATCTGTAAAAACCCAATTGTTAAAATCGGTCTGTGTACCAAACTGATATCAAAATGATGCGAAGTTACAGCTAAACGTTCACCAACATGTAACTTTAACAGAAATGAAAGGACCACTATTCTAAAGCAATGCTACTCAATCCGTAAATTGTCCATGTAACTTCGCAGTGCGAAGTCACTTCATCTTTCCATCTCATCTTGCGTCCTTCAATGCTGTCTCAGATCAAAAGTGTGTTGTTATGTGTTGATAACAGACTACATGTCCCATAAGGCATTGCGCTGCACGCTGGAAGGACCATAGAAGGACGGTCTGTGGTTCTGATAGCGGAGTACAAATAGCTATGGAAACCCACGTTGCTAGCTGGTATGTTGTTAATAAAGCTTATAAATCTACGCCCGTTTGTCATCCATGAAGGAACAAACATATGTGGGAGCATCAGATCTCAGCCAGGGCCAGATAGACTAAGTGATCCGAAACCACATTTAATACTTCTTAAAAACCACACATTTCTTCGGAGTCAGATGTAATCGGGTTTTATTGTATGCAATACGAAATCACCTACAAGAAAACCAGGCTGTTCGCGAAAGCAGCTCTGGCCTCCTTTCCGTGCATCAACCTTTTAACATGTCATAACTCCTCTTGCCTTGGAGCTTGACGTCATAACCACTCCCACCTAGCTCAATCCCTCCCCCTGACCTCATGGCATTCCCTCCCCATCGTGACCAATTTTTTACTTTCCTCTGTTTGTATTTTTCATCATTTAATTAAAAGATTAATGAAAATAAATAAACAGACATAAACAAACACTTCAGCTGACCCAACTGTGTACTATGTATTTACCTGTATTATGTAGCTTATTAATACTTTTATTTGTTAAATGGCTACATCATTGCCACACGACTTCTGCAGATAGTCTAATTCCAGTGGTTTATAATACAGTATAGCCTACCCGCCGCGCAACCTAAGAATGCTGGTGGTAAAATTTGCGGGATCCCTAATACAAAGTTAAAAGTGTAAAGCGTGGCGGGATTCACTTGCTTAATTGCCGCCACCCAGGCCGCACCTGCACGACTCAGTCAGACTCAAGCTTTGTTGCAGAACGTGGCTTGGGCATGCGAGTACCCGTGTTGTTCTTGCATCATGTGGCGCCCCCTCCACATAGATACCACCTGTAGCTATGGTGGTAGGAGTCTTTCTTTATCACTCGGACCGCCTGTATAACACTCACAGGGCAAATTGTGGCCATTGATTCACAACGACGCTCAATGCAAGCTGACCTTGGTCCAAACAGACTACATATTCGTTCATAAGTAACATACGTTAAACATAATGCATATTTATAGTAATAATAGAACCAGCCATGGTTTAGCTATATAAGGCTACACAAAAAACGTTTTCAGGATAATGTCTTCTCTTCTTTCACAATCTTGCGTCGAAACCGTTGGACCAGTGGACAGAGGAGAGGTTGCCTTTCATTCAGCTGTTACTGTTCGTGATCTTCTTTGGCAGACGCGTGTGTGATAACTATGTGTGTGTTTTAATCTCTCTGCCATAGGTAAGGGAGCACCTGTCTCCTGTGTGTGTTACCAGCTTCAGTCCATGTATGTGCATTTAGTCAGTGTAAATGTCTTCATCGACCCAGGTGCTTTGCACACCGTAGAGGGTTATCACTGTGGTGAGGCCGCCTCAGCACCCATGATGCCCAGGAAATCGGATCACTCCTCCTCGTCCCGTTGGTGCCAGTCTTCTCCATCAAAGCTGTCTCCCGCATAGCCGGCCCAGAACCGGGGATCTTTCACCAGCTTGGCGGCAAGGGGATGGTAGTTCCAGCACTCCCAGCCAGCACCTCCTCTCACAGCTTTAGCATTCACAGGGTTTCCATACTCGTCTCGATACTCGTTGGGTCCTGTTTGGATGACATTTACAGTGAAACACCCCGCCCCCCTTTTTCTGTGTAGGGACCCATGCATTGGTTCACTCCATTCGGGGGCAGTAGGCTTAACCCGCTTCATCTCAACGCCTGTGCCCCCCGCGTCCTCTAATGGGCCCACTGTAACCAGAAATTGCCCACTTGTAGTTGTTACTATCTTTTTGATCAGAGATTGGATAAAAGGAATTAGGCAACATGAGGCAAACAACAACATCAATATTACCAATCCTATAATCACTCCGATTTTTACCAATGCTGCTTTCCATGATGATATGTTCAACCAGCCCCACTACCCCTGGTCTGATTGTCCTGGAGTATTTCTAACATGCTCGTTTCTCATATCCTCCAATGCCTCTAGTGCTACTGTTAGGTTTCCCCCTTTTCCCGTGTGCATTGGGATAATTGGGCAGCAATCTTCCCCAAATCGTTCGCATACCCCCTGTGTATCAGCAAGCAATGTGTCAAGAATCAACCGATTCTGCACTGCCATAATTGTGGTGCCATGCAGCTGCTCCTTTATCCCTTGTAATGATAATATTGTATGGTTAATAAATCTTTGCTGATTGTGCCATAGATAGTTTACCCATTCTGCGTTTCTTATGATTTGGACCCAGGGAGCAAATATTACTATAGCATTGGTGGGGTGTTCACCCATTGCCTTATGTTCTAGTGGAACATTCATAGGGGTACCCAGATAACTTATCTTTACTTCCTCCTGTTCTTTCCATTGTTGCCTCTGCCGTCCTGCACGGCCGGGTGGCGTTAGTTCAACAACTGTCACTCGTCCGGTTAAAACAACTGGCGCACATATTCCTGTCCAGTTTGCTTCTAGTGTCGCTGTAACCTGCGTGCCTTTGCCACGGTACCAATATACGTCAGCCAAAGGATGTGTGCCTCTAGAAAGGTCTGGCATGGTAAATGCAGATATTTTTGTCTCATTGACTATCTTGTCTCTGAAGTTGGCGACTACTTCCCGGAATTTAATTGGTGCGGCATTGGTGGTAGAGTACACTAGGCAGGGGCCCTTATCGCCTCGTTTAGTACATTTAACTGGTGGATGGTAAGCGCTCCCAAAGTGGCGTAAATACAGCCCTGTTGTTTCATAGCTCCACTTCTGCCTTTCCAGTTTTTGTCTCGTGCCACACATAATGGGAATTCAATGTTGTCAGGCACCACAACCATTGGGGTCACTTCAGCATTTACTTCGTCCACGGCAATAAGTATGTCTTGACATCTGCTTATTTCAATAAATGTCTTATTTATATGTATAGACATACTCATCACTTTTGCTGGTGCGATCTAATGGCTGACTTTGATTGAGGTTTTGGGCTTCGTCCCCTCCCACAATTCTAAATGCTTTCCTCCTTTCGCCATGTAGTACAATATACAATGTAGGTAGCACCCTTGATCTCCCATACATTCTGCCTGTGTATAGGGTAATGGTCTTATGTGGGGCGTTCTTAGTTAGCCATAGTTATAGCATGTTATGCATGTCTCCTGATTCACCTGTCTCGCAGAATATTCCAACCATGGATAAAACATATTACCCTTCTTGTGTAAGGTGTGGTGTACTTTCTCTGGCGCCTTGTACATAATACTGGCTGTCAGGTGGCCAATGCTCATGCTGTCATTACTCAATGAGTCATGGGCCTCCGATAGTGTCCCCATCAACACCAATAACACCCCTACCTTTATACCCCATACCCCACTCTCCTTCCTCTGTTTTTCTCTATGTCTCCCTTGTCTCCTCATCCTCTCTACACTCTGAGGGTGCTCCTTCTTTATCCTACCTTTCTGCTATTCCCGCAGATTGATTCTAATATCGTCTTGTGTGCGTCCTGGTTCTCTCGCCTTACAGCAGGGGTTAAGGTGGAACCACACAGTCTTACCTTCAACCTTAAGTGCAGTGGGAGTTGTCAGCACCACCTTGTATGGTCCGTCACGCCTGGGTTCATTCCACTTTCTCTTGATCACTTTGACATACACCCAGTCTCCTGGATGTATGTCACGCAGGTCTTCTGGGATGCTGCTTGTTCTTTCTTCAGTAGCTCCTTTCACCTGTTGGAAGATGGCTTTGTGTATTGAAGTTAGATGTTGCACATAATTTGACAATTCTCTTTCAAGTTGCTCAAGCGCGGGTCCATTGTACGGACCCTGAAGGAACGGTACTGGCATAGGCCTACCAGTTAACATCTCATGCAGGGTTAGATGTGTACTTCTGTTGGTTTGCATTCTCATGCTCATTAACGCCAATGGTATTACATCCACCCAATTGATTTTTCCATCAGCCATTTTTAACTTTTAGTGTGCCATTAGTCCTCTCCACCACTCCTTGGGACTGTGGATGGTACACACACCCAAACCTTTGCCTAATCCCCAACATTTTAGTTACTGTTTTCATCATTTCGGCTACAAAATGTGGTCCACTGATCTTGTCTGGAATCCCAAACCGGGGAAACACTTCCTTACATAAAAACTTTGCCACTGACTTGGCATCTGGACTGTTTGTAGGTGTTGCCTCTACCCACCGGCTAAATCTATCCAACACCACTAGCATGTATCTCTTGCTCTGGACTTGTTCGATCATATCCACATAATCTATCATGAGGTGTCTAAACGGTCCATCAGGTGGTGGGATGTGCCCAATTGGCGCTAAAAAGGCCTTCCTGTTATTATATGTTGCACAGATTTCGTAGTCGTTTAGTGCTTGATTCACCATACTTGTTAAATAGGGCGACCACCATGCATTCGTAATGCGTTTGATGACTTCCCCCCTTGCGCAATGGTCTTGACCATGCGCATCCTTGATCAGGGTGTGGATTAGGGATGCGGGCGCTACAAAGTGCCCTGCCGGTCCTCTCCACAACCCTCTGTGGGAGCCATTTAGAGTTTTTATTGCCCCCCTGTAACCAAACACTGATTTTGTACACACTAGCTTTGGTTTGTGCCTCAATGAGAGAGGAAAGGTCTCCTGCGGGACCAGGGTCTTCTGCCAATATTACTCCCATCGTGCTTTGCCCTACTGCCGCTTGGTGTGCCAGTTCATCCGCTAAATGATTGCCCTTGGATACCAGGGTTCGTGCCTTTTGATGTGCTGGGCACTTCATAATGGCCAGTGCTTTAGGTAGTTTCATGGCCTCTAACAACTCCGAAATTGCCTCTCCATGTGTGATGGGTGTGCCATCAGCCCTGCGAAAGCCTCTTTGCTTCCAGATAGTGCCGTAAACATGACAAACACCATAAGCATATGCCGAATCTGTGTAAATGTTCACCTGTTTTCCCGCTGCCAGTCGACATGCAGCTGTTAGGGCTCTAATTTCTGCTAGTTGAGCGGAGCATGGTTGCGCAACCCTTGCGGCCTGCACTTTGGTAAAGGAATCGTTTCCAGCATTTAATTGTACCACACCGTATCCGGCATGATTCCCTTTATCATCTCTGTAACACGACCCATCCACAAATAGTGTAAGATCGGCTGTAATGGGTTGATTATATAAATCTTCACAAGCTTTAAGAAAAGCTTCTGTTCTCTGCACACATTCATGGGGAGTACCATCGGTCGGCAAAACCATCCTGGTTGCCGGGTTGATGGTCGTGCATCGCCGGATAGTGATGTCCAATGCAGATAATAGGACTTTGTACCTGGTTTGCCTAGCCTGGGTTAGAACAAAATGTGGGCTTGATTCCGTCTATTGCCTGTTGCTTGAGGGGATATTGCCTTTGGCATGGCAACCTGATCCCGTTTTTTTGTGTTATCCGGACTGGTTGTGCTGACCTAACATAATCTGTTTTGTGCTTTGACCATATATTCTCATTTATTATACATCACCTTTCCCGGTCTGATCAGCGGAACAGGGAGATACAACACCTTGCTCCCTTTGTTGCCCATCCTGTTGCTCAAATGAACAAAGAGAAATTAAACACATTTTCTTTTCCCCTTTTTATCCGGGCTGTTGCCCTCAATCCTTATGCGCACTTTCTATTTACTCAAGTCATTCGCAATCACATTTGTTTTCCCTTTCACTCATACCCATGACAACACCATTTCATGTAAGTCCTATTGTTGTAATTCTTATTCATTTTAAATTGGTTTTCTTTTTGAAAACGTTATGGTATTGACTCATCCTAATTCCAAAGTTCCCAAACCTAAAAAAACTTTCATCAAATACTTACCCTCGAGAGGTAGGTGTCACATAAAATTACTCAGCCCAAACTTCCTCTAGCATTTTACACTTCCAATTCCTCCTCCCTCAATTTAGGAAACAGTCCCATGAGCGGGACTACTCTGTATTAATCTTGTGTCCTGCTTACCCCCACCTAACACTAATTGTCCAGAAAACAGTCTCACCCTTTATCTCTGTTCTGGATGGTGTTATCCACCATAGATCCTGCAGATTCCAATGCAGGGCTTCCAGTCCTCCTATGAGAATAGAAGGGGAGGGCTTCCCTTGACCGTCCTATGACGGCCCCGTGCACGGTTGACCATTGGAGTTGCTGCAGCTGATCAGTGGCGGATGTCATCATCACATCCTTTCCCCCCAAGAATAGTTGTGTAAATTCTGCTATTCAAAGGAAGCGAGACTGTGATCTTAAGTTCAGAGGTTTTATTACTGTTTCGAACCCAGGCAAGCAGTCTAACACTCTGCATGAAGAACATCAGAGTATTTAAATAGTAATAATAATAATAAATCTCTCTTACTTGAGATGACTATTGGCTTTAGGAATTTCACCCATTGCCCCTGAGTGAAATCCCTCCTTTATTGATAGGGCCAAACACACGTTTTACCCTCCCAACATACACGTTTCTCTATACATTGGGATGGGGTAACTCTAACTTACGGCCTTTCAGTGCCTTACTATTTGTGCTGTATGATTGGTACAGTGTATTAATGAAGCCCATTCCCAAGTGACAGACCTTAATGCTTTCTGCTCCCCTTTCCTACACTTATCAGCATCTCATGTTTTTCATGCCTTTTACCACATCTGGCAATACACACTTATCTCTCTGCTCGGAAAGGGTTTGGCCTTGCAGCGTTCTGATGACCAGAGGCAGCCTGTTCTGTGTTTGGTTGCTGTTCTACTGCAGGAGCCGTTTCCACTTGTCAGAGAGCACACATTTAGCTGTCCTTTATATTTCCTGTGAAGTGTTAAGAATATAGCCTATATGTATTTGTAACTTTTCTGCTTTCCTAGGACGGTCGTGTTTTACACAATTCTTCTGGCTTGGCAAGTTTCTGAGCTCAGAAAAAGAGCCTCTGCTAACAGTTAGATCCTTAAAATGTAAATGTAAAACTGCGGTGGGAGCGTTTCCTTCACGCGCTTTGATACTGAGGCATTGTCAATGCCGGTAATATGTTCGCTGTCTGTTTACAACTTGCGGAGAAAATACAAAGCTGCTCAAACCGAAACTCAAAGTTCAGCGCCCGGAGAATGGTATTCCCGCTGAACATAATTATTTTGTCCAGCTATTCCTATTCATTGTTTATCTCCTTAATTTAATATATACTTCCCTCCTTTATCTCCAACATACTTTATTGTCTTAACTGACTCTCTACACTGTTTCACTCATTCAATGGGAAGAGGTTTTGTTGCAACCAGTGTACAACACCAGGTGATTTCAATAGTTCCCCTCCTTGGTTGAAGAAGGAAGCTAATTAGTGAAATCACCTGGTGGACTGGTTGCAACAAAAACCTGCATACACTCGGCCCACGATTTTTGAACCCCTGCTCTACACTGTTTCAAATACAATGGGAAGAGTGTTAGCTGGAAAATTGGGGATGAAAAATACGTTTAAATTAAACCTGGAAAATAGGAAATTGAAAAGGGATCAGATAAAAATTTTACAAATCTGGAAAATCTACCTGGATCTTACTTCGCATTACCCTTGGCAATTTATCAATTGTGTCTCCTAAGAACACTCAACTCCCTCTGAATCTATAAACAGAGCAGCGTTCCAATTTTCTTAAGTTTCTGCACCTCCTATTAACCTTCACAAGCAAATAAAGAGTTGAGCCAAACTGATCTGTTGGACCAATAATTTTACACAAACTGAATCACTCAAATTAAACAACTTATGAAAATAAACTATGTCTCTATACTCCTCTCACTGTGCCTCATTCATTAACACAATTCTATGTTCTATTAAAGCATGATTTACTATGTTAAGGCCATATTATGTCAGAAATAGCTATGCATGACATGAACAATAAATTGTCCATATTCATATCCCAAGACTTTTAATCAGTCAGAAGCTCTCATTTTCTGTAATGTGCGATATGACACATGATTCCTTTAGAAAGTGGTTACCTTTTTTAATTGATTCAATTAAATTAGATTACACTGGCAGGTGAAAATAGTGGGGGCCTTATTGTTGAAATTATGGACACCTGTTCACTGAAACTAAACTGTTTGTGGAAAATCAGGAGCTCAATGACAGAGCAAATTGCAATGAGCCAAACCTGCGTTGTGTCAAAATAAATTTAAGGAACAAAATGATGGTAGAACTTACTCACGTTTTCAACAACTTTAATTGGTCAAGAAATTGGCTGTAACAAAAACCAGCATACACAGCTGCCCCAGGAACGGATTTTAGAACCACTGTTCCAGTGTATTCTGGTTTCACTCAAACCATAGTTGCAATTGCGGAAGTAGGCTAGAACGAGCTGTTAATTGTTTTTAATTAGACACTTTTCATTTCTAATAAAGGAAGATTTACTTTTAGCTTCCCATTATGTCAGAAACAGATATTCATGTTAAGATGAATGACATTTTTTACATTTATATTTTTGGCATTTAGCAGACGCTCTTATACAGATTAAACATTAAACAGTAAGCAGTGGTGATGACAATTAGTTAAATGTACAGAATCAGTCGTAGTGGAGTCTGAAGAGGTGGGTTTTGAGTCTCTTGTGGAAGATTCCACGGTCCTGACCGAGTGCAGAAGATAGTTCCACCACTGAGGGGTCAGGACAGAGAAGAGGCGAGACCGCGAGGAGTGGGTGCCTGGGGCCCCAAGGGTTGGGATGGTCAGTTTGCCAGAGGAGGCAGAGCGGAGCCTACACCCCGCATGTGTTTGAAAATCCTGTAGTTTGGCGGATATGGGTTAAAGACCTTCACTTGTTTGTTTTTTAGCACTCCACTGTTGCTTTAGCTGTGTGCTTTGGGTTTTTGTCATGCTGAAACATGAACCTCCTTCCCAAATTCAACTTTCAACAAGGTTTTTGCTCCATCCATCCGAGAGGTGAGACACATCAAAGAGGGGATTTGAATTGGCGGGGTAGATTAGGTTATCACAAATGGTGGCAAATGGTCATTGTCTTCAACATAGGGTGAGACACATCAAGGGGCGGTAATTGAATTGAAGACTCCCATGTATTCCAACACCATGCACATTCCACTTCTTAATTATGGTCTTGACCGTGACATTTTTGAGGCAGGCCGTAGACCTTAAAGGGGCACTGTACATGTGTATATACACTACCGGTCAAAAGTTTTAGAACACCCACATTTTCCAGTTTTTACTTAAATTTAAGCAGTTCAAGTCCAGTGAATTACCTGAAATGGTACAAAGGTAAGCGGTAAACTGGCAGGTGTTTAAAAAAAAAAGTTTAGGTCACAAAAAGCTGAAAAATTTAGTAAATTCACTACCACCAGGGCTAACTTTCTTTAACAATCGCAGCATCAGCATACAGAAGAAATGGTCGGGCACTAACGTGAATCTCGGTAATAAGAGAGGTTAGTTGCTATAGCACAGTTATTGATTTTCTTCACCGCACTCAAACATAATATTGCACTACACCCAGGAGTAAGAATAAATACATGCTTTAAGAATAAATAGGGAAGCCACACACCATTAGAGTCACAAGTGCTGCACTGTAGTCAGTAGTGGAAGAACACACATCAGGATACACAAGAGCCAAATCTCCCCCAATGATATTCCATGCTGCCCAAAGACTAGCCCAAAGTAGGGTTAAACTTTAATTAATTATCGTGGTGGTAGTGACAGAAGGTGTATCAAGTATGAATGAATGAATGAATGAAAATTTTATTTTGAACATGTTAGATATATAGAATATATATATATATAAAACAAAATTGCAACAACAAAACAATAATACTAACACATGTCCAAAAAGGAGTAGGAAGAAGTAAAAACGTATCTAATCCTACCCCTTCTCCACTATTCAGCCAATTGCTAATCGTCAATTGACTTCCATATTTAATATTTACACATATACCAAATATAAATAAACATATTTAATATTTACACATATACCAAATAATAGAAATAAACATATATCAACCAAAAGGAAAATATAAAAAGTAAATAATAATAATAATAATCTATGTAAACACCTGGTGAATGTCAATGCCCTTCATTACCCCTGTACCTTTTAAAAATCAAATCCTTATACCTCTTTTTAAAACTGATTTATGCTTGGACATTGTTTTAACTCCACATTCATACTGTTCCATAGCTTCACTCCACAGATTGAAATACAATCTGGAGCACCTATTGCACTTCGCCCAATTTATTACCTAGTTTAAAACACACAGCAGTAAGGTAAACTGTGGCAAAGCGCAATTGTAACTGTTACTTGAATGGACTATAAATACACATAGGAAAAACTGTGACTGAGCCGCACTAGAGAAGGCTCCTGCAATGGGAAAAGACAACCAATTTCATGTCAGCAGTGAAATGAGTTAACACCACTGGTTAAATGCAGGTGGAAATCCAAGCAGATCACACTGTTTATAAAAAGGCTGCTACGGCATGCACAGCTACAGTTGTGTGTCAACTTCCCCAGACTGGAATATGGTACAGAGACACCCAACTAAACATACATCCAAAAAACAAAATAAACATTCCAACAAATATATACGCAGAAAATATAAAACAAAATAAACATGGATAATAGGCAACTATGCCAAAACAAGGTCTTACCTAGCTAAAAGGCGATGATACCCCACCTTTCCTCACCTTAGCCAGGGCCTGTCTAGCAGCATGCTACGTACAAGAAAATTGATTCATGTTGCGCCTTAGAAGCAATGCACTGCTATTCGGTTTAACCATATGGAATAGACCTTTTAAAACACTAGTGGCTGGGACACGTTGAATGGAAGCACTTGTCCCCAAAGCACACAAACCATACCTGTTGGAAATGAAACCAGAAATTTGTTTTAAGCTAGGTCAATTATATAGACAGCAAATGTAACATGGTGGCGATACATACATTCGGATTCACTGGGCCAATTAAGGATGCGGTCTTCTTACACAATATAAGGAGCGTTGCACACTGAGCAAACGACCGCTGTTAAAATATATAACATATCAAAAATACAACCATGTTACATCAGAAACTGTCTATATCATCAGTTAGAGGCTTTTGGATTTACCTGAGCCACTTAAGGACAACGGTGTCACACGACCAATAAGGAGCCTCCCCCCACAGAGCAAACGACTGTTGCCAAACACAAAACTGGTTGATCATCAAGAGTCTACATGTTAAAGTTTAACGTTAACCTTAAGGATGTAAGCACACCAGTTGTCAGAAAACTGTTCATGTCCTTTAATATGCCATGGCAAATTTAATCCGTTAACATTTTTAATTCATTTATTGATAGACCTACAACTGAAATCAATGAAGCTTGTCACAAAAAAAAAATGCAAACTGATTTTTCCAGGAATTGAAATAGGACTACAATTTGAAAACGTGAGGGATTTATAGGGATAAGATTTGCCTATCAAGAGCACTGCTTTCATGGTACCATAATGTGGAGTAACATTTACTCAGGATTAACATGGACAAAAATCGATTTGTCAGTGGCTAGCTTTTTAGCAATTTCTCTGGTCTCAGACTTGACAATACGGTCCATCACCACTAATGCAAAAGGAAGACTAAGTGGGTCTCCTGAAGTAGTATGGCTGACTGACCAGTATGTCCTGACCAGGGATAAGCAGCATACTAGCCTTTAATGGAAAGGACCTTGCATAATGTATAGTCCATGTAATGTCTGAAGGGTTTCAACCATTATAAAGGAATTAGACCTGAAGTGAACATGAACAAAGTTGCTAGATTCTCATTTATTCAATAGCCTTACCTGGCTATGGTTTTGGAGCCTCCCTGAGCACAGAAAATGCATTTTCCCCTGGACAGGACTAACAGGTATAGAGCCACCTCAGCACACCCATACAAGTACATAGCTTGTAACAAAACCACACCATCTCACTGGGACAGTTTAAAAGGTTTATTATAAACTCAGTTAAGACATTTGTTTGAATGGTCTCCGAAGCAACACAGTCCCCAGCAGAGTTGCACAGACCAGTCCGACTGCAACCACCACTCCAGCCAGGATCACAGCCACAGAGGAGAAACCTTGGAGGGAAGGGAGATGCATGCATAAGCTAAACTCCTTACCCAGTACTAGAGAAAGTCCCAACAGTGACACTTGGCTTCAGGAGGCAGAAGCTCCACAGAGGGTGTATTTACTGGCTGCTCTGTGATCCTCTGGCTTCAGGAGAGAGATCTGGGAATCAGGATCCATGTAATTGGCAGCAGTCTGCTGGACATAGATGGGGCCAAGGATGGCATTGCCTTCCCACTGACCAGCTGGAAAGAGAACAGAGTCATGCAGACAATCTTCCATCTATATGGAAATGCACATCATGTAGGATACCATTACAGAAATCACACCTGCGTCATGTTCCAGACTCCTCCCCTTCCTGAGGGAACACCCTGCGTCACAGCAATCACACACCTGGTCATTTCCACCCGCAGCCACCCACCTGGAGGGACAGGTTACACGTTCATACAAAGGAACTCCACAATACTCTAGCACACGGGTGTCCAATCTTATCCGAGAAGGGCTGGTGTGGGTGCAGGCTTTTGTTCTAACCCTGAACTAAAAAGCCTGATTCAACTAATCCACCAATCATGGTCTTCAATCGAGACCTTCATTAGTCGAATCAGGTGTGTTAGTGCTGGGCTACAACAAAAGCCTGCACCCACACTGGCCCTTCTTGGATAAGATTGGACATCCCTGCTCTAGCACCTTCCATACAAAGACTAACCTGCTGGTTCTAGCAGAGAAGGAACAAGCCTTGTACTGGGCATCAGTCACAGAAGAAGCTGCAGCTGCTTTCAGGTGGCAGAAAATGTAGATCTGTAGGGAATACATTAGGGAGAATTGAAGCGGTTTCTGCAAATTTAGTAAACCACACATGTGAAGCACATCCCTGAAGCACACCCCTAAACCACAACAATGCAACCAACTCACTGAGCTCCTGGTCTCCTGGAAGAACCTGAATGCATCCAGCTGAAAGTACAGCTTGTCATCCTGGATTCTGGGCAGGAATGTTGAATGGGATCCTGTCAGCTTAGCATCAGTCAGACACCTGAAGGGCAAATGGGTTGTAGGTTACATCACTTCGGGGGACAGAATTACTGACAGACTATGCTACGCACCCATGGTTTTCAATGAAGGTGTATCTGGGGACTGCATCCATGTTAGGTTCCATGGTAGCCATGCAGTGGTCCACAAAGACACGGAGAGGCGCATGGTTAGCCTGGACGACAGATGCCTCGATGTGCATGACATCTCCCAGGTGGAACATGTTGGATGACCTTCCAAGCTGCCAATCATCTGTGCATAGAGTTAGTCATTACAAGGCTACACAAATCCAATAAGGTTTATAGCAAGTTCTGCCTACCAGTCATGAGCCTCATGGAGAAGACTAGCTGCTCCTCAGACGACATGGTGGAGCGGTAGGGGATCCAGGTAGGCTTCAGACCATTGCTGCTCACATTGTGTAGCCTGGAATTGAAGCAGGACTGCATCATTAGCACAGTAGATTCCACTCACAGAAACCAGAACAGTTAACAGAAGGCAAACACTGGACTAGTTGATTTCCTAGTACAAGACCTACTATAGATTAGAGTCAAGAGCCCAGTACATGGGTGTGAGAGACCAGCTTCAGGGTAGTGAAAGCCTAGGGATACCTAGGTGTGGGCTCCAGACCACTTGGTACAAAAGAGCAGACATTACCTTTCCAGGACCAAAAGCAGTGAAGATTGAAACAGAAGGGTTGGAGTAAAGTCTCCATTGTACAGCAATTCTAGTTAGTCAGCCATGCTTTTGGAAGGGTGGGGAATGTAGTGCGTGTTAAGCCCAGACCACCCTACAAGTATAAGCTACTAATGAGGTCTCACCTCATGTAGTAGCACTCAATGTGGACCACAGCACCGTTAGTCCTTATGATAGGAGTGGCACCAAGTGCTTTGGGCTCATAGATTAGAGCAAAGGTATAGATGAGGGAGTCCTCAGTCATCTGGGAAAGGGGACATCACAGCAGAGGTTAGAATGTTCATTAGCTATACGTGCACATCTGGAACAAAAGGTCACCTTACCATCAGCGTGCTGCCACAGCCCTGCAGCTCAGTCTCAAACACCAGCACCTGAGCAGACCCATCCTGTCCAGTAGGCCAGCAGCCTCCCAGGGTAATATCAGATGGCTGGATCAGCTGTCCAATGCCAAAAAGGTCCATCTGAGCTTCAACCAGGACAGAGCTCTCCCCACAAAATGCCTTTACAGACTCTGGGCCAAAATGAGTAGGTATCACCACACCAGTGGATGGCCGAGGGGAGGCTGGATACTGAGGCCCAACGGATGGCCGAGGGGAGGCGGGATACTGAGGCCCAACGGTCGGCCTAGGTGAGGCTGGATACTGAGGCCCAACGGTCGGGCGAGGGTAGGTGGGATACTGAGGCCCAACGGATGGCCGAGGGGAGGCGGGATACTGAGGCTTAATGGTCGGCCTAGGTGAGGCTGGATACTGAGGTCCAGGGGAGGCTGGATACTGAGGCCCAACGGTCGGGCGAGGGGAGGCTGGATACTGAGGCCCAACGGTCGGGCGAGGGTAGGTGGGATACTGAGGCTTAATGGTCGGCCTAGGTGAGGCTGGATACTGAGGTCCAACGGTCGGGCGAGGGTAGGTGGGATACTGAGGCTTAATGGTCGGCCTAGGTGAGGCTGGATACTGAGGTCCAACGGTCAGGTGGGATACTGAGGCTTAATGGTCGGCCTAGGTGAGGCTGGATACTGAGGTCCAACGGTCGGGCGAGGGTAGGTGGGATACTGAGGCTTAATGGTCGGCCTAGGTGAGGCTGGATACTGAGGTCCAACGGTCGGGCGAGGGTAGGTGGGATACTGAGGCTTAATGGTCGGCCTAGGTGAGGCTGGATACTGAGGTCCAACGGTCGGGCGAGGGTAGGTGGGATACTGAGGCTTAATGGTCGGCCTAGGTGAGGCTGGATACTGAGGTCCAACGGTCGGGTGAGGGGAGGCTGGATACTTATGTCCAAGGGTTGGTCGAGTTGCAGGATGTGGCTCAAAGGTATGGCCTCCTCCTTCATGTCCTGGCTGATGTTCCAATAGATGATCATAGACACCTCCAAAGTAAGGGCTCTGAGCATTACTTAAATAGCAATGTAAAGCAAGCATCAGAAACCCAACTGCTAACCAATCCCCCACCATAATGTATCAATGTTTTTCAAGTTTAACGAAAAAGAAACCAAACAAAGAATGTTTTTCTTTCCTTGCACGGCCTATTTTATACCCAGCTGAATATTATTGATCTTTCCAAATCCCACCTCCCTCATCATTTTCCTAATCTTTTCTCCAGCTGTGGAGCATTACCCAAGTGTTCCCACCTGTATTGCTTTCATTTAATTGCATTGTGTCTATGAATGGAGCAAAGGTCTGTCCTACCTGTGAGTCACAAATAATCCGTTCCATTTGGAATGCGAGTAGCAATCAGTATTTGCTCTATTTTATTTTAATCGATTTCTTCCTAAACTCAGTCCTGGGGTAATCCAGTGCAGTGGTTCTCAAAGTCGGTCCTGGGGGCCTCTGAATGGTAACTACCTGTTACTTGTTCTTAATTCTTAATTAGACACTTTGAACTTCTATTAAATTCCACAATAACCCTTATCTATAATACCCGCCGACCATTCAACGGTGGCGACTGCCCTCTAGTGCTTTTTCTATTCACTTTTCCAACTTCTCATTTCCAATAATTCGGCCGATTCAACATACAAGACAGAGAGACGTCCTAGACCACACAAAAGACTCACGGGATGCGCAAAAAGCTTACAAAAAGCACGGACAGCTCGCAAAGCCCACGTATGATTTCGCAAAGCACATAGAACACTCGCAGCGCACATATAATAGTTTGCAAACTCATGCCAAATTCACAAATCACACACTCCTATTCACCTGTAGCATACAAGTAAGCACCCAAACCTGACCAGTAGTCACAAGTAACAGTTAGTGACTTTTGGGTCGTTTGCACTGTGGCAAACGCGCACTACAATGGGCATTTAGCAGTACGGGCTGCAATTAGCATTTAGCGGTCCCCCTTCGTTTGCACACTGGCGAGCGCTTGGTCATTGCCTACCTAGGCTTCCTATTAAAACTGAACAAAGATGTAACGGGGATGCACAATGATTTTATGTCACTTTATTTGAATGAACCAAATAGAGTCCATTACACTGTCCTAAAACACTATTACACTAGTGAACCATCTGGAGTACATTATGGCTATTAAAAATATTAAACAGGTGCAAAGTGACAGTATCTCCTGTCATAATGGGTATTTTATGATAACGGACATCAGATTTACATTGTTAAATATATATATGTATGTCATAGTACTAACCAAATCATTTGGGATATTACCTATACATAAAAAATTAGTACATCTAACCTGGGTGCACATGTCTTTGGTA
The DNA here is from genome assembly GCA_029706075.1 of Aldrovandia affinis. NCBI lineage: Eukaryota > Metazoa > Chordata > Actinopteri > Notacanthiformes > Halosauridae > Aldrovandia > Aldrovandia affinis. The sequence continues at coordinate 558,378 of JAINUG010000127.1, read as the reverse complement.
AAAAAATAACAATCACGTTACCTGTGGGAAATAGCCTAAACACTAGTAACAATTAGGTTAACTAAATAATGAAATAATAGTTCTAGACCATGTACGTATGCTCCAGTGGAGGTATCTCCAGGGAGGCAGCACCTCCTCAAAACTTTAGAGAAACAATAATTAATCAAAGAATACAAAAAAGGTTTGAATATTGTAAAGTATTATATACCACCAATGGCATGTCAAAATGAATATGCCATATAGAACTTAAATGTGAAATGAGTCCCCAACTCCGGGATGTGGTTTTCTAATAAACCAATGGTCAGTTACCTCTTCTGATGAATGATCTTGTGTAGGTGGGGCTCCAATTGGAGGCAGGAATTCAAGCCAACTCAACCATTGACCTCTAAGATAACACTGGCTAAAATTGGCTAGCAGAAATCAGATTGCAGAAAACCAATCTCACTCCCTTTCCAAACCACAGAGATCGAGCACCTGGTGTCGAAACTCACTCTTCTTAAAAAATATGGCTGTAGAAAAAGGCAAGCATCCCCTTCCAATAAAATCTTATTTTTTGTCAGATTTTCTGGCTCTTGTGGTGGGGGGGTGATGTTTTGCAAAAAGAGGTGGTGAGGGACAGCTTGAAAATGGGGCAGACAAACTTTGTCACTGATATTGAGGAAAATAATTCATATAATTTACAAAACATTTTAATTAGAATCATTTTCTAAAATAATTGGAAAGGGGGTATAATTAGCACATTCCACAAGCAAGCTCAGATTTTAATTTGAGGTTTGAATAAACAATGACTCCCATTCACTGTCAACCAAACCCACATACAGCATTACATTTAGAGTTGTAGCTGTGTATAGAATAATGCTGTGAAATAGTGTTTAAATTAAAAATAACCTAGTGCCTTTAGGCTATGGAACGCAATTATGGAAGAAACATCCACAACTCTGATGCAAAAATGAATCAACACATCAAAATTTGAATTGTAAGAAAAAATATTAGTAGGTCAGAAACGTCAACTTCTCTGAATGGTGAATCACTTTTATTCAGACCATCAGACATTGGCAAGTGTGATGAAATGGGTGGGAATGTCTCGTCTCTACAGAACTCGTAAGCGTACACAAAACCAACAATAAAGCACAACACAACTGTATTAAAAAAACCACTGTTTATTGTCATTTATTCAACACTTTTGTATGACAGATTTTCCATAAAGACAGCACTGTGCAGTTTACACCTTTGTTCAAATTGTAAAACTATTTTCATTTTGATTAGCATAGCATTAATCAGAATAAAGTCATTTCATAATCATACAAACCTCAGAATAGGATAACACCTCACCCCAGCCTTCCAAAATGCTGAATACAACATTTACATCTCTCTATTATGATATGTGGAACTCTTAATTTTAAATACATTTAGATATATATATATATACACACACACACACACACACACACACAACTTGACATTCTGTTCCACTCAAAGAAACGTTGGGGGTGGCAAAACTGACATGTAAGCAGGGAACAGACAGTACAACTTAGCCTGCCTCCCCCATGGACCTCAAAAGCTCATATCCACATCCCATACATAGGGATATCATACAGATGTGTAAGGTAAAACCAACTGTGTTCTGTGGCAGATGTGTCTTTTACATTGTAGTTCAGCATTATGGATGGATAAAGTACAGAAAAACAAATGTATCAATAACTGTTATGGCACATGTAGTCCAAAGTTCAAGGCCTTTTTTGAGATGAGCATTTTGGCAAAAAAGTAGCAAATTTCACAAGACAGTAATGTTCCACTCTTTGCACGGATCTGTATTTTTTCATATTGCTGCTGGAGTGCATTTTGAATCTGGCCCATCAGTCTTGTGCACTACCACATATCTGACTGCAGGTGGCAGCACATAATAGGCAAACACAAATTTCATGATCTTTCGCATCTCTGAATAATTTGTCATCTGAATCTGCAGTTTGAGATTGTGAATATTGTGCAAAAAACAGAAACAAGCACAGAATGGCATTAACGACATGAGTGGTGGAAATCCCTGCCCCTTTCCCCTTTAAAAAGTATTTAAAAAAGGCAATAATATCAAACATATACATTTCCATGTTTGAGCATGAATAAAATGAAGTAAAAGAAATACATATAAAAAATCCAGATTAGTGTTTTCACTTTATGTGCATTGTTTGTGATTTAGAAACAGTTTTTCAGATTTCAGTTTACCAACACCAAGCTCTGACGCCAGACTGAACACCCATGAGTGAATCTGAAAGACAACTCTCATATGTTTAACAAATTTTATTACTGTGGAGATTTTAAACAGTGTGATGGTCTTCTGAATTTACTATGCACAGCAGGAGACAATGAAAGAACAATCGCTGAGGTTCTACAACAGTTTCTACAACCTGAACTTGAAAACAATCCAATCCTGTATTGCACTAAACTGAACCCTCTGTTTAAGAACAAGTCCCAGTTATAATATAGCTCTGGTCAGTGCACAAAGTAACAACAAGATGATCCAGAACTTCTCTTCTCTCAGTTTTACCAAAAGTCAGGAAAACTAATAGAGTTTTAGAGTCACTGCAGATTTGGGCTAAGAGTCACTGCAGATTTGGGCTTTCTTTCTGCAGTATGAAATGGTTCAGCCTTACAGAAAAGGGCAGGCCATTCTCGCCTTACATATACTCCATCCTCTTTCTCCTACTGTAGCTCCCCTCTCTCTCTCGCTCTCTCTCTCTCTCTCATCAACACTTTTCTCTCTCTCTTCTCCTCACCATCTCCACTTACACAACACTCATATACCTCTGACATCACCAGTTCTGTAGTGGGGACAAAATCTACGTAGACAATGACTCGTTTTCCTGCCTTCACTTGAAACTATGAAAATGTCAGTGCAGACAAACGAGACCTCTCCCCCGCCCCCTTTGGAAAGAATCTCATACTGCCAAACAGGATTGAGGCCTTAAAGAAAAGTATTTCTCAGAATACTAAAGCAAACTGAATAAGATCTGATACAAAAGAGTGTGCCTTTGACTTATCACATAATTCTATTATGGGTTGTGGAGAGCCGAGTCAGAGGACGGTGAAGTACAGGTACAAATGTCCCAACCTGTGGCATGGTGGGATATATGAGATGCTAGGAAACTTGCTTCCTTTAAATCTATCAGATGCCATTAACTTTATTGCATAAATGTCAGCCTATTATAATTGTCACATGTTATCTGCAAAAAGGCAGATTGAAATGAACATATATTGAAGCCACTGACTGAGTATGGCTTGCTTATTGTTACAGCCAAAGTTGTTCAGTGGAAATAATCACAAATAGCTCTCCTTGTTTTTGTCATTGCACATAAAAGTCAATTTTATGAAAGGGCTACATACACTGATTGACTCGCTGTTCCAGGTGTGCTGTGCAGGCTTTTGTCATCTGTAGGAAACTTGCCACAGCCGACTTAAACCAACCAACACCTGAGCGACTTCTATACGGGAAGAGAATTTGGGCAACCTTAACCTTGACATGGCACTTCCCACTGTAACCCAACAGCTCTACTCGCATGGAACGCTAGAGAAAAGGAATCAGTAGGAATGTCAAAAACATTTGCAGTGCCGTATCCTAAAAGTATTCAAAAAATCACTGAAGCTGGACAGGGTCCATACTACCTCTAAAACCAGCATAAAGCTGAAGGCTCGCATGAAGGAGAGATACACAGAGACGCTTGTGGAGTTGTCACAAAGGTGGTGACCCCTAAAATATAGTGGTATCCCTGATGTGCAAAACGCAGGATCAAACTGAAAGGCTGTGGCTCCTTCTTTCTGACTGCTGTAGACAGGATCCTGTGGGTAGGTCTTTAATTCCTGCTCCACTTACATTGGACCAGCTAAGGGGCTGAGGGGAGCCCAGAAAAGGAAGGGAAGGGAGACTTATGAACAGGAGACAGGGGTTCTGCATAGTTCTCCTCAGTTCAGACTAACAGAACCTTGACTTAGCCTACAGCCTACTTAGACCACACCATCATAAGTCACAGGGAGGAGGGGCGAGTTTTCCCCTCTGATTTAAGTCAATTATTGGGCTGCTGCATCCTGGAAAAGCAGACAGACAGACAAAAAGACAGACAGAGCCCCGGGAGCAGCGATTCTGCTGGATTTTGCTCAGTCTGGGTGAGAGCCCAGCGTGGTGCAGACAGGCCGAAGGCAAAGGCCTCAGACTCGGCTGAGGAAGTCCAGACTGAGACAGGCCGGGATGTGCAGGGTCTCCAGACTCAGGGCAGAAGGTGTGTAGGGAAACAGCACTGGGAAAGTGTGCTTGGTGTCTGCCAGAAGCTGCAGGGGGTCATTTCGCTCCTGCAGTCGGCTCTGGGGATCAAGGAAAATGTGTTCATCAGAGAGAGAGAGAGAGAGAGAGAGAGAGAGAGAGAGAACTCAAAGTGTACAATGACTTTGAAGGAATTAAAAATCCTCACCTGGATATTTCGGATGAAGGACACTGTGACCCTCTCCTCAAACTCGTTGAGCGGGGTGTAGAGATTGAGGATTTTCACAATCTGCAAGAGGAAGAGTTTATCGGTTAGCAGGTAATGATCAAGGACTAGTAAAGTCCACTCAGGGCTGGGGGGAAGAGAAAATAGAGTGTAGCGGTCCCAGATCAGGCCTTAGGCTCTCTTTCTAGTGTCTGAAATTGGAGGTAAATATTTGAGAGATTAGTTTCCTGTAGTCTGATTGGTTCTACCAAGTTTTAGCCAGCGTTATGTTGTAGGCCAATGTCTTGAATCACAATCGTCTTGAATTGGAGCTCCACCTACAAATGATGATGATTCATCAGAAGTAAATGACCAGTGGTTTATTAGCAAAGCACAGAATTTGGGTGAACTCAACCTGGCCAGTCTCATAGTACCGTAAGGTTATAAGCCTCAGAAGTGCTGTGATGGCCTACCTGCTGCAAGGTGAGAGCCGTGCACAGAGAGCAGATGGCCTCGGCATCCTGGGACGTCTTCTTCTTGACCTGCAGGAGCTGCGCAGCTTGAATGAGGGGCTCCATAGTGGTCACGGCCCCACTCCGCTGCAGGTTCTTCCCTCGAAGCCACTCCTCCATCTGGCTGATGTTGTACCTGTTTGAGCATGGGCATGTGTTGTACACCGAGACTGTGAGATCCATTCAACGTCGTCCACAGAAACGGCTGCCGGCCTTGCCTGTTCTCAGCCCTTATCTCTTGCTCTCACATTCACTGTGGTGGTCCTAATCTCTCCATTTCCACTCTTGATCCCACTCTGGTCTTTCAAGCAAGTTACTAAAACATGCGCTGCGTGATTGTCACCAGTAGTGGACAAATTATTTTATTAAGAACATATAAAAATAATATAATAATGTTTATATATATATATATAATTTTATGTTATAAAAACATGACGAGAAGATTTATTCAACCCATCTAGGCTCATTTAACCAAGTCTAGAGAGTCTTCAGCACTGCATCAAGCCTGGACTTGAACAGCCCAAGGGTGTTCTCTGCCTCTACTACTATGACCTGGAAAGCTGTCCAACACATTGACAACTCTGTTTAAAAAAAACCCCAAAAACGTTATAAACTTTCTGATATTTATATAGTTTTGGTTCTTTCATGAACGCCCTGGTACCTCAGTTGCATGCCAGTGCTCCAAGAGCAGACATCCTTGCGCAGGAGCAGGTTGTTGAGGGTGATGGCGTTGATGCAGTAGAAGAGCTGGCGGACCACCTGCTGAGCGATCTCTGGGTCCAGGCCGTGGCCCCCCATTATGCTGTGGAACTGGCCCAGCTGCCGAATCAGCGCCTCCAGAGTGTAGCCGGCGGGCCCACCGCCCTCACAGTCCATGCTGGAGGACCGGTTCCGGTATCCCATGGGCTTCACCCCCGCTAGACTGGGAATGCTCTCGCTCTCCAACATGGCCGACACTATCGGGTACAAAAATGGTGGGGGTTGGGGTTTTTTCTCGATTGAAAATCTGAATACATCAAGACAGTACTGTGCTCTGAACTAATAAACTCAATGAGTTCATGGGATGTGGTTACGTATAAATCCATTCTTTACCAATTTTGACATTTTCATATGAAAAGCACCTTCTTATTGCATCAAAGCCACTTGGTCTGATTATACCCGACAACCAATTATGGCATAATTAAATCCGACATCCAGTTTAATTCTAATTTCTAAAATTCTAATAAATATTTAAGAGATTCTTCAACTAATGGAACTGAGGATTTTCCTCTTGAACTAACAAAATGTTTGTGTACACAGATTGCTACCGGAGGAGACAGTGGAAGGGTAATGCCAGAAGCTGTACTTACCAATCATGGGCTGCATGATGCTTTCAGCCACCTTGATCAGCTGCTGGTAAATCTGGATGGACAGGTCACTCAGCACCTGACGATATTCTGCCAGGTCAAAGTTCTTCAGACAATGCTCATTCTGCTTAGCACTGTTCTGGGTCATGAAAGCCTGAAAGAGACAGATTGTGGTTGGGATATCTGGCCCATGTTGCCCAAACAACAACTAGTAAAATAGAAAGAGAGAAAGAGTCCTTGTTTTACTGTCTCTGGTTTAAGCTCCAGTTAAAAACAGGAAATGAAGAGGCAGGAATCCTGGACAATGTTTCAGCACTGCATCTTTGTTACCATTGCATTTTCCACAATACATTTCTCTATAGTGTTATACCTGTATATCTGCACAATATATAGTGAACACAAGTCTCACCTCATCTCCACTGTACTGCTTCAGACAGTGCAGGAGTCTGCTGGTGTTGGCCAGCCAGAAGGAGGTCATTTCAAAATCATCGTTGTGTTTCTGCAGAGGGTATAGAGCACAAATCAGTTACACTCTGGGGCAAATAACATCTCTGTTCTGCCCCCAACAGGTGGCAGGGAGGCAGAATGGTGTGGGCAGATCTCATTGCTAGTGAGGAAATCTGGATTAGACAACTGAGGAAATATGAAAAGGGCCTAAATGTATGCAATGGGCCACCAAACACGATGCTCTTCGAATCATAAAACAAACTTGTCAGAAAGGTGAGATAGTAAGGACCACTATTCATTGGGAATTTGTCAGGACGGATAAAATGTGACAACTGTATTAATAGAGGGGTACATTTTTAGATGTTGTAAATTACTTATTTGGCACAGTTTGTTACTCCGCCTACAAGGAGGAAATCAATTTTGGATCTGGACATATGCAGTGATCCTGACAGACTTTGATCCTCACAGGTAGTGAAGCCACCTCAGGACGTGATCATAGCACAGTCACTTCCTTCACTTCAGTCCATCTGATTTGAATAAGATGCGAGAGAATTCAGAAAATGGCAAGACTGTGAATGAAAAGTGGAGAAAATTCTAAAGGGTTATATTATAATATACTAAGGTTAAAAAATAAATAAGTGTAGCTAAAAGGCTGTTTAAAACAAAAATTGCCCAAGATGCAAACACTATGCTTTTTTTCTACTGTATAGCAGTAGAAAAGGGAAAATTAGGGAAGGTTAAAAGAGTACTGTCAAAATCATGAATTCCAGAGTTTTATATCATATTTGTAAAGTGGATGAACACTCTAAAAGTTAGGAAAATTTGGTTTTGCAGTAATTTCTTATTTATACTGCAGGATGTCCTGCTAAACAGGTTTCACAATTTTGTTCTCCCATGCCATGGTGTAACAACACAGTTCTTTTTAATAGACCAATGGAAATTTGTCTACATTTTGAATTTCCTCCCATCCTAAAGGCACGACCACAAGCTAAGGTAGGTAGCTGTATGCATTTGTAACTCTGTAACAGTGGATCATGCTACATTTTCGCTAAATCTGATCTCCTGGATAAGAACGCCAATGTTTTCCCACAGTGTAACCCCTATACAATCACGTACATTTAAACATATGTAGTTGGTAAGGAAAGAAAAGGTTTGTTAACTGTGTGAAAAGCCATGTAAAATAACCTTTAGTTGCCCTACAGTTGTTGTTTTTTACGCATAGCTTGGCTATATTTCCACAGAAAGTAAGCTATGACTTTGCATTCATTGTTTTTAAAGAATATATAAAATATTTTCCGCTGATAAGAAAATCAAATGTTGTTTAACCATTAATCATTTTGATACATTTACCTTTAACTAAGCATTACAATGTAAGCCAATTATCCATTCATTTTCAAAAGGGTAGAAAAAAGAGGAACTTTGAAGTGGTCATACAACGCTTTCCATCAGTATTCTTTGTGGAATATGAAAATATGAATGCAAATTTGGATCGTAAGATACAGGTCACTTTGTGAATCCCACCTATGTGAGAAGTGTCTTTACATACAAGCTAACTGCCCACCTCGGTGTTAACTTGAATCGCCTACAAAAGTGACATGACAACTAGTCATTCTTGTGTTGGTTTTCAATTGCTGTTCATGATGCCTTCATGAAAACGTGTGTAAAAGGGGGGAGATTTAGCAGGTGTACACGTGTACAGGCACCTTGTATTTGGATGCATTATGCAGGGGCGTTCATGCGTCATCGTTGCGATTGTGATGTTGGCGTGCAGGTGTGTAGGTGCACGTAGGTTTATTCGTGCATGGAGACGGATGGCAGTGTCTTTGTGATCAGTACCTTTAGAACCTTCTTGATGCAGTTGATCGTGGACGTGAGCAGCGAGTGCACCTTCTGGTCATCGTTGATGTAGTCTGCGTGACGGATGCACATGAACAATATGTAGGCTGGGAGGCAGGGCACTGTTGCAGACACAGCGTGAGGCTTCATGTCTGAGAGAGGGAGAGAGAGAAAAAGAAAGAGAAAGACAGAGAGAGGGAAGACAGAGATGAACAGAGGGCTCAAAATGTGGCGCCATATGTCATGACACACGGTACAGAACATTCCATTGAGGAATACAAACATATATTAAAGGTTTTGAAATGTGAAGGCTCCCCTTTCATAGTCACCTGTGATGAGGACCTTGACCAGCAAAGCTTCATCCTCCTTGTTGTACTCAAGCATGCCCTCAAAATCCTTCTCCTTGCGCTGGACAGTCACCTGTCGGGTCAGCTCAGGTCGAGCCCTGGTTGGCTGCCCTGCTACTGTCTGGGAGACTGTGAAAGAGGGGGAAAGGGAAATTGTCACTGGGCGTTTCTGAGGGGACACAAACTCCACTCCTCGCCTGGCCATCACTCATGCATGGGGAAGTCTCTAAGTTTCACCTTCCAGCTCCTGAACTTTCTTCATGTAAATCCTCAGCTGCTTCTTTAGTTTCCTCTCATTCTTCTCCAGCTTCTCCACCAGCTCTTTCAGGTCCTGCAAACACACAGCATAAGAGCAACCATCATGTCTGTCAATGTTCAACTGTCCACAAGTGCTTTCATGACAATGGCTCAAATTTCTATTTTTTTGTTTTAAAATTTCACTTGAACACTGTGTATGAAAAGCTCTATATAAATAAACCTATTATTATTATTATTATTATTATTATAAGTAGGTGCAAACTCCTCTATTTGCTCAATCATTGTGCAAAAATGCTGCTCAATATCTACCACAAATTCAATGTCTTTTGCCTTCCTCTTCCATCCCCCCCTTTTCATTTCCTTTATTGCTCTCCCTTCATACGTCTCTTATCTCCCTTCTATACTCTTTCCCCACCCATCCCTTCTTGTGTTCTCTTACCAGGTTCTCATTGGTGAGGCGTGTGATCTCCTGCTGGATGCTGAACTCCACCTGGGCATCGGGGGGGAGGGCCAGCATTTGGTTGAGCACTTCCTGTCTCTTCTCAATGTCGTCCTTTAGGAGCTCATTCTGTGTGCGCAGGGCCTCCAGCTCGTCCGCATGCTTTCGGGACTGCGACTGCAGCTGTGCCTCCAGGATCCTGCGGGTGGGGGTGGGAGAGAGAGGATTACACAGGGGGGCATTGCAGAGGGGTTGACGCTCAAGGCCAACCCAAATCGTCTGATAGTTCCCCCACCCACTGATAATGAAGTCATTAACACATTAGTACTGTAGCAGGCACCCTTCTCTGTATTGAAAATGGCCAGTCACATATATATTATGATGAAAATATTACAGTGGCCCCAGAACTGAAACCTCTGGTGGAATGATACAGGCTAAAACAAGGAATGTCTGAGTCATGTACCTCAGAAAAGGTTTATTAACCTTCTTTAGATGTTCAGTGTAGTTGTAGCTAGCAAGCACTAAGCAAGTGATAAATGAGGGGCTCAGACAGACTGCAATATATTGGCTATTAAATGCACTGGACCCAGTGTTTGAGTATGGAATTGATGCAAATTGAAATCTGTAGCCCCTATTGGCTGGCAGCAGTAAGGTTTTCTCCCAGTGGGGATATATTATAATTTAGTGAACTTAAGAAAAGAAGGAAACATTTCCTTGAAGGAAAAATACAAATATTCAAGGTCACATTTTGGGTTCAATTTTAACTACTATTAATATATTTATTTCTTATTATTCAATTTGGATTCTTTTCCAGTTTTTCTCCCAATTTAGTAGCCAATTACACCCTCTATTTATTTTCATTTACCCTCCCCACACAGATCTGCCGCTAGTCTCTACAAGGCAAGCTAATTCTTGCAGCGAACTCCGCTTCCTTTCAAGACTGAATTCGCCCACCCACGTTCTGGAGACTCCCTGAACGGCACACCTGAGCTGGCTCACCCTCCCCCCCCTGGGGCAGATAGCCAAATGCCGCCCCCGATCGGGCTGACAAGTAGGACCGGTCTGGTAGAGACAGGTTTCGAACCACGTCCCTGACAGGCAGCGCACACCGTATCGGATCAGGCAAAAATATGGTGCATTAGACCGCTACGCTATCCGCTGTTCAGGGATCAGTTCTTTGTGTTAATTGGAAGTTGAACCACATTAGTGGGAGCCCACATAACGCTTGCTTGGGAAGGAAAACGCTTTTCCACTTAATTTGTCATTGGATAATTGGCAGGAGAAGCATGAAGATGAAGCAGAAAATGAAGCAAAAAAGAAACGGAAGAAGGAAAGAAAGAAACAGAATAACCCAGGTTCAGGGCTTTACTGTGTAGCCGTGTGAAGTTTTATCTGAATTCTGTGTGTTTACATGAGGTCAGAGGGTACAGAGGTTAATGTTTATAAAGATTGAGAGCCTGTGGCCATTGTAGATGTTGCTGTGGGAAACCCTGAAGATTAAATAAACTCTTGGTGCTGTATAGGTACAGGGTAGACACCACTAACCTGTAAACCTCCATCCAAATCTACAAGAAGACTGCCATAAAGACTAAAACAGCACAACACTTCAAACCACACTGGAGAAATGTAAAAGCATCCTTTAAAAACAGGATGAGAAACGCATTCCCCATGCACACTTGGTTTAGGCATTCCATATCAAAGACCGGGAAATGGTGGGAGAGACAGAGGGCCAAATTCGAGACTTTCACCCCTGCTCAAAATTCCAATGAATAAAGCTTATTTTCAGAGCTCACTGATATATTATTTTACTGTCACATCTTTTTAGGTTGCGATTATTGTAGGGGTGGAAGTTTGGCCTGGATCCAGACAAGCACAGCAGCGGGAAAGAGAGAGAAGGCACAACCTGGCGACTTGCTTTAAACCCTGGTAAGCCAGCCCCAGCTCTCCATCTTCATTCAAATAACCCCAGTCCTGTGCCCTGCTGCAGTCGACGCGGTGGAGAGGGGTTTATCAGTAGGAAGAGGAGAAGGAACAGACAGGAGAGAACACAGCGAGACAGATCAGTAGCAGCAGGGAGAAGCCGTTAGCAAACAGAAGAGGCCCTAATGAAATCTAGCACAATGAGATGGCAGTGCAGCGTAATGGTTAGGGAACTGGACTTGTTACTGAGCGGTTGCTGGTTTGATTCCCAGGTGGAGCACCGCCGTTGTACCCTTGAGCAAGGTACTTAACCTGAATTGCTTCAGTAAAAATATCCAGCTGTATAAATGGATTGTATGTAAAGAAATGTAAACTGTGTAAGTCGCTCTGTATAAGAGCGTCTGCTAAATGCCTAAAATGCAAATGCAAATGTAAACTATGTTGCTAGATGCAAGCATTCCAGCCAATGTTGGAGACAAATGGAAGTAAAAATAAAGTCTTTGGCAGTACCAAGACTAAACCTAAACATCAATAAAAACACAGCCCATTAATCATTTTGATACATTTTCTTATGAAACATCCCCGCATATCGCGTTCACCAATGCTTTGCAGCCTTCTCTGTCCAGTTTCTGTTCCTGGACATGCAAGGACACCTTCCCCCTTTCTGACAGCCCTCTCTTCATGTTTTATACAGAGGAAGGGGCTTGTTATTGTGACATTGCAACTCATATTTCCATTTATCTGTTCAATCCTTTTAACATAACCTAGGGGGAAGCGTAGTGAGCCCTCAATCACAGGTCAGTCCCTGTGACACTGCAGATGGAGATTGAGACTGGGCTTGTTGGCTGATCTCCAATCAGCCAACAGAAAATGAGAAATGGAGAAAGGAAGGAAATACAAGGAGGAATAAAAAATTGTTTTTGTTATAGGTCACTGAGCAGCCAAGAAGACACACACATTTATTTGCCCCCTCCCCTGGTAATCTCTGACTTATCTCCCACCTGTTCCTCATCTGCTGAGACATGAGACCTTGACACACACAGTGACACTGAAGGTCATGAATTTAGATGGCCCATCTGGACACATCTGAGTGTGTCAGTCACGCCCCCCCCCACTGCCAACATTGGGGCAATCTGTCTGATCAGGAAAAGGGTAGGAATTTTATTAAACTATAATCCTTTATATCCATGAAAAATAAATGCAAATGTCTGGCATCAAAAGGAACCGGATAGATATTCTATTCAGTCACTTGGCTGCCTTTAAGAAATAAGTGGGTAATCAGAAGCTCACTTCGAATTCACCTCCAGGTAATCTGCAGTTGACAGTTCCCTGAACGCTTCTGAAGATTCCACTTACTGTTCCTGAAATCTAGACTGGACCATGAGACCTGTGAGCCTGCGTGTGCCAGGCAGCACACAGCGCAGCCAGCGGCAGCACCGTGGAGAATCTTCCCGGGTTTGAGTGCATGACTACTGAATGAAAATCAAACATTGCATGGAGGAGACCTTCGTTAAACCAGCTCAACAAAACAGAGAACTCTCAGGTCCTTATGGAATGTGTGAGGAGCCCAAACGTTTCAGCTCAGGGCAGCACGCAGAGTTCACCCAGTGCCTGCGTGCGAACTTACTTCTTCGATTCACTCAGTCCATGGTACGCTTGCAGGGTCTCGTCCTTGTTCATGTGCTTGTTGCTGTTGGTCCATCCTGGCACATCGTTGTTCTCCTCCTGAAAGTGAAATTGACATAATGACCATGGAGGGAGAATGGGGCACATGAACCTTTTACACAGCCTCGTGACAATGACAGAAATGTTCACCTGTAGAAACTTGTTCGTAATGTATCCCTAGATTGAGGTATAAATTAGTTTTTAAAAATATATTTCTAAACACTAGAAGATGTATATGAAGGACTTTCAAATTCAATGTTGAAAAAGGTGTTTTGAATTTAACATTATTAAACAGTTTTAACAAATACATTTCAAATAGCTTCACCTGATATTGCTCTTTGAAATACTGATGGTTTTGAAGTGTAACATTGCTTTGTAATGACTATGTGATTGTAAATGTTGAAAAGTTGTATAATGTTTAACCTTTTTTTAATATATTTTTTTAAAGATTTTGTTAAAATTTTCTTTTAAGCCAATTAGACCTGCTATTTTATGTCAATCCCCCCCTAGTAATGTGAGTTCGCTGCCGTAGTCCTGCAACCGGTAGTGACGAAGGCGAAGTAACGTCTCCTCTGAGACGGCACTCACCAGGCCGTCGACCGTAACCCGGTACTACAGGGCCACTCTTATGCGCAGTGAACGTCCTGTCGGCTTCCCTCCCCCTTCCCTGGGGCGGACAGACAATCGCCACCCCCTGGTGGCACTCCCGGCCAGAGCCGACTCTGGCGGGACGGGGAATCGAACCCCGGTCTCCGTGGCCAGTGTCGAACGTTGTAACCACTGAATAAATTATATTTACAATACATTTTCAAATACATCCTTGAAATAAACTATTTTATACTGGAAGATAATTTCCAGTTTGTCAACTGTTTGTCAATTACAGATGATATACTTTCATCTGAAATACAATCCAATACTTTCTAAATGTAAAGTCATTTCAAATAATTCCTGAATTCAAATACTCCATTTGAAAATACTGTATTTAAAATAAATTCATACTATTTGTAAATACTTTAAATACTAGACTTAAAGTAAATAATTTTATCCAGGTCTTGTATAAATGCATGTCCTATTTATTTATCAGGTGAAATGGATGAATTCAGGCCACACAGAACACACTGAAATGTAATGTTTCAGCAAAGGCTCAAATGTACAAAACTCCATTGTAAGGACTGAACTCAAACTCCATTGCAAATACATTCAAGTGGATGGACAGGCAAGTGAAGCGTGTAGCTACCGTACAGTAGTACTTTCATTATTCCCCAAAAAACTCCACAAGCAGTGCTTTATAAAAATCCATTTAGATCCTATTACGATTGCTGTTAAGAGCCGCACATACTTTCAAGGTTTTTCCTTATGTTAGACAATATTACACGGGAGAGTTGACAAAAAGGATTGGAAAATGAAAGAGAGGGCCTTAAAAAATCATAAGAAAACCTCCACTGTGGCCCTCAGGAGACTTGCTGCAATGGCCCTGTCACAGAATTTGGCATTTCAGTGAGAACCCTGATATATGGAGGTATATCTCCTTTCATGGTCTTGTCTACACCTCTGTCCTTAAGTATATGTCACACACATATGATTTCTCATCCAGACTGGTTTACAGTATGTGATGTTTAATCATTCTTTTTTTATGGACTGCAGGCTAATATAGTCTTGCCATAAAATCTAGTATGGTGACTGACTTGACATTGAATTTGGGTTTTCAAAGCAAGCCAACACAGCTGAGTTTACATTTTTTAAATTACATTTTGTTTCTGAATTTTTCCAGTTTTTCTCCCAATTTAGTGGCCAATTATACCCTCTATTTATTTAAATGTGCCGTCCCCACACAAGTTCTCCGCTTGTCCCTACGAGGCAAGCTAATTCTCAGAGGGCAGAGAACTCTGCTTGCTTTGAGACAGAATTCGCCCACCCACGTTCTGGAGACAACCTTACGTGCTTCACGGTGAACTCGAGCCGGCTCACCCTCCCACCTCCCCCTGGGGTGGGCAGCCAAACGCCGCCCCAAATCGGGGCTAACAGCAAGGGCCGGTCTGGCAGAGACGGGTTTCGAACTGAGTCCCTGATAGGCAGCGCACACTCATATCGGACCAGCCAAGATACGGGTTCGTTAGACCGCTACGCTATCCGCCGCCTCTAATTGCACAAACTTCAAAACATCCCACCATCTGTCTCACATTCTATTCGTTCAGCGCTTCCTTCAACTTGTATCAAAGTTGGCATGACCACAAGGAGACAATCTACAAACACATTCATCACACCTGTGCCAACAAACCTGTTTCAGCCACATACATCACTGCAAACACTAGCTGTTCAATTGTGTAGCATCATTTCTTAAAGGATTCTGAGAGGCCATGGAAATCAAATATTGCCCACAACAGCTTTAGTAAAGTTACTTAAGTTGAAGACCCATTAATCATGTGAATTCATTTTAACTTCAGACCGGTTAGAAACACAAAAATTAACTAATGCATACACGTGCATCTTGTTAGTCCAATTTTCCATGGAAGCTTTTGAAACCCAGCCTTTTCATTACCTGTATTAGGTCACTGCTCAAAGAGTGGCGTCTTTCACATAAATAACTTGAAGCAGCCGAACCAATCATAATGGAAGCGCACCTCATATGCTTATTTGTCAAGATTGTATAATTGTGTCTATGATTGTTCCTACCATGTATTAATGCACACCTTGTAAGTCGCTCTGGATAAGAGCGTCTGCTAAATGCTTAAAATGTAAAATGTAAAATGTATAATAGCACTCCCAATTTAATAATATACAAAAAAAATCATATTTTTCTGTTATTGTGCATATGTATACATACCCCCCATACATACAACTCCATATTAGGTGACTTACAATGTGATTGTCGGTTTCCTTCTTCTGGGAAGAGCTGAGAATCTGGGTTCGAAGGATGAGGACCTCTTCTTTGCGCACTTCAAGCTCCTCATTGGCTGCCTTAAGCTGGTTAAGCAGCAGGTTGTAACCATCCTGCAGCTCATTGGATGAACCGTTCTGAGAGGCATGGTCTGCCACGGTTTTCCTCAGCTCATTAAGGTCATTCTTCAGCTTTTTGTTCTCAGACTCAAGCTCCTGCCTCTGAGGTAGAGAGATCAGGAAGGAATGGAAAAATGCATTCAGAGAGAGAAGATTTATCAGAATGCTTTTAGATTGTGTTAACAAACATTCTCTTTTGTCACACATATTTAAATCTTAAAAAAAAAAAAGCTTACTGGAAGCCATTAAGCTGCCACCCTTAAAGTAAAATCAAACTGGCTCTGGAGGGCACGTGTTGTGTTGGGAGGAGGTAACTCGAGCAACCCTGGCTGACTCAAACCCAACCTCCCCCTGGCAAGATGAAGTGTCCTACTACCGAGCACTCCTAGTCAAAGTCAGCTAATGACAAGGCCCAGGCTCGGGCCTGCAATAACTTGGCTGTAAGAGACAGCCTGCCTTTGTGGCGAGCATATTTCCTCAGTGAGCTACACAGAAACCAAAACGGTATATTTATACAATTGAGAAAAATCCTGGATATCCTCTATCCTCTCCTTCAAATATTCAATTTCTATTTCTAAGAAGCCTCAAAAAAACGATTTTACCAGAAACATCAACATACTTCATCGTTGACCACTTATAAGTACCACTGTGCATGTAATCAATTCATATGATATTAATTATTTATAAAATATTCCCGGGAGGCCAGAGTACTTTGAAGAAGACATATATATTTTAAAGCACACTGCTTAAGGATTAAGGATACTTATGGAATAGTGAAATTATTCACACCCTTATTAAAGATGAGCAAAAAAGGCTATATAAAATAAACAATACAGGATAAAATGCTATATTGTATGCTCAAAAAATGTCCAACAAACTGTTTAGTTTCAGTGACCAGGTGCCCACACTTTCAGCAATTAGAACCACACTGATTTCACTGGTCAGCATATAATTTAATCAATTGTAACCTTTGTGGCTAAACATTGACATTTCACCTTGAGCATTAATGAAATTGACTCTCAAAAGAATTACTCTGTAAATCATTGCATAATTTTTTACTGATAATAGTTAATGATTTAGAAGTACTATGATAACATATAATCTTAGCTGTGTACACAGAAAAGTCTATTGCGATGTAAAAGAGACATGGTATAATGCCATGCATTGATTTTAAATTGTAAAGAGGGTGAGAATTTACATATGAGAAAAGATTGAGGAATATCAGAGCCTAGAAGCAGTGCAAGAACTGCACAGCATCACACAAATGCAGCAGCAGAACATACAGTACTGAACAAAAGTGTACAGACTTTAAGGAAAATATATCTATACTATATATACATTTTTAGTGCCTTATTGTAAAAATTCCAAGATGAAACTATCCCAACAATGTTTTTGTTTAGAATCAATGTAAACTAAATATATTTTCCTAGCACTCAGGATGTACATGGATGCCATACATTAATCAAGTAAAGCAAGAGATTAAATCATATTAAATATTTGTATTCTTTTTCTCTTTTGTAGAATATTTGTATTCTGTTTCAGCTAATGCAGTCTTCAGCAATAAAACATGAACCATTTTGTGTTGTAATTCTAGTGGCACTGAAGATGGAATCAGCCACAAGAGAAAAATAATAAAATGATTTCTTATGACTTAAATTTCTTGCTTTACTTAATTAATGTTCCAAATGTGGGCATCCATTAACCTTTTAACAATCAGTGTAAGAAATATATTTTTTAATTATGCTGTTAGAATGATTTTATAAACAAAATATTACTGAACATTTTAACAAAATTCAATGACTTAAAAACAACTAAATATTAAGAGCAGTTTGACAGTGAAGTGCACTAAACCTAAAATTCTAAATTCAGCTTACCTATTACTTCCAATTTTCCAGGTGTTAATGGCAGAAGTACATATTCAACCTTACCTCACCATTTTCACCAGTCTTTGTTAAAATAACACTTCCACAGCACCAGTGGCGTTACATAAATAAACCAGCGTAACCACTTCCCTTTCCGAAGAACGAGATAGACTGCCCCTCCCTGGATGCACTCACCCAAAGCTTCACGGACAGGGTGGCCAGCAAGAGCGTACCAGCCACGGTGCAGAAGAGATCGAATAACACAAAAATAGACATTTTCGTGAAGTGAGACTTTGTGAGATCTATACCTTGAGGCTGTCGTACGCCGAGTCTGCTCTGTAGTCCTGCTCAGACGTGGAACCTTTGCGCTCTGAACCCTGCGTTATAAAACACAAACATGGCGTGATAAAGAAGTGGACCTAAAGCACGTGTGTTGACATGACAATATCCAGAGCTGCCCCAGCAGAATAACATTTTTTGTTTTCTAACAAATACAAACTTTGGTTTGTTTGTGTTACCAGAGCATAATACCTGTTGGGCCACAAATTTGAATTTGAATTCATTGCATTTGAACGATGAATTCATCTCAAATAAAGGTATGATGACTGTGGGGTAGAATGACTCAATACCTGAAGAAATGAACGACAGAGGGGAAATATCACCCTGTTCTACTGAATGCACTAGCGGAGATCCCGGGGAGGAATTTGGGCAGCATCAGAGGGATAGTCACACTGAAATAACTCATGTCTCAAGGTCACTTCAATTGTTAACAAACATTTCTGCAATTTTCTGCATTCATTTGGCACAATGGTGATTACAGATTGGTCTCTGATAGCATGCCATTGCTTTATGTGCTTATGTTGGGTAGAAAAGGGAGTTTGACATAGCCCTTTCATGGTTTTACAATGACCACAACAATCAATGAGCAGACAGGCAATGTTCCTGTTGTCCTATATTCCTCGTCACAGTGCGGAGTGAGACAGCGATATGATGAACAGTGAGTCACTGAAGCGTGTGCGTGCTTGCGAATCAACAGTGATGCACAGTAGAGGGGGCAGATAAGACTCCAATCACAACGTTCCTGTAATGATTGGCAGTAGTACTATCCAATGAAAACATAACAACAAATGCCTCGCTAAAATAAATAGTTTTCCATTATCTTTGAAATTCTCAGATTTTTTTTCTAACAAGATAGAAGTGTTATACTTTCTGGAAACAACAAGAGTGCACACTGACATCATACAAACATGACATATTAATACTTAGCAAACTCCATATTTAGAAGCTTCCCCCAACCCTTCAAGCAAAGTTTTAAAAAATGTACCATGCTCTCAGTACATTTACAGTTTTTCCACTCATTAGAATTTTTAAAGATACCCTTCACCATTTAATTACTTGAATTTATTTTGATGGGAGGGGGTAGGTTCAGAGAGAGAGAGAGACTACACAAGAAAAGTACAGGAAAGATGAGAAAGATACATTTTTGAAAATATTACTAATGGCCGTGGCATTTATTATGGTAATGAATGAAATTGAAAGAGTCAGGGCAACAATGAGCTCCAGAGAAATGGACAACAAATATACTGATAGATGACAGAATGAGAGATTGTAGGAAATAAATACCACTAAACAAGAAGGCCAACAGAGAAAAGAAACAGGGAGAAAGGAGACTGATGGGCATCCACCTTGCGCTTAACTAGCTCCTCCATCTTGTCCAGATTGGTCTGCAGCCTCTTCCGCTCCTGCTCCAGCTCCCTCACACGTTTCTGCAGCTTCATGAAAAGACTGATGTCCATCGCTGCCTTGTCCAGGCCCATCTCCTGCAGAACACACACACACACACACACACACACACACACACACACACACACACACACACACACACACACACACACACACACACACACACACACACACACACACACACACACACACACACACACACACAAACACAAACACAAACACAAACATGGATAGATGTGGTTAGATTCTGATTCTGGTATTAGGTAAACAGTTAAGTGTAAGAATTGTTGAATTGGCAAAGAACCACACCTGCCGACATTTGGAAATCCTTATGAGTACCACCTGGGGGGGCACGAAAAAACATCTAAAAAAAATTGTCTGGAAAAGTCAGATTTACTTCCACTTTCGTGAGAAAAGCATGGAAAATTGTAGTTCGCACCAGCAAACTTTGATTGGCTCAGGTCCAAAAACAACAACTTCTGTATCACAATCACTTTTTAAATGAACCCTCTTATTTGCGTTGCTGAAAGTGATACCCAGATACTTTGACCTCAAAATGCGTGCCTCGTATACAAAATGCACACATGTTGGCAGGTCTGGGAAACCATTCTGAATTAGAGGCAGTGGGAATAGGATGGGACCAGGATAAAGGTGAATTACCTCCACCTGCTGGATGGAGTCCTCGGTATCTCCCACTTCAGACGTGGAGATGGAGGGGTAGTTGGAGTCCGACTCCAGGCTGCTCTGGTTGGACGGATTCCTCCTGTGGCCAGGGTGGAACTGACAGAGAGAAATATCTCCAAATTATAAAAATGTCCAAATGATAAAAATGCAATTTCTTTGACACATGTCCTTAAAAGGCATTACCAATTACTTTGAATACAAGTAGAAAACCAGGCATGCCGAGTATGTACCACAACTACCTAAAAAGCAGCACACATCATTCTAATAAGTACATCTTTAAATGGATCTCAAACATAGATCAAATTAATTTCAAGTGGTTGTCAGTTACCAGTACAACTAAGAAAGGTAGACAGTGCTTTGCGTTGTAGTTCAACAAGTTCCTCCATTTCACCCCTCTACCCATTCACTCTCTCTCTTCCTAATTGGTCTTCATGACTCCCATGCCCTTTAAAACTCTCCCTTTCTTTGCATCTCCATCCCCCACACTCCCCCATCTCTTTATTACTCACACCTCTCTCTCAAACCATTCATCTCCTCTCTGTCCTTTTTCACAGCCCTCCCCTCCCCCTTTCCCATGTCTCACTTTGGCCAGTGAGACGTCCTCCTGTAGGTTGTCATATCTCTGTTCCAGTCGGGAAAACTCCTTCACCAGGTTCTGGTAGCGCACTCTTTCATCGTCGAGCTCCGCCTGCAAACTTGACTCTTTCTGCAAGACACTGCTCTCCTGGTCTGTGGTGGGTGAAAACAGACAACACGCATTTGTTGCGACTTGTGGAAACATTTAGTAACCGAGGTGGTCTTCACCTGAGACAGCCACCTTTATCAATGTGTCTCCGGACATCTGTAGCTCCTCAGTCCCGGGCAATTCTGTGTGAGTCGTACAGAACCTAGAGCAGGTCCCATAGACTGTGGGGATGACGCAAGACTCGGCAACAACACATATTTAAAAGCTGTCATATTTGAAGCCAGCCCATAAACGACTCATGGAATGTGATCTTTGCATTTACGCTGTATATCATTTTAAATGTGATGTGATGACAGCCTACCCTCAGTGTGTGTGAGTTCCCTTCATCCCGCTGATCCCCGGGAGAACCCCAATGGCCATTATGACAAAGGGAAATAAAACAAGAGCAACACCATAAGGACCATGGCAGCGCTGCTGTCATAGTAACAATATCGATGTCTTTAATTCTCTTTTTAATGGTCCGTTTACGAGCCATCCCTTTTCTCTGTCGGGGTGGCTCTGAGCAGAGACGCAGGCCGATGATTGATGGCGGCCCCTCACGCAGCTCAGGGCGCTACATCTTTCAAACACTGCCGCTCACAGTGACAAGCACTGAGCGTGTCCTGGAACCTTTCACAGTGACAAGCACTGAGCGTGTCCTGGAATATTTTACACACTGCTGCTCACACAAGCACTGAGCATGTCCTAGAATCTTTCAGTGACAAGCACTGAGCGTGTCCTAGAATCTTTCACACACTGCTGCTCACACAAGCACTGAGCATGTCCTAGAACAGGGGTCTTCAACTCCAGGCCTCGAGGTCCGCTGTGTCTGCAGGTATTTGCTCCAACCACGCACTACACCACCTGATTTAGAATAATTAGTTTACCTCCTTGGTCCAGGAGGCAAGCTAATTAGTGAAATCAGGTGGTGTAGTGCGTGGTTGGAGCAAATACCTGCAGACACAGCGGACCTCGAGGCCTGGAGTTGAAGACCCCTGTCCTAGAATCTTTCAGTGACAAGCACTGAGCATGTCCTAGAATCTTTCAGTGACAAGCACTGAGCATGTCCTAGAATCTTTCAGTGACAAGCACTGAGCGTGTCCTGGAATCTGTCACAGTGACGAGCGCTGGGCATGTTCTGGATATCGTTCACAGACTGCCGGTCACACAAGCACCGTGTGTGTCCTGGATCTGCACAGTACTTGGCCTGGTGCACTACCCAGCTGGATCTGTGCATAACGTGGTTTCTCTTAGGATCCCCAATGCAAGGAAAAACTCATTTAAAAACTTTTGTTCCATATTCTATTGAAATGCTGAATCAGCAATGGTACAGGCCATGTGCAATAACTAGGGAAGTGCAGTAAGACTGTGTAATAGTATGTACTGATGTTTTGTGTTATTATGGTTTGTGTATATGTAATATGGTGGTGTATGGGAAGCTGTTTGGATGCAAAACAATTTTCTGTGTTAGCAGACAATAAAGTATCATCTAATCTCATGGAATCTCTGCAGCTACCTGTGGTTCTAAACTCTTGATAGCCCCTGCAGCCCCGAGTACACTTTAGAAGAGGGCTAGCTTAGCAGCAGCTCAGCCTCATTATCTACTCAAAAGGTGTCATCATAAAGCCAATAATAATGGCCACGTTGCTCCACAGGAACTAGACATTGCTCTTTTTGAACGTGGAGTAAGCAAGCTGTGGCTCAGGGCCGAGTGATGGGTGTTCTGTGAAAACAACAGGTACTGTACTGAAAAGCTCCAGCTGGACGTCTGGACTGCCTTGGTCAGGTGACTTTGATTTATCACTCTAAAAACACTGATTGATCAACAAACAAAACCTTGTGTACATGCTCAAATTCCAGCAGTGTTAACAAGCAATATTCGCGATAAAACTAAAACTAACGGAGGAACAATACTGATATATTGGCAAGCATTCTTCTGGAGAAACATCCGGTATTCAAACACTAAAATAACTATATTCAAGGAGCAAAATATTCCTACCATGGGACTAAAACTAAAACTAATTGTAAACTCTGGAGGCTCCAAATGGCTTGCTTTCCATGTATGAATCTGTGGGAAACAAAGGCCGGGCTCATGGCCTTAGCTGAGACCTGCAGTCTCACGTTCCTATAGACTCGGCTGAAACCTAATGCTGCTCCATTCTCACTTGGCCTACTTCTGCACACAAACCCCTCTTGTGTGTGGAAGCGACACAATACCAGCCCTCAGGAGGGATCTGAAAGACCTCTGTGGAGGAGGGGATGCACCTCCAAGACTGGAGCTGGGGAGAGGAGTGAGACGTTGGGGAGAGTAATGTGGGGAGAGGAGTGAGACACCGTGGAGAGAGGAGTGAGACACTGGGGAGAGGAGTGAGACACTGGGGAGAGAGTGAGATGCAGGGGAGAGGAAATGAGCCACTGGGACAAGGAGTGAGACACTGGGGAGAGGAGTGTGAGGAGAGGAGTGAGATGCTCACCTTCTGTGTTTTTGGACTGGTTTAGGATCCTCTGGTTCATCTCGTCCTTCTCCTCCTTCAGCAAAGAGTTCTCCTTCTCCAGCTCCTCCACTCTCTGAATGGAACAGGACACAAAATGCAGTGGGAACTCATGTGAGCTCAGGTTCAGAGGTCCCTCCTGATTCGCTGTGGTTAAATCAGTTGCTGAAAAACGACAGTATCCTCAGACAATGTCAAGACAATGGACTAAATACTAGATACCTGTAATGCTAACACATAAAAAATGCACATGCCATTGCACAGAAAACAGTATGTACTCTAGGTGACACACTGGTGTAGAGAGGACCGTGTTGTCTTTCTGTGTAACACTGGAGAGGTTCCGAGCTGTGTCAGTCAGTCCCCCATTGTCTGGGGTTAGAGCCCAGGGCAGAGGGAGAGAGATGACTGAGAAAAGTGTCATGTATCAGCCCCATTATGTATAGAACAGAGAGGGCCCTATCCAACCACAGACTCTCTCTCTAGGGTGTGTGGAAATAGAAGTTACAATTTGTGAGACTGGTTTCCCAGCAATCTAACTGGTTCATGCAAGCTTTAGCAAGCATAAGGTTAATGGTTGGGTTTGCTTGAATTTTCACCTGCAACACAAGATCATGGTTCCTCAGAAAAGGTAACTGACCATTGATTTATTAGCAAAGCACATCCCTGGATGTGACTGGACTTATCTCACATCAGAGTGCCAACCTGGTCAAGCTCAGAGTACCATACGGTTATGAGCCTGCAAAATGAGGAGACTCTAGTCTGATTCACACCACAATGGCTTGTCTGATTCCTGGTTGCCAGGGCGTCCAATAAAAAATAAATAAAATAATGCCACCAGTAAGGTTTTTATGAAAGCCCAACGTAAATGTGCCAGCAGGCCACTAATATTTCAGTAAAAGCACAGTGACATGGCAAATCAATTTCGTATTTGTGCTGTTGCGTTGAGTGAGTTGCCAGGGAAATCAGGTTTAGCATTCCGAACACGTGGTGGTGCTGCTATCAGTGTCTGTTTCAGTTTCTCTGTGGCTCAGAGTAACCGATGGGCTCCAGACAGAATGTTTTATTCACACCAACAGATGCGTTCAGAGAACCGACACTGTTCGGCACTCAGACTTTGTGGCAATTTGAATAAAACATCAAAGGCTGGAAAACGACAACCAAAAGCATGAATAATATAAATGTCCTGAGCTGCCCGTCTCATTCTATATTAACAAATCACATCTGAGAATTTCTGCTACCTTCTTATCGTACCAAAGAGTAGCAGGAGCTCACCCAAGTTAAATCTGTAACTTCAAATAGGTCTATAACCCTCAAAATTACAACCACCCCTTGTGGCCCAATCACCTTTAGCCAAAACTGAGAGGATCTGAACCAAAATGCTTAGCTATGGTCATTTGTGAGGTGCACATGGGCAAATGTGTATTGTTGATCTTGTTTGATATATACAGTACTGGTATAATTTTAGAAACAACACCTGGGGAAAAATAGATTATAGGGTGAGGAGACTAGGTGAATCACTAATCGTCAAGGTCTTCCAATATTTACAGGAAAGTTCAAAAGCCCAGAAATACCCAGATATGAGAGAATATCCAAATATTGATCCACGGCCAAGTATTTAAAGGGGCTAAGGTTAGGCTTTGGATTCACTTTTGATGTGCATGAGAACTACTGAAGTATTGGGACAACTTGGGATCAGTACCTTATTTCCATCAGCATAGCTAGCTTCAGTTGAATTCTCTTCCAACTTTGCAGTTTTAACAATCATTTTAACCAACCATTGCTTTGGCCATGCAAGCAGTGATCACACAGCCCTAATTGAAGCACTACACTCTCTCCAAGGAATTGTAACAACACCTCGGCACACTGCAAGTGCAGCTTGTATTTAGATGTTGTTGTGCATGATACACAAGTTTCTCCCAGAAGTGCAAGTACCTGCTCCAGACCCTGCTTCTCACTGCTGTACTCCTCTTCGAGCTTGCTCCTGTGGGTGTGTGCCTCCTGTAGCTCCGCCCTCAGCCTCTCTAGCTCCTCCTGCAGGGAGGTCAGCTGACTGCCGTCTCCCTGACGACTGCGGAGTTGCCCCAGCTCCTTCTGCAGCTTGGTGACCTCTGTATTCAGAGTGTTTTTGTCAACCAGAAGTAGCTCATTCTGTCTCTTGTGCTCCAAATTCTGTGGAAAGGGGTTAGAAATGTAAATATGCATTTGTTTAAGCAGAACAAAGGTAGCCTGCTAAAATGTTACAGTGCATTATGGCACAGTAGTGTAATGTGCATCATCACAAATATTTGTTTCCATCCATCATAACCTTAAAAAAGTAAGGAAATAAATAATTGCTTGTAGGGCACCTGGAAGTGGTGGTCTTATTTTACATGCAATGATTGTTTTATTTTTACTTTTAAAATTTGTTTCTAATTTTCCCCCGTTTCTTCTCCCAGTTTAGTAGCCAATTCAACCCTCTATTTATTTCGATTCGCCCTCCCCTTACGAGCCCACCACCCATCCTCCAGGTCAAGCTAATATCCTGAGGCCGGCAATGATCCGCCTCCTCCGAGATGGAACTTCGCCCACCTGCTCTTTAAGAATGCCCTACTGCTCCTCGGTGAGCTTGTACCAATTTTCCATCCCCCCCACCCCCTGGGATGGACAGCCAAACGCCGGCCCCGATCGGGGCTCCTGGCCAGATTGGGACTGACGCAGTTGGGTTCACTATTTCTTTATTGACAAAAGCTATGGAAGGTGTTTACCAACCATTTCTTGACACCATTACATTTTTCGAACGTGTACTTCTAGAGCATAACCTAGTATCTACAATTGTGTACTGTCAATGTTTCATGGCTCAAACAGCTTCAAATAAAGTTGATTCAAAACACCACGCCACTAAAACCTGTGTAATGCAATGTTATAATAAAAGTTTGCCCATATGCCGCTCCAAGGCCATCTGTAGCACCTACCAACAGTAATCCTAAACCTGCTTAAAAATGAATGCAAACAGGGCTAGAGAGTACATCAACCATCTATGTTGTATAAATATGACAGAGACAAGAACAAAAAAATAGGAAGGAAAAACAAATACAGACAATGAAGGCAGGCCACTGTACCTGCTCGTCCATCTTTCTCTGCAGCTGAACGATCTTGTTCTCCATGCCCGTGTTGAGCTTCTTCAGGTGCTGGGCAGAGCGTGCCTCGATCTTCAGCTGCTTCAGCTGCCGTCTGGCCTGCAGGCGGCGGTACGCGCACTGGATCACGATGGCAGCATTTCGGGCCCGTCTGAACTTCTTACGCTCCATCCAGCCACGGACTGTCTTCTGGATGATCATGGCCTTGTGGTGGAGCAGGAACTAGCCCGGGGAGAAGAAAGCAGGAAGTGTTGGCAATCTTGAAATACTGTTGGATGTTACTGGATTGTACAGCACTGTGTACTGTATATACTGTAGATCTCAAAGGCAAATCAGGGATGTAAAGGTTTGCAGAACTTGAAGAAAAACAACAAACACTTGAACTTGAGTCAAAAGTTAAGCACAAATTTTGATTTAATCCTGTCTTTTTTTGTAGCAATGATATCCTGTGTGACAGTGTTGTACACAGGATGTCACAGATCCAGCCACTGCCACAGTGAAAGTCAGAGTGAGGACAGTGCACATTACCACATAGCACATCTTGTGAAGTATTTCAGTTGCCTCAGGGTTAAAATGAGAGTCAGGATCTTTGTTTTCACTGCTTATCGCCCGTCACCCACAAGCCACATGAGAAAGAGACTGTAACAGTACCTCCTGATATATCCTGCGTGTGAACATGCCTCGGGTAAAGGCCTGGATGGTGACCACCGCCTGCCGGATCCTCAGGAAGGCCTGACGGTCTCTGACCATGCGATACTGTTTCTGGCATATCAGTGCGGCTCGGGTGCGACGCAGCTGCTCTGCATACCTGTAGAGAGAGAGAGAGAGAGAACAAGAGCAAGAGAGGGCGAGAGTGAGAGATGAAAACCATGAAGGAGACAGAGGAGAGAATGAGAGAGGAGCGAGAAGTGGGGACAAAGCAAAAGAGTGGGAAAAAGGAAAGTGAGGGAAGAGAAACAAATGGACAGTAAATATTGACATTAAATCCTAAATGCAGAAATATAAACACAATGTGGTATGTTGCTCATAATGTTCTCCACCAGCTAGGCCACTGTAGCTATAACCTCAGAAGACTGTGCAACTAATGCACCCTCAGTCACTTCTACACTATACGCTCAGCCACACACTACACCCTCAGCCACTTATATAAAGCACCCTCAGTCACATATTAGCCTCAGGGTATCTCGGCTCCTCAAGAAACATCATAAAGTTGAGCAGTCTTCATCACTGAAGCTTCTGCCAAATGTGCCCCAACATTCACTCATCTCTCAAAGTCACTGTGGTCTCATCTTCTAGCCATGCTAGCCATAATTTTAGGCAACCAGGCCAGCATTTCATTACACGACCCAGAGCATGCTGGGATGTTAATTTCCTAATTAACTCAGGACCAACACCTGTGTGGAAGCACCTACTTTCAATATACTTTGTGTCCCTTATTTACCAAAGTGTTTACACTTTTTTGGACACTGCCTATATATGCCAGTCTTGGCAAAAAATGTGACAAACTAACGTAGCCACTAATCTTACCTGCGTGCCAGGTAACCCCGCCCATATCTCTGGAGCGTGAGGGCAGACTTGCGGATCTTGCGGTAGCGGACCCTCTGCAGCCAGCCCCGCACGGTCTTTTGAATCTTGATGCAGGCCGATCTGAACTTGTCAGCGCGAAGCTTCTCCAGGTATGCCACTTGGCCTGCTCGGAAGAAGATCTTGGTTTTCCCAAACTGGAACTTGTCCGGGTCCTGGCAATAGAGTGTAGGGTGAGAGAGAGGAAGTAATTTGTTTTTCATAAAGGCCATGCCTTACTCAATACCAGTTTTTGTGCCGATTGATGATCATGACTATCAAATTCAATTTGAGTTTAATTAAAACGGACAAACGACTGAGACGAAATGTTGCTGAACCATTTTAAGGAACACTTGCATTAACACCCTCCATCAATTCAGGAGAATGCTACATTCAGTAAATTCCTGAAATTAATTGTAATTTAATTCATGAACTGAAAAATGGCCAGATGATTTTTCTAATTAATTTAAACTAACTTCCCGAACTGACTAAATTGTAAGGGATTGACCCAAACCGTGGAGGCCAGGAGTACCCTGCCGACTGAAAACCCTCCTTCCCTGTGGAATGCTATGGCCAATTATGCATCGCCCCACGGGGCTCTTGGCTACAGTTGGCCCTGGCACAGTCAGGATTGATTACATATTTTGGTGGTTTTTCAAACCTGCATGAAACTCCTGGGAGTTAAGAGTTCAATTGAAGTTTGTCATGTTACTTTCAAAGGAAGGAATTAAGCCATGTTGGATTTTTTTATCAGGCAGTAAGGAAGAAAACATTTGTTTTTTTATCTTTCCTTTTCATCCTCTACCCTGATGCATATTTAATCTTCTTTGGGTGTACAATATTTGGGTTAGACTGGAGTCAAATGACTATAACTATTACTCTCACCTTGATCAAAGTCTCCAGCAGCTTTTTACAGACAACCTTCTTATCCGCAGTAGCTATGTCCTTTTTCTTCATCAGCACCCGGTATCTGCTGAAGAAGTCTGGGTACGTCCACCTGAGTCCACACACAGGCCACGCGGTCAGGGTGGAATTGGACAGGAGTTGGATAAATAGATGTCCGAACTCACAGCAGTTCACTTTCTGTTTGAATGTGAATGGCTGACCCTTATAAAGCCAATATCTGGCCACATTAACATCAATTGTTAATTGTTAATTATGCAAACAAAGTTAATAGTACATAGATGGAGACCGTTATTCTAGATAAATCCAGAATGGAATGGAATTAAACATTGGTAGCTGTGTCAGCTGAGGATTTGCAACTGGGCAATTTTCACTATCACAAGACAGCAGACAGCCTCTTTCAGTGATTTATATATCCGTCATTATAACGAAGAGGAATCCACCGCAAAGCAGTCTTCCCTCACCACCTGTATCTTAGCATCAACCTATAAAGTATGGCTTCAGACCAGTACATTTGAGTGATGTTATTTCGCCATATCACCCAAATCGGACCCTGCAATCATACGATGCTGTGCCGGTTGGCAAAGCCTTTGGTTTCAGGGCTCCCAAGCATTAGAGTGACCTAACCCTAACCCAGTGCTTCTCAATTATTTTCTGTTACGCCCCCCCTAGGAAGAAGAAATTATTTCGCGGACCGGGGGGGGGGGTGCTACGGGGTGCTACGCAGGGGGGCGCGCCCCACTATTTGAGAAACACTGCCCTAACCCCACGTCGTGCAGAAAGCTCTTTTTTATTTTGACCTTTTTAGCCTCTTTTAGCCACCAAAGTTTTCTTATAGGGAACACATTTTCCAAAGCATTCTTAAAAGTGAGTCAAAGGTCATCGCTTTTGAGCATTTTAAAACCTGAAGATGAGTGAAGTGAAAACAGCATCCTTTTAGCTCCTCTGATTCTGTTTCCTCATGCTCCTGGACTGTCCAGCACCAACATGCTGGAGTAATGTCCTTCTGGTGGCCTCTAAAGCTTCAAGAGCCTCGAGGGCATTGTACTGTTTTCAGGGGTCCCATCAGATCCTTGCTTATAGCCTTCAAAAGCTTTTTCTTGCAAAGGATTTGTAGAGCTGGTCATCACAGGACCAGAGTGGCCCGGTCACCATTAAGCATGCCGACCTGTTTTCTTAAATATGTTTGTATTTACTAAGCTAGTCTTTTCTGAATCCCACAACTTTCCAGGAGTTGAGCTTGACAACCTTTTAAGGGATCGGGGAATCATTTTACATTCTTTCCCAAATTGTCTCAATTGTATTTTTTCAGTGTTTTTATTCCTTCTGAAAATCTCTGTGAAGCGCTGTGTGACAACCAGATTGTAAATGGCGCTATACAAAAAGAAGGAGAGATTGATTGAATTCTTGATTGAATTCTATGAAGTAAGCATTTGTTTTTTTATCACAATGCAGGTCTTGGGGAGGCAAACAGTTTGCCAAGCAGCAGTGCAAATGCAATGCAGTCCTGTGCCCAGGGGCAGCTTTTTGGTTGACGTTGCCTTGTTTTTTTTTTTTTTAGCTGGTAACTGTGGTCCCTTTCCCCCCTTTTCTCACCTCAGAGGACACACATTAATAGAGACGGAATTTAACTGTACCCTGATAACGCCAGCAAGCAAGCATAACTAGAAAAATAAACATGGAGGAAGTGATATTCCAGCCAATCACATTCGAAACAGGAGCACTGGGAACATTCCTTAATTTGTTTCTTGTTAACTGTACAACTGTCTGGTGCGATTTAGCTATTTATTTTGGGAATGTTGAGCTATGGATCCAGGAAAAACTCCCACCCAGTGCATCACCCAAGGGGCAGTACACTGATCCAATCTGCATTCATCCATTTTATGGCTCCCAGCTCCACAGTCTGGAGGACACTGTGCTCATCTCATTCAATAGAGGATAATAAAATCAGCCTGACTAAACAGGATGGTCTCATGAAGCCAAAAGAACACAATTTTTAAAATCACACATAAGAACGTTACTAGGTTACTATGATTTACATATGTGGGGCATAACGGTTCATGGGAAATCATATTACAGCAATATTCTGCAATGTCAGTGTCTACAGTAGTGGTCTACAGTAGATTAAGGGAGGTCAGAAATGGTGTCAGTAATATATCCTTTTGCACTGCAGACCTGGAACCATGCCGACTCACTTAGTCCAGGTTTGTGCTGACTTTTCCAGTATTGTTTTTGGTTGTGCTGACTCCTGTCAGTTCAGCCTGCTAGCATTACTGGTACTGGCATGCTCATGACTGAGTTGTTGGTAAAGTCAACACAGGAACACAGCACCATTGCTGATTACAGCAAACAGCCAGTGGTAGATAGAAGTACTCTGGTATCCAGACAACTGTCAGAATTGTGTCAGATGCCAGCATTCAATGTGATACAGAAACAGTTCCGTTTGTGGGTAAGGTAACGGAACAGCAATTGTGTTGCACCAGGCCAGCTATGTTTGGCTCTAGCTAATATTAGTCTGGTTCAAACTGCACAGTGGAAAAAGGGGTATAAGGTGCGCGCCACAGGTGGATCCAGGTAGGTGAGGTGTGGGTTACAGGCTAATGCAGAAAGGATATACCTGTGGTAAAATGTGGACTCACCTGGATGGGTACCCAGCCGCACTTATGCGGATTGTCTCCAACACTCCACATGCACGCAACTGTTGTACAGCTCTCCTGGATTCAAACCTGCAGCATAAAGAGGATAGCACAATAAGGTGACACACACACACACAAATATACAGACAAACAGTTAGATGCAAACAAAGGCAAAATACAGGTAGACACAGGGATACATGCACAGGCAACATATAGGCAAAAACAATACATGCACACAAACACTTCATATTTGAGTTAAATCTGCAGTACTTTGCTGTGTCTCAGCCATCAATAGTACCTGCTGTGTCTACCGCCATCAACATATGAAGTAAATATTCAGCAAACATAACTTCAGTTTAATTCTTTTTGTACGTTTAAAGAAAAAATGAGAAAGAATGTAACTGAAAATACCTTGTGAACAACACTTCACTGCCAAAGAGAGCACAGTATTTGAATAACACAACCACGCTTACCAAACATACTTACAAAAGCAGCAACCTATTTTCCCTAAGCGGATATCACTGAAGACCATGCCAGCCTTCAGACCTGCACCCATGGACAGACACAGACACCTGTACCACTGCAGGTAAAGCCAGCGCTCACCCATTCTGCTTACCTGAGCCTCCCCTTCAGTGTTGAACACATTGCCCCACAGTCACACAGAAAGACATGGAGGGGCTGCAGTCTAAAGGGAGGGCTGACTGTCTGTGCTCTGTTTACAGTCCCTCGTCTGTTCACTAACAAACCTCCAAACATGTGACAGAGGGACATCACTCAATTTACCTCCGATGAAGGGGCTCTTGTTAAAAAGAATGTGCAAGAAAAAAAAAAAAAAGACACAAACAAAATAAAATAAGACTTCTCCCTCTCTGCTTTTTCAGACTATATATCCTTGGTTCTGGGAAGTGCATAAATTGATTACTTGTGTGTGTGTGTGTGTTTGTCAGAGTATATATATTTATACACTGGGCAGAATGTACAAATCTGTGGAAACTGAATGAATAGGTGAAGATATGACCAGTAAATTGGTGGCCAGATAAGCATTCTTGCAATTTCAGCAGGAAACTAAAGAAGGTTTTAATTTCTATGTCCACATATGACACATCTTTGTAGTGGTTACAGACTGAAACAAAATAGCTTAATTTGATTAACTGCAGTCATGACAGAATTCTAAATGGTAGATGTCGTCTTAGTATATATTTAGCGCAAGTATATATTTAGTGTATGCATGTGTGTACATTTAAAGGTCTGCATTGCTGTTTTCAGATAAACAATGTCACTTTAGTTGCTGAAAAATGTGGGAATTCCACAAAGGAATTCAAATTTAACATTGCAATGTGTGTGTTTGCATGTCTGTGTGTGTGCGTTCGTGTGTGCATACGTGTGTTTGTTTGTGTGTGGCATATAGCTGTGTTTTGCCTGTGACTGTGTCCACCCGTGCTTTCGCTATGTGGATGTTTGGCTTATGCATGTGCATCGGCGTGAGCGTGTGAGAAAGAGGGAGAGAAACAAACAGGGCTCCAAGAAATAGAGTCTACTCATAAGTTATCTATCCATCATGCACAATAATTGTCTCCTGATTGGCCTAGGAGAAAAGCCCTCCCACTGGGGTGTGCTGTGTGACCCATGTGTGTACTTTATAGGCCTCTTCATTTGCAAAATGATTCAAACTTGATGTAGCCCAACACTTCTAGTGAGAGTAAGGTCAATCTGATGCATGTGGTCCCACTGAATCACTGGCTGCTTTGTTTTCAGTCATGATGAGTTTCCCTCCTGACATAACAGAAGCCTTTACACTGTGATAAGGGTTTGACAGCTGTGCTTTCCATATCGCACTCTTCCTATTCAAAGTCACATACTTTTAATACGAGAGAAAAAAACAATTAAATCTATTCATTAATAAAAGTCTAGAAGTGATTAATATTTGTGACTAGTGACTAATAGACCTAGCAGCCATATCAGGCTGTGCCCTTCTCATGCCAAACTGCTGATGCAAAGCAGGGGGCTTGATCCGTACAAGGAAGAGAAGCCTCCTGGTTTGGTGGTGTTGGTGGGCCAGTAGGGGGCACTCTTCCCTTTGGACCAAACGGTGGCACTGTGCTATAAACAATTCTGTTCTTCGGATGAGACATTAAACCGAGGTCCTGACTCACTGTGGTCATTAAAGATCCCATTAACCCCAGAAACTACTGTCCCTCTGATGACCCCCTACATTTGATTGGCTACACAACACCTTACATCCCCTACCAATTTCGATTCCACAGGTCATCACCGTGAAAGAGAATGTTCTCAGTTGACCGATCTGGTTAAATAAGAAGGTTAAAAAAACAACTGTGGGGGCCCTATTTTTGTGCAGGCGCTAAGCGGCGTTATGCCCTAGGGCAGGCGATTTGCCAGTTTCGTCTGTCGCAAACAAAATATTTCCCATCTCCGCCCAGTTTGGCAATTTCGTGATGCGCAGTGACGGTGTTTGTGCGACTATGGGTTGGGCAGCGCAATAGGGGGTGTAAACATGAAAACAGTCAGGCGCTATGCAAGTTTGGTGTCAAATAATGAGCTTGCATTAACATCCAACTAGACCACCTCTTAACGCAAATGCTGGCGCTCTGTGCAATTTGTTCACTTTATTGATGCGCACATTATCTGAAATCACATGAGAATGTTTTGTGAATATTGTTAATTTTCCCCCACGTTGAGGCAAATCGTCCAATCCATGGGTAACTTGCAAGCGTAATCAATTAAGCTAAAAACTATTTCACCACAGCTTGTGGTTATTCAATGCACGGACATGAAAGATTGAAGCCAGCAGGCCATCCAT
Source organism: Aldrovandia affinis (assembly GCA_029706075.1). NCBI lineage: Eukaryota > Metazoa > Chordata > Actinopteri > Notacanthiformes > Halosauridae > Aldrovandia > Aldrovandia affinis. The sequence continues at coordinate 523,616 of JAINUG010000127.1, read as the reverse complement.
CGCTACCGTTCAGTAAGATACACCTGTTAAATAAATATATGTTTGTTTGCACATTGTTTTTCTTATGTGAAAGGGTTTTATTCTTTGAATTTGCGCTACAGAAAACGGAGTACATAATTGGACGCCGAAGGCGATACTGTGAGCGATACCCTGGGTTTGGTAGCCAGTGTTGGCCAGACGGCTATCAGTTTGGCTGTACATGCAGTTTCTTCTGCATGACGAACATAAATGAAACAGGCCTAGTTGCAGTTGTGAGTTTGTTATTTATTGCTTTCCATTTAACAATTACATTAAGTTAGAAGAAAAGAAACGTTGTTTTTTAAGTTGGAAAGCCTACAAATAAGGAAAAAAAGAGATGGTAACATAAAACACTTTCTTTTAACAATGTAGGTCTCAAAATATTGTTTTCCCCCTCTGATTCGCGCGCCAACTTTTCCGCACCTCCCGCACCTTCTTTTGAGAAGCGCTCCTGGCGCAGCGCACAAAACTGTCATCCATGTGAGGAAATTGCCAATTTGCTATACCGTTAGTGCACTGGTATTTAAAGGGATAGAAAATAGGTGTTCTGATTGGCCATTATGAAACCAAACCCCCACATGTATTTTTTTAAAGTTAATCCAACCTCTTTTACAACTGCGCCGGAGGTACGCTATCGTCCTAAATCACGAAATTACAGAAATTGCATTAGACACGCCCTAAAGCGCCATCGTCTTCGCTTTGCGTCTGCGTTACCGACACCGTCCTAATTCACCAAAATAGGGCCCTAGATATATTTGAAGACATGGAAAGGCACATGTATGCATATCATATCATATCATATCATATGCATATCATAGCAAAGACACACATTCATGCATTACTGATGCAAAGACACACACACATCACGCAAAGACGCACATCACAGACTCACAGAAAGGGGTACTCACGAGAAGGCTTCCTTCTCATCGTTGGGTTTGATACAGCGCACATAGTGAGGGGTGGTGGCATTCAGAGTCTCCATCAACAGCTGCAGGGAACTCCGAAACTAGACAGCCAAGCATGCCAAAAGTAAACACAGATAGGCATCCTCAATTAAGTCACTCAAGTCACCATAATCAAAACCTGAGCTGGACACCAAAGAAAAACGGTTTCTACTGAATGCTTTGTTTTAATTCCATTTGAATCACTGCACAACAAAGGCAAGATAAATTGTTATGTATATATATGTGTGCAGTTTGATGAAATTTCTGAAATTCTGAAGAAGAAATTCTCTGAACAGACCACATTGATATATTGAAATGCGTTTCTATATACTGCACTGCACTGAGTGATTATTCCTTTGTTCGGACACATGCCTAGCACTACATAATAATAAAAAGACATCGTTTTTTTACCTAATCATCATAATTTTGTTAAATTATTTTTTTCAATTTGTTTCAGATTTTCAGAGTAGAAAATAGAACTCATTCTGACATACTTTTTTGAACGATGTCATGGTACAACTAACGACAAGTGGACAATCAACTGCACCAATTTTTCCTGCACCTGACCCCAGCTGTGCAGTGAACCCCCAAGGCCTCACCTGGTGGCCCACAGTCTTCTTGTGCTCACGGTTGGGGGCTTTGAGGGCAGGTTTGGCAGGCCGCACATTGATCCTGGAGCCCTTGCTAGTGGAAGTGGAGACAGAGACATCCTTCCCATCCTGGAAAAGGTCTGCCACCAACTGGAACTGAGGTAGGAAATATGAAACAAGAAAACCAATGAATTTACACCGCACAAAAATTATTCAAAGATGCCACCTGTTTATCATTATGCAGTGATAGACCTGACATAGAATGAGTGAGTAGCATTCCAAACAGATGGCCAACAAGCTATTTGCACATTGTGGTGGTCTCTGACAGCATTGACTGTACAACATGGCATCTTTTGTTACCATAGTGTCAGAACAGTGAAGTTTTGAATAAAAAAAAAAAAGTCTAATGCCCTTGTTTAAAGTTCAGCACTCTGAATACTGAATACAAGTGATATTATGTGTTAAAACCCCTCACTTATCCTACATGTAAAAAATATTTGATTTAATATAATAATTACTACACATGATACCAATTATCAATTAAATCATTGAATTTGTTGATAGGCAGAGCAATCTGGTGGATCAACCTTCATCAAAATATACAATTAAGAGCCATCTTATTATTTTACAACAGTTAGACAAAGACAAAATGTTCAACGTCCAATCTACAAACATAGGTTCAACTACCTTAACAAATACTCAATCCTAGACATAAAAATTACGCAACAATCACGAAAGAGATGAAATGGAAGAAAATTATAGGACACAAAGTTTGTTTCTCTCCATATGCAAACACATATGTGAGCTGGGATCAGATCCCCTCCGCCCCCAATTATGTAATTATGGTTCGTCCACACAGATGACTAATTCTTTCATCCCCTGGTCAGTTCTCAGGGCCAGAGCTGGCATACAGTGTGGGGGTGAGGGAAGGGGAACAAGGACTGTTCTTTATCTCCTTTTTGTTTTTTGAATCAATTCAATTTAATTTCTTCTTGCACTTCCACGAGGTGATCAATGGAGGGGATCATTCTTTTTAGGGGTGAGTGAGCGTCCTTTAAAATCAGTGGCTCCTCACAGTCACCCTAAAATATTAAATATATCCCCTTCGGTATCACCTCTCCTCATTTGCTGGGTCTTGACGGCTGTTTCATTATTAATGTTGTGGACAACTGTTGTTTTTTTGTTTTTTTAAAGGTGGTAAATATGGAAAATATGAGGGGGCGAATGTTTATCCCTTTCCAGAATTTTCAAAACGTATTTGACTGATTCATAATGCTGATTAATTGCTCTAGGGGTGCTTGGTGTGTGCGTACACATGTGTATGTGGAATTTTTATCTCTACTATTGCAGTGCTGCGGTTTATATTCCGTACAAATCCGTACATTTCATAAAGCTGGAGGCTTTGTAGACAAGGGGTGGGAAAGATTTTGAAGCTTAACACAGAGAGAATGAAAAGACAGGTGCTTGGCTTGATTCTTTTAAACATTTCCTTGTTGATCAATAACCCAGGTGCCCTGCGTCAGCCGGGTTTGTCCCATTCCATCCATACTCTTCTCAATCAAGCCATTGCGTTCAATCATTTAACAAGTTTAAAGAGGTCACGCCGAGAGAACATGAGTTTAAGTGAGTTTCCAATCATGCCATTTGCCTGGAAGGGAAAGCAGTAGACACAGAGCATATCCAGGACAGAGTTTGAGACTGTGCTCTATTGGGGCACTTCTGAATTCCTCTAATGGCAAATTGTTCTCTAAACCATATCCCCCGTGTGCTCCCTCCACTGTAACACCGTCTCAAAAGATGGCCATGCTTGCCAAAACACAGATTGGACACTGACATTGCATCCTCATCCTTATTATCCTTTCATGCATCTGAACAAAACGACATCAAGGCACTGCTGTAGAAAGTGTGTGCACCCCGCACCAGAACCAAATGCTGGACGCTAGAGCCTCTACTGGAACGTGTGGCCCCTTGTCTGCTGATGGCTTTCACCAGATGTGGAAAGCTTCAGTTTGGCCTGGACTCAAGCACTGACTCAAAGCGTTCTTTGTGGGACTGCAAAATGGCAGAGCTCTTGCTACAACCTGGAACCTCTTCCAAAAATATTGACATGGAACTTTAACCTTTACATTCCAGGGAAAAACTAGTCTTCAACTAGTACAGAATACAGCAGCACGTATTTTGACTAGATCAGATCCAAGAAGTATGAGCACATTACTCCTGTGTTAGCATCGCTACATTGGCTTCCTGTTAAATATCGGGCTGATTACAAAGTACTGTTGCTAACTTTTAAAGCAGTGAACGGACTTGCACCTATATATTTGACCGAAATGATTGCCCCTTATAAGCCGGCACGACTGCTTTGCTCACAAGAAACCGGCCATCTATTACTCCCTAGAATTTTGAAAAGCACAGCTGGTGGTAGAGCCTTCTCTTTTAGAGCTCCTCTGCTGTGGAACGGTTTACCAAAGCATGTTAGGGATTCGGACACAGTTTCAACTTTTAAGTCTAGATTAAAAACATATCTTTTCAGCCTAGCCTACTGCCAAACATAAGTCTAGGTGGAGAGATGGAGAAGGCCGTGCCCTAGTGTCTTATGGAGAGAGAAACTTTCCATACTTTATCCTTGATCGGGTGTGGATGGTTTGGAACTCTCTCAGATGCGTGTATTCTCTGTCCCTCTCCTAATAGGTATGCTGCCATAGCTTACACCTGTCAGGGCTATCTGTATATTTCCTATGCTTGTGCTCCCCTGCTCTTAATGCTACTGGCTATAGCACTGATTTTTTTTCTGGCTGCATGTTCTCTTCTCTGCCTCGGCCTCTGACCCCCAGCCCTAGATCCTGCGAGAAGTGTGAGCTGCCCCCATCAACCCTCACCCCCACGCCTACCCCAGTTCCTGGATCTGGACCCCCTTCACATGGCTTAGCCCCCCCCGCTGACTACCTACCTCAGTCATTCAGCCCTGAGTCACCTTGGACTGACCATGATATAGTCTTTTTTGGACACACCCTGTGTCGGCCAGAAGAGGATGGGCTCCCCCCGTTTTAGTCTGGTTCCTCCCAAGGTTTTGTATCTATCAAGGGAGTTTTTCCTTGCCACTGTTGCCTTTAGGCTTGCTTTTGGGGGGTCTAGGCCTGGGTTCCCCCTCTGTTAAGTGTTTTGTGACAATTCAATTGTGAAAAGTGCTATACAAATAAAATGTATTTGATTTGATTTGATTTGAAAAACTAGTTTGCTTCAATATGAGGTACAAATAAACCATATGGTTTAAAGTTTAAAGTATTTTTTCTACTTTTTGAGTAAAAAGCCACAGATGGATCATAACATTTTTTAATCAATCTGGGTAACTACTTATTTACTTTAACTTAAGTTTGTTTTGTTAATGTTGACATTAATTTCCAGGCCAACATGGTACATAGCCAACCAACGAGTAACATTATATTACCAGTTCACTATATGCTTACAATATATTTACTAGTTAAAAGTGAGGAGGAGTAATGGAAAGTAGAAATGTATTCACAGTTGCTGATGGTATGAGCAGACCCTTAAAATAAAGCATGAGCAAAATTTGAGAGAAGCTGCTCTTATGGCCTCCAGAAGGAAACTGTTTTCACTTTGGATTACAAAATGGCCTATTCTCTGTAAAATTATTTCTTAGTTCTGGGCGATTTGTTGGGGTTTAGGGCTGGCTCTGACCATAGGGTCAGTTTTTCCTTAAACTGATGAAATGCCCAGATGATATGGATGTGACATTTTGTGGGTTGTGGATGGCTCATGGAAAGTAAGAGCTCTCCTTCCATCTGTTCCACATCTTTCCCCTCCCTCTTACCTTGCTGGCCTTCAGGATGTTGATCTGCTCCTCATACACGGTGTCTCTGTTCTTTTCCAGGAAGCCATCACACTGGTATTCCACCTGCAGGAGAAACCCACATTAGGAGACCACACATAACACATGCCATAGACCCACACGCACACAAGTGAATGTACACACATACAGGATGTGCACTCACCCACCACTACATTTTCTGATATTAAAAACCTTAGAAAGTATATAAAATCTGATCATGTTAATGGATGAAAAGAATGAAGCAATGTTTTGGGCAGAACAACCTTTCAAACAGAGGCAGCTTTCATTCCTCTTTATGACAACTGCAGTCAACTGTCCACATCCCATAAACAGTTTCTGATTCGCAGGTGTATAGCAAGGAGAAGGCAGAAGGCAGTGAACATATTTCCTCATTACTGAAGAGAACCTGTCCCTACCAGAGCAGGAGTCGTCCCTCACCCGGAGGCATTATTCTACCTCAGCTCTGATGCTGCTCTGCCTCCTCCTCCACAGAGCAGAGGAAACATACCATCTTCCGTTTTTCGAACGATACAACAACGTCAAATCCTTTTTACAGCTGCTGTTCTTGTGCTGTATATCCGCTTGTTTAACTGTTGAGTTGACTCCTTCACACTGTTCTCTACGGAGAGGTCTATAAATACAATAAATGTAAGTGGCCCTCTCTCCAGCTTGTGTCACAACAAGGACAGGTTCTGACAGAACACACTTGGCTCACAAGGTTCCCCAGGGTATGTATATGACTCAGTAAAAACCACAGGGCACACTGTTCTTCACCAATGTCCACCCACAGCGAGCTCAAGGCATGAGCAGATCAAGCATCTTTGTGAGGTTGGTATCTAGAGGTTTTAGTCAGCGTCATGCTATAGGTCAATGGTTGAGTTGGCTTGACTCACTGTCTCCAACTGGAGCCCCACCTACACAAGATCATGATTCGTTTGAAGAAGTAACTGATCGTTGGTTTATTAGCAAAGCACACCTGCGGAAGTGGGCGGAATTATCTCACATCAGTGTCAACCTGGTCAGGCTCATAGTACCAAAAGGTTATGATCTTGACAAGTGAGTCTATAATGTATATGATAAAGAAATTAAAACCGAGAGGAAAGATACTGACATTGAAAATTGCTGAATATTTCTAAACTACACTAACCCCGTAAAAATACAAAAAAGGCTGTTTAGAGTGTGAGTATGTAATATAAAATGGAACACAAGAAAGTCACTTATTTAGTTCAATGTAGTTAATATTGTTAATAAACACATTTTAATATATGTGGATTTGATTTAAAAAAGAATGTGCCCACATGTCGTCTTCTCTTCTTCCTCCCAGATAACTATGTCAGTATAAAATGTGCTTTTCTCAGTAGGAAATGGATGCACATGCACATTGGTTTAGTTTAGCTGTGTATTGCTGCATGATATACCATCCAATAACGTACTGCAGTGAAACATTACGTCAAAAAACACTTTTATTGCAGTGAATGCAAGTCTCAGATGAAATTGCGAGTTTGCTATGGCAAAGATATTGAAGGGGGAAAAAAAACAAATGATCTGATTGTCCATAATGACCCAAACCCTCACCACGCCCACAGGTAATTTATTCTTCTTAAACCAACGTGTTTTACAACTGCGCGTCAGTTGTCACAAAACTACGTCTATTGTCACAAAACTACTGGAATGGACAACAACATGCCTTAATGCACCTCCGTCCTGGATTAGCACTAGTCTGTGCATTGCACTTTGACAATGAAACTAGAACCCAATGTGGGCAATACCAGTTTGATGTACTGAATTTGTCAATTAACCCAGCAAAATATCATTGTACAGTATGTCTAGACCATGCAACTTGGATTATCTTAGACAAACACATTTGTCTCCTCATATGTCAATGTACAACTTTCAATTCACCCATACTCAGTCCAGCAAAACAAACTAAACATGCAGAATACTGCTTTTTTCCCCATCCAATTTAGTAGCCAATTACACCCTCTGTTTATTTCAATTTACCGTCCCCACACGAGTTCGCCGCTCATCTCTACAAGGCAAGCTAATTCTCTGAGGGCTGCTTCCTTTGAGATGGAATTCACCCACCCACGTTCTGGAGACTCCCTTACGTGCTTCACGGCAGACCCGAGCTGGGTCACCCTACCCCCTCCCCCTGGTGCGGACAGCCAAATGCCGCCCCCGATCGGGGCTGACGACCAGGGCCGGTCTGGTAGAGACGGGTTTCGAACCGCGTCCCTGACAGGCAGCGCACGCCATATCGGACCGGCCAAAATATTGTCCACTATGCTATCCGCTGCCCCATTAATTTACTGACATTTAACACCCATAGACTCGTCCTTAACAACAGATATCCTGACAGGTGTTTTGATTGGCCCTTTCATTTTGTTTACGTGGTAAACACTGTTTTCGAAGTTGACTAGAATGATTATTATCACATGATTATCCAGAAACTCACACATCTTTGGACTGTCAGCCTTGTTCAAGGAAACACTAGTGATGATAAATGCCTCAGTCAAATTTTAAATCATGTTTTGCCAGGTCTCTAAGCGGTCATTTCCTTTGGTTTTTTGACATAAAAGTTTTCACTTTTGGTGTTTTTAAGATGTGAAATGCAGGTCAATTGTTGTTTTTTGGGTGTGGTCCAATGACAAATTGCATGTCGTGCAAAACAAATTCTATCCGTTGGTGTGCAGAGAACCAGTTGGATGTTGTTGCACTCGGGTCTCTCATAATAATTTTTGGAGATGTCGTTGGTGAGGAGAAGAGTTGAAACACTGGTCACATGCCTCTCAAGTCAGGAAATTCTACAGGCCCTAATAAAGAGGTGGGTAGGCTTTATTTTCAACTCAAATTCTTGCAAGCTTGCAAATGTTACTGACAGGATTAAAAAGAGAAACTACTTGCCATTCATTACAGGGACCTTGAAATTCTGCAAATCATTTAAACAATGTAAATGTGTACTGGCAGACCTCATTCATTTCAAGAGTAGTGGAAGTTCCTTCATCAAACTTCAAATCCAAATGCACTCATATTTAACCTCTACACATTATAAATAGACTTTAAAAAGAAGAGAAAACTGGAGAAATGTAATAATTGCTTAAAGAAGGAATAATGTCCTGAGTTTTGTGCCCACCTTGTCAGCAAAGTGAATCACGATGAAGGAGATGTTGGACATTCTGGGCTTCTGGAAATGTTGGCTGTTTGAATGGTGGCTGTATAGCTTCTGGGCCCAGTTGTTATCTGTTCCTTTTGGCACCTACAACAGGGTGAAAAAGCAGAGGAGATGACTCCATCCATCTGGAGAGTCAAAAAAACTTTATCTGGGTTGGCCTGTGCAGGAAACTACTTTGATCTTTTCATGTTGTTCCAAATTATCATCTATAACTTCAAAATACTCTTGAAGTAGGTGGAAGGTACACAATGAATAAATAATGCCCTTTTTTTCAAGGGACCTGTTGAGCATCTTGAACAAGATGGCAGGAACAGTTTGCCGTTCTCAGCATGCTTTGTAATCTGAATCACAGTATGAGGCTATAGGGACTGTGCAGAGGTTCTACGATGCTGTGACGGGGTTGTGCAATATGTTGCGCCAGCTTTTACTGATGGCACCATGCATATGCATGCATGTTTGTTTGTATCTATGTATGCAAGTATGGAGAGACGACTTGATACGTGTCTATGGTTTTTGTAAGGCAGCAACACTGAGTCCAAGACAAGTTTCCCTACGGGGACAAAGTATATCTCTCCCCCCCCCATCTTCGCTCCAAATTGTCAGGAATGAAAGAACAGTTGGTTATTGCGCCCCTTTGCTCTTGCCACACACCTTGCACTCCTCATCCAGCAGGTCCAAGATTCCTAGTTTGGCCTCAATGAGGTCGATGCAGGGCTGGTTGTCGTAGAAATCAATGAGTGTCCAGGGGATCTGCTCCTTCATGTACTCCTCCTGCTCCAGCTTGAAGACGTGCTGGAGACACAAGCAAGCGGCTTTGACTCAAACAAACTCCCAATCGAATGCAGAGGTACTGCCAATCCACATTGGTGGATATTCTATATTGGTGATGACAGCGTCGCCATGCTCTGAGACCCAAACGAATGACACGCATCTGCAAACTGGCGATAATGAGGACTGAACAACGTCTGGATCAGCCAATCGTAAATAACAACAGAATTCAAAAATATAGCTCTGTCGGTCTATATTGAATGTACATAAAGCAGGGTTCCTCAAATCTGGCCCACGAATCCAAATTTGGTCCTGGTTTTCCTTTTAATGCAATTGATTGGCCAGAGTGTCTTCACACCTGACTCCCAGGGTAAAGGAAGGGTGGAAAAACAGCAGCACTCAGCCCACGAGGACCGTGATTTGAGGAACCCTGGCATAAAGGATCGGAAACAGTGCAACACCACTGCTCTCTAGCTCTTCAACATTCTTAAAAACTTTTTTTAATGTATTTGAGATCATACAAACCCCTTCTGAGGTTCAGAAAATAACTCAAAACCTGAGCTAAGCTCTCAACCAATCAAAAGAGAACATCAAAGACAGAAAGGAATTGTGCCCCCAAGTACAGCATGCAAATACTTATTGGCTGTGCATGCTCGAAGAAGAAGACCGTGTCTCAGACTGACCGAGTTGAACTGCTGCTGAAGCTTCTCGTTGGCATAGTTTATGCAGAACTGCTCAAAGCTGTTGAGCTCAAATGTTTCAAACCTGTTGGGAGACAAAAGAGGTGTGTAAAGGGCTAATGGCCAACTGTCCAATACTTCCTCACATGCTGTGTGTGTACGCATAGACACGTGTAAATGGGATGGAGGAGATGTCCCCCCTCACCATTTTAGAGAGAAAATCATTCATGTCCAGAATCTTTCATTTTTCAAACAACATAACTGGTCTGTTAGCTGGAACTCAGTACACATTGAGAGTTATTGTAGTGGCAATTGGATTGTGGCTTACCCCCAACCATCCTCCTTCAACACACACAATCAATTGAGACCAGAGCCCCTGGAGGTATACAATACATGCCGTACAAGCACAAGAGACAGAACAAGGCTGGGCTCCTGCCAGTGCCCTAGCATCTTTTCGTCCACTTCCTTTGCATTTATCAACATATCTTACTGCAGAGATCCAAACTGGTTTTATCTGAATGAATAAGGAAAAAATTCCTACTAATGCAAGAATTTCTATTTATTTTACACAGAGGACACCCAGTAAACACACACTCACACAGAAACACTCACACATACAGTATACACAAACATTCATGGAAGCTACTAGGCTCAATAACTGGACACAGTTTATCAAACGGAGGTTGACCGGTCTGGCTGCACTTCAGTAAAAGCGCATCAATTCCAATCCTGGGAACCGCTGAGAGAACAGACATGGCCAGACAAGCTGCAGCTGAACCAGGAGGGGGGAGGGACGGATGGGGGGAGCACATTAACGACACAACAGCACTAGTGACACTATAATGTTATAACTACACTGTTCAGTTATGACCCAATTCAGTCATTTTTTCTGCATATTCTATTTACCCAATTTTCTTTTTCTACTGAATTAGAATGCCCGTATTTTCCTCTGTTACACTGGGTGCAGCTGTCGCTTGTTTTCACGCTGCCCATCAGCTGAACTGCGGTCATTTTGCCAGAGAACTGCACGGTTACACAGCCGCAGCAGGCAGGGGAGTTGCCTCTTCTGGTTTTGATAGTTTTATCTTGGAAGTTCAAAAAAACTGAATGTTTTTGTGTTCATCGTTAATAATAGACCCATTTACAAACCACCCAAATCCCAAACTCCCACCGTGCTTGAAACCGTATGCTACACGCAGTCTGTCAGCAATACAGGCGCTGAGCCATAGACCCAGAGAGCATTTTTACCCGTAGATGTCGAGAACCCCGATGAAGGAGTGCTGCTTTGAAGAGGTGTGCAGGGCCTTGTTGACGTGTCCCACGATCCAGTCAAAGAGGTGGGCATAGATGTGCTTTGCCAGGGCGTCCCGGGCGTTGGCTGCTTGGTAGGTAGACATGCTTTTCAGATAGGTCTCGGCGGATGTGACCAGCTTCCTGTGGCACAGCCAGTGTTCCATCTGCTCCTGCTCCACCCCGAGGAGCCGGCAGAAATGGTGCAGGTGAGGATCGTCCCGCTACAAGGGGGAGAGGACCATTAGAACATGGAGGCAAATCGAGGGAGGGGATGGATAGGCAATGGAGGAAAGCAAAGGAAAGGGGGGGAGGCAGAGTAAAGTCTTAAACTCAACTTTCAGTCTTAAACTCACCAATGCTGCACTGATATAAAAGTATTGACCATATTATGACTGATGGATGGTTCATTGTATGAAGAAGGGTGGCAGAAACACTCAACCGTGATGTAAAAAAACTCATGGGAGTTTCCGAGCAAAACCAAAAACGTAACGAAGCAAGAAGCCAGCAGTGTGACGCAGGACCCGCAGGGGTACTCACAGAGACGTGACAGGACTCTCCGTCCCTCTCAGACTGGATTTTGACATTGCCGAGGTGGAGGATAGAGCCAATGATCTTGTAGATGCTGAGCTGGTGGCTCTCCTTCACACCTGCGTAGCAGAGAAACACACCACGTGTAACTGAGAGAGAAAGAGTGTGGAGAAAACTTAACACACTAACTCAGAAAAGAGACAACGAAACAAGCATGTCAGTAAGACGCAAAGTGAAAACACACAGAGCACTTTTAAAGAGGAGCACATCAAAATGGCATGCAATGCTTAACATACGGTGCGATACTTCTGGGGCCCCATGATTTTATCCTTGAAACAAAATTTAATGAAGCATACTGTATGCATGAAGGTGACACCATGAATGTGTAACTGGCTTTTGAAATGTTTGGAACTTTTGTAACTTTGTAAATCCTTTCAACTTAAAATGTGCTCATGTGAATTCAAGTGTTTCAAGCTAAGATCTGAAGGAAGAAATGCATGACTAATTTGCTAAATTGAGTTTTCCCTTTCTAACAACAACTAAAAAGTGTGTGGCATGTTTAGGACAATTTGGCATGGTTCCTAAGGTGGCAGTGCAGAGAATTCCAAAGCTGGCAAACCAGACTATATGTATATATATATGTATGTATATATATATGCCATTTAGCAGAGGCTTTTATGCAAAGCGACTTACAGTCGTGAATGCATACATTCTTCAGTATATGTGATCCCAGACAAGATAAATGCAATGAGGCTGGTTGATATAATCGTATAAAATAAAAGTTAAACTAGGTTAGGTCTCTAATGATTGATTAGTCCTGACATAAAAACCTACTAGGCAAACACACAAGATTGGGATGGCAGGTTATGCCTAACTTGGCAGATGGCATACCCCATACCTATACAGCACAGAGAATGTGGTACGTTTCAGGTGCTGACATAACAAACAGGGGTACTCTTAGGTGAAGTCGTTATGAAGAAAACACATGTACAAGCCATCTATAGACCATACTGTATGCTGACAGTACGACAGCATGCAGTATATTCCAGATACAAATATAACATTTTAAGAGTTTAAAAGTCTTAACATTTTGAGAGCTGGAATGCCATGGCACTCACTTGGCCTATGTCATGACAGTTCTTTTCATTTCACACAGCTTTCCGAAATGGTACTGTAGGGTACATGGCTTACTTTCTGGAAAAACTTGCTCACCACTCAGCAGTTCAGTGGGGTGGGTGGTGAGGAGAATAATGGTGAACTGGAGATGGTGCAGAAATATACCCAAGTATGATTCATAAATAGATAGGTAAGCTACACATGTAAACATAAAATAGAAGATTATAATGATAAACCCAATCATATACATTTTAGACAGAGAATATTTGAATACTCAGCAACCAACCACTGATGTGCAGAGTGGTGAGTACCTTGTGTCTGAAAGGAAATCATGTACAGTAAAGAACCATTTCGAAAAGCTGCATGTGTTGGAAAGCACGGTCATAACATGGGTAGGAAAGTAACAGTGCCGTGACACTCGCATTTCCCTGATTTAAGGCTTTGTAATCTAATCAATGTAACAATTTCTGTGTGATGTTAGCTCTGATGCATACCCATATACATACAGGTATATAGATTTAAAAAAATATATAAATATATATAAAATTAAATATATATTTTTTTTTAAAGAAATATAATATGTATATAAAAAAATAAAAAATAAATTCTCTTTGTTTTTCCCAATTTTTCTCCCAATTGAGTAGCCAATTATCCCCGCCTTCATATTGAGAGCTCGTTGCCGTAGTCCTGAAACCAGCAGTGACATACAGTTAAGCACCGCCTCTTCTGAGAAACTGCATGTGAAAATCCCATGAGATCAGCAGTTTCGGGGATACTCACACCACCCCGCCTGGCACCAACAATCATTCCACGGTCAAAGTTACTGAGATCAAATTTCTTACCCATTCTGATTTTTGGTCTGAACAACAACTGAACCTCTTGACCATGTCTGCATGCTTCTATGCATTGAGTTGCTGCCACATGATTGACTGATTAGATCATTGCATTAATGAGCAGGTGTACCTAATAAAGTGGCAACTGAGTGTACATAGCTGGCTAGCTACATGTATTACAAAATATTTTAGACAAGAAATTTGCCAATTTACTATGCCGCTAGCAAAGCCAAACACGCAAGACATGGTGCAAAAGTTATTTGCGGATATATGGTCAATACCTGAAGTCAGTTTATCTCCAACATCAAGCTTGAGTATACCAGGACTACGCAAAGTAACATGCAAGTTAAGGTTACTGCTCAACCAAACATTAATTGAGCTAACTTAGTGAATATTTTGTTAGCCAAATAATAATGAAAACATTGTAGCTAGCTTTCAAGCTAACTTTATTGGAGTTACTCACTATAAAAACAACAGCACTAATGCCAAATAGCTAATACAGCCAACTTAACATTTTAAAATGGAAGACAAGCTCATAACTGCTAGAAAATAAAATATGGTAGCCCACACAATGGAGGCCCAAATAATGTGGAAGATAAGATGCGATTCCAGATAATGGAATTCAGATAATGTGACCTGAACCTAGCAGTTTTCTGTGGGTGTGCTGCAGGGTCCCACCCAGTAACCAGTCCCCTGTCCCTGAGTCAATACCCAAACCCTAACTGCTACCCCACCAAGCTATCCAATGAGCTCTGTGCCCATCTCAGTGCCTTACCCAGCAAAGTAAAGGCCTGCCTGGTCTTCTCAAAGTCCTCAGCGTCGTTCACACCCTCAATGAAGATGTTCTCCCCTAAAGAGGTGTACATGAAGTCCTCTGCACTGGCTACAGGGGTGAGAAGAAGTGCCAAAAATGCAGATGAGGAGGTGAAGAAGAAAAGCAGAGAGGAGTGAAAAGGAATAGGACACAGATGACATAAGGAGATAAAATCACAAGAGGCGGCTTCATTGCCCAGCAATACTAGTGCATATTCAATCAATCGTGTGGATGTCATTGCATAATTCAATTCAATTAATTAAAACCTCACAAATTGTTTTGTACATGTAGCACAATGGATAATAGTATGTAAAACATAAATAAAATATGTTGTCTTTCTCCCATTACCCTCCCCATGAGCCCACGGCCGGGACTAGCAGTGACCGTGAATCCAATACATGCTGGGAAACCCTCTGTACCTGCGGTGAGCTTGAGCCGGCTTCCTTCCCCCATCCCCCTGGGACGGACAGCCAATCGCTGCCCCCAAGCGGGATTCCCAGCCAGAGCAGGGCTGGCACACCCCTGATTTTTTATTTTTTTATCTCCAGAACTGATTCTTACTTGCTGTTAGCCATCTTATGCAGTAAAAAGTTTAGAAATGGTTGCAGTTTCAATTAAATTTAAAACAGTGCACTTCATTTATCCATAAGGGGCAACTGTTGCTGGACCAACGCATTGCAAACTTCACAGAATATACAGAAACCAGACACGCAATGCACATTACACAACAACAACTACACAACAAGCACCCAGTTGTGAAAGGAGTCAGCAATGAAGGGAGGATTTAATGTAATGCATGAAATATTTAACCGTGTGTGTCACCCTGCTGTTGCTACAAAGTAAAACTTGAATCCATATATCCTTTTAACATAACCATAAAATTCCCATCTTATGGTCGTAAAATACAGTAACAAAGGAAGTCAGCAAGACCAACATTTTCGTGGGATGTCATTTTTATGGGAAACGTAAAACAATAGACTTTCAGTCAATGAGAAATATGAATCACTTTATGAGACATATGCTGCTCTTGAGCTGTTTATTGACATGCAGTGGAAATCTAGCGATGAACAGAATGAGCAAGACGACGCCGTTCATCATGAGGCTGGGCAAAGTCTGAATCATTACATTTCTCATCAACATTCCAAATGTCTACTCATAAACATGGAATGGATTTTCTATAAGAAATGAATGAACAGTGGGTTTTCATTTATTTAAACACACTTTACTGTTTTCTAGGTAGTATCACCAATGTGATAATTATCTTTCAAAGAACAGTACTTTAGGGGGCCCTTGTCAGCCCTCACTACAAAGTTACTACAAAGTAAAAATGCAGGAAGGAACATACTTGATACAATTTGACAGGCAGTAATAGGCGTGAATAGCAATTGAATAATCTTGCTGCTGGGGCACTTACTCAAAGCCATGTCTTTGAACTCTGGGAGGACAGCAGAGGCACACAGCTGGTAGAAGATGTGGTAGTTCCTCTCATCCTCCGCCTGCATCAAAACACACAGCAGCATGCTGAAGCTGCAGTATCCCTGACAAGTGCTAAAGCATGCCTGCCTTGGAGATCTTTTTTTTGTTGAGAATTGCTCATTTTGAGGACAACTGCAGTCGTAGGATGCATAGCTCCACACATTCACCTTTCTTTAACCAACAGGGATTATTTTTTCTAAAATTTGTTTCAGATTTTTTTCCCGGTTTTTCTCCCAATTTGGTAGCCGATTACACCCTCTATTAATTTCGAATTCCCCACAAAAGTCCACTGCTCGTCTGTACAAGGCAAGTTAGTTCTCCGAGGGCAGCAAACTCAGTTTCCTTCGAGACAGAATTCACCCACCCACGTTCTGGAGACTCCTTTCGCGTGCTTCACAGCGGACTTGATCCGGCTCACCCTCCCCCACCCCCTGGGGAGGACAGCCAAATGCCACCCCTGATTGGGGCTGATGACTGGGGCCGGTCTGGTAGAGACACGGGTTTCTAACCGCTTCCCTGACAGGCAGGGCGCAATGTATCGGCCCAGCCAAAATACGGTGTGTTAGACCGCTACGCAATCCACTACCTCAACCAACAGGGATTCTGACAAATGGGCAGACTCGCAGAACAGGTTTAAACTAAATGGATTTCACATGCAGACATAACTCCTTCCACGCTGGGTTCAGTATTTTACACAAAGAATCTATCCATTTCACAAGCGAGCTCAACTATGATTTTCAACACTTTGGGCAGATCCTTTGAAAGCAGTACAAGGTAATGGAGCAACTCAACTGCAGATTATTGCAAGATGCAATAGAATGTGACTGGGAAAAAACATGATTATGACGAATATGGGAACTGGACAGGCCTTTAAACAATCACAGAGAACCTCCTACCCAAAAACAACAGTCTTATGTGTCATATCCATCAATAACTGGGCCCAAGCCTGGCCTCTGCCCATTCTCACCTGAAAGACCACTCTGGACTTCTCCAGCAGGTAGGTTCTCATGTTTGCCCCAATGATGTGGTACCGCCGGTCGAACCCGATCTGAATGTACTTCCCGAAGCGGCTGCTGTTGTCGTTTCGAGTGGTCTTGGCATTCCCAATGGCCTGCATGGATATAAAAGGAAATGAGAAGAGGGAGGACTGGGCAAACCTGATGAATCAATCAAACTGAGTTCAGATTCAGGCCTGAGACAGTGAAAAATCACATGTCCTTTAGTGGGAGCTGTGAAAGTTGTGCACATTTTTGCAGTTCTCTTGCCAGGTAATTACCATCAACAAGAAGAATATGGATTTCGCTTACTGATCGGAATGTTAATTTTAGGTCTGGTTGTTCTACATTCTGTAATCTTGTGGCAGTTAAGGCTGAACTTCCTCTGAATACAGAGAAGTGTACCGTCTCCGGTTCAGTTGGCTGGAACAATGCTGCCAATTGACTCGCTGATGTTGCTATTCTCCTAGGCAGTTACTGGGTTTCCCAGAATGCCCTTCTGAGACAGCCAATCGCCACCCCGGAATGGGGCTCCTGGCCAGAGCTGGGCTGATCTCACCTGAATCGAACCCAGGCTGCAGTGGGAAACCTGCACTTTGAACAACTGCCTTTACCTGTTGCGCCACCTTGGCCCGTCCTGATGACATCAGTATGTTGTTACATTTACACAAGATTGACAGTGATCCAATATTTTCCAAGACTGCAACGTGTGGTTTTTGCACTGTTATGGGCAGGCAAGGAAGCAATATATTATGGGAAATTGTAGTTTCTGTAAACAAGGATTTGCATTCATTTTAGCTTGAATAATTCTCATATCTGCAAAAATGTTTTACATACCATTGCATTCCAACAATGACTCCAAACTACAAAATTGAATATGGGTAAAATTCTCCTTCAAGTCAGTGTGAAAACAAAGAGTGTTGTTATTCAAAAAATTCTGTTGTTCCACTAATGCTCAAATCCTTAGTGTGGAATGCACCCTGTTGTGGATGTGGTCTAGCCCAAAACACATGATTATGCCTTATGAATAAACATTTCCTCACCTCCATGATGGGGCTGGATGCCAGCACCTTCTCCTCCACGTTGGTGTCATTAGCCGACCCTCCTACCGTGGCAAAGAAGCGCATGGCGTATTTTGCTGAGACCGTCTTTCCCGCCCCAGACTCCCCGCTTACGATGATTGACTGGTTCTTCTCATCTCTGTATGACAACAACATTCATTGAAAAATGAAAAAAAGGTCCCCATAGAACCTTTTTCAATTCAAACCCTGATGACTCAAGTCATTATAGTTAGTGCACAGTATGAATGGGATTCTTGAGTGACCATAGAAAATGCTGTGTACATTTCACACAAGTAGACTGAACGTAACCCAAAAGAAAATTAAGAGGCAGGATAGTTTTTGTGATTTCCTTTGTTCGTTTGTCTGAAAGCAGCCCATTAGGATGTTCTACTTTTTTCTTTGAGTGTCCACAAGGCTGTCACCTTCTTCTCTCTGATTTAGGGTCTGAGCAGGTACAGTCTCCCCAAACTCGATGGATACAGGTGAATTGTGATGATGCTGGATGATGCACTGCCCATACAAACAGAATGGAGTGAAGGCTCATTCTTCACACTGGTGAATACTAGTAGGTTGACTTATAACATGGAAAAAGAGGACGAGGGCCAAAGCTAATAAATTAAAAAATAAATGAATCACTGCACAAATAAAACTCTGTGTTCTGATTGGTGAGTTATTGTATCTGGTGACCTCCCTGTCACTCCCTACATGTCCTTCCCATTATTTCCCTCCTGGCAACCATGTCATCACCTCCAGGGTGTGGCCCCTGTCATTTCCTAATGGATTTCAAGCTTCTGGCAAAAGAGCAGGATAGGCCAGTCACTCTGACAGGTACACGACTCCAAGGAGTCCAAGGCTGGATGGAGACTCTCTAGAAGAAATCCACTTTGACAGGGTGCTGGATAATTGAACAGGCTGTTCAGTCAGTAGAGTTAATATATCAAGTATTGCATCCAACTCAACGTGGGAATGTAGAACAGGTATTGTCCTACTCTAGGGTACCGCATAGAAGTGGCCTTAGATTAAGTGGATTTAGATAAGGAGGAGCTAAAATGTTAAAGGAGTGAGAATGAAACCCCTCCATATTCAAATGAACAGCTCTGCCAGGGTGGGGGTGTGTTTGCAGTCTGCTCCTCTAGTATGAATCTATTATTAGAACTATTAGTACTATCAGTACTATCATTATTAGTCTATTATTATAATGAATCTCTAGAATGATTAAAAAAAAAAAAGCTCATCCCTCTCTCTATCAGGATCATAAATCACATACAATGGTCTGCTGGAAGGTAAGGAGTCGGGGATGTAAGAGCAGTGGGCCCAAAACTTTTCTTTTAAACATTTACTGTGCTTCATCTTCTTTATCTCAACAAAAATGTTTTCAAGTTACTCACAAATCATATACTTTCTGTACATCTATAAATCAGACCTACAATTCCTACATTTGTACTGCATACCAAATTATTTATATCAAATGATGCCTATTTACCACTAAACTGTCGGACACAGTGTTAGATAATGGTTGCACAGCGTTTATGTTCAAAATCCAAAAATCTCCTGACGCCATTCCAGCACCAATGTAGATGCAATGCAGTAATGCATTGCATAAGGACAAATATAATTCAAACGAATCCTCGCAATTTCATACAAATCTGTTCACTAGTGAAAATTGTTAGCATTTCGTAAGATGTATTTTTGCACTCTTCTACAATATTTGCACAGTGTAATACAGTCACAAAAGCATAGTTACAGCAACCACGTTACTTCCTCCTAAATGTATTCATAGTCCTACACAGAGCAATAGGAGTTCAAAAACATTGTTAGCTGGTACCTAGGTTAGGTTAGTCAGTTGACCAGTTTAAGTTAGTTCTGGTAAAGGATAGAACTTTGTACTCTTTATTTATAATAGTTTTCTGTGTTCTGGGTTGTTCATATAGCAATGGTTGTGAGTGACATTGTGTGCTAGACAAACTCATTTGCTCATAGTGGTGACAGAGATCAGACAGTACATTCCAATCACTTAGATAACAATAACTGGCTAAGATTTAGCTTGCTACGTAGCGATTTGGTTTGCTGGCTAACATTACCTTGTACATTTCCGTGAACACAATAATACACATTGGTATGTTAGTCTGGCCAGGTAATATTAGGTAGCTAGGTAGTTTCAGCTGGTTTGAGAGATGAAGTTGGGTACTAGTAGTTTGTCAGTTAGTTATTTAATGTTAGATAGCCAGCAACATCTAAATATAGCTAGCAAGTTGTTGTCATGTGTGGTCAAGTTCACTAGACCCACTAGAAATCGCTTTAGAAACAAAGTGAGATTTAACAACAAAGTCACTTTGTATGTGAAATAACAGACTTCTCTAGACTGATACGTTTTAAGATTTAAGTTACTAACTTATAGCTTTGACCATGTTGTCCAAATTAAGCATAAATTTAAAAAAATAATTTGCTTACTGTTAGGTCCACCGATTCAAGAATTTTGCCTGTGATGGGTTTATTGTAATCAGTAAATCACCTTCGTTATGAAAATAAAAACGTGAAGGTGATTTACTGATGCATCCTGTTTCAATAAATGGTAACTACGACCTCAGTTTCCAATGATCTCTGCATCTGCATTGTCTGTGCCTCTGTTTGCACTACTAAGTCGGTTCCATTATATGTTTTGATAAAATGGCAAAATAATGAATAAACATACATAATTTAGCAGTGCAATTCACCACCTTGTGGAACAGGTTTTTTGCTATGATGTGAAATATTTCTCATATTTTGGTTTTGTTAAATGTTTTAATGGTTTTAGCCAGACCTCGTGTGGCAAACATGCTAATGTTAAAGGGGCATGCTCCCAGATTTTTCCCTTAAGTAAAAAAACACAGTTTGATTTTATTTGATTGTGGTTTCTCTCCAAGCACTGCTTAAGTAGTTCAGTCCGAGCAGGAGGTCCTGCCTGCTCCCTGTGACTGTATGGACTATTTTCACTTCCCTGAGAATTGTTGCAATATGATAATAAAAATTAAATGTACAGCTTTATGGCCTAACTTATATTTTCTGACACTTATCATTGTGAATCAGGAAATGCATACATTGGCATTAAATGTATACAATATTCATTACAATGACAATTCATTGCAAAGTCTCAAAACATAAAACTGATGCAGTCATTTAGTTTCAAATGTACAAATTCCTGTAGTTTGCATAGTATTTTATCTTTATTTAAATCATTTCCATGTTTTAAATTAAACTGTTTAAACAGGGTAAAGGTATATTCATTCCCTCTCTCATTCATTCTCAACTTGTTTCACTTCAAGACAAGTAAAGTTAAGAAAATCTATCCACTCTGTGTAGTGACTATGCCACCATACTTCTCTTTATGTAATGCTCAGTCACAAGCTGATGTGAATGAAGAACTCCTGTGATGTAGAATAGGACATTCAGGTGGTGATTAGAGCATGATATTGTAATGACTTTAATCCTTTGTACTGGAGAACAAACAACACAAAGATGTGTCAGGAATGTGAACACTCCTGTAATGTGAACACTATTACCCACCCTTTGGGAACTTCACACACTTTTTAGGAATTTTAGGATTATTTCAGGCATTCCTTCCCCATGACAACAGAGGAGGAGATTTGTTGCTCTCCTGACCTGTGACACAGATTTATGATTGTGCCATTATTATCTTTACTGCCAGTGTAAACAAATGAAATATTCTTCCATGGAGGAATATCAGTGAATAATAAAACTTTACTCTAAATATGCACAGTCTTTTGAAGTACTCCGTTGCACAATCAATGCTTTAATCAATGTGCAATGATTTAGTATTTAACAGGGATTTAACATTAAATGGTTAATGCTAAATGGCCTCTTCCCTGTGTAGTTCTGAATGGTGATTCATGGCTGTCGTCTTAATTACAGCCCATGAATGCCTCACGTTTGGATAGTTACTTTATTTTATGCCTCGCTCTCATTAAACACCCACAGTGCCCTCTTGAAAAACCCCTTTAAATTTCACATTTTGTTGCCTTACAACCTGAAATTAAAACATATTAAATCAGACCACCTTTATTTCCACCTTTCACCATACAACTTTCCAAGTGAAAAGAAATTCCCCAAATGTCTGAATATTAATAAAAAATAAAAAACAAATCTTTCCCTACCTGGGAAACAGCTGTTTGTTATCAATTAGCGAGCCCAACCACTTTTGGGTGAACAATACAGTTGTTTACTTAATGGGTTTCAATGAGAGAAAAAATGAAAGAGCAATACTAAACCAAGTAGGTACTTGGCTATGGTAACATAAAAACATGGTCTCGCTACTAGGTTAGTGAGAGGTATATACTAATCTCAGCAAAAACTAAAAAGAAAGTTACATATACAAAGCACATACTCTCTGTACATCCATTCATTTAAGTGTTTCTTCATCTTTTGGCCCCTTGGTGTCCATGTCAAGAGAATGTAGCAGAATGTAGAGAATGCACATTCATTTAAGCGTTTCTTCATCTTTTTGTCTCATAGTCCATGTCAAGAGAATGTAGCAGAATGTAGAGAATGTACATTCATTTAAGTGTTTCTTCATCTTTTTGTCTCGTAGTCCATGTCAAGAGAATGTAGCAGAATGTAGAGAATGTACATTCATTTAAGTGTTCCTTCATCTTTTTGTCTCATAGTCCATGTCAAGAGAATGTAGCAGATGTCTTATTGGTTTAAGAGTATACATTTAGTCTGGGGATTTAGGGCCTACCTTGTAGTTATCGTTGTTATTTGAGCTACGAAACAATATACAGGGTTTACATGCAAAATGAAGTAGATATTTCCCAAGGGGGAAGATTAATAATTGGGGGAATGGAGCATTTCTCATGATAGCAGAAGAAGAAGAAAAGGAAGAAACACAAAATACCCTAAGTTTGGAGCTTTATTGTGTAGCCGTGTGAAGTTGTCTCTGAACTCTATGTGTTTATAAGAGGTCAGGAGGTGGAAGGTGGTTTTACAAGGTGGAAATTGTGTGTGTTAAGAGTTCCATATGTGTCTCTAATGTTCCACAACACAAATATATATTTTTTTATAGATATATAACTAAATATCTGACAGTTTCAGAAATTTTCTTTAGCGCTTGAAATGAAACCACCACCCACACACTATTTTAATTCATATTTTTGCATTTTGCCTTGCAAACAAAGTGTAAATATATTACATAAATGAATGATGACATAATTTACTCGATACTCAATCAAAAAAAGGAAAGATTTGTGCAAGAATACACAGTTTTTCACGGATGATCAAAGATGATCACAGCATTGAAAATTCACATATTGTTGTAAACTCTCTGTGATGTCAGCATTCTGTTCACTGGTAGCAGGGCTTATATGAAACATCTGTCTCCTTACCTGGCCATCTGCTTGTAGGCCTCTTCAGCCACAGCAAAGATGTGAGGGTCCATGTCTCCCATGTTCTGCCCACTGTAGGCATTGATGACCTCCTCTCCATAGATCTGCAGCTGTTCGTATGGGTTAATGGCCACCAGAACAATCCCTGAGGACAGAGGACACAGTATGACATTTCCCTGAAGAGGACCAGAAACAGAGCAGCCCCCTGCCCTGCCTGAGGGGGCAGCACATGCAAGCCAGACCTGTCTCCTACTTGGAATGGAACACTCACAGTATTAGATTGGCCACCTCAGAGCCCCAACCTCAACATAATTGAAGTGTGTGGGATCACTTGGATAGGGAAAAGAGCAAAAAGCAGCCAAAGTCAAAAGAAGAGTTATGGCAAATCCTGCAAGAAGCTTAGAAGAATTTACCACAGGACTATTTGAAAAGAATTACACAACGGTCTACCAAAATGAATTGCTTCAGTCTTACTTCAGTTTTGTGGGAGGCCACACAAAATACTGACTTGTTTTAAAAGCACAATACGTTTTTGTTACTTTTCATTCTATTAATGTTACTTTGTGTTACTTCAATGTTATAAAGTGTTTTTTCGACCAAATAAATACTTACTGTTCAGATAAATGGCTTTGATTTGAATCTCAGAGTGGCATGAGACTCTTGCACAGTACTGTATACATATTATTTTCTTTTCCCCTCATTTTTACAGTCTGCAATGAATGGTTGTGGGCACGAGATAAATAAATGCATTGTGGGAGATTGTAGTTTGAGTAATCTGAACAAGAAGTTGAAAAATGTATGTTTGTTTTAAATTGAATATTAATGCGACGGTGTCTGCTAAAAAATGTCCATATCCCTTTGCTTTCATACTACAATAAGGACAACAGATTTAAAAAATCACTATGGGTAAAATTCTTCCGACAGGATGTTCGCTGCGCACAGGAGTGGCTCTGGAGTACCGGGTCACGGTCGACGGCCTGGGGAGTGCTGTCTCGGAGGAGACGATACTTCGCCTTCGTCACTACCGGTCACAGGGCTATGGCAGCAAACTCACATTACAAGGGATTGACTTGAAAATAACAGGTGTAATTGGCTACCAAATTGGGAGAAAATGGGATAAAATATGAAACAAATGTTTAAAAAAAAAAGACACTTAAAGTGACAATTTGATGGGCAAGTGAAATGTGTGGTATAAAAGGTTGTATCAGAAACTTGTGAACCAGTATACTCATCATGTATTTTTACTCAGAGTAGTCTATACACGCACTCCTGCAAAAATACACACTCAAGCGCACGTCAACATAATGGCTTTAAGTGAGAAACTGAGATACAGGGGTTCTGTTAATAACAACTGCTATGACCGCCTCTTCTAAAGCCGTTTGGTGAATTACAAAGGGCACGAGTCGTGAGGACCCGCTCACTATAGGACACAGAAGAGGCCTCAGGGGCTGACACCTTTATGCTGTCTGCAGCACTTTGAGAACAAACAGGAAGAGATGAGCAACACAGAAACAGATTCATTAAATGATGAGGGGTGAATAAACAGCAATGCACAGCAAGAAACAGAAAACTGGAGGGGGATGAGGTACTTGAATGTTATTGCAGCCAGCAAGCAACAGCAGGGAAATAAATGTTGTACATAGGGGTGTGGCGGTATACCGATATGACGGTTAATTAAATATTAAAATATGAAAAAGTACTATCATAAACTTAACGCAATACCGTGATAGTAAATCACGTGGCAAAAGCTATTTTCATGCGGGATTATGTCTAAATAACTCATATTAAATAATATAATACTGGACCTGGGGTGTCTGCTAATGTCAAGTGTAGGCACCAGTGAATTTACCTTGCAAAAGTGATGGCACATATCTCTCAAATACCCCCTAACTATATCATAGTAAGTTTGTGATCATATTTATTTGAAAACACATATGCATATTTTAAGTTTAATTACTTCTATTGTAACACTAGTTCCTCTTATTATTGTTATTTTGTATGATGCTTTCATCTATTTTTATTGTCCTTGTCTTATTGTTTGTTTATGTGTAATTTATATAGTTTTGTAATCAGGGCACCATTGTAAATGAGACTTGGTCTCAATGGGCTCCCCTGGCTAAATAAAGGTAAAAATAAAATAAAAATTAAAAAAAAGTTTAAAAAACTTAACTCTGCCAAATCTTCGTAAATCTACCCACAATGCAATTTATGTGACATAATAGATAGAACACGATCTGGAGCTAGCTGCTAGCACTGCTAACTGCCCGCGCTTCAGGCTCAAAAAACCGAAATGGTTGGATCACTGTTGCGATCTCCATTTGGGCATTGCCACTCTTGTCGATAAAAACATCAGGACGAGGGGAGGACTGCGGACTGTGGCTGCTCTCGCTGTCAGACATTTCTTCAGTCGCACATGTACAGTAGGTAGGCGGACGGAAGATGCGTAATATTTTGGATGTCATATGATACCAGCGCAGCTAAGCTAGCTAGCGCCTATATTACAATAACGATGCATTTATAATTATATACCATAATGGAGCTATGTAGATTTATAAAATTAGCTAGGTAGCTACTTGTGATCAAAACAAAAGAAACGGAAAAGACGTAGACATGGTATGTAGAAAAAGTTTAATATAAAGACAGCTGGATCATACAGTGTAACAAATCTAGCCTGCACTAGCTTGCTGCTATCCAGCACTCAGCATAGCTAATGTTAGCAGTAGCTAGCCGGTAGTAACGTTAGCTAGGTAGCTAGCTAGCTGCTTTCCCTATGAATATCGCAAAACGGTCACGTGTGATAGAATACATAGCAGATGGTTTGTCATGTTGATTAATAAAGTTATTTCTAAGAGTGTAGAATCTTGTAGTTGCTATATGCTCAATGCATTTCAGTACAGTGTAACGCCATAATCCCCTCTTCCGTTCTCTCTATGACATGTTGATCTGACTCGTGCTTTTCCGATGCGGTTGACGTGGACTTCGGGGATTGGGCTTTTTTCGGCCTTACTTTTTCAAAAAGCTCTTAAAATAGAAATTTGAAGTGTATACTTGCATTGGGAATTCTGTTCATAACTATTACACAATTTGATTGTGGAAAAGCACAGCCCGTCTTGTTGCTCCGGCTTTAATCCCACCACCACTGTTCTGGCATTCTGTTTTGTTTAAAATGCAATTGCGCACGTGCAGACAGCTACCTCGCATTTCCCAACCCTGATAGGTAGCGGTTATTAGCTAGCTAGTTACACAGCATAAATCTCAGTTTGCAGTCCCTTATAAAACTTGTGATGTTCGACGCTGATTCCGATGCTGAGGCGGTCTGTAATGATGAATTACAAACTTGTTCACCTGTGTGGATTCACTTTGGATTTAGAAAAAATATATAGTGTTGTTGTTGAGAACGTGTAATGGCCAGAGGGGGGAATACGTCAAACCTTGCATTCCAACAGTGTGAGCATTATCCTTCACGTTATGCCACAATGGAAAAAGCGAGTAGCTAAAAATAGTGCTAGATCCGATAAGCTGATGCGATAAAGCAAAATGTTGCTGCCTGTCAGGGACGCGGTTCGAAACCCGCGTCTCTACCAGACCGGCCCCGGTCGCCAGCCCGAGCGGGGGCGGCATTTGGCTGTCCGCCCCAGGGGGAGAGGGGAGGGAGAGCCGGCTCGGGTCCGCCGAGAAGCACAGAAAGCGAGTCTCCAGAATGTGGGTGGGTGGGCGAGTTCCGTTTCGGAGGAAAAGCGGAGTTCGCTGCCCACGGAGAATTGGCTTGTCTCGAGTAATCGGCTTGTCTCGAGTAATCGAGTGATGGACCCGTGTGGGGAGGGTTAATCGAAATACATAGAGGGTGCAATTAGCTACCAAATTGGGAGAAAAAAAGGAGTGAACTATATTCAGTTGCATTTTTTGTTTTATTTTTCAACTGAAATGGTATATAAATCTGCAAAGAGCCATACAATAAACAGATCGAGTTGTAAACTTTGTGTGTTCCTTTTTTTAGCTTAAAAACTGATACTGGCTGGCGGATGGCCCAGCGGTCTAGTGCACCGCGCTTTGGAGCGGTGTGCGCTGCCCGTCAGGATCGAAACCCGCGTTTCTACCAGACCGGCCCTGGTCGTCAGCCCGATCGGAGGCGGCATTTGGCTGTCCGCCTCCGGGGAGGGGGAGGGAGAGCCGGCACGAGTCCGCCGAGGAGAAGGTTAATGGAGTCCGTGGAAGATCTCCGTCTCGAAAGAAGGCGGGAAATAGGTCCAGGAATACGAATCTTGTTCCCGGGAGGACGGGCGGCGGACTCGTGAGGGTGGGGAATTGAAAATAAAATAGAGGGTATAATTGGCTACTAAATTGGGAGAAAAACGGGGGAAAAATCAGAAATAAATGTAAAAAAAAAAAAAAAAAACTGATACTGTGATATACCGAAAACTGTGATATTGAGTAGTACAGTTATCATACCGTGAAGATTTCATACCGTCACAGCCCTAGTTCTACAACAGCACTGCCCATGGATGGAAAGAGATCCTAGCAGATGTCACCACAGTGGATAGGACTTGTCAAGGAGAGATCCATTCTGTTTACACCAGAGAAATCTTAAATTGTTGTGCTTTCCACACCTTCCTGAATTTGTAGAGGTGGAGCTTGATTTCATTTGAGGAGCAGAATAAACAACTGAAAAGCTCATGTATGCATTAAACAGATTCCAAAGTACGGGTGACTCCTTTTTTAATGTGTCATCTCTCATATGGTGTTTGGTTCTGTTCCTGCAGGGCAATGGATACACCTGGATGATACTACTCCATACTTTCAGGGTTTGATGCTTTTCTGATGGCCCAAAGAGCAGCTCTTAGATTTTTCGGTCTAAAATGATCAGGTCTAAGAGAATCACGGGTAGCCTCTAACTCGATTTGGCAGGGACATAGCACACTTTGGCTAGATTTCCACTCACATTTCAGGGTATGAAATCAGGACAATCAGAATAAAAAAAATACAATTAGAAAATCTGCTAATTCTGGCAATATAGCCATCACTTTTGAATATAAACATCACTTGGACTTAATCAGCCCACCCAAGACACAACTCCCATCAAGAAGGCCAATTTGGAAGAACCCTCCCCCACAGGACTTCAACACCAACTCCACCTGGACAAATTCATGGGAATCACTGGACACCCCAAATAAGCACCTCATCACAAACCCAACCCTACAGCCACCTGGTTTCAACATCCCAAGAAAAGAGTGGTCCACCCTCAACCGGTTCAGGACTGGTCATGACCCCTGTCTGGCTAACCTCCACAGATGGGGCCATCAATGCCAGCCCCCTATGCCCATGTGGGATGGACCAAACCGTGCACTACATCATAGAGGAGTGCCAAATTGACCAAATCATGCACCACATCATAGAGGAGTGCCCAATTTACAGATTCAGTGGAGGCCTGGCTACACTCCACACAGCAGGACCAGAAGGAACTGCTTGGCTTCTGTAATTTGCATTGGCTAATATTTCAAGGCTAAGTTTTCGAGGGGACTAAAATGTTCCATATTGCTTTTATAAAATGGATCCATCCACAGATATTCTTATAGACCATCCACAGATATTCTGAAAGACAAGTGTGGGACAAATGTGGTAATGTGGGTATAAGAAATTATATTACAGTTAAATAAATAATGCAGTCACTTTAAAATCAGGTAATTTCACTGCGGCCAGGGTTTGGAGGTAGTCGGATTTACAATTGGGCACCAAATTGGTGAAAAAAACAGGGAAGAAAATACAAATAAAATAAATGAATAAATAAATCAGTTAATTTCACTTAAAAATGAGCACAATTTCCGATGGGAAACACAGTGCCACACTGGCTGGGCAGGGTAATGATATTCCTGAATATTGATGTTTAGTCCTGATTGACAGACAGTCCCCCAACTCCGACGCCCGCCCCCAATCCAAACAGACCCACATGCATCTCTACAAGTACAGCTAGCTAACAATGGCGCAAGGTGGGGTACAGCCGTATGAGCTGGAGTCTGATTCAAATATTTTTTACAATATATCACATTAGAATAGATAGAGCGTATAGAGTTACAGTATTTCATTGTATCAATTTAATTTAACTTTGAATGACAAATAAATGCTTTTAAAAAAGGAGTGTAAAGCCTGGTGAACAGTACACGGCTTTTGAAAACCACCACAGATTACAAGAGAGCTTGATTACCACAGATTACCACACAAGAACTTGGCCCCAATGCAAATGGTGCCGCCCCCTATTCTGACTCTGCCCTACAACTCGGCCCTGAACTTCAACCAGTTTTGCTTCATATTTGGATAGAAGAGCATAAACAGAAAGCATTCAAATTGAGACTTCTTTTAGCATCTCAATCAGGTTAAATGTCTCTTCTCATGCTCTCCGTTTTCTTTCAGTGGAATGAAGAGTATGGAGGGGAAACTAATTAATATTCCAAAATGGGAAATGAAAAGAAAAATAAATGGAGAAAGGTGCTACTTGGTAGCAAATTTGGGAGGAATTCAAACATGTGTAATATCCACCAGCTGCTGGAAAAGGCCTTTCCAGAACAGTAAAAATCATTTACAGGCCATTACACAACTACAGCTATGTAGTTCATCTAAAAAAACAAAAAACCTTGCTTTACAAAGAGGTTTCTGCAGAGCAATTAATAGAGCTAAATCAAGGCAAAAATTGGGTGGTGTGTACAAGGGATTTTCTTTTTCACAAAAACAGTAGTATGGGTATGAGCTTAACCGCGGCCAAAGCAGTTTAGCAAGAATATTTTTGCTGGGCAATAACCTCAGTATGGATTTGAAACAGTAAGACTTGATGCATCAATGTGTCAATCGAATCAATGACTTAAATCCTTGGGTATGGGTCTATAATGACCCAGATAAATATTTTAAGCAAGGATGAATAGTCCAACAGTCTAATAGTGAGTAGTGTGATCTCTATGGAGTCACTGCAGCACTGTAAGAGAAGATGATGTTGCAGACTGAGATGGACTCACCGCAGTAAGTGTAGATATGGTTAGACTCCAGGAAGCGGACCCGAAGGTTGTGCAGCACAGCCGGCTCGTGCAGGTAGCTGAGCGCCGTGAGGTCATTCTCTCCCACCAGGATATCAGGGTTTCGTAAGAAGGGGAGCTGGTTGTTCTTGGGGCCAATGGGGTACTCCAGCGGCTGGAACAAGAGACAAGAGGCAAACCACGGGTGATTTTGAACACAAGTATGTTTAGGACATGTGGATAGTCTGCATACATGCAGAACATATCTCAGTACCTGTTGAATCAGCTGGGGTGTAGGAGCACAAGGGCTTGTACAGTAGCAAAGTGGTAATTAATCATTACTGACATCTCACTATCCATACTCACCACAGTGGGACTAATGGAGGCTCATAAATGAGGAAATGATGAGCCAGGTCACCGAACAGGGAAATGTATTTTACCCTGGGTAAAACCAATTGTTATTTAAAAAGTTCATCTTACATACCTCCTCCCCCCCCCAAAAAAAAAATAATATTTATCGCACACGCTTAGACATACACTTCTGTGCACGCATGCTTCCAGCTGGGGATCAGGAAGCATATAGAGACTTCTGATACAACTGGGATGCAAAACTTGTGTTCGATTACCTCGAGCAAACTGTAAAGGACTAAGAGGTAGTGAAAATGTCCAACAGCCTGGAACAATGCTATGGAAAAATAATTTTCTTCCCTAATCTACTTCATCAGTGAGAGACATGGTTGCAGTTTGCATTTGGGCTAAAATAAAAAGAAGAAAAAGAAAAAGGAAATAGGGTTGGCAAATATGACGAGGGAAATATATGTGTCTGCCCCAAATGGCACTATTCGCACATCACTCGGTAAAACTACTTGAACCTGAAGTGTGTTTTCCTCCCACTGACAATTTCACACTATATTAATTGGTGAACAGCCAAATACCCTCTTCTTAGTACAGAAAATTCACTTTAGTAAAATTCAAAAGGATGGTGGCCAGGTGGTGTAGTGGTAAATGTCCAACGCTGCACACTGCGACCAGGGTTAGTTTCCACCAGGTCATGCCAGCTTGGCTCTGAGTGCCACTTGGGGGCGGTAGTTAGCAGTCCGCCCCAGGGAGGGGGGAGGGATAAAAATATGAGTAGTCCTGTGTGTTACGGTGACAGGTTCAGCTTAGACGGGTGCCGGCTCGGAGGAGGCAGCGAGTTCTCATACGAGGGAGGGAATAATTTACATAAAAAAGAGAGGACCGTACAATTGGATACTAAATTGGGAGAAAAAATAGGAATAATCAGCAAAAAAAAAAAAAATATATATATAAATAATAGTTCAAAAGGATCATGGAGAGGTGTTTGATTACCGATTCATCTTCAAGTTTGAGGTGCAATATGGGGTCCCCCTCCTTGTAGTCTTTGATGATCTCTGCAGCTTTCCACACCTCCTCTGGATCTGGGATCCACACCCTGGTGTACTGAAACATACATTTAGTGAGTAATACA
Organism: Aldrovandia affinis; assembly: GCA_029706075.1. Lineage (NCBI taxonomy): Eukaryota > Metazoa > Chordata > Actinopteri > Notacanthiformes > Halosauridae > Aldrovandia > Aldrovandia affinis. The sequence continues at coordinate 491,616 of JAINUG010000127.1, read as the reverse complement.
AGAATAACTACAAGAATAATACCCCACAGCTTAAATAATTCTTAAGTCATTCATTAGAGAGAGTCAGAAGGAGAAGACAACAATTTACACATAGTTGACAAAGCATCTCAATAAACAAACGAATGGCATACCAGTCCCTCCATACAATGAACTCCCCAAAACTGTTTTAAGTGAAACGTGAAAGTTTTCCTCAAAATTCAAATGAGCATCAAAAGTAGGAATGCACCGATATGAAAATTCTGGACCGATATTGATAATTCAAATAACACAATCGGCCGACCGATACCGATAATTTGTTCATTTATTGTCCTATTTGTGCCCTGGCAAACAAAAATAATAGTATTATTATTTTATTATACTTTTCAATAATGCACATCTTGTAAGTCACTCTGGATAAGAGCATCTACTAAATGCCAAAATGTAAATGCAAATGAGCACAAATTCAATCACACAAATGTATGGAACAGCTTTTATTGTAACATTCTTTCACATACTTGTTGTACTGTGCTACATTTCTTACGTGTAAATGGCTGACCAGATTTGATGTATTAAAATGTGCAACTTCACGGTAGTGAAGCCAGAGGCAAGCATCATCAAAGTGCCAAACTCGGAGCTAGCGAAGCATGGAGTGAATTTCTTCAGTCAGTAAACCCACTAAACAGAGTAGGCCCAGACAAAACGTGACAACGAAATTGAAGACGAACCGAGTGTCCCTAAGAAAGGCTGCACGACAGTTGCGTGGGATTACTTTGGTTACAAACAAGCTGACAAAGAGCAGAAAGGACGAGTGTTCTGCAAGTACTGTAACAAAGCGGTCCCGGAGGCAGACGGGAATACCTCTATCTATTCCATCATTGGAGAAGTTATCACGAAAGTAATACGAAGAATGTATGGTGAAAAAAAGAGAGGCAGAGGCAAGCAAAAAATCATAAGTAGACGCGAAAAGGTAGCCATATGTATACAGTATATATATATATATATATATATATATATATATATATATATATATATATATATATATTTTTTTAACATACAAATGATAGTTTTATAAACCATGGTAATTATCATTATCACCCCCTGGAAATGGACCTGAATTTATGTAATTTGATATAAATTGGAATTGAATTACTAGAACTAGCCTAAACCCTGTCTGGCTGTGTATATGGATAGGCTGCTATATAAAATGTAGACTTGTATGCACAAATTATTAAAAGTTTTACAGGAAAGACTAAGGCAGCACATTTGCAAAACACACACACACACAACACACACACACACACACTCACTCCAACAAACTGTGAAACACCAGCAAATATTGAGTGTAGTATTGTAATAAATGCTTTGCCAAGCATAGCCTTGATATAGCACCCTAGAGAGATTGCTCAGGGTTTTCTCTCTGAGATCACCCGACTTCTGCCTGTAATTCCCTGAAACGCTTATTGGTGCAATATGCAAATATACTGTGTGACACAGTAAAAAAAAAAAAAATCCCATCTCAGGAAAAGGACAAAAGAATCTATGTCAAGGGAAAACCCCTATTAACAGCAATAAAACCAACACATTACAAAATGATTCCACTTTACCTACATTAAAATTTACATAAGCTGATTACATCATTTTAAATCAAGAACACACACACACACACACACACACACACACACACACACACACACACACACACACACACACACACACACACACACACACACACACACACACACACACACACACACACACACACACACACACACACACACACACACACACACACACACACACACACACACACACAGACACAGACAAACGTCAGTTTACGACATAGCCCAACTTTTGTCTGTATCCCCATGATATCCCCGGTCAGCAAACAGTATTTGAGCCTAGCCATATCAGCTGAGAGACTAATTTCCCAGAGCCAAAGCTTGTTGGTTAAACAGTAGGAAACACTGTTCTGCACCATTAGCTCTACCCATGCACAATGACAGCCAAAGGCAAAAATCACACAGCCCCTGGCAAACACCAGTAAAATACTACAGTAATGGGACAAAGGGGGAGGGAAGTTGCACTGTATTTATCAGTAACACACACATCTGTGGTGTTCCCTGCACTGCCAGGGCCTGGCTGAAGGACAGAGCTAGAGGAATGCGTGCGAGGAGATTAATACCTGCCGATATGAGGCGCCTACCACTTTATCATCTCAAAACAATTTATTCTGCACTTCACTGGACTAAAACCACAGTCCGGGCAACTCCGCGATTCAGGGCAACGGTGTGTGGCTACAGTCATGTTTTTACAGAGGGATGATCAGAGGCCTCAGGATACATTTTCAAACACAAGCAAAGATTGTGAGGGGACTGAGCTGTGTGTGTTCTTTTCTTTAGGCCTCGTATTCTGCAGATTTGCTCAAATAAAATCAATAATTACTTTACCTCCTTGGTCTGAAATTTGCAGTGCGTGGTTGGAGCAAAAACCTGGTCTTACCTTTACAGTTCCAGACACAGATATAAGTACATGCACATGCATGTGAAAAGCAGAAGTAGAATAAATATTTTTACATTTTAAGCATTTAGCAGATGCTCTTATCCAGAGCGATAACAGCTGAAGATATGGACTACAGTAGACTAACAGACTAATAATTAAATAATAATAAATAATAATGTAAGAAACTGAAAAAGTGTGATTCAGCATGAGAGACTACAGTGAGAGAGTGTGTGAGAGAGAGAGAGAGAGAGAGAGAGAGAGAGAGAGAGAGAGAGAGAGAGAGAGAGAGAGAGAGAAGAAAGTGTACTGAACACTGCTTGTCACATCAACTTTTCTGCAGATCAACTTGATATTTGATGAATCCATGGCTGAACCAAAAAATGTAATGCCATGGTATTTATAACTGGATAGTTAAAAGCACTGTAAATGATATACATAATAGTACAAACACACACACACGCGCACAGTCAATGCTTGCCATAGAGGATCAAAGCCACAGACACAACTGATAATGAAAAGTATCTAACTGTTTTGCTTCCATATAATTAGCCAGCATAATTAGTTTAACAATTTAATATCATTATCTTTTAATTGCTGCAGTGACTACAGGGGGAGAAGAAAATGCAACTCATTTTGTGAAGGCTCACATATTTGATATGAAAACCGCAGTGTCAGGGGGCTGACATCTGTACAGTGGTAATTGTATTCACAACACTTTCTGTTCTTAAAAACGCACAGAAAGGCAAAAATACTGGAACATTTTCAAAGGAACTGCTCTGCTCTCTTTAGTAGGTGGCTGGAACCAGGAAGCAGAAGGCTGGCGAGCGAATTACCTGAAATGGCTGAAAAGTTGCGAAGGTTGTGGGTTTGTTAAATGTTTGCCGAAGGCTTTATTTGAGCTGGTTTGTTATTTTCATTTACTGTTTTTGGCCCGAACCCACGACGGCGAAGGATGAAGGTTTTGTATTATTTTGTTTATATTGCACTCTCGCCCTCTTTCTCTTCCCCATGTCTGGGAGAGAGAGAAAGAATAGAAAATAAAGATCCGGTCCTTTGACCATAAAATCCACTTTCCGTCTCCTGCTGCTCTGTTCTCATCCGGGGATCATCACGTGGCGTGTGACACACTGTTAATAACTCTACCAGTGGTCAGTGGTAAATATAACAGCAAATACCCTTCAGCTCAAAAGTGAACAGCACACCTATTTTCCTCTAAGTCTGTGGGAAGCATCTGTTCACCTCACTTTAGATAGCTACCTCTCCCATTGAGCTTAGATACGACTACATTAACATTAACATTGATGTGTGCTGCCTAGAGAGCAACAAGTGTGAAGAAGGAGAAACAGAGGAACCTTAGCTGTACATTGCGCACATATCGCCCCGACAACATCAGCTGTAAATTGTGCACATAACGCCCTGACAACATCAGCTGTACATTGCGCACATATCACCCTGACAACATCAGCTGTGTATTGCACATATATCGCACTGACATCACCAGCACATCGCGCAAACATTGCCCTGACAACCTGCACATTGCCCAAAGGCATGCACTATGCTTGTTCAACCAGAGAAGGGAAATCAAGGGTGTAGTCACATTGCTGCAGTGACTACAGGGGGAGAAGAAAATGCAACTCATTTTGTGAAGGCTCACATATTTGATATGAAAACCGCAGTGTCAGGGGGCTGACATCTGTACAGTGGTAATTGTATTCACAACACTTTCTGTTCTTAAAAACGCACAGAAAGGCAAAAATACTGGAACATTTTCAAAGGAGCGTTTCTCTTTACATTTACCACTTTGATAGAAGTTCCAGGTAAAGCCTTGGCTACTCTACATATTCCACACTATGTAGGCCTACTACTCAGAAAAGACCCCTATAACACCTTTCTTTCCACTAAAATCAATAAGCAGAACATGGGAAGAGTGAGGGAAGATAAATTATTCAGTTTCTATTACATTTTTTTTGTAAATGATACAACACTCATACTTGATTAAGCTTATCAATGATTGATCAACAAGTCGCTCTGAATAAGAGCGTCTGCTAAATGCTTAAAATGTAAATATTATACTTAACTACTGCATACTAGAGAAATATTTTTCTGCAACATAGAAATGCACAGATGTTTGTGTACATGTACTAAATGGCCATTTAACCAATTACACCAATACAGTTCGGAGAATCGGCTGGAATAAAATATAATAATAATTAGCATGTACATGTTTCCGGAGTTGATTTCTGCACCCCTCTTGTAGACAGTCAGACAGTCTGAATCAGTCAGCATCACAGAGCCAGGCATTTCCTCTTTCGTTGACGCATTCTCATTTTTTTAAGTAGTGGAATAAAATTGCTGTGGATTGGGAGCAATTGTAGCATTGGAAAGAGAATTGTACTGCAGCACGTAGAAAAAAGATAACAAAAGGTGAAACATTTAATAATGAATAAATACTTCTCCTGAAAGATCGATGCAGATGCCCATTATGGAACACATTTGTGGTGGGTTTGCTATTAATGTTGGCCATGTCATGTATGTCATGTAATGTTGGCCAAGTCATGTAAGACCAACAGATGGACAAAATGACTGAATATGATGTACACTTCCCACTCAACAGGAATTACATTTGAATGAGGATTAAAACTCAAGCATTTTCACACAGAGCTCAGGTCAAACAGGGGCTACTACACTGATGGCATAATGTTCAAATGAAGCACCACAATCTGGAAAGCATACACATCTTACATCTGATTAAGACTAATGTCCTTCTCCAACCATTTATTAACTTTTTTTCTTAATGGTACATCATGTCTTGCTTACGGGAGCATTATGAGGGGTCTCGCTCTAATTGGGGAGGGGATTAAATTGTGCCCTCATGAGGAAAACAATCATTCAAGTGGTTTAGCCCTCAGGCATTGTGAAAAGTGCTTTGACATTGTGTTCCGTTGTTCTGGAGGAGAGTGATAGTGCTGTGTGCTAATCAAACACACTCCCGCCAGCAGAAACAATGCGCTCAAAACTCTGGTGTGTACTTTAACCCGAGGAGATTGAGACTTCCAGACTTATTCTTAAAAAGGTTGACATTCCTTTCAATAAACTTTAAATCATAAAAAAAAAAGGTTGACATTCCGCCAGCTTCACACACAAATGGACAACACGATATATATTATGAATTTCAACTAAAAGTGTAATTCCTGGAGTGTAATGAACTGTTACCAGATCCCAGGTGACTGTTGTGATGTGCTCTGTGGGAATTCCTTTAGAAAGAGGTAATGTTAATAGACAGGAAATTGCAATGTGTAATTGAGTGCCACACTGCATTATGCCCCTGTGTGGTTCATATACAATGTACTTGTCATGCCAATAAAGAAAATTGCCAGTTTCCTCCTGGACAATTAACATGCATTACTTTTCCTCCTTTATGCACAAATCTTGGGCAACTGCCTCTTTCCAATTATAAATTATAAATTATAAATCCCAACTGAATTTTTATTTTTATTGATAATGATTTCATTAGGAACACTCCAACCAAACAAGTCACCAGTTCGGTGTGATTTCAATTCAGACTCAATAATCCAGCTCTGGTGGTTATGATGATGACTGTATATTGATGACATCAGTACCACTGTGTGGAAGGCGTCGGTCTCGGCAGCGGAATCGGGGCGGCCACGCCTACTGGCAGAGCAGCCAGAGCACACACCTGTCATGTGTCTAATTGTACCTGTGTGCTTAAAACTGCTCTGCTCTCTTTAGTAGGTGGCTGGAACCAGGAAGCAGAAGGCTGACGAGCGAATTACCTGAAATGGCTGAAAAGTTGAGAAGGTTGTGGGTTTGTTAAATGTTTGCCGAAGGCCTTATTTGAGCTGGTTTGTTATTTTCATTTACTGTTTTTGTCCCAAACCCACGAGGGCGAAGGATGAAGGTTTTGTATTATTTTGTTTATATTGCACTCTCGCCCTCTTTCTCTTCCCCATGTCTGGGAGAGAGAGAAAGAATAGAAAATAAAGATCCGGTCCTTTGACCATAAAATCCACTTTCTGTCTCCTGCTGCTCTGTTCTCATCCGGGGATCATCACGTGGCGTGTGACACACTGTTAATAACTCTACCAGTGGTCAGTGGTAAATATAACAGCAAATACCGTTCAGCTCAAAAGTGAACAGCACACCTGTTTTCCTCGAAGTCTGTGGGAAGCATCTCTTCACCTCACTTTAGATAGCTACCTCTCCCATTGAGCTTAGATACGACTACATTAACATTAACATTGATGTGTGCTGCCTAGAGAGCAACAAGTGTAAAGAAGGAGAAACAGAGGAACCTTAGCTGTACATTGCGCACATATCGCCCCGACAACATCAGCTGTAAATTGTGCACATAACGCCCTGACAACATCAGCTGTACATTGCGCACACATCACCCTGACAACATCAGCTGTGTATTGCACATATATCGCACTGACATCACCAGCACATCGCGCAAACATTGCCCTGACAACCTGCACATTGCCCAAAGGCTTCAGTGCCATGCACTATGCTTGTTCAACCAGAGAAGGGAAATCAAGGGAAGCAAGAAGTGGGAATAAAGCTGCGTGTACTCACCATCTTCACACCACAGCAGTACAGTGGTAAATGAGTGAAAGGGAAAACAGGTATGGTTTACCTTTCAGATGCATAAACATTGTTATCCACGGCCTGAGCAGTCCTTCAAGAATGTTTTCACAGTAGGTCAAGTACTGCAGATTTTCCAAATGAACAAATATGCCCTTATGCATTCAGGTGCTTGCCTTAAGCAGACACTCATTTAATGTGTCTGAATGACTCACATTTACATGATATATTTTTTATGTATCCAGCCACGATTCATTACTGCAGTACACAACAGCAGTGTTCCTCCTGAGCTCTTTAGACTTGTTCATACAGCTAAACATGGTTCCACTTTCTCCACAAAGTACATTCATGAAAGTTGGCAACAAGAGTCCTTCTAGTACCGATTAGTGAAAATGGTTGTCAGCAAATTAACATGAGCTGTGTGAACCAGCAACAGTAGTTGGCTACTAGCAGTAAACGCAGGGAGCAAATCTGCAAATGAAGTAATAGAACTCCTTGTTCAGAAAAAGATACGCTTATTACCAAAAAGTTACTCTGTGAAGAGAACAAACGTTGCAGATACCGTTGACGAATGTTGACATTGTCAATAACAAACAAGAAATTTCCCACCACAGCCTCCATGTTTGGTTACACTTAAATGTGGGCGCAACTTTTAGATTTTAAATTTAACATTTTAAGAATTTAGCTGACGCTCTTATCCAGAGCGTCTTACAAGATGTGCATTCATACACAGAAGGAACGATCATAGTTAGCGCACGAGATCAGTGCAGTAATACAGCGATAGACATAGTTGTAGGCAGCTGCAAGCATACCTGTAACACTGGAAAGGAAAAGGTTTTTTTTGTGTGGTTTTTTTTATTAAATGAGAAGGCAGGGATACATATACAGGAAGTGTTGAGCAAGTTGGCAGTGGTGATGACAATAGGCTAGATGCACGGAATTCAGTGGTAGTGGAGTCTGAAAAGGTGGGTTTTGAGACTCTGGCGGAAGATCGCTTCGGGCTTCTCTTTTTGTACACTTTACAGTATGGCCCTGTGATTCACAAACCCGAAGAGATCAATCATCTGAAATAACCTGAATAGGACAATATCGCTCTCACAGGCCCCTTGACATGGCTACCACAGAAACATGTGTGCACCTACAAGCTTTATGCTGTGACAGAGTGAACAGTGTCCTGAGCTGAAACATAGCTCTTTAGGCTTGGTAGCACATAGCACCTGCATATGTCCACCGCTCACACTGTTTTTTACTGCATTTAAATGAGAGAGAGACCATCTACACATTTGTCAAATCACACTGCAATACTGTGAGAATTTGCAGAGGTGGAGAGACAGAGCACATGGGAGAGGAGGGACACATTTTTCCCCCCGTTTTTCTCCCAATTTGGTGGCCAATTATACCCTCTATTTCTTCTGATTTGCCCTCCCCCACGAGCCCGCTGCCCATCACTATGGGACAAGCTAATACCCCGAGGCCGGCAATGATCCGCCGATGCAAGCTGCAGATGGTTGTTAGCTGACCAAAATAGCTTATAAAGATTCATAATGAGCACACTTCACTTGTCAAAGCTAGCTAGGTAGCAAGCCTAAACTGCTGTGTAAATGTCTCCAGTGAAAGATTTTGGTATTTCAATATCTTATCTTGTACAAAGCGTCATTAGACATGAAAAAATTACAAGGCAAAGGTATTAAAGGGGAAAAGAGTTGATGATCTGATTGGCCATACTAAACCAAATGCTGACCACATAAACAGGTAATTTATTCTCCTTAAACCAACCTCTTTTACAACTGAGCTGCAGGTACGCAAATGTCTTATCATGAAATACCAGAATGGAGAAACGCATGCCCTAACGCGCATCCATCCTGGATTAACAGTACTGTCTGCGCACTGCACTTTGACAGAGAGACTAAAGCCCTCAGTCTTGACCACAAACATTCCATCTCTAGTGTCTAGAAAGGGAAGTTAGTTTGTTAGATTCATAACCAGCAAAATCCAGTTCTAGTCAGTTTTAGCCAATGTTCTGCTATAGGTTACAGACTGTAACAGACTATATGAGCAATATGAGTAATACGAGCCTGATCCGGTTGACACTGATGTGAGAGAAGTCTGGGATAACTTCCAGGGATGTGCTTTGTTAATAAATCAATGCGGGACATTGTGAACCTATAGCAGAACATTGGCTAAAATGGAGTAGAACTAGATTTTGCCGGTTTATGAATCTCACAAACTAACTCCCCTTTCCAGAATGTTTGGGGTCAAGACTGAGGGCTCTAGTCTCGCTGTCAAAGTGCAGTGCGCAGACAGTACTGCTAATCCAGGATGGAGGCGCGTTAGGGTATGTCCTGGTCCATTCCGGTGGTTTCATGATTAGAGGTTATATGGTATACCGTTATCATTGTTCATGAGATATGTATGGTTGCTATGTAGTTATTGTACATTGTTTAAAAGCCTCACTTGGCAGACTCATAAACTTACTTTATGAGTCTGCCAAGTGAGGCTATTGAACAATGTACAATACATACATTACAACAATACATATCTCATGAACAATGATATGCAACCAGAGACTCCAGCAGGTGCATCACATATAACATCACCATTGCTGAATTCCCAAATTAATATAATTAATATAATAACAGTACTCATGCGTAAATTACAGTCTCAATTTAGACCAACATTCTGTCTCCATTCTAATTTGGTGTTGCTCCTTGTCTACCCAGTGTGTGTTCACACATTTGAAATGAATCAAGCATGCTCCACACCCTCCCTCACGCCCTCGGATGCCTGACAGCCATTCACAGCAAGCGATGATTCATTCACTCCTCCACCTCGGTCGATCTGTGCTGCTTTTTCATAAAGAACGGGAGCAAGAACACATCCTGGTTCTGAGGCACCACACATTCGAGCATCTTCATTGCTCTTAGCACATTTATTCTGCAGGATCCTTGAACAAGAATGGTACTTGCATGGCAACCACAGATTCCACTCACATGAGCTCAGTAATGAGCTTTTGGGCGTATTCATAAATTGGGAGTTCTTACTTGATGAATGCCACTGTGCACACTAGCAACGTGACTGAGACAATTTCTTCAATAGTTTTTTCAGTTCCTGAAAATCTGCATATAGTTTGTGGACCCCTATGTAATCCGGAGTTAAAATGTTCCGTTGGAATTGCATACAATTTCTTGATGCAGGCCAATTGCTGTCATTCTACGATGGAGAACCGAAGGATAGATAATCAACCTTGTTCTGTCAGTGAAAGACTATCATGCTATCATGGCATTCTGAAATGGTGCATTTGAGGAGATTTCAGAAGGTGTGTGTGTGTGTGCATGCACAGTCCTTCCTGGCATTAATACAGAAGAGGTGGAGACAAGGAGAAACAAATACTTTCTGCTCTCCTTATTCCTACAGCCCATTTCATGAGGATTACTTTTCCGCTGTTTGCCGGCTTTATCTTTTCAGAAATGCTATTGTCATTTTCTATCAGGGACTTTGACTCGCCTGTGCCGGTATTAATTTATGGGGCATCATCTATAGATGAAAACTGACAGTCAATCTGGAAAAGACTAGAATTATGGTATTCAAGAAAAAAAGAGCAAAGAGGCACTGGCCTGAGAAATGTGGTACTGACACTGGTGCAGCTGCAACTTCCTGGATCTACAAATCAGACCATCCGTGTGCCTGAAGCCTGAAGCCCAAAAACAATGTGACTCTATGACATTAATTGGGATTATTGGAACGGGAAACTATACTGTGGTACAGAACGCAATGGTACAGTCAGCGCGTTTTGCCTGGGGAGGGATAGCTGATCCTTGCTGACTGTCTGTGTGAGGGTCCAGTTCACAGAATGGAAACCTGTGCCAATAAGACATGTCTTTTCCCCCATTCATCCAAACTACTGCATTGGAGCATGCAGGTTACATTTACATTTTTAGATTTTAAGCATTTAGCAGACGCTCTAATCCAGAGCGATTTACAAGATGTGCATTCTCTTCAGGCCAGTGTGTAGAAATGAAATGGAGAGAACACCACTGGCAGCACAATGCATCAGGCATAAACACATCTCTCAGGGCTTTAGGGGGTGATCAGACAAGACGTCCATGACACAGCTTACCAAAACCTTCACATTTGAAGGATTGTTGGAACAGTGAAGTTTGAATAAAAACTCTATTCCCTGAATCCAGTAGCCTTAACAGGCAAATGCCCTTGTTCAGCACACTGAATACTGAACACAAGTGGTGTAACATCCTCACTTATCCTACAAAATATACTTATTTCATTTAATATAATAATTACTACACAGGATACCAATTATCAATTAAATCACTGAATTAATTGATAGGTAGAGCAATCTGGTGGACCTTAATCAAAATATACAACTCAAAATTCAATTAAAATTAACAGCTGGTTTATTAAGTTACAACAGTTAGATAAAGATAAAATATTAAACGGCCAATCTACAGACATAGGTTCAACTACCTTAACAAATACTAAATCCTAGAAATAAAAATGACATGTAACAATGGCCAAAAGGGATGAAATGGAAGTAAATTATACCAAACCAAGTTTGTCTCTCTCCAAATGCAAACACACGGAGCGCGAGCCAGGACCAGATCTCCCAAGAATGCAGGAATGTGTAGAATCAACCTTGAATCGCCAATCATAACACATTGACCTCCACTTATTTCTGGTGCCCGTAATTCTTTTCCCCCTGACCCATAATTTCCATCTCATAGGTAGAACCCCGAGATGTTTGTGTGTGACATAAGCTTGTAAGTTTGGTGTGCTGATATAATATGGACTGCGCTGGCTGCCAAAGCTACATACCTTAGTGTCCTGGTTTCATTCACAGAGTAAGTAACCTGTCAATGATGGCACCATTCTTGTTTATGAGAATTTAGGTTAGGCTGGGCCACATTCTGTTCGCCTGCACAGGATGACCAAAATGCACCTCCACGAAAGGATCATAGTGTATAAAGTGCGGTGACAGAACATTGGCTCAGAAAGGAACTTGGCATAGCATACACACACAATCTGCATACACACACAGGAGTTATGCTATGTCTCTAGAGGGCTATATCGTCTGTAGATATCCGTTTCAACTCAAAAGCTAAATGAAATCATTGATTCAATCGTTGATTTTAATGGTCAATAAAAACTCACCAGTACACACAATGACTGGAGCATAGTGAAAGTAAATTTAATAGGATAGCATGTCCTTGCATAACATTCAATTCGACTTTGTTGTTACTCATCGTCACTATACTGAAAGTTACCTTTACTGAAAATGGTGTAATGCGTTTTGTTAACAAAATAAAAGCTCATATGAAATATTTTCGTCCTTTTCCAACCATTGCACAACAACTTCTATCTATACGAAGATACAATACAATATATTTATGTCCCATAAAGCATTAATACTGATTCAAAATGGTTAGAAAATATGTTTTTATAATATGCTCTTTGTATGTTAAGTTGGTTTGTGTCTTAGGTGGTTTGTAGCCTAGCAGGTCACTAGCTGCATGCCAACTGACAGGATAGATACAACCAGCTTCAAAGTGCTTTTAGCCTGTTGTTGTCATGATGCATTCTTATGTTCACTAGAAATGTTGAACGTCACTCTGAAATGAGTGTGCAATGTTTTTGTGAAATGAAATTTTCACAAGGGGCTCTCGGGTGGAGTACACAGTTGAAGCACAGGTTCTTGGTTCAGTCATGGGCACCACAGTCCAGAATCCAATCCTGACCGCACATCAAATCAAATCAAATCAAATCAAATTTATTTGTATAGTGCTTTTCACAAATGTATTGCCCCAAACGCTTAACAAAAGGGAACCCAGGCCTAGACCCCCCCAAAAGCAAGCCTAAGGTGACAGTGGCAAGGAAAACCTCCCTTGATAGGGAGAAACCTTGGGAGGAACCAGAAAAAAGGGGGGGAGCCCATCCTCTTCTGGCCGGCACAGGGTCCAAAAATACTATCATGGTCAGTCCAAAGGTGATGCAGGACTTTGTGCCTCCAAGTTCAAATTCAGAAAGAAGTCTACTGCAAGTTCAGTTTGCACTTTAAAGTCTGCCCATACCGACAGAGAATAAGCAATGAAGTGGCATACTCTGCTTCATCAGAGGTTTGTCTCTGCTTTAATTACACCCACACAACACAGAGCCATGCATCCATCAGATAAGTCTCATGTGCCCATCTTCCCTATCCTGTATCAGCAACCTCACACGTTTATCTTTCAAAAAGAGGTTGTGTTTTCAGTACACATTTTTGGTGCCAATTTTAAAAGACCCAAAAGCTGATATGATGATACTGGTCTTGTTTGTCTCGATATACAATTCATTAAGAATCTGCAGCAACTCTTTAAATGCAGTCTCCTGATGGTGTTTTGTGTGATTTTTTCCCCCGCAACACAACAGGCTGCCTCTGAAATGAAGTGTCAGGGCTGGATTTACTAAAGAATTTACTAAAGGATTGCGACTGCTTTTAGAATGCAAAAATATAAGGGCGTAATATCTACGTCAGATTTACTAAGCGGTCACAAGGGGTAAAATGGCTAATAGGATGTCATTTGCAGGGGTTAAGTCCTTTAGATTAATAATGCATTAATATATACATGTGGTGAACACACTAAAACAGGGTGGAGATTTTGTAAATTAGGCTGATTAAGTATTCAGTCTGCTTTACTAAAGCATGCCTTAATTGCTGCTCTCCTCTTTGCGTTAGAATTATAAGAACTCTTGAAACCAGGCAGTATTTTATAAGAGCTGATATCGCCTAGGCATTTCAAAATTCACACATTCATTGCACTTTCCAGGATGATAGTCGCTGTGCCATTTTTTGTTTTATTTTTTCAATTAAAATGGTATATAAATCTGCAAAGAACCATACAATAAACAAATCAAGTTGTAAACTTTGTGTGATACTTTTTTTTAGCTTAAAAACTGTGATATACCGAAAACCGTGATATTGAGGAGTACGATTAGCATACCATGAAAATGTCATACCATCACAGTCCTAGTTGTAATACAACGTTGTGACACTGTACCTCGTTGACCAACACCTCCATTTCCTGATCTGTAAATGTAGGTGCTCTTTTTCTTGTTGTTCCCTCGCTACTTGTGGCTGGTTGCTGCGTATACATTTCTTGGCATGATCTGAATGTATGAGCACGACATGTTGTTTCAGACCCTTTTTATGGGTGTATCTGATTGCAAATTGTGAATGAGGGCTTTTAATTTCTTTGATTGTGTAATTAGAACAAGTCTTAGTAAATTGGTTGTTAATGTGTCGCTATTTGCGACCGCAAAATAGCCGCAACAAAATAGCGACTGTCTTTGCACTGCTACTACCTTAGTAAATCTGGCCCTCAGTGTATTATGGATATGCCATGTGGTACATAGTACATTGCCAGCAAATCTTTAACTAATACTCAGTTTTTGTAACTGATGTAAAATGCATTTTAAAAATCGATTTAATAGTGGTTCCCTGGGGGACCATGCGGGTACTGCAGTGGGTCCCTAGAAGGACATTCAAGTATTTCAAACAATTATTTGACCCAGGTCTGAAAGCAGCACGTATGCCCTCCGTTTTCAAGCTTATGCAGTCAGTGAATTTGTCAGATAAGAGGAAGGAGTAACTCCAAAATCCAGAGTGACACAATGAGGACATGATTAAGAGATTCTGACTCTGCCATTGAATGTAGCAGAGGACAAAACAGACCTTAATATCCGTTCTCAGCCCAAGGTTAGCACACTGCACTTCAACATTCACTTTACTGTTTTCTCCTGTTGGCTCGTTTTCAAAAGCTTAACCCTGCATGCAACATACTTAAAAGCAGATAGACTGGCCCAGGTTGTATGCCTTGCTCAATTCACAACCATGGAAGTGGTGACATAAATCTTTTTTAGCATTATACATATGCATTTCATTTGTTATACATTTGTTTTATTACATTTCCAAGATGGTTCAAAATAATTTTGAAGTAGCAACAATGTATTGTAATAATCTTCCTAATGCTGTACAGAGCTGGAACATAGCTGGAATAGTATGTTGTTGCAAGCCAAAAAGTACAACCCAAACAAAAACATTTAGTACAAAAAAGGTAGGTATTTTTAGGACTGCATGACCAAATCAGACACAATCCATAGTGCCAATCACTTGGTGCTTTCAGATTTTCATTAGAAGAAATCTCTTCTGCTGCCATAGAGAGATATAGCATGTTAAACAGACTTTAAAGAGATATGGCGCCGGATTATTCTGGGAAGTTTTAGTTTGATTTGTTTACTGGGACCCCAAGAGAAAATAATTCACTAGCTTAAAATATGATGGGTACATTTGGATACTTGGGAAAATGTAGGCTATACAGCGAAGGATTGGCCGCTGGGACTGTAGTGCTGACACAGAGCTGCATGAAAGTTTGTTTTTCTTATTTGTAGTCTCATAGCTGGATGTCCCAATTCATTCAGAATACCATCGGTGAGTCAGAGAGTGCTGTACAAGAGGCTCACTAGTTCATTATGAATTGTAAAATTTAAAAAACAGTAATGGGACACAATGTATTAAATTCTAAACACAAAAGAAAAAATGTAGCTTTGTAGATTGCATTAAAAATAATAAATAAATAAGAGAACAGCCACTACACATGTATTCTATTTTGAAAGTGTAAATATTAAGTTTAAATGTAAGAAAGAATGATGGTGCCATATGCAGGTATTCCATAAACAAAATGGCAAAATATGAAATGTATTCACCTGCTACACATGTTTTTTGTTTGAAATGTAATGTAAACAAATAAAATTAATGGAAATGTAAAAAATAATTTCAGATCAAAATTCAAATGGGAAAAAATAAGTTTGGTTCTCCTGCTTAGCCATACCAGCATAGTTTCCAAAGTGAGCTGTAATGGAGCACATTGTATGTGCATACATTCAGTTGCTAGGATTTAAAAAAGTGGTGCCAAGTAGCAAAACAGTAACCATACTAAAAGAAGACTTCTTTATAATATGCATTGAACACTTTTTGAAAGTTGCAGATTGATGTGTTGTTAACCATAACCCTTTACAAATGAGAAATACATTGAAAGGCCTTAAAAGCACATTGGACAAAAGAGCTTACCAACACCAACCTTCATTTTAAATCTGAAAAAGTTTGATTCAAACCAAGCAATCAGGAAATGTGTTTGTCTATTTGAATTCAGTCTACGTTTGTAGAGTGTGGCTTCAGCTGGGTGTATCAATAGCAATCAAAAATTATTTGTATTGTTGTCATAAAAACTAGCACAGAATCTAATCTAGCTACATAATGCATTGGTATAAAACCCGCTGACGTCCCCACACGTTTAAAACCTTTATACATAATCGGTAAAATAGCTCATTACAGGGCTATGGTTCAAATCTGAAGATGGGTTGTCACTAAACTGTGAAATTGTCAACTTATTGTCACAAACATGACTATTTCAGTTGAATAGTTGGGGTGTAACGGTACACGTATTCCTACCAAAATGTTCGGTACAGGACTTTCAGAACGGTACGCGCTGTGAACCAAACGTATGCAATCGTAACGTAACCACTAACGAACAGGCAGAACTGTAGAACGCAGTGTGCGAAACTTAATTCAAAACTCTGAGTTCCCACCACCCCGAAGATACTCTCCTGTTTTGGGAACATCCGGTTTTGCAGTGAATTACGGTAGCAATGGATCGGACGAAAGCAGCGTGCCAGTATAGTTCAACTGAGATCGGGTATGTCGCTGACAGTACGTCAAACTTGCTTACTCATTTGAGCCGGCATCACCCAAATGTGAATATCACTGGTACAAGGAAAAAACATTTAAACAGCCTCTCGCTGATACGCTGTAGATGTTTTTATAGCAGTGGATCTGCCACCATACCCGGTTCGCATACTCAACACAGGTTTTAAACATACGTTGAAAGTGATTGAGCCCCGCTACGAAGTTCCCTCTCGTCCGTATTTCAGTACTTTGTTCAGTAAATTATGGCCAATTGTTTGCAAAGTTCATAATAAATTAAAAGCAATTTTATGTTTTGCATTTCTTTTTCCCCCACTGTACATACCGAACCATGATTTTTGTGTACTGTTACACCCCTATTAAAAGGAATAAATATTATTATTATTATTATTATTAATTAATAATAATAATAATAGGGATTATAAGGGCATTAATAAAAATGGAGATGCAGCACGGATATAGTCATACACATAACACTACACTGATCCAGCTATGACAGAGAGCCAGAGTTGTGGACTCGAGGACTTGAGGACTTGACACCTGAAATTTGGGACCTGTGACTTGACTTGACCGGAACACGGTGACTTGGGACTTTACTTGAGACTTACTTGAAACTTGAAGGATGAGACTTCAGACTTACTTATGACTTGCATAACAATGACTTGGTCACAGCTCTGCAGAGAGCAGATGGACATAGCGCTACCTTCTAGGACAAGGTATTCACAGAATATGTGCACTTGTGAGAGAGAGACCGAGAGAGAGAGTGTGAATTGTGGGTGTCTGTTTCATACGGTGCTTTAGCGTCATCCAGTCTTCTCTTAACAGAAACCGTAATGCTCAGAAACCTTCAGCCGCTAACTGGAACCTGATGCACATGACTCATACACCTTAATGAAGGGGTTTGCGATGTCGGGGGCTGGATCTGTGTAGTTGGATTTCACACTTTATCATGCAGATACACAGAGATATGAGGGAAGAAAGAACTAAAATAATTCTAAATCTTGTTCAAATCAAACTAAAAGAAAGGAGATCACACCACAGAATAAAAACAACAAAAGGAGGAGACCTTTAGGAGCTGGACATTTTCCATTTGTTATTCTCCCAACTCCATGTGAAGCTTTGACTCACTCGCCTCTTTCATATTCCCCCCTCTGTCACTCACTCCCTGTCACAAGCGCCAAGGACTTATGGGACGCATATGGCATTCTCCGCATTGGCAGGAATGAGACAGCACAGATGGAAAGGCGAGGGCAAAGTGTTTGAATGCATCAAACCAACCAATTTCCTCTTCCCCTTCCTTCCGACACACAGATACCATAGAATCCACTTCTGTGCTTCTATCACAGATACCATAGAACCAGCTCCTGTGTTTATATCACAGATACTATAGAACCGACCCCTGTGTTTATATCACAGATGCTATAGAACCAGCTCCTGTGTTTCTATCACAGATACTATAGAACCAGCTCCTGCATTCCTTCTATCCTCTCTACCGCCTCACTGCAGGAGGTTCTGATTGGTCACAGGAGTTTCCAATGCTATACTATGGTATTGATTTTAATATTTGGGTTTAAATCTTGAGCAAAAATCTAGCTCACAAAATGTATACATCTTTTTGTGAAATCAATATCCAGAATAAAGCTTTTAATGGCTGCATTTCCAACATTAGAATTAGAAGGACGAACGATAATCTGCAACGTGATAATGCAAACAAAAATGACTACAGCCAAGTTGGAATCAATCCGAGCAAAACTGCGAAGCAGTGATTTGAAAATAAAAGAATAGAGGGACAAAATAATTGGGTATGAAATAAATTCGGCGAGTTTGTCAATAACGATGAAGAAAGTATTGGCTAGGTAATTTGCAAGTATGACAGTCACAAGATGGGGACTGAAAAATGGGCGGTTAAAAAAAAAGAGAACAGGACATCCACCGCGATATAATATACATTTGGGTCAACACTTCACATTTCCTTGTGATGTGGTTAAAAGCACACATTCAGTTGGCCTACTTTTAAGGCAGATCATAGGAATAAATATACCAGTATTATAATAACTGAAAGCAATTAGGCTATTTCCAACAGTTTATTTAACTGACTAAACAACCATTAGAGCTGAACATTACAGCTGTCATAATAAATGTTTCCAAAGAGTCATCTCTAATGATCATAATTAAAAATAAATAAGTAAAAATGTATTTATTAAATTTACAGTAGGCCCACACCGACAATATGTGTGGTGGTCTACAGAGACCTGTCGGAACTTGCAGTCACGCATTTCTGTCAAACAGCTACAAATGAGCGAAAATTGATTTTGGTGGACAAATTGATTAATTTGTCAGTTTAAACCCACCCTTTCTCTAATAAAAAGCCCAAAACACAGCCTTCCGCAGTTTAGTAATAACACATGTTCAAATCGCAATTTCAATTTTAATTCAATTAATCGCGCAGCCCTCGCGCAGGAGGGGTGGGGTTTCCTGTTGTTAGGACCTCTTCAACAGTCACCTCGCTGGGCCTCGGGTGGCGTAATGGTCAAAGCATTCGCCCGGAATGCAAACTGAAAACTGCCCACTGCAGTCGCGGTTCAAAACCCAGCTGCACCAGTCCGGCCCTGGCTGAGAGCAACGATTGGCTGACCGCCCCAGAGGGAGGGGGAGGATGAGTCGGCACGGGTTCGCCGAGAAGCACGAAAGGCATCCCTGTACGGGAAAAACTGTCTCCGAGGATGAGCGGCGGGCTCGTAGGGGAGGATAAATTGAAAGTAAGGGTGTAATTGGCTACCAAATTCAGAGAAAAACGGGAAAAAATCTGAAACCAAAAAAAATAAAATTAACAGTCACCTCGCTTTTCTTGTTAATTGTGACAAATACTAGTTTGCGTGACCAAACTTTTATTACGCAAACCAATGACCGGTTCTGTATTTGTTTTACCAAAGCATAAAATCACTGAGTCATATGTGAACACCAAACCAAGATTCACTGAAAGTTAAAGCGTGGAAGGCAACTTACTCAAAAAGTGATTTTCTATTCATATTCTGGCCTATTCATATTCAAGGTGGCCAGTTTCTGGGCACTTCTCACCTTAAGTTGAAGCGCCCAGCCCAGCTGATGGGAAGTGTCCACCCTTACTACAATGTGACATCATGTCACATGACTTCTTGTTTCAGCTGCCATGAGGAATATTAGTTGTCAAACCTAAATATTAAAATATAGAAGCTATAAATGTTTGTACATTGTTAGCCACATCACATTTCAGGGAAAAAGCCATCCCCAATGAACACTAGATGGGATCTTTAACCTCTTAATTATTCACATGGAGCTGCTGTACATCTGTGTATTCACTTTGTACTGCATGTTCTCATCCATCAATGAAACCTTATCTTTGTTCAACATATGACCTATCTGTTTATATCCCATAATTATGTTAGCTATTATCCAAATCAAACCCATTTAATGATTTTCAAACCTGACTGACGAGTACTTACAGCTACCAACATTTGACCAGGGTCACACCTTATATGAATTGCGCAATGTCATCATAAATCCTCCTGTTTCCCACAAGCGACAAGGAGGAACCAGACCATATCAACTCCCTTGAGCACTAAATGAGAGATGTACATGCCTAAGTAACACTCCTGGGATTTCTCATTGCCTCAGTGAACATGACAAAGCACATTATTGGTGATATACAGTGAATTTAATCATAATATACCCTCCAGCTCAACAGTCAATCTTTCCAAAGATTAATCCCCAACACCCCACTTTACCACACTCTACCAGTGCAGACCACTCATCGGTGGGTGCCATGGGCACATACTAACTTCCATTTCTTTAAAGCTGTGTATCAGCTAGTGAGCCCTGAATTGTGCTAAAAGAAATACAATTAAAAAAGAGCAGGAAATATGGACATTTTTCTGGTTCATGAACTCCACAATCCTCCATAGCATGTCATACAAGAGCCTCCATCTGTTCTCTGCTCTAGGGTTTACAAGGAGTGCTCAGTACATACATGGCATAAAGCATGAACAATATACAGCTAGAAACAGTGGCAGGCTAAGGGTCCGGCATTTCCCCACACAATTCAGACAGGAGAGACAGTCAATGCAGCCGAGGCCCTGATAGATGACAGCACTGAGGAGTTGTTTTCTGGCTAAGGTCTTTTGGACCAAAACACTGTTTCAGTGAAGTGAATTTTAGCAAGAGAAGCTAGTGTGCGGGAGTTTTCCTTTCAATGGTATTACCCCTGATTCTCCAAGCACCTCCGTTAAACCTTTTGAGGTGTGCAGCCTTCTACTTTGACCCTTAGGGACATATATAAAGTTATTATGAACAATTCCTGAAGTGAGCAGTTGAGGATGCCAGGAGTTTCAGAGTGATGTGGGAATGCCTGGGAACTCAGTGAAGGAAAGAAAGGAGAAAATCCTTCCTGGAAAGACCCAGTCTCAGAAGAACAGGCTTTCATGTTTTGGTTGAATAACGTGGTTTTGTGTTTTTTAACAGCAGCAATCAAGACTTCCAAAAACACACAATGATCTAACAACAGAAAGTGAGAACTATTAGCTACCTCCATGATAACTTGGATGCAGGTTTCTGCAGAATGTATTTTTACACACAGATGAAACAGTATCTTGAGAAGTTGCCTTGGTAACAGCTAGTTCTAGGCAATTACAGCACTTGGCCCCAGCTATATTATTAGGGAATGCATGTCAAAACATACACTATTATTTCACAAGAAATTATAGCCAGTATTCGATAGTTACTCTGATAATCTTACATTTACACTTATATTGAACCGTCTACCTGTTCTGAACAACAATAATACACAATGAAACTGCATTTCAAATAATTCTACCAAAAGGAAAGAACTGGAAACTCTGATTTGACACTGATTAAACAAGAATGTAAAAACATAAGCCCCACTTGTGATGTGGGTTTAGAACTATTGTCATTGTGAATGTGAAAGAGGACAGCTTAAGGCCACTTAAAAAATGCATACAAAACAACTCAAACGCAGTGGTGAAGCTGAAATAGTGTTTCCGGAGGAAACAACAGACTCAATCCCGACACTACCTGGTACCCACTTGCCACCAGACATAATATGCACAATTATCAATCCTGAGTTTCACTACAGGAACATATACTTCTGATTTATGCATCAAAATGAGCTGAGATTTGGAATACTTAATCCTGGCACTGGAACTCTGAGTGGAACCGGGTGTTATGGTCAGATGAGATAAAAATGTAGCTTTTTGGCCATGCACACCAGAATGTAAAAATGTAAAGGATTTTTGAGAGAATGTGGAAGTTATGTTCAGGTATTGAACATGTACATGCATTAATTATATAAATGTATTTTTATATTTTATATGTACAATTGCATTATATGTACAAGAAGCCGTTTTCAGAGTAGATACCTTATAAATTGGTATTATGCATCAAAGTGTCACAGATCAAGCCCACAATTACAAATAGTGATGACCAGGAATTAGGACTGTGAATTTGCTACACAGCACATTCTGGTGTCAAGAAAGGCAGGCTCAGGCAGAGACTGCATGTAGTTCGCTTGCAGCCATTCCTGCCCCAAAGCTAACCTGCAGTTTTAGATCAGCACATTCTGTACAGAGGTGTATGAGGGCTGTCTTCTGTATGTGTGGTATGGATAGTGCACAGCTCTCAGCATTGTCAGCACTAAAGTACAGTGCAGATCCAGCGAAGCTACAAGGTCCATGCAGCCAGCAGCCATACTACCATATACCCCAATCCTGCTGAATGGCTGATCTGAGAATTCCTGGGAAAACTAAGATCCTGCTGGAAGTGGTATTGGTGGGCCAGTAGGGGACAGTCTTCCCTCTGGACAAAATAAACCCCAATGCCCCAGTGCAGTGACAGGGACACTCTGCTGCAGGATCCACCTTCTTTTGGATGAGATGTTAAACCAAAGTCCTGACTCACTGTGGTCATTAAAGATCTCTATTTAAAAAAAGTAGAGCATTCCCCGATGTCCTGGCCAAATTTCTAACATAGGTCTTTCAATCTGCCACCTACTCATCGGCAGTTTATTTAGCTCTAAAATATACTCCCTTTCCAACTCAGTTGATTTGTGGTGATCATTCTGGTGCAAAATGGCTGTCGTGCATCACCCAGGTGGGTACTAACTATTGGTGGTGATTGATGTGAGTTTCCTCACTTCACTGTAAAGTGCTTTGAGCTACTTGAAAGGCACTTTATAAATTCAACCCATTGTTTTTATCATTATTATTATGTTTGCACCAGAATCTCCATACACAACATTTGCCACACTAGCCTGGCACCAAGACCCTTAGCCAAACCCGTCGCAAGCTGGCAATGACTAGAGGGTAATGAAAGGGTTGTGAAATGGTCCTTTGAACTTGTCGGTTTGTTATAACTCTTTCTTTGCAAGACCAAGACTGCCTCACAATCACCATTGTGACTGCCCACTTTTTGGGTTTCAATTAGAACAAAAAAGAGGCTTTACCAGAGCCAGTAATGTCACATAATATGGGTCTGGCTCCCAGGCTACTGGCACACAGCACTGTATAGGTTTTACTGTATACCTGCAGTTGCTCAAATGCCCAATGCAAAACATGTCCAATAAGGCCAGCAGCTTATTTGGTTTGTAAAACACATCCCCAGTCCAGCACCTGCTACCACAGAGTTTTTCACAGACAGGGAGACCTGCAGCACCTAACATCAGAGCAAACATGGTTCCAGAATGACCGTCCGTTTTTGCCTCAGAAAATAGGCTACTAGACAGCCTCCCGCGTGGTCTAGTGGTTTCAATGTCCGACGCTGGCCACGGCGACCGGGGTTCGATTCTCCGTCGCGCCAGAGTCGGCTCTGGTCGGGAGTGCCATCGGGGCGGAAATTGGGAAGCCGACACACACACAGTTCGCTGCGCACAGGAGTGGTTCTGGGGTACCGGAATTACAGTCGACGGCACGACACGTGTTGTCTCGGAGGAGGCAGTGCTTCGCCCTTGTCACTGCCGGTCACAGGACTACGGCAGCAAACTATGAGGGAAGGGGGATTGAACTAAGCACAGCGGGTAATTGGCTACCAGACTGGGAGAAAAACAGGGTAAAATCAGAAAAATTTAATTAAATTAAAAAAGAAGAAAATAGGCTACTACTCCTTCAGACCACGAGGGGCATCACAAGCCACATAGCATTGGTGAGGCAAATGTTCCAGAAGGAGCACAGAGATGGCTACTAGGAACTGTCAGTCTAGCGAGTCGCATGGTAGTGTAGCTAGCTTCTACACTTGACACTGCTACTTCCTTCTATATAGCAAGTAAATGTAATATTACATATGTAGGGTCCATGCGTCCATGACAGATCAATGGGGATGGACAGATGTCAATTACACGCGACACTGAGTGGCAAGTTCAACAGACTGTTAGCTAATGGGTGACCTAGTACAGTAGCGTTTCAACCCCCCCCCGGCGTAAAGCTACAAAAAACTAGCAGGAACCTATTGTCCACTCTCTCTTCCGTACAAGAAACAGAGTGAAAACTATGAGTAGAGACACAAGGGAGTGAACGTTAAAGTGATTCATGATCCTTGCAGTCAACATGGCTAGCATAGGTGGGACGTGTCGCACACATTCCGACACAATAGTTGGCCGTTGGCCACCTGGGCCGTCAACAAGTCCATTTCTAGTATAAATCAGGCTCACCTCTGAGATAAAACTCTTTGAAGCAAAAGTTGACACAATCCTGTCAAAAACTGACTGTATCCACCACGGGATCAGTTTTATTAGCTACACTTCGCTATCATTCTGCAACATAGCAAGTGAACATCAAGACACACGCAAGCTACCATCCACTGAGTCCAAATCCATCAACAAGCTGCAGGAACTACTTACCGAGAGGACAAATCCCTCCCACGAGCAACGGAAAGGAAGCGCTACGGATTCATCACATCGGACATCCGCAAACAACCCAGTTCTGCAGCGCCAGCGATTCAACCTGGCTCAACCAGCCACGAGGCCCTTCCTACCCATGCAGTAAGACTGATACCAACATCCAGGCTAACTAGATCAGTGGACTTATGCAAGTTGTTTATTTTAAATGTATTCATTGTGTTTTGTACTTTGTACATCCTTACCATACAGCTTGCTATCCAGCTACAGCTAACCAGCCTCGCATAGTTTGGATACTGATGCCATCGATTACTATCGTTTCTTTACGATCCACGTTCTTTTAATCGCAATCTCTACATGCGATCTAATTAAGCATTCCACCTTATCGAACATATTAGATATTTCATGTAATTCATTCTGGTGAATGGAGTTGCTTTACTAATTAGCTAGCCAATAGCTAATTAACTACATTTGATTCAGTGCCGTGTGCGCAAATAGAGAAAAATGTGTGCGTATCCGTGCGTGTGCCCACACACAGACACACACGCACACATGGGAACACTGTTCCCATCCTATCTCCGTCCTACCATTAAATCACACGTTGGTTTCCGTTTATTTCTCCCCTTTTCACCACCATAAGTTTTAGTCTGTCTTATTGTTTAATACATTATATTTTATCAAACCTGCTCCTCAGTCGCATTTTTTGGATAAGTACTTCAGCCAACCACCTTAAAGAACTTATGCCTGTTGTTAAGTTATTGATTATTGTCATTTTAATATTCATAAACACAAAATATATAATAAACAGATTTCCATAATATTAAAATGGAAGGGGGTTAACACTTAAATATTCTCCACACAAATACAACATTAGCATAATGTTGTTTACATGTACATAGCTAGTGTTGAAGATTTGTACAGAAAATTTAGCTGATTAACTTTCCTGCCTCCAGCATGGACTTGACAAGGGAGATGCTACATAAATCCTGCTTTCTGATTGGAGGATTGATCATCTGTTTTATTTTAGTCATATTCTCATGGGGCATGATAAGGTCATCAAAATTGACTCATGTTCTGGTGGAAACATTTGGGCCAGCAACATTCATCATTAATTTTAATGACCAATGAACTAATAATTTGTGTAAGACAAGTAAAGAATATAGCATGTAGCACACTGTGACTAGATAGAATAGTTTTAGTGACTAGTTTTACTCTATTCTATCTTTACTACTCTACTTATTCTACTACATTTACTCCTAATTTAAGTGAAGCAGTAGTCCTTGCTATTTATGTTTTTGAGAAGCAGTCAAGAGATAATTTCTCAAAAGCCGTTTGTTAAGGGATGACTAGGCAATATAAACAAGCATTTTTTCAGTTCTACATTTTTTAAATGCACTGGCCCAAGCAGGCCATCGAAAAGCTTCATTCAAGATATGGCCAGGCCAGCAGGAAAGTATGAATAAAAAGGACCTGCTCCTTACTCAAAGTTAAGGACATTGCTGTTATATTGAATCTAAATTCCCAAGGTGTGACACAGACTGACCAAATTTGAGTTTTATATCGTACAGGTGTCTTCACATATTTCCTTTCCCTGGCACTGCATTGCTTTGTGCAGCAGGGAGTTTACAGGAAATGCAAGTCAAGACAGAACAGAATGTAGAGAATTCATATTAAGAGCATTCACTGAATACCAAATTGTGGTTGAATAAATACTACACGCAGTCACAGGAGAACAGTGACTATACTGATATGCCTTTCTGTAATGGCAAAAAACAGAACAAACTAAATCAAAATAAACAATGGTGCTGCAGTTCCCCTTTCTGTACAGAAGTACACACAGGCTCAGGTGCATGCAGGCACGCACACACACACACACACACACACAAGCTCTCACACAGGCTCACATGCGCACACACACACAAGCTCTCACACAGGCACACTTCACTGCAGAGAAAGGAGAGAAGCGAAACCTGTAGAAACAGCAGCGAGGAGTTGATCAGTGGGCGAGAGTCTCTGTAAAACATTGGGGCAGCAATGGCAGTAAATCACACCCATTGATTGAAGCAGACTTGACGTGAATAACGCAAACACTGCATCTCGCCCTCAGCTCGCTCCCATCCTCTCCTCTCCATCCCTGATCCCTCTCCGTCTCACAAGCGCTCTCCACTCTCTCCCATCGTCTCCATCCCCTCTCCATCCCCTCTCCCTCTCCCCGGTCCACTGTGGGTAGTTACTCCTCCAGCAGAGTTCCTCAGGCTACACTTGAATTTGTGTAATAACCCTTACTAGAACAATTACATGTATTCCCTAAATGAAATCATTTGTGCATGGAACACCCACCAATTTTAGAATTTTACCTTTTTGTATTTTTAAGTTTCTCTTTTCTCCCAATTTGGAATGCACAGTCGTATTCTAAACTGCACTCGCTGCAACGTCCTCTGGCAATTCCGAAAAATGTGATGTCAGCTGCCACTTCTTACATCTACATTTTAGGAATTTATACAGAGCGACTTACAATGTGTGCATTTTAAATAGCAAGAATTATCACAACCAGAGCAAGAGATCAGTACAGCAGAAATACAACAGACGTCATCACAGACAGTTGTGCACCACACCTATAAGACAGGGAGAGAAAAGTTAGTACTTTTTTATATATTGGAAGTATAGTCCAGGGATGGCCTATACCATTTTTCTTGAACTCATCTGTTCGGGACGGGAGCACCACTCCACTACCCTGTGTGATAATCTGGAGCGATGCGCAGCTCTGGGATGCAGACTCCCTGTGCAATGCATTTCCTGCTGTAATTAGGGCGCCAACAAAGACCAGCAAAAGTAATTATCATAAACATAAAGCAGCAGATGAGCTTTGAAAATATTTTTTTTTCTGGCAAACTCTGAAGGGAGGAGGAAGAAAATGAGTTGCTTCTCTGGCACTGAGCCAAAACAACATCAGACAGTCTCCTCTGTTTTGAACAGTGGCTGCGGGAGTCTGGAAGGGCAAAACGGAAGTTACGGACTGGACTGAGGCATGAACATTAATGAATGGATAATAATGGCCTTTGCTTCAGTAGACGGTCTGTCCTATTTCTATTGTGGCTTCTGCTGCCGATGAAACACATCACGGAGAGAACACACAAGCAGTTGAACAATAAAACCTACACTGAGAGAGGCTTTCCTAGGGGCATCGGTCCTTCCCGGGACTATGCATGTCCCTGTTTTCAGTACCTCTGCTTTAGTGTCGAGGGGCGGAACGGGCCCGGCCAACTGACGGCCTCCCTGTCCTATAAAATTACTGTCACAATGGACCCCTTCACATGCCACTGCTGAGAGAGCTTCCCGTTTCAGGAACAGGACCTTGCTTCTTTGTGGCACTGAGCTGCCCCAGGCCAAAGTGCTGACATTATTGCATACATGAAATGAGCCTGTTTCATAAAGAGGGGGAAGGGGGAGGGGTGGGAGGACCACGTAGAGGAGGGAAGAGAGAAAGGGTGCAAACTGGGGATGGAGGAATGACCGTAACGAAGGGAAGGGGAGCCGGTATAAGCTCGCCGCAGGCACAGAAAGCTTCTCTGGGGTATGAGTTGGAATCACAGGTGACGGTTAGGCGAGTTCCATCCTGAAGGAGGTGGTTCGTTGCCATCGTCACTGCCAGTACCCAGGGTAGTGGCTAGTCCCTTAGTTGTAGGTGGCGGGTTTGTGATGGGAGGGAAATTGAATCAATACAATTGTCCACCAAAATTGGCCACCTCTTATTTATAAATAAATAAATCCTAACATCAGATCAAAAAAAAATGCCATTGCTTATTCTGTAAACCAGCGGCTGAGTTAATGAAGATTGATCATGAGGCAGGTCCTGCAGTTTAGCACTGTGTGAATGAGCTACAGTAAGCAATCAAAGTGGGAACTAATTAAAATGAAAAAATGAGGCCTCCCATGTGGTCTAGTGGTTTCAGCGTCCGTCGGCTCTGGCCGGGAGCCCCACCGGGGGCGGCAATTGGCTGTCCGCCCCAGGGAGGGGGGAGGGAAGCCGACAAGACGTTCGCTGCGCACAGGAGTGGCTCTGGGGTGCCGGAGTTACGGTCATCGGCTTGGCAGTGCCGTCTCGGAGGAGACGATACTTCGCCTTCGTCGCCGCCGGTCACAGGGCTACGGCAGCGAATTAAGAGGGAGGGATTGACCTGAAAATAGTGGGTGTAATTGGCTACCAATTTGGGAGAAAAACTGGATACAATCTGAAACAATCAATTTTTTAAATAAATACATTTAAAATAAATTGAAAAAAAGTATTTTCTACCTGTGCTGCAACTTGACATACCTGAAAAACTACTCAAATGAATAACAATAGGTCCTGCAGTTTAGCACTCTGTGAATGAACGGGTGTAATTGGCTACCAAATTGGGAGAAAACTGGATAAAATCAGAAACAATCCATTTTTTTAATTAATTAAAAATACATTTTTAAAATTATTTTCTACCTGCACTGCAGCTTGACATACCTGAAAAACTACTCAAACAAATAATAATAGCTTCATATGTGAAAAAATGTCATGTGGGAGCATGATTTCTCAATTTATATCTCGATATATGGGCTGGTATTTGGCTCTGAGCATGTGTGTTTTTAATATATATTTCGGTATCAGTGTGTATCACCAATATGCTCCAATAATTTACGCATGCATCTTTTTTCTTAACCCCTCCGTGTCATGGCCTATTTCCATCCGTTTTTCACTACTACTGCAGCAAGCCTAATATCTCCAAAAGTACACCTTGCACAGACATGGTTGAGGGCTGGATGTGAAGCAGACAGTGTACCATGAGGAATCAAGTGTCAACATCTACAAATGTGTCACCTATGAAACTCATAATGCACTTTATAAATACTTAAAATGTAAAATAAAGACAAAATTATTTACACCCTACTAATAAGAGGAATTTTTCCTCTAAAGCCATAGCAGATTCCTGATAAATATAAAAAGATAAAAAGATAAATTGGTGTATGTGCTACCACAAGGGGCTGTATACTTCTGTGAGATTTCTGTTTAACACCGTAGACAAATTAACCAACTATGATTATGCTTACCATGTTTAAATGCACTTTTTGTACTGCAAGTCGCTCTGGTATATCAGATAATGAAACCTATGCCACTCATTTCAGTAGTAAAAGATTGAAACCATTAGAGCCCAGATCTCCTCTTCTGGCATCAGTCAAATCTGTGAACAGCCCAGCACTGACATCACAGTAAGAGTTTTGCTCCGATTGACAATGATGAGCTGACCAAACTGGTTATGTCCTCAAAACCAACCACCTGCTGCTTGATCCTATGTCAACAAAATTGGTTGAAGAACTCCTCCCTGTGCTAGACCAGCATATGCTTAAAATGATTAACACATCCCTATTAACAGGATATGTACCAGAGTCCCAAAAATTGTATGTTATTAAGCCACTGTGCCTTCTCTTGTACTCCACGACTCCTTGATACGGTCGACCATGAGATTGTATTGGACAGACTACAGGGCTGTGTTGGACTTTGTAATCAAGCGCTCTCCTGGTTTAGATCATAGTTGTACGACAGATACCAGTTTGTTCAATTAAATTAAGAGTAGTCTGATTACTAAAAGGTGAAATATGGTGTCCCGCAAGGGTCAGTGCTAGGACCATTCTTTTTCTTTTTGTATATGCTGCCTCTTGGTGATATTATTCGCAAACATGGTATAGAGTTTCACTGCTACGCTGATGATACGCAGCTATGCATTTCAACAAAACAATGTGTAGCACTAAAGTCCTCTTGGTTAAAGGCATGTGTAGCAGATATTAAGGCTTGGATGACCTTGCATTTTCTGCTTCTTAAAACTGAAGTGTTGGTTTTAGGTCCCAAAAACTAAGGGAGAAATGATCGAACTTTAAATATGGACGACTTTGGTGTCACTATTGACCCGGATCTTACTTTCAACATTCCTATTAAAAATATCTCCAGAGTGGCATTCTTTCACTTACGGAAACGTACAAAAATCTGGCACTTCTTATCACTTGGGCACGCAGAAGAATTGATGCATGCTTTTGTCATGTAAAGGGTAGATTATTGCAATGCCCTCATCGGTCTACTCTAATACCTCTCTAAAGAGCCTCCAGCTGGTTCAGAATGCAGCCGCTTGTAATTTGACTAGAAGAAGCATGAGCATATTACCCCAGTGCTAGGATATTGGATATTGGATATATTGGATAGTGGATATTTCTCCTTAGTGTCACCTCTCAACAGCTGGGACCACACTTTCCTCAGGCACGCTCTTGATGGGTGGGTTCATTTCTTGCCCCTCTCATGACTGCTTAGATTCTCCATCTTTGTCCTAGTAGTTATGTTGCAATATTTAACTCCTGGTGGGACCACCTATGCCCCCATATTTAATCTGTCCCTACACACGTGCATTGCTCTAATTGCCCATATTTGTTTGTATTTGTCTCCCGAGTCTACTCCACCTTCAGAACCTGCCATCTACCCACCGGGCACCCGTCCCAGCCCGCCACTCCACCCCAGGACCACTGCTGCCTTCAAATAAATCAAGTACCTAACTGAATTGTTTTTCATATGGACTCATTAACCACTGTTGGTCATTACAAACTCCTCCTGGTTCCTCCTCAGGTTTTTCCTATTTGTTCCACCTAGGGAGTTTTTCCTTGCCACTGTTGCCCTCGGCTCGCCTTAGTGGGGGGTCAGCCCAAGCTGCTGTAAAGCGTATTGCGACAAATCTTTTGTTAATATGCGCTACATAAATACATTTTGATTGATTGATTGAGTCCACGTTCAGTGGCTGGATACAGGTGCTTCCTTTGGTGTGCGAGTCAAAATCTTATGAAATATACAGGCGATGGGGAAGAAATGTTTTGTCTACAAGGAAAACAACCTTGGCGCTCATTCGCTAAGCAAAATAAATTGACATGCACGTCTCTGCCCTGAGGAGACTGCCTCAAACAAACAGCGAGGAAGTGCGCACGGTGAGAAGGTATGTCAAAAACGAATTAAATAAATTATTGTACGCATCCCTGAGACATTTGAATGTGATGTTCCCTTTAGCTGAAATGGAATGTGATTTTTTAAGGCAAAGATTTACAACTTTCGGTGATGGGAGAGACAAGAGTAAAGTTTAGCACGTGGGTATAAGGGAGGGGTTGGATAAATGCCCTGCAGTTTTATGATCATAATCAGTGATACAAATTATCGATTGGCATAACAATGGCTTCCCCAGACTCATTAAACACTTTTTAAGGCAATGATAGAGGGGAAAAATCAATAACAATTCAAATTAATAATATTTATGAATTGTGAATTATGCCAATTCTCGTGGTGTAGGTAGAGGTGTACTTGTCTGGCCATCCATTGTGTAATTTGAAGTTAATTATGTTTATTTATTTGACTGACCGTTCATTTTGAAATTCATTTAGAAAATATAAAGGATTTTAGAGAGAATGTAGAAGTTAATGTTCAAATATTGAAAATATAATAAAATACTGATTCAAATGGTTGGTTTCTGTTAAAAAACGAATGTGGCATGAAGCTCCTGACAGTCATACTGTAGTCTGTAGTCTCACAGTGTCATACTGTAGTCTGTAGACTGGCTGTAGTCTCAGTGTCATACTGTAGTCTGTAGACTGTGGCTGTAGTCTCACAGTGTCATACTGTAGTCTGTAGGCTGTGGCTGTAGTCTGTGCCATACTGTGAGGCTACAGCCACCAGATGGGAAAATCTACTCCACAAAATGATGTAATCCTCAGCAACACTCTCCGTCAGCCACCCTCAGTTCATAGAGATTCTTCATCCCGTAGAGAGATACTCATGTCCACCATCACCCTGGTAAAGCAGAGCATGCTGCTCTGGACAGATGCTTTGGGAGTTTATTTAGAGAAACACTGAAATAAAGCCCTTTACACTGGATCCCAACATTTACACTGGATCACAAGCTAAGCAGGCTCCTCTTATAGACTTGCGTGCAAGCCAGTCCACCCGGTGGTGTATGTCTCACTGCCTGTGGGCCCCTCACACATTGCTGGGAGGAATGAATGTGGTACCTACCTGAAAGACCCTAGACTTGCACCAACCTTATCCCTAGTAGGAGGAGGCCAACTGTGTCCCAGCCCTGCAGACTTTCGGTCATAGTCAACCCAGGCTGAAACCTGCAACTATAGGGCCCATTCGGCATTCAACAACATTTTTTTATTTCACAGATCAGGTGAAATCTCGCCTTTTCGCCTAAAATAAGGGGTGATGATTTTTTTATTATAATTTTTTATAAAAATAAAAAATAAAGAATCTGTTTCAGATTTTCTCCCATTTTCTCCCAATTTAGTAGCCAATTACAGCCTCTCTTTTTCATGTCAATCCCCCCCTCGTATTGTGAGTTCGCTGCTGTAGTCCTTAGACCGGCGGTGACAAAGGCGATGCACCACCTCCTCCAAGCTAGAACTTGCCAAGCCGTCAACTGTAACTCTGGGACACAGAGCCACTCCTATACGCAGCGAACTCATATCGGCTTCCCTCCCCCCTCCCTGGGGCGGACAGCCAATTTCCGCCCCCTAGTGGCACTCCCGGCCAGAGCCAACTCTGGCGCAGCCAGTGGAATCGAACCCTGGTCGCAGTGGCCAGCATCGAATGTTGTAGCTGCTAGACTACCCGGATGGATACAATTTATCTTTTTTTCAGATATCAATTTATAGAAAATCTATTAAAATAAATGTATGGCCTGTTTCCAGAGATTATTATGGATGAGGCTTTGATTTGCATCGGGCACCCATGGCTTTTCCTTGAATGGTACACCCTGCTTCCACAACAGCGTCTTCTCTGGCATTAATCCCAAACCTTTATGCACCCCCATTATTTACCATCGGACGTCCCCCCAAGGCATCTTACACCAGTCTTTATTTCCCTCCCTGACATATTCATCACCCTGCTGAAGAAATGTCCTTTTTCTTTTCATGCTCTCTAATGTGCAGAGAAGAGAGCGTCACAACAGGAGGAAACAGCAAGTTTGGAGGAGAGCAGGCATTAACAGTCCATGAACAGGACTGGGGAGGTTCTCAACCCCCAGTGCTCTCTAGAGCACCTGGAATGGGAAGTTAGTTTGTGAGATTGGTTTCCTGTGATGTTTTCGCTCTGGCAAGTTTCAGCCAGCTCTGTGTCATAGGTAAATAGTTGATTTGGGTTGTATCAACATTTCCAACTGGAGCCCCACCCACCATCACGATTCGTCAGAAGAAGCAACAAACCATTGGTTAATTAGCAAAGC
This sequence comes from Aldrovandia affinis, assembly GCA_029706075.1. Taxonomy (NCBI): domain Eukaryota; kingdom Metazoa; phylum Chordata; class Actinopteri; order Notacanthiformes; family Halosauridae; genus Aldrovandia; species Aldrovandia affinis. Next base: position 457,631 of record JAINUG010000127.1, on the reverse strand, counting down.
ATGTCCTCTTAATTTGGGTGCACTTATCTAACCTAGTGTGTCAACCAGGTCAGGCTTATAGTACCAAGGTTATGAGCCTGACAGGTGAGCCTAATTCTTCATAAACAATAACACTTATTTAACCCTCCAAGGACCATTTCAGCATTCAGTTATTATCGATCTACTTTATTCAACTATCATTCGAGGCAGTGCTTGTGAACACTCTTGGCTGACTGACCTCAGCAGGGACATGGGTCTCTTACTCAGACCGAGTACAGAAAGGCCTTTTATTAATAATGGCACCAGAGCCCGTTCAATCAAAGGGAGCCCACACAGTCTGAGTCATACTCTCTGCTGGATCGGCTAGACAACTCATCGAACAAGCTCACCTACAATATCTCTGGGTTACTTTCTTTCTTTCTATTGGCTGAACACTAGGCCTTCACACATACTATACAAATGTGAGTGCTTGAATTCAAGCGGTAAATGCAGTCAAAATGTACTGCCCCCCACAGACCTGCCTTTTATTTCCTTTACACTTTGTGCTCAGAGGCTCTACGTTAAATAAACGCTCTACATTCCTACACACTCCATGCACTTAAGGGTCTCAAAGAAGCAGTTTACCAGTCTCCTAAAAAAATAATTGTAATTGTAAAAATAGAGCTTCAGTCCTGCAGGCCCCATTGTGTATGCTGGTTTTAGTTCAATTAAAAATATTTAGATTTGGGGGGCGGGGGCTCGTTGGAAAGGGGAGGGCTGGGCCTATCTGACGGACACTCGCGACACCACAACCGGTTTAAGGATCCCTCATTTACCTTACATGATACCTTTTATTTTGCCCTTTATTATAGTTACCTGCATGTAAACCATATGACCATATTTTCAGAAGGGGCATGATTTAATTTCCCTTTTTCCCTTACAGAAAACTATACTAACTGCAATGAATGTAACGTAAGCAGTCTGTTACTTGGCCATCAGGTTATGGCCAAGTCTCCATGCTACCGTGCAACATTGTTCCACGACTTTTGGTTGTTTTTGACCACAAAAATAAAACATGGCTCAAACTAGACTCCTTATTCTGTGGAGGAGAGGTGGGGGGGCAGGGGGTGTCTTCCTGTTTTAACATCACATTGTAGTTGAACTATACAGCTCTGATGTCAATGTGGAACAATGCTGGTTTAGATCAGATAAAAGCATAACCGTGACCTTCAAACCTGGAGCTGCAGTGTCAGGCGCAATGAGAACATGCCTTCGCTGCTGATAAGACAATGAGTTTTAATCTAATATGGGCAGTGCCACTGCAGTCAGGTGTGGTCCCACTCCAGCCATGACGCTCAGCCCCAAGGCCAGCGCAAACAGCTCTTACTCATTCAAGAAGAAAGACTTTAAAGACGTTTTCTGCACAGCCCAATCGCAAGGGTGATCAAGTGATCCTGAACAAAAGGCTCAATCTCATATTGAGTTATAATGATTAATAAAACAAATAAGACTTTCAAATGTGCCACTGTAACAAAAACGTTCCACATGCAAGTTCACAGCCACTGTGCTCCAAGGTAGTGCCATTAAAAGCACACCTGTGCACGTTTAATTCCGGATCTAACCTTAGATAATGCTAAATGGCAGTTTACCAAGACATACAAGGTTCTTCACCCTTACAAAATTGCCAATGCATGACATATGCAACCTCAAACAATATATTAGCTCAAATATTTTGCTTTGCAATGTGTTCTATCCAAAATTATGTGTCAGATTTTTAGGGGCCCCACAGAAATTATTTTGGCCTCACTCCTGCAACATGGTAAAACAAGGCAAAAAAGTTACATTTCAGAGTAAATACAGAGGGGCTTACTGTCTTGTAAGAAGACATTAAGACTTGTACCTTTATGAAGAACTGAATTCCAGACACAGACAAAAAATAAATACAAATAATCACACGGCTAAGAATTTATTTGGTTTTGTTTTTCGTCAGGATTATACCAGATTTGGTTCAAATAATTATTTGAAATACTTAAGCTCTTTAGAAAACTGTTACATTCTTGCAGATTGCTGACAATTTTATGATAAACATATTTTCACCACTATTGAGAACAAAATTCGTCCCAAATATGATTATACATTTTGGTTAGTAACACGTTTCACTGAAAATTCTAAGGGATAATCTGAAGGAGTGTTCCAAAATCTGAAGCGTTTCAAATTTTGTTTGACCCAGGTCTAGATTATACCTCCACTCATATGAAAAAATGTGGAAGTCATATGTTGGGCCTCAGCAATGCAATGACTGTCTTAAGATCTCTGTGAATTGATTTGTACATTATCGTTTTTGATATTCTTCCGTTCAAATTGTATGCTTTGTTGTGAGAAGCATCTGAAAAATGCAGCAGAAAAGATGCAATGACTCAAGGGTTTGCTGTTTTTTGCCATTTTGTAACCTTGCCTTTCGACTGCTTTGACATGTCCAATGTGACAATGGATCCAAATCTGCCATCTCATCTGATAACACCACCCACATCCCCAGACACTTTCAATGAGGGAGTGCCAAGCAAACAGTGGAAAAGGTTTTATGGATTACTAATACCCCAGTCACCACTAGATGGCGTGACGGTCATGTACCACTCCTGTCTGCCCGTCTGTCTGTGAACAGGATGACTGTTATGGATTGAAACTTGACTGCTTATGGAAATTACTGCTTCTGGAACAAGGAAGGAATGATTTAAGGGTTGCTACAACAACTCAAGGGTGATGAAAGTATGGACTCCTGTTTAAGTTCAAGATACAGTACCAGGACATAAATGTACCATTTCCAGTTGAAAAACTATAAGGATATGATCATTATTGGAAATTACTTCCCAGTCAGTTTCCATAAATATATTTAATACTTCCATAGATCGTCCTCCTTGAGTTCAACATCTTTTTAAAACCTTACATTTTTTAGATAATCTTTTTTGGTGTCCATAAAAAAATCAATACTGTTGGAAAATAAATTAATGACAAGTCAAAGTTAACTCAGCCTTTTTCAACATCAATTGTATAATCATGCATTGACATTGCCATTAATAACACACATGTCCCAATAATCCTGGTCATTTCCATCAATTGAACCCTGATTATTAAAATGTCTCAGAGATGAACAGTAACAATGCGGATATCTAAATGAGCTTCTTCCCTTCATTAACACTTATGGAGCTTTGATGATGAAATAATGGCCACATCGGTAAGGACACAGACAGTCCCTATGCAGAAGCGATGTGCGTGTGCTTGTGCATCTGAACACACCTATTCACATAACTATCACCGAAACGCATTCACTTCATTATGAAGCCCACTATCCTAATAAACATCTCACCCTGCTGTTCACGCACACCTGTCCCAGACTTGTTTTTAACACAGCTCACCGAGACCCACGGTCAAGTACTCAGCAAACAGACAATTCCCAACTGTGACCTGACTGCATGACCAAGCTATGGCATAATTAGGCGCATTTAATGTTACAGGCTGGGGAGGAATAAAGGGGAGGAGACAGGGACGCTTTTGGGGAGGAGCGGAGGAGGGAAGAGCGGTCTTTCAGGTTCTGCAGTGGAACGACAGATGTAAAGGTGTTACGTAACATCTCCTGACAAAGAAAGAAGACTCCCTCCGCTGACAGAAAACAGGAATCCACGTCATCTCGCCTGTCCTTTTGTCAGCTCTATCATGCTCCTATGAGTTCAGAGCAATCCTTATCTGCAAAACTATTTGGCCACATTCTTATTCCTTGTTCTTTAAGTGAAAGTCAACCATAAACATACATAGACCGCTTGCCTAGGTTCTGCCTACATTTTCATTTCTGCCAGGAGATTTGTGAGGAGAATTTTGACTGTGCAAATTCATGGTGAAAATTATGGTTGTATCCATTTGTGGTATGGGGTCAGGCCTTTGAAGTAAATCTGCCAGTGATCAAGTTTCAGGGGTAGAACTCGATCTCACAGTTCTGGTGTTCTCTTTGCAAAGTTTCCCTTAAAGGTGTCCCGTCACCATGGCAATGGCAACGCACCCCGCCCACCACAACGACAACAGCTCCAAGCGAAGACTAGGCGTGTCCAGGAGGAAGTGATCACTTTCTCCCTCTCCGTCTAAGATTAACTCTAAACTTTGACCCGGCTGCTCGTCACAGAGGGCTGACTCGATTGCATTTTCACCCAGGTGCAAAGTCAAGAAATCACAGGTGAACTTTAGCATTAAAAAGTCTGGTTTACATTACTTCTGTTGCATGCTAACCAACCATAAAAGCACACACACACACACACACCCACTGCACTCTGCGCATAAAATTAACCTCATGGGTTTCTCAGAATAAAGCCAACGTGCATCAACAGCTAGATGTTCTCACGGGCATGCCCTGTGGCCTCCTGCCTGACACCTCTCACACCTGCTCATGCGTGGAATGTGGTAGCACTGCTTTGTTAAGCTTTCCCTCTAAATGTGTCACACAGGGACAGAGCTGGTGTACTCCAAAACAGTCAGGCTCCTCCCGTCTCTGCAGTGGGGGGGCGGTGACGTCGGGGGCTCTGAGACCCTGGAACCCCAGAGGGGGCGAGCCGCACACACACGTGGCTCTCACTTCACTACCCCCAGGAGCCAAGGTGCTTGTTTACCTCACCTGCTCGGTCCTGCAGCGCTGCAGAATGTAGCCAAGATCGCTTACAAATGTGGGCATCAGTGAGACGTGTTCGCCCATAACTCCTGCCACCTTCGGACTTTTAAGAGGGGTGATATTTTACTTAAACCGATCGCATCCATCTCGTGAAAAACTCTAAGTGCAAAGGTGCATCCGTCAATCCTTATGAACTGTGTGCACCCATTCGTTGATTAGAGATAGAGCAGAGCGCTAAAGCTTTAAAACAATAAAATGCCCCCACTATATACATATACACTATATAAATATTCACATTAAAAAGTGAAGCAGATTGGTTCTGCTATTCTACGAAGACCCCTGTCTACATAATGAATCACTTTCCATCGATATCAAGGGTGAATCAACAACTGAATTCTGCCAAAAGGACACATGCTCCTAGTCCCTCAGAGATGAGGAGAAACGTGCAGATGGCTCAGTCCTTCAGTCAGTTTATATCAATCCTGTAATGTCGGTCGGTTTATATCCCCTGCAACGTGCTGCACTCACTAGACATCTGCGACTCTGAGCGAACCACATCAGAGAGATTTCAAAGCCAGCAAAGTAACATGATTTTTTAGGTACAGTACACAGAATGCATAATCTCATCCAGCGATGAAAAATTTAAGCAGAGATCAAACGGTCAAAGATCCAGGAGGACAATCATTCAGGAAGGCCTGATCTGAACCACCACAAAAAAACATCACCATCACCGCAGCATTTGACCTATCACCATCACCAGTCTGAAATCGCCTCCGATACCCTGCACATACAGCAAGTATTCTCATTCAACCAGGTGTACTGAAACATACGGCTGCAGTCACTCTTTGAGTCCAGACTGGTTGCTGTAGAGACCCTGATTAATAATGCTGACTCTGAACAAATCCTTCTGGTGCTTTGTGGCCCAGAACTCACCACAGCTAATCAATCACATTAATCCAGCAGCCCAACTGAAAACAAAGAAACAGGATTTCTGCTTCAGAGAACACCAGAGGACCACTATGGGATATATATATATATAAAAAATACACAGTGTTATCTTGCCTTACATTCGACATACCTGATCATCAACGGTCAGCCCGCTCTCTACACTATAGAACAACAATTAAAACGCCAATGCCTGCGCAATAATGATGAAGCACGCTTCTTAATAATTAAGAAATTACTTTAAAATTACAGTAGGCTACCACACAAATTGCCTCAAATCATGTGCAAACAAAACAAAAACAAAACGGATTGTGCTCTCCATTGAGTAAAAATAAAATGTAGAGAAAATCTGAAATTTCTCTTTCAGAATGGAGTGATCTCATCTCAATTATTCACAATAATGTTGTAATAATATTATTTAAAATAAAAGGCTACAAATGTAAATCTGCACTGACATGCCACTTTTTAAAAGTTAATCAATATCAGAAAACTGTATATTTGCCTCCCATGTCTTCCTTCCAAGCCTTTATTGAGGGCAATCATAAATAGAAGTGTCAGGAGCTTTCTAAATGGCACTGAAACTCCAATTGGAACCAGGTATTATGGTCAGATGAGACCAAAAATGTTTGTTTGGCCATGCAACCATGCCCAAAAACTAAAAAATACATAAGGGACTGCTAAATTAATTTTGCAATGTCCATCTCCAGACCCGGTCATAAATTTGTGGTTCGAATTGAAGAGGGTGGTCCACAAGCATTGACTGAAGGATCTGAAAGATTCTTTATGATCCCCCAATAGGTTCACCACTCTCATAAAACACTATAGATAATGACTCAGTAACGTTATCCTTGCGAGGGGAGGGTGCACAAAGAACTGAAAATGTGTGAATAATTGTGCCACTAATCATTACTTAAAAAACATTACTTGTTAAAAAAAATAAAAATGTAATTCTCTGTATAATTGTATTAGTAGTATGAAAAAATATACTTTTCCCAATGTTTTTATACTACAATATAGCTGTATCGGGTTTTTAATCGGTTATGTTAATAATTTTGGAGGATACTGTATATATTCACGAATAAATTATACACTCAACTTACTTCTCACTATTTTCAAACAATGCGCTTCACATTTCAGAGCACATTGCAAACTTGATGCGAGCACACATTGGGCAGCACTTTCTACTTAGACACAAAGACATTACAACAGAAGCCAAAAGACTGAACAGAACAGAGGGTCAATTTGCATTCAGCCAGCCTCTGTTGGAATGTCGTATTGCCCAGGTACGATATCCTGCCCAAATGTGTCCAAGAGACCAACTTGGCCTCCATACTAACTCATAATCTGTGCGACAGCTGGTCCTGGCTCTCCAGGACAAAACAGATGGAACGTCCAGATTTGTCCTTCCCCCTTTGGTTGGGATTAGCAGGATAAGGGCCAAAGGGACAGGGGAACTTTGGGAGGGCACACACTGGGAGAGGGGGTGGGGCAGGAATAGCTAGATAAGCAACCTATCCCTGTTTATGGACAGTATCCAGTCCAGTGTTAGAAGTGGTATTAATCAAGCACAAACCAGGAGCCTGCTGCACCAGGTCAATCCATTGACTATGATTGCCACACCTGTGTTTCACTCAATTCATCAATTTAAAAAACCCAAAACACCAAAACGATCCCATGCCAATAGCAACAAGTAGGCTAGTATCAGGAAAGAGTAAAAACCTGAGCAGTTTTTACATTCTGGTTAGTGGTTATACTAGAATATTCACACCATGGTCACAAAAAGGGAAGTACAACAGGGAAGTGTCTGTTGTGGTCACGTCATCACTGAAAAGAATACCATTTAACAAGCAGTCAATGTTTAACAATGAACACTATAAATAATAACATGCTGACATTGTTTTTTTTTTTTTTTTTAAATACATATTGACGAGAACGGGCCATTCAGCCCATCTAGGCTCGTCTAAAGAGTACGATTTCAACGCTGTCTAGTCACCCACAAGACACAGCCTGCCTGTAGGGGCTTGTTTGGGAATACAACTGTTGAATAAAAGGAATTAAGCAGTCAGGGGGAAAATGTAGCCAAATAGTAGAGAAGTAAGAGATGTTTGTACCATTCTCTACCCCACAGAAATCTACTACAATGGCACTCTACAGCAGCCATTCCAGTATTAGAACATCACCCAATCACCTTAGCCTATGCTGCAGAATGTGAACCATTCAATAAAAAACGAAGAAATGACCCTGATAAAAAGTCATTGCATTTAATATGTCCACATACAGCTTATATGGTATAAGCCGCTTAGTATCATCTGAAAGTGGAAGATGTTATACAAGGCCTGGTTTTATATTAACTGGAAAAACTTCAATGTACTTTGCTCTGGAAGACATACTTTTCACTCCTTGGCTGTAAAACAGACAGTCCCTCAACTATGGGAGACAGCGTGAAAGTGAGCTTCAGATCCGCACCTGGTATTAGAGCCAGAGTCACAGTCAGGGCCAGATGCAGCAGAGTCACAGTTAGCAAATTGCTTGGCTGGGGGCTCACTTCTATTTGATAAAGCTAGGGCACAATGGTTTTTTTGAACCACTATTCATCTCATTTGATAAAGTTGGGGCAAATAGTATTTTACTTGACCCCTTTAGCTCTTGACTCGGATGGAGCTGCAGCCGTGGTCTGTGGCAGCTATAATAAGGGAGGTGTGCAGAAGCACTCTGTGCTGGATGCAGAGGTAGGGGCAGCCTAGGACAACGTGGAGAACCTGAAATCATGATATGCCTCTTGCGGTGGTGCTGACCATGATCCTACACTGCTGAGATTCCACAAGAAAAGAACTACAGCCTCAGTTTCAAATTCAAGCAGAAATCTCTTCATTGTCCTTTCACATGGCAGCATTACAATAAATAAATAAATAATTCTACATGTATGTGTGTCTATGTACGTATACATGTATGCGCGAGAGTGTGTGTATGTGAGTGTTAAATGTCACAGGTAGAATACCTTACGGTCTTTAATCAAAAGCATAATTTCCTGCGTTGTACGTGACATTATGATTGCACACAATCATATTGAGAGTGCAAAACTAAAGGTGGCATCTACCATGTATCAATTCACTACAGATGATTTACCTGTGGCTGGGTGGCTCATGCTGTTAAGGTACTGTCCTAATGTGTAGATGGGCCCAACAGTCTGGTATTGAATCTGGACCATGCCAATGTCAACTGTCACCAGCAGCCATACATGGCTGGGTATAACTGGCCATAGCAACCACTGGGGACGGAGGGATTTCAATCGGTGGGAGGTCTGTGTCTCATCAGGCCCAGCAACTCCCTTTGGTCAGGTGCCCACACTCTCCCTGCACAAGCAGCACATGAAGCGTCCTCCTCCAACTCAATGTACGTGCAGGTTTAACTGGTGGACTGAAGGCGTGAAAAGAAGCAGCGGCTGACATCACAAGTTTCAGAGGAGAGCGCACGCTTGTCTGCGCACTCCAAAATCGACAGAGGAGGTTGCATCAATAAGCACAAGCACAATTAATCAGATATTCCGCATTGGAAGAAAATAGGGGTAAAAAAAACCCGATTTCTTAAGGCCTTAACTTTCCAAACTAAATCCAGGACAACGCTACTTTTATTAACCGGAATAAGCAATAAAATATGTAAGCATTGGGGGGAAAAGCATGCCTTCTTTAAAATTCATTATTGATGGTTAAGTCATAAGCGCTGTGGAAGCACTGAATCTCCCTGAGGCCTGTTTGGGTGCAGCATAGCAGTCCTGAGATTTCTGAGATTAGCGTGTGGCAGTTCGAGTGTCTCCATTCATTTCCCCCAGTGTATTACTCATGGAGTCCTCCACTTGCCTGCATCAATGTAAAACAACAAATTGTTATATTCTATCCAACACGTTTGGTACAAGGTGTCTGCAAGCTACTGGTAAAATTGAATAATTAATCTCCTAATCTTTATATAATCATCATAATAATAATCATAACAATAATAATAATAATTAAGAAAAGGAAGACGTAGTAGTATAGAATAGGGCTAAGTAATGCACACACAATTACAGAAATTTCAGTACAATCAACAATACATCACCGCTACCACACCACAATCTGATGTGCAAGCATTAGCTATTTTATCTCACCTATTGACTTTTCTTTTTAAGTGGCTAGGGATAACAGCATCTGCAAAATGAATGTAATGTAACGCATGACATTTAGCCAGAACACTGATTGCCTTTACTCCACTTGAAACCAGCCAAACATGCCTAATGACATTACCTAAATACTACAAGTTAATGTTAAAAAAAATATTGCTTAAAAATGAAAATCTTGTCTCCTTTAACCTTCCAACTACTTTGAATGTAATTTATTATCTACAATTACTCCCTTCTTCTGTTCTTTCCCCCTCTGATCTGTACTGTTGTGGAAGGGACATTTCAACATAATCATTTTCCTTCTGTGCAAAAAAAAAAAAACAAAAACACATGTATGAAACAGAAAATGTGGCCTCTATGACAGAGAAGAGAAGCTGGTTCTGTGGAATATACTGTAAGAGACACTTACTTGCCCAGGGTCAAAGCAACATGAAACAAATTATTCACCTTCTCCACCATACAGAACAACAATACTTTGGTTTGGTATTCATTACAAAAGTATGTGGAACAGGAGGAGGAGTAGAAACAATAATATGTGTCACCTGAGCCTTTTCAACAATGCAGCATGAATTTCAAAATGAAAGCATGGTTTATGAAATATGGGAGAGATATTCTGGCAAAGACAGGAAGAGGCTTATATGAGCATTGGTGGTTTCAAATTATCCAACAGTTTGGGGAAATTATTGTGTTGCCCACAAATTGCGCTCACTGAAAACAAAACAAAACAAATTAGCATTTTTACCAAGGGCATATAAAACTACAAAGTTATGTGTTCATGCTATATCATTATGGGACAGGGACAAACCAGCTCAAAACCAGACTGCCAGGTGTAAAAGATGACAAATGGAAAGCTCCAGCACTCTCAACCCCAGGGCTGCTGACTTCTACCAAACAAGTTTAAACAGAGTGATTTCTGCAACGTGATCCCAGGGCTTTAAAAAGGGCCCAAGACAGGACAGAGGCAAATAACATTGCCCCATCTTTACAGCACAAACACTGAGTCACTGAGCCAGAGTCCCACACCTGTTTCACAAAACTCTCCTCCAGCTCTTACAACTCTGCAAATGCCTCGGACTGAAGATGGAGCAGGTTGTTTGCCAAACTTGGTGCCAGATGGCCACAACGTCATTTTCAATTGTCCAACTCCAACAAGTAAAAGTAACCAAATACAGCCTTCCACTTCCTACCGAGTACATAACTGATGGTTTGGAGAAACCAAGATAATCACCACAATAGCCACAGCTACATGGCACATCAAACAACACAGCAGTCGCAAATCTTCTCCTTCAAAAGCAAAAACATTCTTTTCCAGCCTGTTTGGTCAGGCTGCAGTGTTTTTTGGGGGTTTTTTTGCAAGTTTGCATCACAAATATAATGAAGGAGAAATTATAACGAAAGAGAAAAGAATGCATTTGTGTATTCATGTCAACCCTAGTTATTGTTGCACGATCAACGGACTGTAAAGCAGCAATGTTTTGCAAACAGGCATTACATAATGTGTAACTGCTTGCAGTATGTTAATCTCCAGAAATAGAACTCATGACTGCTCAATCTAATTTTCTCTCGTTTCTGTTGCGAAAGCGGCAGTGAATGATCAATTAGTAATATGTTTTATAATAGGCTAGTAAAGATCATTCAATGTACATGAAACATTAAGGGGTGTCCTATCCTAAATAATTTGCACCAATTACATATTTTAGGATGAAGGCTTTATTTGTGAAACACAAATGGAGAACCTGCTTAATCCATTTTCAGGTATAATCTTTAAAAATCAGTAGGCTACTGAAATAAAAGGATTTTTGGGTTAAGCATGAGTGACAGTTTCCCTAAGATATCTAAAGGCTGCCAAGCCCCAAAACAAACAAACCAGCTCAGCAAATTACTTCTATTATTATTATATTGATGTTATCAAAGTATACACTATGCTCCCTCAAATCAGTTGCTGTGATATTCCTACTAGATGTTGTTGTAAACTCAATTAGAAGAATGCTTTAAAAAAATCCCATTAAAACATAATTATTTTTATTATATTGATGTTATCAAAGTATACACTATGCTCCCTCCAATCAGTTGCTGTAAGATTCCTACTAGATGTTGTTGTAAACTCAATTAGAATAATGCTTTGAAAAAATCCTAAACATCATCATTAAAACATAATACCACTGTCGTTGTATCAACAACCCCCCCCCCTACCTAGCCTGCATTACCTGTAACAGTGACGGTTAAGGGGCCGCCTACAAATTGGCCCAAAAATATACCCATTTGGCGAAGATGGGCAAACAACACACTAGCCTCGATTTAAAAATACATAAAACAGTAGGGGAATCTTACGGGTTTTAGCTTTGCTACAAGCCGTACACAATATTGAGCGTTGCATATTACATTAATACACTATTCGATAAACGGTTAGGCTTTTCAAACTTGAGTTGGTCTGCGCTTTTAAAGCTCTGAGCTTCGTGAGCATGTTTCACGTCATAACCAGCTCCGCCTCACCTATCTTACGCACTGTCCTAAAATTGGCCTGTGCATCTTGCTCAGCCACTGACGGATCAATTGGTACGGAACTGAGACTTCTGTAAAATACAATGTATTTTTCGTTTTACAATCTCTGTTTGTTCCGTTTCACAATACTGAACGGTGACTATACTCCACAATAAACCATTTCACCGCACCACGATATGTCACGTTTATTTGGCTTATAATTCCGCCGTTTGACTCATTTTAAACATGCACTTATCGTCACGATCGAAAAGACAGGACGGCGAAATCCTTTGCACATACTCCCTTGTAACACCGAAACTAGACCGAAACTTGCTTGTGCACCTGTTCGTGCCGCTGCAGTAACGCCGCTTTTGTGTCGAAGGGATGGCGCTCACGCACCTGAAAACTTCATAGTTCCGACTGATCACGAAACCTATCTTCAACAGCGGCAAAATGTTTTTTTTAAATAATAATAATTAAAAAGAGTCAAAAGTGAAATGTTTTTGCACGTGTAATCTTGTTTAATAACCCGATAGCCTATAGATGGCTACACGAAGGTCCTAAATATGTGGTTAAAACACTTGGGCTCACCACAACAGGGTACATATCGCATACAGCAGGCTGCATTAACGCGTCAGCAGTAATTGTTCATATACATCGATTGGATACTCGGTTTTTGTGTAACATGAGAGTTTGAGAAATTATTCAACTGCCTTTACACATACACATATCGTTATACCGTCAGTATTAACGGTGTAGAATATTTTGTGCGTACCTGGGTATACAGTAGCAAGGTGTAATGCAGCTACTAAAAAAAAATAAGTTTACAGAGCAAACGGCAGCTATGTCTGCTAGTCCCTCTACCTCAACATCCGAACAAAACTTGCTCTAGGCAACCTGAATTAGTTCACTCACCTTAGTGTAGAGCTCGTTCACTGACATCTTGTCCCACCACACCAGCCCTCTCCGTCTCACCAAAAATACTCGAACATCAAGTCACAACCTCTCCGTTTTGATAAAGGAAACAATGTTTTTTTAAATTAATTTATCGATATTCCCATAAAGTATTTTCCCCTCTAAGAAGATTGTTGTCCAGCCGCCATTTTTTAGATGGAGGTAGCTTCCCGAGTTAAGTATCCCAAGCTATGTTGTCGTGTCGCTTTATTGACTTAGCTAGTAAGCTAGGTAGCTACTTCCGACCTTTTCCTCTTCTTAGCAGGTGTTTATTTTATTTTCTCAATTTATTTGTTAAAATATGCCCTGCCCTTCCACATACACATATTTCACAGTTCTGGATAATTCCTCAAATCACAGGTGACGTAGACAACATTTGTCAACGGGAGAGGTAAAGCGAAAAAAGTATCAAAAACAATGATTCAAATATACTTCCTCTCCGTATCCATGGACTCGACCATGTTGGCTGCAGCTGCAGCTCCTGGAGTGCACGCTCTGCACATTGAGCAGCACGAGACACCTGCAGGTTCGAGCGCGCACTACATTTTGCATGCATCTGCAATAGAAGTTCGTGGGCTGCGTGGGACAGGAAAGCCACTGTACATTCACGCGTCGGCTCTGCTTGTGCTTGCTTATTTGCTGGCAGTCTATTTTCCCGCAAACGAACCACAATGTACCTTATAACACCGCTAACTAGACGTTGGAAAAGGAGGAATGTAATTATCTCCTTTTATTCCAGAACACAATCTAATATACATTTGACGAACATACAATACATATTATTTACGTCTAATGTCTTTAGTCAGTTTTCATCTAATGAATTAAAATATCCTCACGGAGAAGTGCATGTACATTCCCAATGTGAAACAATTATTGTATCGTTTAATGTGTCTCGCCAGTTTTCATCTAATGAATTAAAATATCCTCACGGATAAGTACATGTACATTCCCAAGCTCAAACAAGTATTGTATCCTATAAATAAACAGGCTTTCAGACTACCTGCATACAAGGATATGGTGCTTCTCTTCCATGCACTGTCAATCAAATATTTCACAATGCATATTGTGATATTTGAGGGTTTATGTAAAGCAAATCCTCATCCAATCGACGTAGCTTTATTTATTAAAAGGGATATGGCTGCCAGCAGGAAAGACAAGTATCTGCAAGTCATCTTATATAACAGATTGTAAGATAGATAGATAATAGGCCAGAGTGTTAAAGCACAGTCTATGAAATATACCATGTACATTCAATGAAAATATGCTCAGGTTTAAGTTCACTTAATTCATTCTGCAGAGATATGCACAATATATGCATAAAAAATACATCTATTTAATAATTGTACAGTAGAAAGGTACAGTGGAGGAAAAGCAAATCCAGGGAGAGAGTGTAGCAAATCCTGAAAAGATCATGGACTGATCATTTCCATTTCACATATATGTCGGCCAACAAGTCAAAGGAACTGCTATAGAGGTGAACATTAACATGTTTAGATAATAGGCTTCCTCATGGAACAGTCGTATTTTGGTTTGGCTGTCATGTTTTGTTTCCCAATATTTGTTTGCGGATATGATTAATATATACAATCAAATCAAATCAAATCTTTTCTTTTTTTTTCAATCTCCTAATTTGTTTTCCTATTCCCCAACACCAATGGCAATTTCAGCAGACAAGGGAAAATATTCCAATAGCAATATGTTTTTATCATCACACTAACTTGTATTTTAAATCATACAGCACAGAAAAAATATATTAATCTTATAAATATATATTACCTTACAGTAAAGTTCATATTCGGTCATCTTGCCTGTTGGGTTTAATCTGCTTTCGTTCTCTCTTTTGTTCAGATTGTGAATGTCCTCTGTATCTTCAGTAAGTATAATCAATATAGACCAAGTGGATAATGTCTGTTACTGAGATAGCTCTGAAGATCCCATTTTTCAGAGTATGTCCATGCTGGTTGTGTAAGTCTGTGTGAGAAACTTAGCTTAAGCAATATCTCAAACCTGCCTGGGCAGCACTGCAGGGAGTAAAGCAGTTTCCTACAATCAGGTAATGACTCCACTCCCAAACCACTCCTTCACCAGGTATGGGGTGTTGACTAAGTTCTTTGACATGCTGGAGCTAATGTGGAATTGAAAAAAATATGATGAAAAAAAAAAAACTTCCTTCATTCAAGGGAAGAAAATGATTATGGGGCTGATTATGAAGACATTTGAATTAAATTCAAAGGGAATAAATGCTTGGAAACGTAATAATATGCTAGATTTACATAGCATAATAATTGTATAAAAAGTAATATAATTTGCACTGTTCTACTGTTCTACATAGCCATAACTGACAACACCAAAGACTGGAATCTCTGTATGCTGGTGCTGAAGTCTAATCTTGTTATCTCACATAATGTCAGTTCAATCATTGCATGAGAAATGACATTTAAGTTGAAGTCAAGAGAGGTCCTGAGTCATGAAAAAATCGAATTACATTGTTACAATGAACAAATGTAATTCTGGACAGAAATTATATAGTTTTGTGGATGTAAATCAGGGTAGACTGGCTATTGCTATATATTGTTTTGTTTTTTGTTTCAGATTTTTTCCAGTTTGTCTCCCAATTTTGTAGCCAACTTGTAGCTCAAGTTATTTATTTATTTTGATTTGCTCTCCCAACACGAGTCTGCCGCTCGTCTCTACGAGGCAAGGTAGTTCTCAGAGGGTGGCGAACTTCCTTCGAGACAGAGTTTGCCCACCCACGTACTGAAGACTCCCTTATGTGCTTCACGGCAGACCCGAGCCAGCTTACCCTCCCCCTCCCCCTCGGGCGGACAGCCAAATGCCGTGACTGACGACCAGGACTGGTCTGGTAGAGACGGGTTTCGAACCACATCCCTGACAGGCAGTGCACACCATATCGGGCCAGCCAAAATACGGTGCGTTAGACCGCTACGCTATCTGCCACCCCCACTATTGCAATATTTAAGTTAGTTTGTGTAGCTATTAGCAATAATTGGTCTTGCACTCAACATTTTATCTTTCAGACTGGATTTAACAAGATGTACTGGGATTTTTTTACTTGTAAGAGACATTGGTTCTATCATAGAAAACATCAACCATTAACTGAAAATGTGTGAATAGTACAATTTCTTCACCACAAGAGAAATGGTAGGAATCCACATTTCTGAGCTTATGACGTTAAAAACACACTAGTCTCCAGCTAATTCACAAAAGTTGGTGCCCATTATGGAAGTATTGGTAAGCATCAATGGGTGAGTTTGAGAGCAACTTGTGCAGGTAGAATGTGAAGTGAAACCAAGAGCAAGAGTAACATCAGTCCACAAACTCGATAATTATGAACCTCTCCTCCCACCTAAAACCTTGCAAAACATTGCTTTAAGAGTGCTGGTTTGCATCAGTTTCGAAAGGCACTTTTCTTGCAAAATTTTGCATCAGTCTACTCAGTACATGCATCAGTGTTTGGCCATATTGATGTCAAAGACTATAACAATTGAGTGGAATCTTGATGGTGACTTTCTTGAAATAACAATCATTTTCTGAAGGTTTTAACAGCAGGGGTTATGTAAAACTATTTTGTTAGAAGCCTCTGTTGTTCTTGTATTTCAAATTTAGAGATAAGTGCTGTTCCGAAAGAGATGAAGAACAAGAGAAGCATCCAGGGGAAAGCTATACATTTCTCTTCTCTTAAATTAGACCATTAAAGACTACCCTTGTATTTCAGCCATTAAACCAGTGGTACTGTCTGGAGATATCCAACAGATTACTAGACTTCATTCAAAATCATATTTAGTTATTTGTAGCCATTTGATTGTATGGGAACTGGAATCACCAGTTTTTCTGGATGTCAGTTAGCTGGTAGATGAGAGAAATCCAGCAGTCACTGTTTTAAGCCACCTATGAATATTATATATTGTTCCAAAGCATAGCTCCAGAACTGTTCAGTTGACAGATCCTTGCAATCTTATTTCTATCACAATCACATTCTTAATAAAGAAACACACACACACACACATATATATATATATACTGTAATATATTCTGCACTGATATCGGGGTGTATATTTTTACAGAGACTCGTCAATGTGTGGGACAGCTTGCCAGGTCATAGTAGTAGAGGCAGAGAACACCTTTGGAGTGTCAAGGCTTGATGGAGTGCTGGATACTCTCTAGACTGTAAATAAGTGAAGAGCCTAGACAGGCTGACTGACCTGTATGAATAATTTATAGAATTGACCATTCTTAAAAAAAGATTACAGATCTTGTTTTGCTTTCTGTTTTAGTTTGGGGATGTCAGAGAAATCAGTGTTGCTGTGACAAATATGAAATAACACCCCATTTACAGTTGATCTTCAGAATGTAGATAAGTTTGGTAGTAATGGAAGGAAATTACACATAACCACCATAATAAAAAATGCTCATATGTTGCTCATCTTTGTATTATTTTAGAAGTTATTTCACAGTGGGCCTCTATGCCAGTGTACATGTTAAATAAATACCACAGCAAGTACAAGTAAAGTGGAGGTTGCTCAACAGTACTTATAGTCATCATGGTACCAGGGGAAACACCAACAAACAAAAATGAGTTGCCTTGGGAGAAAGCTGAAGTCATACATTTCAAAATCAGTCAGATAGCACCAGTCGGATACATTACATTGCATTGCATTACATTACATTACAGGCATTTGGCAGACGCTCTTATCCAGAGCGACGTACAACAAAGTGTTAACCGTAGTCAAGCCGTACATTCTACCAGTAACACAACCAAAAATATTTGGAGATTTGGAGAACTAATGCTGAATAATTGTAATAAATCATGTTTAATAATAAAGTCTGGTAAAAAAAACACCTTTAAAAGCACAATTCATATGCTTTACACATACAGGTACACATAAATACATACACATTGATTTACATTTCTCTTGTAAACATTCTATAAGCCATGGTAGCTTGTCAATAAATGGCACGACTTTTAGATCTTATGGGTTCTTGCTTTCTATTATCTCCACACTTTGTCCCAGCAGAAGAACTGTAGTTGTTTCTGATTTGTGATTTAGTTCAATTGTGCTACTTTTTCCCCAGTTTGGATTACTTAATCTGATTATTTAATACTACAGAAGCCCCATAGGTCTGGTGAGGTATGAACCTGAATGGATAGACAAAGGTTGCAAGGTGAAAAATACCTTTATTATAGCTAGGCCTATTGATCATACTGTATATTGTGGCACAGATGTTGGTAGTATTGGAAGCAGTTACTGTCTTTATTTCTTTACATTGAACACTTCAATACAGTATAACACCTCTAATAGCCTTATAGGTCTAGAATTATTGATTCTCACCTGGAACATTTTGGATAAGTATTTCATTGACTTATTATCAGGAGCTGATTAGACCTATAAACTGGGCATGTTTGGCCTCCAGGTCGTAATGTGCAGACCCCTAGTCTAGGCAAGACAAGTTCATGCAACTGTATATCCTTCAGTGTTACAGCAAACTAGACTTTACCAAGATCCAGTCAATCCAGTTAGGTGACTCAATAAGCCTTCCCTTCTGGCTCTGATCACAAACACAGGTGTCCCATGTCATGTTAAGTTGTATCAAGCCACTGATTTGACATTCTCTCTGTAATTCAATTTCTGCCATTCTGCATATTGATAAGAACATGTGTTCTGTTGATGGTGTAACAAATATTCAATCATTCATCAGCATGCATATGCAATTTGTCCAGTTAGTCTCTAATTGCCTCTTCACCCTTCTGCCATAAATCTGAATTAGAACAGTCTACATCATCATTACTCATTGGATTCAGCTGAACACGGTTCTGTCTCTTATAGCGTTTATGCTCCAGTTTGGGCCAACTTTATCTTTCTTAGAACACAGTATGACTTTCGACAGCTGTAAGCACAGCATGGAGTGAAAGGAGATTAATTCTGATACTGCTGGATTACCACTTGCTACTACTATTACTGGATATGTCTGAGATCCAGGGTCAGAAATACCTATGAAAATTCAACAGAACTATAAACCACCCATTTGAACACAGTATGATCTAACATCAAGTGTATTTGGGCAGGGAGAATGAGGTGATAAGCTACTCTTATGGGCTCCCAAGTGGCTCAGTCACTAAAGGTACTAACCATGAATGCAAGCTGGGACCTATAGCCCTGAAACTGCCGGTTTGAGTCTGAATGATGTCATTAGTTGACTATGATGAGGAGTCTGAGCTGTGGGAAGCAGTTGGCATTGTCCAGTCAGGGATAAGGTGAGTTTAAGTTGGTCAGAATTACTGATGTTCCTAAAAACATGCTAGGTGCACCACGGGCTACCAGTTGTGGTCAGTGAGAGAAAGCCTCTCCTCCAATGGGAGCTAGCTCTCCTGTGGTACGGCCTGACCTGCAATGGGAAAAATATGCGTGCATGCTTCAACTGCACCGTTCCTTGTATGGATGCAGGTGATAGAGCAGTGATGATTCCAAATTGTGGGGGAAAAGGAGAATTTCTTTTTATTTTTTTTTTTTTTAAAGGCACTTTGGCAATCCGAATCCATGAGGAGTTGCCTGCTATAGACAATGCTAGAGGTTTGTGCACTTGCATAGGAATACAAATAACCTGGAATAAAAGAGCTGCAGTCATGGGAACTGTAGAGATAACAGTTACACAGCATACAGCATGAGAAATCACAGGTACTAGCCAATATCAGAGCAGAAAACAAGATCTCTACTTTTTCTCAACATGCATTCTGCTGGATTTCCACAAGATGTCTCTGCAAGTCCATCCCAGAAAGTTCTGAACACTTAAATTCAACACCTGTACATTCAAGAATACAAGTCGAGAAATACAAATTCAAGATGTTAAAATCATATTCAAAATTATACATTTGTGCTGTACCTGTCACAACATGCCTACATGCTGTACCTATCACAACAATTATTAATCTTGTTTTAGCTCTAAAAGGAAATGTTGGTGTGCAGCCTGATCATACACTTTCTTCTTTGAGTGGTGTCCAACTTTTTATAAAGGTTTTTGCACTTGCAATTGTGTGCAAGCACACGCACCATGTTTTTTTCTTTCTTATGACAGGGGGGCCTATTCAGTGACATCATTCTATAGTGATGGTTTTACATTACATCATGGACTGGGCTGTGCTGGGTTCTGCTGAGTAATGACAGACCCCATCCACACCATACTAGCAGTTGGGCTTCCCCTTTTTTCGGGCCTACATCTTCTGATACTCCACAGCCTCCATCTGCATGGGAGGTTGAGAGGGAGATACTGTAGCATGGATCTCTCTCCCTGATGCACATTTCTACCCTTCTCTTTCACTGCATATTTGAAAAATTTGAGAGGAGACATCTGTTCACAACTGAAGGAGAAATTACCTAATCATTGTCATTAACAGTTTTATTGAAACATTCATGGCAAAATTGGCAATGTTACACATTCTGTCCAGACTCTTTTTAGCTTTACATTTTACATTTTCTTTAGTTTACTCCATAATCATTTTGTTGTAAGTTCAGAGATTGCAAAAACAAACATATTTGTTTCTAATTCAGTCTAATCTATTTCAGAGTTGGAATTGAGGGTTTTCTCCTATCACGGAGAACCATTTAAAATAATTAACATAAACAATTAATAACAATATAGTAGGAGACCACCAATACCTTAAATTGGAGTTAATTTTAGTCATAAGAGCCCAATTTCTTAGAATAGAGACAGGACAGTTTGTAAAAACATAACATTTATTATGAAAGACCAAGACAGAAGAATTATTGAAAAAATATTACATATTTTTGTCAAATACCACATTTTTCTTTAAAGTTGTCACAGTTTTACCTCGTTCGGCCTCTGGAGGGCACGTGGTCATGTGATGGTCTTTTCCTCTTTCTTCTGAGAGGAATCGCTGTCATTTCTGCCGCCCTTATATGGTCTTGTGTCGGTGGGTTCTCTGATTGCTCTCAGCTGAGAGCAATCAGTATTAATCCCGTCTCCTACTTAAGGTCTCTTCTTCCCTCACTCAAACGCTTCTGTGTAAACTAATTATTACGCTCTAGCCGGTATTCTGAACTAAGGTTTAGTTTGACCACCCTGTGGTTTTCTCTTAGTTAAAAAGAGAAGGAACTACCTTATTCATCTCAAAATAAAGGTTTAGCGTCACCACTCTGTGGTAGCCTTTTAGGGTTTTAAGCTCACCACTTCGGTGGTTTCCTTTGAGATATTATTCTTTGTTTGTCAGGCTAAGTGCTGTCATTCAGCTGTGTGCGGATGGTGAGTGCTGTCCTGCACCAGTGTGCATATGGTGAGTGCTGTGCTTCAGCTGTATGCGCATGGTGAGGGAACTCTGGTGAAGAGTCGTTAGCTGATCCTTCTTGAAACACTACAATCAGGTTTTAGACCAAACCATAGCACCGAGACGGCACTTATTAAAGTTGTAAATGACTTACTGTTAGCATTGGATACTGGTTGTGTTTCTATTCTAGTGCTCCTTGACATAAGTACTCCTTGACGGGCACTCTCATGGTTTAAATCATACTTATCAGACAGGTTTCAATTTGTGCAATTATATCAAGAGTTATCTGACTACTCTCAAGTTAAATATGGTATTCCACAAGGCTCAGTGCTGGGACCATTACTGTTCTCATTATACTTGCTACCACTGGGTAATGTTATTCGTAAACATGGTGTGAATTTCCATTGCTATGCAGATGATACACAGCTGTACATATCAATGAAACCCGGTAAAATACTTAAACTCACTCAATTAGAGGCTTGTATCTCTGATATAAAGAATTGGATGACAGTAAATTTCCTGCTTTTAAATTCAGATAAAACAGAGATGATGGTTTTGGGCCCCAAAAAATTAAGGAACAAGTTGGATCTGCAGTTAAATGCAGGTGATTGTATAGTTACATCGAGTCTATGAAGCTTTCTTTCACCTAAGAAACATAGCTAAAATTCGGCACATTCTGTCATTAGAGGATGCAAAAACCTTGATGCATGCTTTTGTCGCATCGAGGCTAGACTATTGTAATGCCTTATTATCCGGCTCCTCTAGTAGCTCTCTAAAGAGTCTTCAACTAGTACAGAATACAGCGGCACGTATTTTGACTAGATCCAATAAGTATGTCTTCCTGTGTTAGCATCACTACATTGGCTTCCTATTAAATATCAGGCTGATTATAAAGTACTGTTGCTAACTTTTAAAGCAGTGAACGGACTTGCACCTTTATATCTGACCGAAATGATTGCCCCCTATAAGCCGACACGACTGCTTCGTTCACAAGAAGCCGGCCATCTATTACTCCCTAGAATTTTGAAAAACACAGCTGGTGGTAGAGCCTTCTCTTTTAGAACTCCTCTGTTGTGGAACGGTTTACCAAGGCATGTTAGGGATTCGGACACAGTTTCAATTTTTAAGTGTAGATTAAAAACATATCTTTTCAGCCTAGCCTACTGCCAAACATAGTCTAGGTGGAGAGATGGAGAAGGCCGTGCCCTAGTGTCTTATGGAGTGAGAAACTTTCCATACTGTCACCTCCTCAATGTGTTACCACCACTGTTATGCTGGTTATCCTTGATCAAGTGTGGATGGTTTGGAACTCTCATGGCTGTGTGTTTTCTCTGTCCCTCTCCTAATAGGTATGCTGCCATAGCTTACACCTGTCGGGGCTATCTGTATATTTCCTATGCTTGTGCTCCCCTGCTCTTACATAATGCTACTGGCTATAGCACTGTTTTTTTTCTGACGGCACCTGCCCCCGAGCCCTAGATCCTGCGAGAAGTGTGAGCTGCCCCCATCAACCCTCACCCCCACGCCAACCCCAGTTCCTGGATCTGGACCCTCTCCGTGTGGTTTAGTCCCCCCGCTGACTACCTAACTCAGGAGGGGCAAAGTCTTTCAGCCCTGAGTCACCTTGGACTGACCATGACATGGTCTTTTTTGGACATACCCTGTGCCGGCCAGAAGAGGATGGGCTCCCCCCCTTTTAGTCTGGTTCCTCCCAAGGTTTCTCCCTACAAAGGGAGTTTTTCCTTGCCACTGTTGCCTTTAGGCTTGCTTTTGGGGGGGGGTCTAGGCCTGGGTTCCCCCTCTGTTAAGCGTTTTGTGACAATTCAATTGTGAAAAGCGCTATACAAATAAATTTGATTTGATTTGATTGAATTCTTCACATGCTTCTCTGTGGCTCTTTGGTTTTATCAAGTCTTCATGAGTATTTGAGTGAACAAATGAGTTAAGACTTCTTGAGCTAGACGAATCTCATAGCCTACTACATCAGGGGCGGGCCATTTCATGCCAACTTCTGCTCTTAATTATTGAATTAATCCAATCATTTACATGCTCTGACATTTCGGCTAAATCTCTTGATAAGCTTATGAATAACAGCTAATGACCATTTTTGTGTCATATTAAATATTTTACTGTGATCTAATCTACATGTGAAGTGGTGTTGGAATATACAGCCGATTAGGTAATGGAGCCTGAGTAATTGGTGGAAACAAAAACCTGCATACACACCAGCCATCCAGGAACAGAATTGGCCCATCCACATATTAGATAATCCAATTGAACACTTCTGGAGCAGTGCCTGAGACAGCATTTTCCACCACCATCAACAAAACAGCAAATGATCAAATTTCTTGCGGATATGGAATATGGTGTTGCACTCCAATAGAGTTCCAGACACTTATAGAATCTATGCCAAGAGTCATTGGCACTGTTGTGGCGGCTTGTGGTGGCCCAATACCCTATTAAGACACTTTATGTTGGTGTTTGCTTTATTTTGGCAGTTGCCTGTAAGTTTATCTACATAAATCCGCCTAACAACATTCCCAGACTAGCGAATGTACACTCAGTGGCCACTTTACACCTGCTCGTTAATGCAATTATCTAATCAGCCAATCATGTGGCAGCAACTCAATGCATAAAAGCATGCAGACATGGTCAAGAGGTTCTGTTGTTCAGACCAAAAATCAGAATGGGGAAGAAATGTGATCTAAGTGACTTTGACCATGGAATGATTGTTGGTGCCAGACAGGGTAATATATATGCCATTTAGCAGACGCTTTTATCCAAAGCGACTTACAGTAGTGAATGCATACATTTTTCAGTAGTGGTCCCAGTGGGAATTGAACCCACAACCTAAGTGTTGCCAACGCCGTGCTCTATCAACTGAGCCACACAGAACCACAGAACCAGGGTGGTGTGAGTATCTCACAAACTGCTGATCTCATGGGATTTTCACACACAACAGTCTCTAGAGTTTACAAAGAATGGTGTGAAAAACAAAAAACATCGAGTGAGTGGCAGTTCTGTGGGAAAAAATGCCTTGTCAATGAGAAAGGTCAGAGAAGAATAGCCAGACCAGTTCAAGCTGACAGGAAGGCGACAGTATCTCAAATAACCACACGTTACAACAGTGGTATGCAGAAGAGCATCTCTGAAAGCACAACACATCAAACCTTGAAGTGGATGGGCTACAGCAGCAGAAAACCACACTGGGTTCCACTCCTGTCAGGTAAGAACAAGAATGTGAGGCTACAGTGGGCACAGGCTCACCAAAACTGGACAAAAGTTGCCTGGTTTGACAAAGCTCGATTTCTGCTGTGACATGCAGATGGTAGGGTCAGAATTTAGCATAAAAAACATGAATCCAAGCATCCATCCTGTCTTATGTCAACAGTTCAGGCTGCTGGTGGTGGTGTAATGGTGTGGGGAATGTTTTCTTGGCACACTTTAGGCCCCTTAATAGCAACTGAGCATCGTTTAAATGCCACAGCCTACCTGAGTCTTGTTGCTGACCATGTGCATCCCTTTATGGCTATAGTCTACCCATCTTCTAATGGATAATTACAGCAGGATAATGCGCACACAAAGCACACGTCATCTCAAGCTGGTTCCACGAACATGACAATGAGTTCAGTGTACTCCAATGGCCTCCACAGTCACCAGATCTCAGTCCAATAGAGCACCTTGTGGTGGAACGGGAGATTCGTAACATGAATGTGCAGCTGACGAATCTGTAGCAACTGCATGATGCTATCATGTCAACATGGACTAAAATCTCAGAGAAATGTTTCCAGCACCTTGTTGAATCCATGCCACAAAGAATTCAGGCTGTTCTGGGGGCAAAGGGGGGTCCTACCCAGTACTAGAAAGGTGTACCTAATAAAATAGCTACTGAGTGTATATGCAACATCACTAAACACAGAAGTTAACCATGCCAATCCTGAAGTTGTTCCATTTGCTGTCCTGTTGGCTAGCACCAAGGTTCTGAACTCGATGTAAGCTGTAAGCTACCTAGCCAGTGAAGTGAAGCGAGGAGGGGTGCGACATGCAAATGTTTGGGAAGGTTGCAGACGAGCTGTGAAGCTGTGCAGATGATTCAACAATGATGCAATAACTGCTAAAGGCACATGTAACCCAGGTCATATAAACTGATTACCAGAAAAAATAAAACCTAATTAATATATTAATAATAAGAATATTCTGCTAAGCAATATCAGCAAATGAATCAACATCCTTGTTCTATTCCCATGTACATGTACAGTATGTGGAGAGCTGTGTCTTGACCAATAGCCAAGTCAAAGCATCAATATTGACATAAATTCTAGCTAATCAGGTGACGTGACTCCAATGACTGGATCCCGCCTTCCATTCCACCGCACAGCGCGGCAGTTTTGAGGGAGCCAGCAGATGAGAAAAATCTGCATTGTGTGAAGGAAATGGAAAAGATTACAAGCTAGAATACAGTTTCAAAAAGCTAGAAAATGTGGCTTCAAATAAGTTTAAACCTAGTATAACATATACAACATTGCTCGTTCACCCGACGTTGCCAAAGGGTTGAGAGCTTGTTCCAAACAAGATTTTGGTGAGTTTATTGATGTAAACTCATGTAAGATCTCTTCCTCAGTTCTCACCCTCCTCCTTTGAATTTCATGCCGTCACTGTCACTGTTTCATGCAAACTACACATCGATACACCTATCAACGAAGCCTATCAACGAAGCATTGTGCATTGTGACAGGATGCCTGCGTCCCACTCCTGTGGACAACCTCTCCATCCTTGCAGGCATCCAGCCCGCTGGGCTTCACCGCGCGGGAGCCACAGCACGTCTCGCATGCCGGGCCATGGAGCTAAACCATCTGCTTCATGAAAGGCTCACTCTAACAGCTGAGCCTCCCCAGCGCCTCAAGTCGAGACACCCATTTGTGCCTGCCGCATGGGAACTCCTGCAGCAATGCAGTGACCTTAATATCAGTGCGGCACGGTGGGTGGATTACACCTGGAGCACGGAGTGGGAGAAAAACACCTCTAGACTCCGTGACTTCATCCCAGACGTCGGTTTTCCCCCCATCGGGGTGGACCTGCCCCGACTGGCGTGGGTGAGGCTTAACCGCCTCCGGACTGGCGTTGGGCGTTTCTGCTCATCGATGCACAGATGGGGCTTGGCCTCCTGCGCAGCCTGCCTGCGAGTGTGGCGCAGAGGAACAAACCGCAGACCGTGTCATCCTGGATTGCCCGATTTATCGGGCACCCAATGGGATCCATAGTCTGTCGGCTTTGGATGACGACACGGTGACATGGCTGCTGGAGATGTGCCCCGAAATATAATCCGGGTGAACCCCCCCTAGGCTTGAGGTGGTAAAAGGATAGCCCCTCGGCCCCGAGCCTAGGGGAGCAGAAAAAAAGAACATACCCAAACGAAGAAGAAGAAGAAGATCTCTGTCTGGATGTCCACCCACCACCGGATGCTGAACCTGGAGAAGACTGAGCTGCTCTTCCTCCCAGCGAAGGGCTCCCCGATGATTGATGCTTCAATCACCGTGGAAGGCTCCATAATGTCTCCGTCCCAGTCTGCCAGGAGTCTTGGAGTGACCCTGGACGACCAGCTGTTCTTCTCGGGCCACATCGCAGCAATCACTCGGACCTGCCGATTCTCCCTCCACAACATCCGGTGGATCCGACCGTTCCTCACCCAAGAGGCCACACAACTCCTGGTTCTGGCCCTTGTGATCTCACATCTGGACTACTGCAATTCCTTGCTGGCAGGTCTACCGGCCTCTACCATCAAACCACTGCAACTAGTCCAGAATGCTGCCGCACGCCTGGTGTTCAACCAGCCAAAGTTCAGCCATGTCACCCCTCTACTCTCCTCTCTGCACTGGCTCCCCATCACAGCACGCATCAGATTCAAATCACTGGTGCTTGTTTTGGTTGCTGTCATGATATTATTGGGATTGTCTTTTGTATTGTTGCTTAGGGTTTGGCGTTTTGTCATCAGAAAGGGTAAAAGGATAAAAGATTTGCTCTTAAGGTAAACGTTTGTCGCCGTTAGGGGACAGAGAGGGAATTTTCCATTTTTCCCCGTCTAGCTTCGGAAAGCTTGTTAAAAAGTTACCGATTTGGCATACCCAGCTGACGCAAGTTTTTTTGTGGTTTTTCGCCCTCTTAGGAGCAAATCCAAGAGCAGGGAAATATACTATAGCTAACTCGCTTTTGTTGGCTTAAATTTAATTGTTATATTTCAAGTGTTGAGCGTATAGCCGTTTCGGTTGGCTGCTACTAGCTCTCTCGCTACAGACAGCTGGACCGAACGTTTTCTAATTAGCTTTGTGTTGTTTCCATTTAGAAATTTCTGCACCTGACTGTTTGTAACCACCTTAGTGTATAGTATTTTTATCGACTTGGTGTCTCTGTTTTGGCAGTAATTCGTTCAGTGCAGGGAGAGCAATGGATATATTTAGGGATGAAAATTGGCAGTGCAGTGCGAGTGTTGCAGGATGATTGCGTTTCTGGAAGGAGACTTCCAGGAGGGTTTCGTCTGCGACCATTGCCAGCTTGTGAAGCATCTCGAGAGCAAAATTCTTAATCTCGAAGCCCAACTTGCTGGTCTCGACTGCCCTGCAGAATTTGTAGAGTTCCAGGAACGTATTAGTACGCCCTTTAGAGATAGCCTGCATGCTGAAGCTAGGTAGGGGGGAGACTCTAGAGCAGGTAGGGAGAGAGAGTTGGGTGACGGTAGGGCACCAGCGTGGAAAAGGGTGGGCACATGCAGGGGCGGCATCTCCAGAGATTGTGGTGTCCAACCGTTTCCAGCCCTCTGTGAGTGGGAGGACTGATGAGCCCCAGGGCACCCTGGCAGCCATGCCACCCAAGAAAAGGGAGTTAATTGTAGTGGGGGATTCTATAATTAGAGGTATAGACAGTATAGTCTGTTCGTGGGAAAAGGAATCTCACATGGCATGTTGCCTGCCTGGTGCTCAGGTTGGAGACCTCCTGGAACATGCGGACAAGCTCCTGGCCAGAGCAGGGGTGGATCCAGTGGTCATGGTCCATGTTGGAACCAATGACATAGGTAAGGGTAGGTTTGAGGTTCCGCAGGACAAATGTATAGAATTAGGATCAAAGTTAAGGGGCAGAACCTCCACGGTGGTCTTCTCTGGAATTCTGCCAGTACCACATGCTAGCAAAGGTAAGCAGAATTTTATATGGAGATTTAACACGTGGCTACAAACCTGGTGTAGGAAAGAGGGGTACAGGTTTATGGGGCACTGGGACTCCTTTTGGAACAGGGGTGACCTGTACAAGTGGGACGGGCTATACTTGAACTGGAGGGGTACAGATAAATTGGGCCAGTGTATGCTCAGGGTAGCGGAGGAATATTTAAACTAGGGACTGGGCGGGCAGGGAGGGAAATTAGTAGTAGTAGTATTATGGATAGGGAGGTACAGACTGCCCAGATGGAAGATATCAGGGCAGAGTATAATAAATCTGAGGATATAATTAATAAAGATTTTTTGGATCATAATGTGAATAGACCTCCAGCTTCAGACAGTCACATAAATAGTACGCTCTTTGGTAACATAAAACAAATCTGTGCTGAAGGAGAGACGATAATAATGGGCGACTTCAATTACCCCTCTATAAATTGGGAGATAGTGACAGGTCAGGGCAAATGTGAAGAGGAGTTTTTAGATATGGTCAATGACCGCTTTTTGGTACAGTCTGTTACTCAGCCTACGAGAGGGAAATCAATACTGGATCTGGTTTTGTGTAACAATCCTGATAGAATTTGCAGCAAGAGAAGCGACTGTACAGAGTATATAAAAAGGATAACTCAGAGAGAAACAAGTTAGATTATTGTAATATGCGGGCTAAGGCTAAAAAGGAAATAAGATCAGCTAAAAGGCGGTTTGAAATTAAAATTTCCCAAGATGAAAAAAGTAATCCGAATCAGTTTTTTCAATATTGTAGTAGAAAAAGGAAAGTTAAGGATGAGGTTAAGTGCATTAAGAATAAGGAAGGAACTTTGGTTTATAATAATAAGGATATTGCTAACACCCTAACAATTACTTTGTTGAGAGCTTTACTAGAAAAGAGGTTATAAATATGCCTAAATGTATAGACAAGGTACAGAATGTTTTGGAGGACTTTGAGATAAGGGACGTAGAAGTACTACAAAAACAACAAAAACTTAAGACAAATAAGGCAGCAGGCCCGGATGGCATATATCCCAGAGTACTCAAAGAACTTGGGGAAATTATATATAAACCATTGACAGATATTTTAATTCAATCCATAATCACTGGAGGAATACCAGATGACTGGAAGCAGGGTAGTATAATTCCAATATATAAGAAGGGGGACCGTACTGACCCAGGGAACTATAGGCCTGTCAGTTTAACTTGCATCGCATGTAAAATGCTGGAATGTATTATTAGGGATAAGTTGGAATCATTCTTGAAAAATAATAGTATTTTAAGGGAGAGCCAACATGGTTTTCTCAAAGGGAGGTCATGCCTAACAAACCTCCTGGACTGTTTTGAAGAGGCTACAAAGTGTGTTGACCTGAACCAGGCTTATGATATTATATATTTGGACTTTCAGAAAGCATTTGACAAGGTACCACATGAGAGGCTCATTGCTCAAATGAATTCAGTAGGAATTGCAGGAATAGTTTCAGAGTGGGTTCATAATTGACTGCAAGGGCGAATACAAAGAGTAACAGTAGGTGGGGCCGTATCTGACCTCGGTGCTGTGGGCAGTGGTGTCCCGCAGGGATCGGTGCTGGGACCTCTGCTCTTCCTTATTTACATAAATGATCTTGATATGGACATTAGTAGCAAAATAGTCAAATTTGCAGATGATACTAAACTTGGGGGTTTGGCAAACAGTTTGGAATCGACTAAAGTAATCCAAGATGATTTAAACAAAATCCCAAAATGGGCAGATACATGGCAGATGACATTCAATATTGCTAAATGTAAAGTTATGCATGTGGGACATAAAAACATTAGACAGAGCGTGCTACAACAGTGAAAAAAGCCAACAGGATGCTGGGATACATAGCAAAAAGTATTGAGTATAAATCAAAGGAGGTTATATTAATGTTATATAATGCCTTTGTCAGACCTCACTTAGAATTCTGTGTGCAGTTCTGGGCACCGCACTACAATAAAGATATAGAAGCTCTTGAAAAAGTCCAAAGAAGGGCAACTAAACTGATACCTGGTATGAAAGGTAAAAGTTATGATGATAGACCTAAGGCACTCAATCTATTTAAGCTTAGCAAACGGAGACTTAGGGGGGATTTGATTGAGGTTTTTAAATTCCTAAAAGGGTTAACAAAGTAAAATACTAAAGATTTTTAAAGATAAGTGGGGTCAGCAGAACAAGAGGCCACAGGTGGAAATAAGGCAAATTCCGCACAGATATTAGCAAGTTTTTCTTTACACAGAGAGTTGTCAATGCCTGGAACAGCTTGCCAAGTCGGGTAGTAGAGGCAGAAACACTTGGGCTATTCAAGTCCAGGCTAGATGTAGTACTAGGTACTCTTTAGATTAGGACATGAGGAGCCTAGATGGGCCGAACGGCCCAGCCTCATCATTATGTATTCTTATGTTCTTATACCTCCAGTCACTCATCACTCCCTACACCCCAGCCAGACCCCTCCGCTCTGTCTCCTCTGGCAAACTGACTGTTCCATCCCTCCGGGCGCCTGGCAGCCGCTCCTCGCTGTCTCGTCTCTTCTCTGTCCTGACACCTCGGTGGTGGAACGACCTTCCGGAATTGGTCAGGACCGGGGAATCACTTACGATCTTCCACAAGAGACTCAAAACCCACCTTTTCAGACTCGACTAGCACTGAATTCTGTACATCTAGCTAATAGCAACTGCCTACTTGCTCAACACTATGTATCCCTGCTTACTCAATTTAAAAAATAAATAACTTTAAAAAAATTACTTTTCCTTCCCAGTGTTACAGGTATGGTACGCAACTGCCTGCAATTATGTCTATCTCTGTATTACTGCACTGATCTCTTGTGCGAACTATGATTGTTCCTACCATGTATTTATGCACATCTTGTAAGTCGCTCTGGATAAGAGCGTCCTAAAATGTAAAATGTAAACGTTACTTAAATGTGCTAGCTACGTTAGCAGCTAGGTTACCTAGCCATAGCCATTTCAGATGGTCACTGTAGTAGCATATATGCTAGCGGTTAACATTTCCAATCTAATATTCATGGCAAACTATTGTAAGATAAATATTGGGTTGTAAATGAAATTCAAATGTATTGTATAATTCTTAAATGCATGATGCATTCTATAATGCGTTATGCACTGTGTTGTTTTTTTTGTTTTATGAGTATTTTCCTTGCTTAGCCTCCAGCTAATAGGCTGTGTTCAACTGTTACATGTCGCGTTTTTTCATTTTCTGTAGCTGCGTTCTCTATACTTCGTAGCCACTTTTGTGGTGTGTAGAGGAGCGTGTGGTGTGGTACTCTTGGTGAGAAAACACTTCAAATGTTAATCTTTGATTTATTGATTTATTGTTATTTTGTGAATATATTGTTACTGTGTATAGCAGAGTGACTCATATAAACTATTATACAGTGCATTCAGAAAGTATTCAGACCCCTTCGCCTTTTCCACATTTTGCTATGTTACAGCCTTATTCTAAAATGGATTAAATAAAAACAATTCTCATCAATCTACACACAATACCCCATAATGACATGGCAAAAACAGGTTTTTAGACATTTTTGCAAATGTATTAAAAATAAAAAACGGAAATATCATATTTACATACGTTTTCAGACTGTTTGCTATGACACTTGAAATTGAGCTCAGATGCATCCTGTTCCCTTCGATTATCCTTGAGATGTCTCTAGAACATGATTGTAGTCCACCTCTGGCAAATTGAATTGATTGTACATGCTTTATAAAGGCACACACCTGCCTATATAAGGTCTCACAGTGCTTGTCAGAGTAAAAACCAAGCCATGAAGTCCTAGGAACTCTCTATAGACCTCTGAGATAGAATTGTGTTGAGGCATAGATCTGGGGAAGGGTATAACATTGCTAAAGCATTGAAAGTCCTTAGGAGCGCGGTGTGCTCCATCATTGTAAAATGGAAGAAGTTTGGAACCACCACAACTCTTCTTAGAGCTGGCCATCCAACCAAACTCAGTAACCGAGCAAGAAGGGCCTTGGTCAGGGAGGTGACCAAGAACCCAATGACCACTCTGAGAGAGCTTCAGAGTTCCTCTGCAGTGATGGGAGAATCTGGCAGAAGGACAACCATCTCTGCAGCACTCCATCAATCAGGCCTTTATGGTAGCGCTTGGCATTCAGACCGGTACGGTCGGTCTGGTACAGTCGGGTTTCGAACCACAACACTCAAAGTAGTGTGAGCTGGTAAAGGTAAGGTTGGTAAAGGATAGCCAATACGGGTGCATTAGACCACTATGCTATCGGAGGCCCCCCCAGGGAGTGCAGATAGTGAAGGGAATATCAATACAAGTGCCTTTTGCCTTAAATCGATTTAATATTTTCCCCCTGTTCTTCCCCCAATTTGGTTGCCAATTATACCCTCGGGCCAGTAGATCCTCCTCCTCCTCCGAGACGGAACCTGATCATGGACGCCTTTCCTGCTCCTCATGCCGGCTCACCCTCTCCCCTCCCCCCTCCCCTTGCGGCGGACAGCCAAATGCCGCCCCTGATCGGGACTAATGTCCAGGCCGGTCTGGCAGAGACGGGATTTGAACCGCATCCCTGATAGGCAGCCACACTCGTATTGGACCAGCTGAGATACGGTGCATTAGACCGCCACACTATCCACTGCCCCACTCCTAAGTTTTTCTTAAAACAAATGTGATGCGGATGTGATTCCAGGCCCAATATGACATGCGGAGATTCTGGGGATTCTGTTTTGTTTAAACCATGACCCAATTCAGACTGTCCAGACAACATAAAACACATAGTATCGTAAAGCACATTGTCAAAAACGCATGCAAATCAAGATGTGACAGAATAATTACAGTGCTCACATCATGTGTTCAATATTAAGTGTCACTTCTTGTGTTTCACTTGACAGGGATTGCGTGATAAGGGATAGAACACCCGTGTCTACCCATCGGTGGGGTGTGTGGAATGATAGGTGGGATTGCAATAGAATGGTTGCTGATGACGGTTGTTAAACCTGGCTAAGGAAGATGAGGAAGGGTCTTCCTCCTGACTCTTCTCCGATGCAGTATTATTCAGCAGGAATGTGAAGGAATTGACATATGTGGGGTTGCCCAGAGAGCCACCCAGGCTGCCCGTTTCTGGTGACAGGGAGTGCTGGCTGTGGGGCTGATATTCCAGGCAGACTTGCAGCAGAGGGAGGTTAGAAGGGGCACTTTGGGGCTGCATGGGGAAAGTTGCAGAAATCTGGGGCCTGTAGTCTTCAGAAGACAGGGCGTCCTGGGGAGAGGGTAACCCCGAGGAGACGGCAGGGGTCGGGGGGGTCTGGACTCCTGTATAGGTGACCTCAGTCGGTCTGGAGCCCAAGGAGCCAGAGGAGTCCTGGGAGGAGGGTGCGGACCAGACCAGAGTACGGGGTCTCTGGGAGCCCCCACTCATCACTGGGTCATAGCATCTCAGCTCATGCGGGCCGCTGGAGTCTGTATCAGGGGTGTAGTGCCTCTCGCCTTCTCCTCCCCATTGCTCCAGGAGACCTTCTTCTGACTCCACAATTATAATCCTATCGTAGGGGCACTGTATTAGATCCAGTGTCTGCCACACCTGAGAACAAGAAAAAAACCTTGATTCATATCCACTCCTGAAGGGTAGTCTTTAGTTGCTGCACAGATTCTCATGCGGTGTGAAAAATGCAGGTGAATTGGCAGCACATTTAGTGAATGTGGGTGAGGCAGAACTAGAAAACAGTTGGAGACACATGGGGACTGTGTGAGACACCTGGACAATAGGTACTGCATGGCAACGAGGACTTACTGGTAAAGCTGACCACTCGGGCAACTTGGGCTTTGGAATCTCAGGGTAGATCTTTTCTTTCATCCTGAGAGAAAATGTAGAATGTGAAGTCAAACTCATAAGAAGTTTTATTTACATACAATCACACATTTACAAAAAAACCCAGAACATCAGAACATTTTCATATAGAGGTCTTCTAAAAAATAACAATGCGTCCTCTCCTACCATTTTCTCTTCTGGTAGCAAATGATGGTGATGAAGAAGAAGAGGCATGCCATTGAACCAAGGGCAATCAAGGTTACCACGATCAGCCCATAAGCTACAGAAATTGAGAATATACTGTATTAGGAATGGCACATAGCCAGCGGCAGAAGATCCCTCTCACTTCCTCCCTGTACATTTAGTTCCTGGTGTATCTTGTTGAACCTGTGCTCCATCACACTATATAACTTGAAGTGCTGTCATTAACCTTTTAGACACCAGTAAGATTCCTGCAGATCACTATTTTAAAAGAAACATCCATTTTCAATGATAACCAGAACACAATTCTTTTTTCATGAGATGTATGATATGTACAAAAAAAAAACCCAAGGTGCAAAACAATAGTAGAGAAGCCATTACTCAAGATAAATAAGGATACTTAATGGTGGTTATTTTATATTTACAAGCACCATCACTGATTAAATAGAACTGGGGTGATGGGGTATGAAGCCATAAAAGGGATGAAATAACACTTACATTCAGGGTCCAGCTTAATGCTGGCTGTGGCCCCCAAACCTTCTCCTGCTGATGTGTATGCCTTCACTATGAACTTATAGGAACCATGGGGCAGGTTTCTCAATGTGTGAGTCGTTGCATCAGGATCTGTGATGTTTTCTAGCAAGGGGTTATAATTACAGAAAAGAATAAGACGATAACAAGAAAAGATAAATCAATCAACCAAATGCAGTTAATGGTATTATCCAGGTACTATATAACGCAGGCTGTTTGTGATTAAACAGTGGGAAAAAACCAAAAAACTGTGTTCGATTCCCCGGCTGCGCCAGTGTGCCACTAGGGGGCAGCAATTGGCTGTCTGCCCCAGGGAGGGGGGAGGGAAGCCGATATGAGATTGCTGCATATAAGAGTGGCTCAACATTCCCCACGTCTTACAAAGAAAAACTATTTTACATATTCTTGGTGGATTTTATATTATTGCAGCATTGTGTAATACAATACATGTCTGACACATGATAAGTGTCAACGGACATAAACACTGTGCGGTCATTCTTCTCATGTGCCTGTTTAAGTGGTAATTGAATCATTAACTGAGAAAATTGTCGCAATTAATTGAATGATAATTTGACACATCGCTTCAAATAGAGGCTCATTGACCCCTTGGTAGCAGAGGGCTGAAATACATGCAAGATAAACAAACCAAGATTTTCTCCGGGCCGTACACATAACATCTTCTCAACTGATCAGAGCCACTAGAGGTCAATATCGATTTTGGTTCTGTTTGTATTTGTAATTCAGTGAGTGACTGTGGACAGCACTTACCTATAGAGATGAGGCGAGATGAAGTGTCGTATTTATAGACAAAATAGCCACGGACAAACCCCTGCTGGCTCTCCAGAGGGATCCTATCCCAGTGGAGCAGAACATCAGGCCCGGACGGATTGATTTGTAATTTCTGAACGGACTGGGCTGGAACTACGCAAAGGAACAGTGGGAGTACAGTGAGAAAGCAGGAAAGAAGTCAAAAAATGATTTGATAAAAAGTCAAAAAATAATTATTTTCAAATAGATTATGTATTTTAGCATACAAGTGACCTATACATGTATTCATGCTCTCAACTACCTGTCATCTTTTTTTTTCTAAATACATTTATTTTTCTGATTTTACCCCGTTTTTCTCCCAATTTGGTAGCCAATTACTCCCGCTGTGCTTAGTTCAATTCCCTCCCTCGTAGTTCGCTGCCGTAGTCCTGTGTCCGACAGTGACAAAGACGAAGCGCTGCCTCCTCCGTGACAGCACTTGCTGAGCCGTCGACTGTAATTCCGGTACCCCAGAACCACTCCTGTGCGCACCTAACTGTGTCGGCTTCCCTCCCCCCTCCATAGGGTGGACAGCCAATTGCCGCCCCGATGGCGCTCCTGGCCAGAACCGACTCTGGCGCGACGGGGAATCGAACCCCGGTCGCTGTGGCCAGCGTCGGACATTAAAACCACTAGATCGCGAGGGAGGCCCTACCTGTCATCATCTTTAATGATTTCAAAATCAATAATCTATACACTAGGGATGGGCATGGCTATTTGAATATCCGAACGGACATTAGTATTAATTCACGTGCAAGGGTATTCACAATTATTATAAGTCTCTGGTTAAGAGCATCTGCTAAAGGTCTAAAATGTAAATATATTCACATTTTTCTAATAATATAAAAAAATGTAGACCCATTTATAAGTAAAGGTTTTCACTAAATTCTAAAATAGTTTTGTTAATGGCAAGGATTTAACAACTTTGACAATGAGACAAAGCATTTTTAAATATAGTTTTTATGATGGAATGTTGAGCTACTCTGAGTAATGACTTGCTTGCTGCTGCTGCTGGTAATGGCATCACGTGGCTCACTCTACAGGGAAAATGGCGACCAAGCAGAGTGATGAATGAAATAGAAAATTATTTCAGTGAGCTGTGTATCCTACCTTACTGCAGTGGCATAAGCAGTGGTAAAAAACAAACAAACAAAAAAAACTCAGGGCCAGATTTACTAAAGGATTGCAATTGCTTTTTGAAACAAGGTTGCAGTATCTATCGGATTTACTAAACGGTTGCAATGGGTCAAATTGCTATTAGGATGTAATTTTCGGGGGTTATGTCACTTTGCGACTTTCCTTAGCATAAATGGTTATATCGGTTCATGCATACGTATACCTGGGGTGAGCGCGCTAAAACAGGGTGGAGATTTTGTAAATTAAGCCAATTAAGTATGCTGTCTGATTCACTAAAGCATGCCTTAATTGCAACTTTCCTCTTTGCGGGAGAATTTTAGCATTTTAGAATATAGCATAGGCATTTCACATGTTTTGTATTGCGCTCTCCTAGATGCTAGGCACTGTCCCAGTGATGCAAAACAAATATTCACAAATCTTATTGCAAAATATCCTGGTTCATGTCATGACAGCTTTATTTCCAAAAATAACTATCTACAGACAGCTAAGCAACAGGGACTAAAGAGAAACTTGGCTGATAGGTAGTGCCTTGAAAGTATTGTTTCAAAATTTTAAATATATATCCTATATAGCATACATATTGCTTACTAGAACATCTCAGTTTTTGTGCTGTGACTATTTCCTTAGTAAATCTGTCCCTCAGTGACTTGGCGAAGCAGTACTTGGCCACAGGGGCGTGCACAGACATTTTGAGGGGCAGCGGCTCAAGCCAAGAAAAAGGGCACCCCCCCAACGGCGATTTAATTAGGGTTAATAACAGTAATCAGAATTATAACAATCACAGCAGCAGCAACAAAAACACAATAATAATAATAATAATATTTATTTATTTGGTCCAGAGGGGCATTTCAGCCAAGGAGGGCAAAGGGGCAGTGGCTCGAGCCACTGTAGCCACCCCCTCTGCACGTCATTGCTTGGCCACACTGGCAACCTCTGTTCCAGTGGAGAGGGTCTTCTCCACAGCGGGACTTAATCGGCTCTGCACTCTCGTCTCCCCTAAGCGTAATTTTCTTAAACAAGAACGGTTGATGAGCAGTGTGAACCATTTAGTTTAGAATTGCACTAAAGATATTTTTGACAAAAGTTGTTTTCAGACACGTTTTACAGTCCAATTGTCATTTTATTTAGCACTGTTGCCGTGGACGCACTAAATGTCAAGTTATTTTTCCCCTCTCTCATACTCGATAAATTGGTCGCAAATTGCATTTGTTTTAGTTTCTGTATGAACTACAATGAAACTGTCGCAAATAGTGTAATGGTTCATTGGTTTACTGGATGGTTTTGCTCATTATTTGACTAATTTAGTAGAGATTTTAAAAGTAGATTTTTTACACAGAGAGTTGTCAATACATGTTCAAGTCAAAGCTTGAAGCAGTGGAGGATACGCTCTAGACTATAAGCAAATGATGAGCCTTGACAGGCTGAATGGCCTATCCTTATTATAAAAAAGTATTATGTTCTTATGTTCTAACTCAGAGAAACACCAACCAGGTAGATCCACCAACATACATAAATGGCCCACGCCTACTCACCCATCTCCTTAACGTATCCCTCCTTCTTTTCCATGAGCTCTGGCGCCCCCTGGCTGCAGGTATAAATGGAAAGGGAGTACCTCACCCCTGCTTTAAAGTTCCCTATGACAGAGAAAGCACCACAGTGGTGAAATTAATTATTTGAATATATATATTTGAATATATAAATATATATTATATAACAGTGATATATATATCACTGTGTCGGCATAATATATAAGTCGACACAGTGACCATTTACAAGACATACATCCTGCAGTCTTCCTGAAAATATTTGTAAATAAATATAGCACAATTAAGAAAGTATTAAATAATTATTCTTTCAATTTTAAACATTTAATTGATTTTGATGACAAAAGTATTGCTTACCAACAGATATCAATAATATCATTTAATATTCTATTATATTCACTGTGCGGTCTCAATCCCATGGTACCTATCAGAGGGGCGGCTCTTGTGCCAAACTCACCT
Organism: Aldrovandia affinis; assembly: GCA_029706075.1. Classification (NCBI taxonomy): domain Eukaryota; kingdom Metazoa; phylum Chordata; class Actinopteri; order Notacanthiformes; family Halosauridae; genus Aldrovandia; species Aldrovandia affinis. Next base: position 418,507 of record JAINUG010000127.1, on the reverse strand, counting down.
GACACGATTCTGCTCCTGGTGATTCCAGCTGGCACCTTAACCCACTCCACTGTGCCATTATGCCAGCTGTGAGTGGGACGCCAGTCCACAATATACCCACAGCTGGCATTGGCACTGGCGGGCCAGGACAGGTCAAAGCTGCCATTGCTGCCTGAGACTTCAGAGCATGCATTGTCTGCAAATACAAGGCAGCCATTATGGGAGCTACACCCTTAATTCTATCACATTTCATCCAGCTCCTTCAATCTTTTCTCTTTTTTTAATAACGATCTCTTTGAGATTACTTTCTAAATGCAACTTGTGCTACATATCTCGGTGTCACTCTTCACTCTCCCAATTATTTTCTGGCTCACTTCCCTGGTTTTCTTGCCTCCATATTCTCTTCTCTTGTCAAAATTCTGGTGCTTGGCTTGTCTGCACTGGTCTCCTCTGAACAGCACAACCCCATTGTTTTATACTTTAACCATTCTGCTCCTCTTTTAAAAATGTTGTTCCCTATTTTGTCCCAATTTTGGAATGCCCAATTTGTGTGTGCTCCTGCTCATCACTCCAACCTCTTCTGTAATTTTGGGAGAGCACAGACAAGCACACACTCTCCTTTTGAAACACGGGACATCAGCCACTGCTTCGTTTCATTGCACAGTCCACCTTTTAATCTCTCACAGACACCGACTCAGAAGAAGACACCACCTGTGCAGCTTGTGCAGGCAGCCCATGGGCTTCTGATTGAAGTAACTCCAGTATGCACACAGGGCCACTCCTATATCGTATCGGCTTCCTGGTCGAATGAAACCCCGGTCGCAGTAGGCAGTGTCAGACATTCTTACCGCTACCCCACCAGGGAGCCCGCCCCTTGCTTCTTTATATACATTCCTATTCAAGAATGCTTGCAGTCTCATCACCAGCAGACTTCTCCTTCAATTTCGTCTTTTATTTCCAAAGTTTTCTGATCTTGTCCCAAGCAGGCTTTCATTCATCTCTCTCTACCTGTCAGGCCAGATCCTGCTGCTCACCTGTCGGGAGCCTGGGGACACCGATTGTGGAGGGAGGGGAAGAGCCGGCTGAGTTAAGGGCTGTGACTGTGATGACATGATCTTCACTGCTGTCTCCCAGTTCCAGGAGGAAGCTGAGCTTGTCCCGTGAGACATTGAACCACTGCTTCTTGCTCCCCATGGAGCTCTCCAAGGTCACATTGTACCCCCTGATCTGGCCGTGGCTGTCATTGGCCGAGAGACACTGGGAGGATGACAAAAGGCATGGAAGGCAAAGATGGCTGCTTGGTCAGAATCTGGCCATAGATACTGTGCAACTGCCAGGCATCAAAGTTAGGTAACACTGTTAGGTATCACTGTCAGGTATCACTGTTTTAATCTGAGGATTCATTGGTTTGGGGCATTTCAAATATAGTATGTAGCTTAACCCTCTATCTTGTTACTTAATTTATAAGTGACTGTGTTGAGACTATGATTAGTATGCATTCATGTATTATTATAGGCCTGTATGATTGGTAAAGGGTTAATAAAATGTGCTTACTTTCCACATGATGAGAGTTTTGTGAACAGATGTCCTCTGTATCCATATGTCAAGAGCATCTGGGCCTGGAGACAGAAATAAAGTCTTATAAAACTGTATCATAGGATAAGGAATTAATCCGATTTGTGGTGGTGGGGGATTTGTAGTGGTAATTGTCTTGTCTGCTTTTCCACCTATCCCTGTGACCTCCATTTCCGTTCATTTAGGGGACAATGTTTTTAAAAACTCCAGGAGACAGCTACCAGTGAGCCAGCTTCAGACAGATTTAAAAAAACATAATTTGCAAAGGGTAAATATGGTAGCCTGAACACCAATATAATGAACAAGACACTGTGCATTCCATTGAAAAGGAGTCCTAGATGAGGCTTGAGAAAATCAGACCACTGAGCAACAATAATTAAATAACAGTGTATGGTAGCTACATTGACAACAATGACTACATTTAACCACATCTTTAACATCATTCATTGCATTTATTTGAGCAGGATATTTATGATAGCTAATATTACCAGGAACAGCTTGATTATATTATGGGTATTTTTTCCAAAACATATTGGATATGCTAGTACATTGTAGTAGTGGTGGTGAAAGCTAAGGAACTAAAAAGGAGAGATGACTGCCCAAGTCTGTTTTTATTCGAAATGTACTGAACCTGATGCATCCAACCACATTGTGGTGCTAATATCCAGTTTGTTGAATTTAACATTTGGGCACCCTGTCAAACTTTTGCTTGGAAGATACTGACTGATTTGCCACTTTGATCACTGTGACCCTGGACGACCAGCTGCACTGCACGGGCCACATAGCAGCGATCACCCGGACATGCCGATTCTCCCTCCACAACATCCGGAGGATCCGACCGTTCCTCACCCAAGAGGCCACACAACTCCTGGTCCAGGCCCTGGTGATCTCGCGTCTGGACTACTGCAATTCCTTGCTGGCAGGCCTACCGGCCTGTACCATCAAGCCGTTGCAACTAGTCCAGAATGATGCCGGTGTCTGGTGTTCAATCAACCCAAGTTCACCCACCTCCTCTCCTCTCTGCACTGGCTCCCCATCGTAGCACGCATAAGATTCAAATCATTGGTGCTTGCGTTTCAAGCGGCTAGAGGAACTGCTCCCCTTACCTCACACCCTACACTCCAGCCAGACCCCTCCGCTCAGCCTCCTCTGGCAAACTGACTGTCCCATCCCTCCGGGTGCCCGGGAGCCACTCCTCGTGGTCTCGCCTCTTCTCTGTCCTGACCCCTCGGTGGTGGAACGACCTTCCGCAATCGGTCAAGACCGCGGAATCACTTGCGATCTTCCGCAAGAGACTCAAAATCCACCTTTTCAGACTCCACTACCACTGAATTCTGTACATCTAGCCTATTGTCATCACCCCTCCTGACTTGCTCAACACTTATTGTATGTGTATCCCTGCCTTCTCATTTAATAAAAATAAATAAATAAAATACTAACCTTTTCCTTCCCAGTGTTAAAGGTATGGTATGCGGGTGCCTACAACAATGTCTATCGCTGTATTACTGCACTGATCTGTTGTGCGAACTATGATTGTTCCTACTATGTATTAATGCACATATTGTAAGTCGCTCTGGATAAGAGCATCTGCTAAATGCTTAAAATGTAAAATGTAAATGTACAATGATTAAATTAAAAACCAAAATATTGTGCTCCCTTAACTGAATTTTCAAAATCAAGGCATCCCATCAATAACAATTTTGTTCTTTATATTTTTATTCTGCCTTTAGGCTGTCAAAAAAACATTTTCCTTTTGCTTTCAATTGTTTTCATAAGTTTGTGCGGTTTAAAAATATTCACTCATTTCAACATATCAGTTCCTTTGTCTAGTCTACTACAGTGCAATACGCACATCATATGTGGTAATTAATTGATTACTTGAGATCGTAATGCATTAATTGCTTAACAATTAGCTTCAGAAAGTCCTCCATCGACCTCTTGGTGTTGTAGGACGGAACTGCAGGTTCCTGACAGAGGTGGTGAAAAATGTATGCCCGTAGTTATTATGCACTAAAATATTTTTATTTGGTTTTGTTGCCGCTTCCTGTGTTAGCTAATAATGTTCAATAAACAACTATTTGAAATACATCTGCAAACCAGTCAACTTCATTTTCACCAACTGCCTGACCTCACATGGCTGTAACCGGAGCACCTTTTACTAGTAGCAAACAGTGTATTGATTCCTCCCTTCCTTTCATTTAGTGAATTTCACTGGAGCTTGTACATTCCAATGGAATTGGCAGGATATCCATTGGGATAGGCCCCATTGTATGCACTGCATACCACTCCAGGCCCAGAGGACTGTTTCATTAGAGATGAAAAAGGCTAATGGCCTTTTCAGTGTGCATTTGTTTCATGCCATGTTTCGTGCATTTGTTTTTCATTTTCTATCTGCCATTTTGTGATGATTGAGGAGTGCACACAGTGTTCAGCTGTATTAGGGAGAAAAGCCTATTGTTTATGATCGATCATATCTCTTAATTTCTATTTTTACAATACAAGCTGGTATACTTTTGCACTTCACGTTTGTCAATGGTCTCAGTATTTACTCCCTCCACTCCTATAGTGAACCTAGCCTGGTCCAACTCTTGGATGTGGTTTCTTTCTTGCGCATCACAAGTGCTACACAAATGTTGTACTGCATCACACGTCTCAGGCACAGGGGCTTCAGCAATAACAATGTTGTGTACTGCTTAGAATTCCTGCCCCCACTAGATCATCCAGATATCTCAAATATTTAATACTGCTTTAATGGAATCCCCCTCTTTCTCTCTGAAAATTTGGCTGCAACTTCCATTTCTTACCATTACCATTATCATTACCGTCAAAATACAGCAACAGACTGTCACTGGGAAAACCCACAGGGGATTCTGGTCTGGTTCATCAAATGGCGTAGATTCTACAAATACTGCAACAAAACAGAAGATATGGCCGAATACAAAACCAAATTCACACCTTCGGTGCGTCTTTACTTTTTATTGTCTTGCTGAACACTCTGAAACTCGTGGAGACTATAGAGTCACACCCAAAAATAAAGGCTGAGTAAAACAGACTACAAGGATAAGATAAGAGGCCCATGGCAAATATCCAAAAATTACATGCTACTGTAAATACTTTTGTTTTCTGATGATTCATCATCTTATACCAGACCAGCATTCCTGGGGCCTGGCTCATGAAGGAAGTTCAACAGTCAGGGCATCTTTGCATCAGCTGACTACACAAAGCCTACGAAGGGCAATTATGGCTAACCTGTCTCATGACGATGGTTATCAGCTCGCTCTGTCATGCAGGTTTTTCCAATCTAGCTATAAGCACGTGCCAGGCGCATGCACACAAAAGGCACTATAAGCCTAGAAGCCTATAAGAAAATTACACCGCACCTAATATGCAACAGCAAATTTAATTCATTATTGACAACTATAGTCAACCTATGTAGGCTACCTGCTATTTCATAAAAGCCGTCTTTTATAGCCAGAGCGGGCAAATGGCCAGGAAACACTACAAAAACATCAAGGAATGTTCTGAGCGCGAGAACCACCTTGTGAACAGTGCGGTAAACTGTATGTTTCTGAGGTTCTCTGCATCGCCACGAAGCAAATGGATCTCCTAAGTGATTTGATGTAATGCAATATAAAAGTTATGTACTATAGGACAAACTGATAAGTTGAGAAGTCAGAGTTTAAAATAGCAAATGACAACAGAAATATATACCAGTGGTTCCCAACCTCAGTCCTGGGGACCCCGTGTGTATGCTGCTTTTTGTTCCAACCATAATTGCAACTAGCTGTTAATTGTTCTTAATCAGACACTTTTAATTTATATTAAAGCATGATTTACTCTCTTAAGGCCACGTCAGAAATAGCTATGCATGCCATGAACAATAAACATCCCATGTTCACATCCCAGGAACTTTTTGAAAGCGGACAGCTGGTCACTGAAACCATTTCTGGGAAATGAAGAATTCAATGACAGAACAATTGGCAAAAAGCCAAACCTGCATTGTGTTCAAATACGTTTCAAGAAAAAATTATGGTAGAACTTACACAAATGTTTTCAACAACCTTAATTGATCAAGAGACTGGCAGTAACAAAAACCAGTATACACAAGGGGTCCCCAGGACCGAGGTTGGGAACCACTGGTATAGACAGTCTCAATTGCGATGAAACTCTTAAAAACGATTAAAGGTTGGCATAAAATATGAAATGATGCCATTATTAAAAGCTTAAATTATATTATACATAGACACATGCATGGGCAATTGCCAGAACTATTAAAATCAGGTCTTCCTCCCATACTTTCTTTCTATCTTTTCTCTTTACTACACAAAAAAAGTTTTCGGTTTACATACACCAAACTTTGCAAAGTTATAGTATAAACATAACTTAGATGATCTTGAGCCAGCTTGTCAATAAAATATCATTTTTGATTGGAAAAACAACATTTTAGAGTGGAACTTCTAGAACCACCCAACCCATAGCTTTCAGAAGAGGGTATCTGTGCACCTATGGAAATCTGACAAATCAGACGTAGACAAACTCATAATTTTGCATGGCCATAACACTGGCAACACATCTGGAAACAAATAAAATGCCCTCAACTGCTAAGGGGCATACACTGTGTGCTCGGCAGCCCTTCTCAGTTACTCACGGTCCACTTTGGTCTGGAAGAATTTCACTGAACTCCAGCTGCCCCATTCCCAAAAATGCTGATCTGTCCCGCAGCACACCTGAAGTCTGTAACTCCTGTCGGGCTGCAAATCCGTCAGCAGCAGCAATGACAGTCCGGTGTTGTTATACTGCATAAGGAGTTGAATAAAAGAGATTAAAGAGGTACATAAAGATTCAGAGGAATATACAGATGCAAAATTACAGAATGAATCTATCTGAATAAAGTTTGCTTAAGTTTATTTACTTTTATTAACAATTGGAGGGGGTGAAGTGAATATGACCAGGGCATGCAGAAACTCCTGACCATCTGACTTGAGAGGAATGTGATCTCAAAGGTCACTGTTGGTGCTCTAATCTCAGACATTATTTGATAAACAAAACAGGTGCACAACCAATTATACCATAAAGGATTAATTAGAGCCACTTAAATTAAGTCTGAAGTGAAGGGGCCTGAATACTTGCCACTGTATACCTGGGGTGAAGACGCTAAAACAGTGTGAAGATTTTGTAAATTAGGTTGATTAAGTATTCTGTCTGACTTACTAAAGCATGCCTTAACTTTGACTCTCCTCATTGAGTGAATATTTAAAGAACTCTTGAAACCAGGCAGTATTTTATGAGCACTGATATCTCACAATTCCCATCTTGTATTGCGCTAGTTGCTGTCCCAGCAATGCAAGACAAATAATCATAAATGTTGTTGCAAAGTACCCCCGTTCATGTCATGGCAGCTTCATTTTCAGGAAAACCTGTATCTACAAACAGTCAGAATTTAAAATATATATTTTCCACCTTCCATCTGGACTACAGCTAAGCGGGCACTCCTTCATTCTTGAGCAAGATAACGACCCGAAACACACCTTGAAGTTGTGCAAGAACAATCTGGTGAAGGGGGAACGTGAAGGACAACTCAAACTAAGGACCTGGCCTGCCCAGTGTCCAGACTTCAATCCCATAGAACTCGTATGGGATGAACTGGACAGAACAGTCAAAGCAAACCTCTGGGAATTGCTGCAGGAGAGCTGGGAAGACATATCGGGTGATTTCCTGAAACGTATTAACCGAATGGCCCGTGTTTGTGAGGCTGTTATCACAGCAAAGGGTGGCTATTTTGAGGAATCCAAGATTCAATTTTCAATTAAATTTTATTGAACGTTGCTTTGATGTTCCTTTTGTTTATCGTTACATGTGTTTTTAGTCATTTTCAAGTATTTAAAGAAACTTATATGGTGTAAAACATTGTGTGTTCACAGCAGGTGTACTCAAACCAGCAGGTGTACTCAAACCTTTGACTGGTACTGTACGTATTTTTTACTAGAAACTTGAAATAAAAATTATATGAAAGGATGCAGCATTTATAATGACCAATTTATCATCAGCTAGCAGTCAGTATAAAAACGCAGTCCTGAATTTGACCAATCATCTTATTGTGCATATGTGGTCAGGAGAGCATAGAATTAATCGTAAATACAGTTTTAACTATAGATGCTCTGTGGCCTTTTCCCATCACAAGTTTAGCTGTTTCTATTCTTTTTTCTTATTCTTGCCTCGATTGGATCACTGCTGGTGTCTTTTTCCCACATTATGTTGGAGGAAAGTTTTTATTTTGGACACGTCATGTCATATTTTCTTTACATCATCGGTTGTTTGTTTTCTTTACATCATCTACTGTTCCTTTTGTTATGCCTAATTTATTTATTTAATTTGGAATGTCACTCCAATTTCTTTTCTTCTCTGTTGGTGTTGTTTTCCTGTGCTGTAATACTGCATTGTGATGCTGTACCTCGTTGAACAATACCTCCATTTCCTGATAATGCTTTCTTTTTCTCATTGTTCCCTTGTTACTTGTGCGTGGTTGCTGCGTATACATGTGAAATGTTGTTTCGGACCCTTTTTATGGGTGCATCCTACCGCAAATTGCAAATGAGGGCATTTCATTTATTTGATTGCGTAATTAGAACCAGTCGTAGTAAATTGGTCGTTAAAATAGTGACCGTCTTTTCGCTGCGACTATCTTAGTAAATCTGGCCCTCAGTGTCTTCCCATGCAGCTAATTTTACACAGCAGTGTAACATAGATGAAGTCACGTTGTTATAATGTATATGCAGATGCTTTCTGAATGAATTACCTTACGTTTATATAATAATAAAAAAACAATATCTATAAAAAATTGACAGGGTAATAAACTGTCTATGTTAAACACTTTCAGTGAAGTTGTGGAAAAACTCACTGCAAACTATAAAACTGATCAGCTAAAAAAGAGTATATGATTCTTTCAACAAGCTCATGAATTTCTAAAAGCATTAAGGATATTCAATGAAGTGTTCAATAGTACTCCCTTCAATTTTAATTTGGTGAATTGTCTGTCCCTACTGTTGAGCACACATTTACTTTGAAGTTAATCCATATGCTTAGAAGATTAGATGATTAAATTAGATGATTAATGTAGTGCAATGGGATGAATGTTTAACAAGAGACTTGAGAAGAGACTATAGCAACCTCCTAGTGCTGGGAGGAAGAAACTACTGCTAAAAAAATCATGCAATATTAAAAGGGGAAGTTGAGATAAATGTCAAATAAATTCTAAGTGAACTATTTCTGTATGGCTCTTTGTTCCTCTTCGGTATTAAAAGGCAATTTTCTGTGATATAATAAAACCCAGGGAAAGTGTCATTATTAATGATTATGATGTGGAGGTATGATTTATGAATCTGTATTGTAATGGCCATTAATTTACTATGCCCAATTAAAACCTCCCTGGGATTAACTTTCAAAACTACAGCAAATATCACAATCCAATTACACAAGTTTTGGGCAAGTTTTTGATTGAATAAAAACAGTAAATACGTAGATCACAATGCTCTGCCCCCTTTTTCACTAAGCCTTGCCCCTTCCCTCTTATCCTGGGCGGGGTCACTCACCGGGCCTTTATGGTCGCTGTGGTTCAGCTGCACCCGACACATCAGAGGTAATGTCTTATATGCCTCCACTTTCCAGTTCCACTGAATGGTGACATTCCGGGCATGCACCTCTGATATTGTCATGTTCAGAGGAGCCTGCATACGAACTGTGGACAAAATCAGTGGACAAACCGTTTGAAGAAGACAGTTCAGTCTGAGAGGTAAACTGCTTTGCTTTGGTGTCACCACACACCATATACAGAAACCTTCTCTAAATTAATACATTAACACAACTGTATGATTGATCACTGAGAAACATCAATTATGTAGCTGATGACACCACAGATGTTTGATTATTAAGCTTTCTGTGTTGTTTGTGTGCTCTACTTGAGCAAATCTAGCAAATCCTAACAAAACATGCTGAAATCATACATCAGGCAGGCTATACCTTTACCATTTAAAGAGATATGTTGTAGAAAAATTATATTATAATTAATTTGACTATGATCTATTTATTTTTATTTCGTTATTTATTTGACAGGGACAGTGCGCAGCTTCTTAGCTGTACCAGATTGAGCTATAAAGCTAATTTACATCTGTAGTCCCTGGGCAGGAAACAGAGAAAAACATCTCTGTTAAGAAAATTAACACTGTAGTATAAAAACACAATTACAAGACAATACATATGATACATTCAATATTCAACAACAATATTCATTTCACAACATTAAGACACTGAATTTGTGTCGGATGCGTAATGAGTACATGACTGGGTTGATTTTAACCATACTTTCATCTTTCATCATCAAGCTGCATATATACTCTCTTATATAACTTGGTACTGAGTTCCAAGAATTTAAATATGATATTGTTACTAGATGCCTCTGCACCATATTCAATAAATATATTTCCCCTCATAATCATCTATTAAGGATTCTGGTATTAAGCCAGCATTTCTCAATCCTGGTCTAGCTCATGCATGTTTTCCTTCCATCTGAGCTCTAATCACGAATGTCAAAACGACCCAAAGGTGAAGATAACATTGATGGTGGCTCTGAATAATTTTGATTTTAAGATGTGTTTCAAAATGGTTCCTTCTTGTGTTGATCCTTCATGGTTTCATTGGCCCTGCTCACTTTGTGGACATTCAACAGGTTAGGCTGAGAGCTCTTACTTCTGCGGTTCAGGTCTTCTCTGTCCATGAGCTCAACGCTGCCTAGTGGATTTCTGGCAGTTAAGTTCCTGTACTTCTCCCCTTGGTCTAGAGATATACTGCATTTGCATAGCTGTTTTCCATGATTCAAATCCTTACACTTCCTGAGAAGCAGTGGGATGAAAGTTTTCATATTATTTCAAGAGCTTTAGCCAACAGTAAAACTTTCTGAACAAAATCTCACTAAGAGCTGGATCAAAAACATACCCACTGAATATGAATATCAGACTAGAAGAAATCTCTTTACCACAATAGGACATTTACTCAACTCCCTACTCAGAGGGTATTACTGGAAACTGCATTCAATCATCAATCTGTTACTAACTTTTTTCCTCACAAGCACAGTTTGGTGAGTTCATTTTGGCGATTGCTTAACTCGCCAAATTGTGCCTGTGAAGAAGAAAAAAAAACTTTATTTAATTGTGCGTCAAAGCTGCGGATCAATAATGATTGATGTCTACATGTCGGTAGGGTGACCAGAGAGGCAATATCATCGCTGGTGGGTGATATACCTTCCATTCAAGGTGTACTGGGTCTCCCTTCTCCCAAACAGCTCTGTGTTCCGAGGCCGGCTCCAGTGACACTCTACAGACACAAGGTCTGTTTCGCATACCAGTTCCTGGTCATTGGGGCTGTCTGAATGGGGGAGGTTGTAAGTCACATAATGGTTACAGTTAATGTCTCATCCTATCCACAAACTAAAGATCCATATTTGTGTCATGTAATATCAAATATCAGAGGGAGAACTCAATAATACTGTGTTACTAAAATTTTTGGAACAATCTACAAGATATAAGATGTGGACATACATCAATCATTTGCTGTGGCCCTCCAAAAACTGGACACTCCAGTTAGACTCAAACCTTTCTATAAACAACTGGGTGCTAAATACATGACCATCTGTTCATTGATTAAGCATTAAAATATTAAGGAGGTAGCCACAGTAAAGGTCCTAAAACGGACAGGAGGTGCCACACAATCAAGTTTCTCGTCTCAAAAGCTTTTGGACAGAAAGGTGACCATATTTTCTCTTCAGTAAAGTACACTAAAAATGTTTCTTCAATGTTCAATGTACATAGAGGACCACTGACAGCTCCAAGCAACTAACAAGGAACTGTGGAAAAAATAAACTCACAGCCAACCCAAAAAGTGGTGCCACCGGAGGCCGTGCTGGTATCCGTACACTTCAGGTTATAGCCAGCGCTTGGGGAGGGGGTCAGGTTGTGCTTCACGATTTCGTAACTCCGATTACTGATCCGAGTGACGTTCATATCAGCGCCACCAATGCGCTCATGCCCCTCAGTCACAATGCAGCAGAACACTGTTATGCTGCCAACATGGACCACTCTATCTTTTGGATACACCTGGATAGTCTTGGGGGAAGAAATGTCATTCCCTGAAGAGGGGACAAAAACACATCAATGCAGAATGAGTAATCACACTTTTAATGTGGTGTAATAAGCAGCGGCGGTGCATTGTATAATTGCGCATTTCCTTTGTATTTTTTTTTTACAAATACAAGTGAATGCTGATACCCTCATTAAATAAGGTTCAGTGTGTGGGTGTGTGATTTATGTGATTGTGAGTGTGTTTGCATCCACGTGAGTTTGTCTGTGTGTGTGTGTGTGTGTGTGCGTGTAGCGGGGGAGCTCTGGTACGTGAGTGCCCGCTACAGAAAGTGACGTGGATAGGAGTGTGATTAGTTCCCGGAGTTAGGGACTTGAGTCTTTAGCTCAGCGAGCTAAATCCCTCTCTTGTTGTGTCGAGATCCCCGGTTCGAAACTCGCTGCGGGCAAAATCAACTCCGTTACACTGGTGCCGTGACTCGGATGCTACGACTGATGGTAATCGGTCGGGCCATGGTTGCTGCCGCAGGAGTTTCGAGGGGGAGAATGTAGCAGGTGAGCTCTGGTACGTAAGCGCCCGCTACAGAAAGTGACATGGACAGGAGTGTGATCAGTTCCCAGAGTTAGAGACTTGAGTCTTTAGCTCGGCGAGCTAAATCGCTCTCTTGCCGCATTGAGATCCCTGGTTTGAAACTCGCTGCGGGCAGAACCAACTCTGTTTACACATGCGTGAGTGTGTGTGTGTGTGTGTGTGTGTGTGTGTTAGAGAGTGATGACACTGACCTGGGATGGTATGTGGGATGCTCCACTGGCTGATGAGTTGTTGGTGTCGGGAGCGGACCCTAACGGAGTGTGATGTACACTCCAGTGGGATGGGAGAGGTCCAGCTCCAGCTGTGGTCCCCGCTTTTCAACTTTTCCTGCATATTTAGCGGAACATTACAGTCGATAATAGTCTGCCATGAATTATTAAACATAGATATTCCTTAAACATAAAAGCAAACGCATCTTACCATTCAATTTTTTAAATATTATTCTAATATGTGGAAAGAAACAACCTTTGTAATTGACATTAAATGTGGTAATTATCAGAAAACCTACTTTTGAAAATAATAAGATGCAACAAGAAATACAAAGATGACAACTGCTATGCAGAATCAAAATAGTGTTTAAATACGTTTGATTTGAATAAAGCTACACTATATGGCCAAAAGTCTGTGGACACCTGACCATGACACCTATATGAGCTTGTTGGACATCCCATTCTAAAACCATGGGCATTAATATGGAGTTGGACCCCCCTTTGCGGCTATGAGAGCTGCCACTCTTCTGGGAAGGATTTCCACAAGATTTTGGAATGTGTCTGTGGGAATTTGTGCCCATTCAGCCAAAAGAGCATCTGTGAGGTCACGCACTGATGTTGGACGAGAAGGCCTGGCTCACAATCGGCGTTCTAATTCTTCCCAAAGGTGTTCAATGGGGTTGAGGTTACGGCTCTGTGCAGGCCAATCGAGTTCCTCCACACCAAACTCGTCTAACCATGTCTTTATGGACCTCGCTTTGTGCACAGGGGCACAGTCATGCTGGAACAGCAAAGGGCCTTCCCCAAACTGTTGCCACAAAGTTGGAAGCGCCCAATTGGCTAAGATGTCTTCGTATCCTGTAGCATTAAGAATACCCTTCACTGGAACTAAGGGGCCTATCCCAAACCCTGAGAAACAGCCCCAGACCATTATCCCTCCTCCACCAAACTTTACAGTAGGCACTATGCATTCCGGAAGGTAGCGTTCTCCTGGCATCCGCCAAACCCAGATTCGTCCATCAGACTGCCAGATAGTGAAGCGTGATTCATCACTCCAAAGAACATGTTTCCACTGCTCCGGAGTCCAGTTGCGGCGTGCTTTACACCACTCCAGCCGACGCTTGGCATTGCGCATGGTGATGTGAGGCTTCTGTGCAGCTGCTCAGCCATGGAAACCCATTCCATGAAGCTCCCGAAGCACAGTTCTTGTGCTGATGGTGCTTCCAGAGGCAGTTTGGTATTCTGTAGTGAGTGATGCAGCAAATTATAGGCGATTTTTACACGCTATGCGCTTCAGCACTCGTCGGCCCCACTCTGTGAGTTTGCGTGGTCTACCACTTCGTGGCCGAGCTATTGTTGCTCCTAGGCACTTCCACTTCACAATAATAGCACTTACAGTTGACCGGGGCACATCTAGTAGGGCAGAAATTTCACGAACTGGCTTGTGGCAAAGGTGGCATCCTATGACAGTGCTGCGTTTAAAGTCACTGAGCTCTTTACGAACCATTCTGAATTCTAAATGTCTGTGGAGATTGCATGGCTATGTGCTGGATTTTATTCACCTGTTGGCAATGGGTGTGGCTGAAACACCTGAACTCAATAATTAGTAGGGGTGTCCACTGACTTTTGGCCATATAGTGTATCCTCCCACGTTCATACATTTATACACAAAATAAACAGCCACATGCTGTTTTAGAGGGCAACATTTACAACATTTGTCATTAATACAGAATTAACTCTTGCTTAAATAAGTAGTACCCCTTCTGGACATTTTATTACTCTGGTTAAAAAAAGTAGACCCTTACGTGGTGCACAACATGATTCCATTCATCTTGGAGGATCTCAATGTCAAAGAGCAGTTTTTCTGTAAAGTTGGGGGAAAGGAGACCATCCGCCCATGTGACAGATATTCTCTGCTCCTTCCACTCTGTAACCACATTCACCACCTGCGGCACGGGGAGCCCTAGGGATACGAACCAAAACTCCATATCCCAGCCTGCTCTGCTCCACCACCACCAATGGGCATCAGCACACTCACACTCACATTCCTAACAACCCACAACCCCCTGGGTAACTCAATGTGCTTAATTGTGTGTAAGTGAATTTAATTGAAAATAGTTTGAGCAATTTGATAGTATAACATTTTTACTTCTGGGGCTTAGGAAGTCAAATTCTTTATTTAAAATCCTGAAAATCCTGAAGACACCTGTAACAAGTACATAAACAAAACATCTATTTTCACCATATTTAGAAAAAAGTTATTCTTTCATATGATTGTACAGGTAGTGGCCAAAAAGGTGGAAAAACCTGGGAAAATAAGGGACACAAGGTATATTGAAAGAAGATGCTTCCGTACAGGCATTATTCCTGAGTTCATCAAGCAATTAACATCCCAGCATACTCAGTGTCATGTACAAAATACTGGGCAGGCCTGGCTACCTATAAGTATGGCTAGCGTGGCTTGAATGGGGCAAGTTTGGCAGGAGCGTTAGTGATTAAGACATCTGAACTTGCTGATGTTTCACGAGGAACAGCGTTTAAGGTGACGTCAGCATGGAACATGAGGGAAAGACCTCATCAACAAAGGGCAACTGTGGTCGGAAGCACATACTCCTAGATTGTGATGTCCATACATTAGTCTGAGGTGCAAGGCTTAACAGATGAGCAACTCTAAATCAATTGACTGCAAATTTCAATCAAGAACAATCTGTTGAGAACTCTACAGAGTAGGATACCATAGTTGTGTCATATTGGTGATTACACGTTTATGGCCACTACTTGTACCATTTGGTTAGCAACATGTTTCTAGAGATCTGCTGGAGTGTTTGCATATGACCCAGATACCAAACTTACAGTTTTGACCACGGTTCTCCTGGACTGTAAGGACCACAACCACAACACACAGATGCCAGCTGGTCATGATGCATTGAGCTCACAGGGGGTGATGTGTTGAAATTCCAGCTCAGGGAGCCAACATCATCTGCACTTGAGAAAATAAAGAGTGAAACCAAGCTATTAGTTACAAGAAACAACAACTTGGTCAATAATAGGGTGGAGTCACCAACATTTTTAATCCAGTTTAAATATATACATTAAGTTTAAATTAAGTATAAGTTGGTTGCAATCAAATGCTTTGATTGCATCAATAATGAAGGGGATTGTGAAGGTGCTGGCACAGCCAATAAAACCAAAGGTACCTGAAAAATGACAAATGATTTATTAAAAATAAATCCTGAACCAGCAAGGCTATCCCCTATGCATTGTGATGACTTGTTCCCTTCAGCAGCCACACACCTACACTTATATAGCCTAAATTGGCTCAGGTGGAACTCAGGTGGCAATCGGTCACAAATTAAATGGTCAGTATACAGTATATAGGCTGTTGATAGGTTTGTAAATTGAACGGAGGATCCTCCAAATTAGACAATTAACAAGTCACTCAATCAATATCCATTCCCGATTAAAACATTTGACTACTAACTTTAAAAGCCATGCATTCAGCCAAGAACATCTACATTTTAAAATATGGCTGAAGACCTACAGAGTTGGTCTATATGCTGATTGGATTACCCCTTTTTACATTGACCAAATCAAATAAAAACATTTTTTTCTTTTAAGACCGCCCCATCATATTTATTGTTTGTAAGTTTTTCGATTAGCCCATCACCACATCCCTGTTTGAATGACAACCTATTTATTTTTACTGTTTATACTGTCACAATACATAATGCACACATACAGTACATACATACTAAGTAACATTTTAGCATCCTCAATTAATTCACAACTACGCTCCTTTTTGCCAAGTAATTGTATTCCCAACACATATGTCTGGTTTTAGACCAAGACACAGCACCATCTCAGCTGCATCACTTGTTGTTAATGACATTGTAGGGACATTTGATAAAAACAGCATTGTTTCGCCTTATTTATAGATCTTTTAAAAGCATTTGACACTGTTATTCTCAAACATTCTTTGTTAATACAAAAGTTATCTGCTGTTGGATTAGACCAGAATGCATGTAATTGGTTCCATAACTACCTTACAGATAGATCCCAGTGTATTGCAGCTGATGGTGTCCAGTCAAAATTGATTGAAATAACTAAAGGAGTATCGCTGGGGTCTATTCTAGGTCTAATACAGTTTATGATGTATATAAATGATATTGGTTTTAATGCAAGCAACTGTAAAATACATTTTTATGCAGATGATATGGTGATGTATGCTACTGCCTCCTCTGTGACACAGGCCATCTCCAACCTTCAGCAAGCTTTTAATACAATACAAGCTGCACTTTTTAACCTCAAACTTGTGCTAAATTCTAATAAGATCAAATTTATGAGATTCTCTGGAGGCTGCAGTAACTGCCCTACTGATCATGAAATACTTACCCTAGATGGCCTTCAAATTGAAGTGACTTCATATAAATATCTTGGTATTTGGTTGGATGAAAAACTTTATTTTAAAACTCAGATAGCTGAACAAAGAAATTAAGAACAAAACTAGGCTTCTTTTATTTAAATAAATCATGTTTTACTTTTAACAGCAAGAATATTATTGTCCATTCCACATTTTTAGCAGTTTTGGATTGACTGTCTACATGCATGTTTCTACTTCAACGTTAAAACAATTAAATGCAGTTTATCACAGTGCCCTATGCTTCATTTCAGGAGATAATTTTAGCACACATCATTTACAACATGTGATTTAGGGAAAAAAAGGCTTTTAGCTTCTTTGCACCATACCTGTGGAATGAAATGCAAGGTTTCCTTAGACTTGACACAGTTGTGTCCTTGCAAATATTCAAACCGTTGTTGGAGGACTATGTCATAGCAGAATGCACTAAATAACTGACTGAGCTTTTTCTCCCCCTTATATTTTACTTTATTTAGTCCTTTATCGTTTGTTGTTTTTGATATGCTTGTTAACAGGGCTCTTCTGTAAAATAGACCTAGTCTCAGTGAGACCTTCCCTGTAGAAACAAAGGTACATAAATAAATACAGTGGGTATAAAAAGTATTAACCCCCTTCAGCATTTTTCCCATTTTATTTTCTTACTTCTTGGAATCAATATGGATTTACGGTAATTGCCACTGATCAACACAAAATACTCCATGATTTCAAATGAAAAAACAGACAATAATTGATTCCAAAGTATTCACCCCCTTGACTTAATACTTGCTAGAAGCACCTTTAGCTGCAGTAACAGCTGTGAGTCTATTTGGGTAAGTCTTTACCAGCTTTGCACAATTTGCCCCCATTTTTCTTTACAAAATTGATTGAGCTCCATCATGTTGGATGGGGACCGTTGGTGAACAGCAATATTCAAATCTTTCCACAGATTCTCAATGGGATTGAGGTCTGGGCTTTGACTGGGCCACTCCAGGTCATAGATTTTTTTAGTTTTTAAACCACTCCAATGTGACTTTTGTTGTATGCTTTGGGTCATTGTCTTCTCCCAAGTTCTAGGTCTCTTGCAGACTGCAGCAAGTTTTCCTCCAAGATTTGTCTATATCTTGCTCTATCCATTTTGTCGTCTATTTTTACAAGTTTTCCAGTCCCTGAAGCAGAAAAGCATCCTCATAGCTTTAGTCTCCCGCCACCACTCTAGGGATAGTGTTCTTGGCAAACATAGCGCTGAACATTGAGGCCAAAAAAAGTCTCCCACATGCCTTCTAGCAAATTCTAGATGAGATTTCATGTGAGTTTTATTCAACAATGGTTTTCTTCTTGCCACCCTCCCATAAAGCGCAGATTTGTGAAGCACCTGGGCTATTGTTGTCCTATGGACAGTTTCTCCCATCTCAGCCATAGAAGAATGTGAGAGTCAGAGTTGCCATAGGCCTCTTGGTGGCCTCCCTAACAAGTGCCCTTCTCACACGGATGCTCAGTTTTGGAGGGCGGCCTGTTCTAGACAAATTAATAGTTGTGACATATTCTCTCCATTTCTTTATGATGGATTTAACAGTGCTCTGGGGAATATTGAAAAGTCTTTGAAATCTTCTTATATCCTTCCCTGATTGGTGCTTTAGAATAACCTTTTCTCAAATTTGCTTTCATTGAATGTTCTTTGGTGATCACCTTCATGATAAAAGTCTTGTTTGCAAATGCACTAACCAACTGTGGGAACTCTCACAGACAGGTGTATTTAATTTGAAAGAATGTATTATTTAGTATTTTGTTTTGATCAGTAGCAAGAAATCCCAATTAAATCAATTTTGATTCCATTGTCAGGGAGTTTTATGAGCCTGCCCAGGGCAAACAGAATATGGCCCAGCCTAACCTAATGCAAAGGTGGGCTTCACTAGCATCACCATTGACAGGTTTTCTTACCACTTGAATGAAACCAGGGCACTAAGGTATGTGGCTTTGGCAGACAGCATAGTCTTTATTGGATCAGCACCCAAAACCCACATGCCTATATCACACACCACAATTTTGGGATTCTACCTGTATCAGGTACACCGGAGAAAAAGTTGACATGTTATGATTGGCCTTGTCACATGGTAGCAATATTCCTTGCTACCATGTATATTATGTCTCTCCAAATATCAGCCCAACCAACATCTCTGTACAAGCCAAGCTGTCTTCCCCAGGCCTATTGATGTTTGGTGTCACCAGAATACTCATCATGAGGACAATTTGTGCTGTGGAATAGTTTGCCTGAGGTAATTAAACAAAGTATAAATGTCGGACACTTAAAAAAAAAAGTTAAAGCACTTTATTTGTCAGAAATACAGACTTGATTGAATGTAAGAACTAATCATTGTTTTTTTGTTTGACGGATCGTTAAATGGGCTATATAGAAAAAGACTTCCGTTATTTTTCTTTTTTGGATGTTAAATTCTCTTTTGAGTGTTTGTTTGCGTCTTTTATGTTCTTAGCATTAAGGGTTTCCTTTTTTGTGGTAAAAACTTCAACGGATATAGGTTAGGCAACCATAAGCTTTTTAGCTTCAGCCTTAACCTTTTCGGTCAATAGTACACATATGATAAATGATGTCTATATTTTGTGTATTGTGAAACATGATCGAAATAAACAATGACATTTCAAAGATTACCTTGAAAAGATATCTTGTTGTAGTAAGTGACCCAAAACAAAAATATAAAAATGGGTCTGAACCAGGTTTGCGCTGGGCCTTCCCCAAAATCATAAATTAATCAGGCCTGGGCTTGGGAGCCTCTCCTTTCTTTGAACACTTCAAGTGTGACCTATTGATGGCTTAGGCTCAGTTGATAGCAGTCTAGCAATTCTATGGTTTGATTCAACACATTCCTGTATTCTTGGGATATCTGGTCCAAGCTCACACTGGGCCCCGTTTTGCTTTGTTCCTAGCTGCATTTTGGAGAGACAAATTTGTTTTGGTATCATTTTCTTCCATTTCATCTCTTTTGTGATTGTTACATGTCATTTTTATGTTTAGAATTTAAGGTAGCTGAACCCATCTGTCTGTTGATTGGATGTTGAATGTTTCGTCTTGTAAACCAGCTCTCAATTTTAATTGAATTGTGAGTTGTACACTTTGGTGACCGATGCCAAAGATTAACCAATTATAATACTACAGTCCGAATCTGATGTCTCAAGATCTGAGACCCAAGTCTCAAACAAGGCTCCATGTGCAAAAACATGCAGCATGTGCACTATGGAAGACTTTGCCTATGATATAAATTTGCTAAATTAATTTATGACCCACAGCAGGTGTAAGTAAGCCAGGTCCTGGAATGTGGGAATTTCAGGTTCTTGCTCTTAATAACTTTATTATTAGCAATTACTGTGCAATGATAAGGCAGCCTTGAGGCACTCAATGTCATTTGAGTGACTCAACATTTGACTAAATATAAGGTTTAAAGACTTAATAATTGATCAAATTCAGTAATTAAGAGCTTCCATTAAACAAAAAACATTCAACATGAATACATTCATACGAGAGCACTTAAAAATATAAAAAGACAGGTTATGGCATTACAATATTCACCACTTTCTTTGGGTGGAGTAAAAATAGACCCTGGAAAGCTGAAAACAACCAGAGTAGAAAATAATAGTTATTTACCAATACGTTTTGATTCAGGTAACCATTGCAGTGGCATGGACATAGAAATAGGATTAATAGAAAGGTTCTTCACAATATAAGAAAGAGCTTAATATAAAGTAAGATGGGCAAACAGACATAATATAAGCACAGACAGAAATAAGATTTTTGGAGAGGATGGATGTTTACATAACATAGATGCTGTGTTCTTTGTGTATCTCCACTAAGGACACGATGTTGGGACAATATCTGCTTGTGCATAGGGTTTCATTCAAACAAAACAGGATTTTCTTTCATCCAGGTATTGTATGTGTTTATGTTAAACGATATATAGACCATTTCAGCATGTAGGCCTATCATGCTTGTGAAAAACTGACAAATAGAAGGGCTCATTCCCCTATGAAACATCACACCATATCCAGCTAAAGGCCTGACAATTTGATTAATTACAGTGTGTTCTATTGCACAGCTCTGGCCCTTGTGCAATAGAACAGACTCTAGATTAGGAAATTGACCTACACTGGTTTGTTGCGTTTTCCTGGGCATAACTATTAGTGTACATTTATGAGAATGAATGTGGGGTACAGCTGATTTTCTATAAACATCTCAAACAGGACATTGAGGTCAACTGGGACTTCCTCCTCTCTGTCCATTGCAAAGACTTCCTTCCTGCTTTTATCTCACCACGGAAAGCCAGAAAGAATACTCTATTATCTCTTATTATATTCAACAAATAAAGTTATAATTGATTCAACTCTACTTATTTAGACATACAGCTAACTACCAACATAAAGAGAACACTTTATGTTGTTATGTAAAACACGTCAGCCCCGATCGGGGGCGGCATTTGGCTGTCCGCCCCGGGGGAAGGGGGGAGGGGGGAGGGTGAGCCGGCTTGGGTTCATCGAGGAGCAGGAAAGGCGTCCGTGGTCGGGTTCCGTCTCGGAGGAGGCGTGGGGGAGGGTGAAATGAAAAATAGACGGTACAATTGGCAACCAAATTGAGAGAAAAACGAGAAAAATTGGAAACTATACATTTTAATAATAAAAAAAATAAAATAAAAAAAGAGCAAAGCATCGTGGACTTCTGTGGAGGTGCAAATGAATCATCTTCCTGGAAAGTTGACAGTAAGTCTGAGATCACAGCCTCATTGTCATCGCCCCTCCTATCCATCTGCTTCCTTACGTTTTTATGTAGAATTTTCTAAAAATCTTAGAGTAGTTGTAGTTTTATTTCATCCAGCTCTCTTTGCACCACGAACACCCTCCGAATGGGCACAGGAAGTTAAATTGGTTAAGTCTAGACAGGTGAACGCCAGAAACCCTGCTGATGGCGTAGCCCACCAGGACCAGGGTTTAGGCTTTTCTTTCTTACATTCATCCTTTTTGTTATCTATTGCTGATGTCAGGGCTCAGTCATGCTCGTGCTGGAATGAGACGGGCGGGAGGTAGCGGTCTGTTTTTCAAAGCTGAAGGACAGGGAGGACTCTGTCTGTGGGACGATGGTGAACTGGATAATCTCCTCTGTACACGTGTTATTATTCTACCCTTAATCACTGGTTTACAGTGATACCCCAAACTTTCCAAGCCCACAACCCACTTAATGAGCAAATCAGTTCTTTGGGACCCACTTGATGTAGCCTAACATACAGGTAACTGCTAAAATAAAGAAAGCACTTGAGTAAATGAAGGGTTCTGGCGGCTCTGTTATGGCGTGGGGTGAATTTTCCTGGCATGATTTAGGTCCACTAAACCCTTAAAGGGCAAGGTAAATGACAATAAACACAATGCCATTCTGAGTGATCACCTTCATCCTATGGTGAAGCATTTCTATCCTGATGGTTTCTTCCAAGACGATAATGCCCCCATCCAAACTGAATGCTTTGATGAGCATGAAAACGATGTAAACCATATGCCACGTCCATCTCTGTCACAAGATCTCACTCCAATTGAACACTTAATGAGAGATTCTACAGTGGTGCCAGAGACAGCGTTTTCCACCACCATCAACAAAACACCAAATAATGGAATTTCTTTGATTAATTACAGTCTGTTCTATTGCATTCAGTTTGGATGGGGGCATTATCGTCCTGGAAGAAACCATCAGGATAGAAATGCTTCACCATAGGATGAAGGTGATCACTCAGAATGGTATTGTGTAATTAATCAATGAGAGATTCTACAGTGGTGCCAGAGACAGCGTTTTCCACCACCATCAACAAAACACCAAATAATGGAATTTCTTGTGGAAGAATGGTGTAGTATCCCCTCCAATAGAGATCCAGACATTTGTAGATTCTAATCTAATCCAGGACATATTGAAACTGTTCTGGCAGCTTGTGGTGGAACAACGCCCTGTTATGACACTTCATTTTGGTAGTTCCTTGTACAAATCCTTCCATACAGGAAGTACAAAATGTGCTTTGCATGCACACCCGACAAATTTGGTTAGTAAAGGTGCTGGTGGTGGGGGGAAATGTGTCAGTCCATCATACTTTATAATGTCCCAAATAATAAATGTTGTTTATACAGTGGCACGCTGCAGAGATATCTACCCTAGGACTGGGTGTGGCTGGCAAAAACAGATGACTTGGGGGAGTAAAGCATGGATTAGCTATTAAAAAAAACCATACTGAGAAAAATAAATACTGAAAATAACAACAGAGAAAACACATAGAGTAGAAATGTAAATACAGTTTACATATTTTAGTTTTCCTTTTACATTTCCTGTGCAAAAGGCAAAATAAATAGAAATTGATTGAACATTTTATTTTTATTTTTAAATTTCGACAATCACAGATAGGCTGTTGAGCTGACATAAGCAGGGAAAGGAGAGGTAGTTTGTTTAGCATGTGGCACATTTGCAAAAAGGCAGACATGAACAGAGTCTCATCTCTGGGCACACACAGCCATTACACATATTACATATGGCTATCAAGGTAGTTAAAATAATTTAAATGAAATGTATAATTATATTAATATTATTATGATTAATAATAAATTGCATTTATATAGCACTTTTCATGATTACATCTACATATTAGTGACGTAGCAGCATTAGGAAGAATTGTTTTTGACATTTTGTGCTCCACTATCTTCCACTTCAGCTCAGAGCAATAGGATGCACTTGCTGCACTGAGCTGCTTGCTGCTAAGTGTTGACCCACTTAAGCACTCTTTCTCTAGAGCATCTGGAAAGGGAGGTTATGGTTTTTGATAATTGTTTCTTGCAATCTGATTTCTTCGAGACAATTCATTTTTTCATTCTAGCCAATTTTGTTATGTGTTATGTTAGAAGTCACAAAATAATGTAACTTCTAAAATAATAAACAAAACACTAAATAATGTAAAAATTAAAAAGGTTTTCTAAATTATTTACCAGTAGAAACAGACAATAATTGATTCCAAAAGTATTCATCCCTTTTAAGAGATACCTAAATAGACTCTGGTGCAATCAATTGCCTTCGGTGGTCACATAATGATTTGATTGGAGGCTACCTGTGTACAACTAAGGTGCTTCATATTATTTCAAATTAAATACACTTATCTGTGAGAGGTCCTACAGTTGGTTAGTGCATTTACAAAGAGCTTCATCATGAAAACCAAAGAGCATTCAAGATGTAATTTCCAGCAGGACAATGACACTATGGGGGGTGAATACTTATGAAATAAAATATTGAATTTTATTTAAGAAATTAAATTAAATTAAATTAAATTAAATTTAAGAAAAATGTTTTTATAGATGCACACACACACACACACACACACACACACACACACACACACACAGACACACACAGACACAGACACAGACTATAACCGTTATAGAAATGTGTCATATGAAACCTGAAATATGAGTATAATAAGTTAAAAGTAGCATCAATGCCCCTTCAAAGGGTTTTGGGGCATGACGCCGTACATGAGTGTGAAGTAACATTATGAGCGATTTCGCTCACGGACATCAGGTATCTGTTTTTGCCATTTGTTTCTGCCAAATAACAATTGTCAATTGTCAAGTGTCAATTGATTCTGATCAATATTCGGTCCTTCAACCCGATTTCTTCAATGAAAACAATGTAAAATCTCTCACAACCCATTTTTTTAAAGAACCATTTGGAAAGGTAAGGTCTCCCAAAATCAATATATGGATTTTTGTATTTGCTATCATTAAAAAAACAAATAAATAAATAAATAAAAACAAACTTTTTTTTATTCAAACGAAGCTTGTGGAAAATATATTGCCGTAGTTAATGCGATAACTTGTTAATGGCTGACAACCTGTCAAAAGTCATCGCATTAACTCTACGTCAATATATTTTCCACAACCTTCGTTTTGTCAGCCACTTGAACAACCATACTCTTTCATCTTATAATTTCTCTCTAGGCAATGATAAACTCCGTATAAAATTAAAAGATACGAACCGGCAACGTTATATATAGGCACCCTGATAAACAACAAACAGCAGTACTTACAGTCATGATTACAGGTTTAATCAGTCGACACGCTGTATCTCTTAATCCAATTCGTTTATACGTGATAAAACGTCGTTTCGTTCTCTGATTTGCAGACAAACTCCGAAGAGAGCAGCCACTTTTAAAAGCAAAAGCATATATCAACGACAAAAAGAATGCGCTTCCTTGAAAACTGAACGTGAACGAACAGCTATCGGTTTCCCAATACCGTCAGTAAACGGGAGTTGCCGTAATCCATCCTCGTTTTCCCACACTCACGGTATTGCGAAATTTTACTTCGAGTTTATGCTTGTGGTTTTGCTAGACCAATCAACGGTTTAAAAAAAATAAAAAATGTACTTTTTCATGCGGCTGCACAAACACACGCAATGGTGTTGTCGCTGGCTTTAATATAGGATTGAACCAACTCGTAGATCTAGCTTTTTATGTGTAAAAAGGAAAAAAAAGACTTACATGTGTGAAATGTTTAGAATGACCTTCTATTAAGCCATTATAGGCTCATCTCACCCCAAATACGTAGCCTACATAAACAGAATCAGACTGGGTAGGAGAGGAATCACTGCGTGGATGAAGACCTTTATCTGTAAATAGCCGACGTTTGAATGTATCTGGTGGAAAGAACTGTGATATATACATATAAATAAAACTAAGGGTGGTGTAAAGTATGTTTCAGACGTAATAGTTTGTCAACATGGCAAGAATTTACAGTGTACTGCTACAGCATACATTGATTACTTAGTACATTTATAGTATATATAAATATATAGTTACTGTGGATGAATAGTTTTTTATAAAACAAATTTTACATGAACACATTTAATATTTTAATACATTTAGAATTTTAAATACAGTGCATGTTTCATTTAATCTTTACGTGACATATTTCCCAACTTATCGTAGTTTCACATTGAATACTGTGACTTCAAAATTAGATTATAAGTAAGATATGAAAGATGACATGCATATTTAAGTGGGGAAACCATGTTTTTGAGCTACGGAGCAAGTAGAAACAGATATGAAAACAGTATCCCACAATACCACACACTGAATGGACAGATAGGCCCTACCAGGATGTCTGGGTAGTTGATGTATATTTTATTAACAACATATCCCTTTGATAAGATTTTATGCTTTTTGAGGTCCATAATACCGCAAAACGTACTGTATACAAGGGAAACCACAAATTGGGCAAAACCCCCCCCAAAAAACCAACATTTTAAATTATACAGATTTTTCTTAAGGAAAAAAACATTTTTTCCTTAACTTTTTTTCTCCTCTCTTATGTTACAGGTATACAATATAGATTAGGTTTGACATCCTTTCAGTGCTCTACAAACACTCATCACAGGTCCACAGGTAGCAGCATATGAACAAAATGAAAAAAAGAAACCAGGGAGTTGGACACTTTGTCCTCGACCCCAACCCAGTTATTCAAATATTCAAATGGTTACATCCCCCCCTTGCTCCAAGCCACTAATGAAGAGCAAGATTTCAATTATAATATTGAAGGAGTTGCCCCCCTCATGAGAGAATCTCTAGCAGTGTTGTAAAATCAGTACAGGGTTTTTGAGGGGGAAAATGAGAATCTGCTCCTGGTTAACAGTGAGTAACCATGTAAATAGAACTTAGTCTGTGGTCAGCACATGCTGTGCAACAGACCTGTTCCCGTGGTGATTGGAAGTGGGTGCACAGAAGCAACACAACATACAGGTTTATAACGCCTCTTCCGAGATGGGAATTCTTCCACGGACGCCTTAACCTTCTCCTCGACGGACTCGTGCCGGCTCTCCCTCCCCCCTCCCCTGTAGGCAGACAGCCAAATGCCGCCTCCGATCGGGCTGACGACCAGGGCCGGTCTGGTAGAGACGCGGGGTTTCGATCCGCGTCCCTGACGGGCAGCGCACACTACTCCGAAGCGTGGTGCGTTAGACCGCTACGCCATCCGCCAGCCCCAACCTTTGTGTCATTTCTCATACACAAACTCATACACATGCAGGAAAGCGATATGTACAGGCCACTACAATGCAGCGATTGTGAGGCCAGAGCTCCAAACTTGCTTTTAGACAACTGGGGTGCTTTCATCTGCATTTTCACGCTCGCTACAATCTAAAGCATGGCAGATGTCTCTGCAAGAGTTGTTTCTGGTACCAGCCTACAAAGATGTCAAGTTATCACTGCATTCGGGGGGGGATTACGTTTTTTGTTTTTTTTAATAAGGAAAGAATTGTAGACCAATTCCTTAAGCAGCTGAAAAATCATACCCACTATGGGGAGCTGTTCTGAAAGCCCTTAGGAACAAATTCTACAACGATCTGAGGCCAATTAAGGAAGTACCAGTGACTCAGATTTGTTAAGAAACTAAAATAAATACAAATCTCTGAACCATTCTATCATTTTCCAATTGAATTCATATTCATAGCAAAAAAAAAAATAGATTACACAAATAAAAAAATGAAAGCTGCCTCAACAAGACATTTTTAGCACAATGGTCCAGCCAAAAGGAAAAACAAATCCCCATACGCCTACCTCTTTACATAATTAATTCATGTTTACAAATAATGGGGTACATTGCATAGCAGTTACTTAAAAGCTTAAATGTGCCTTTTTTTGCACAAAAGCTCTTCCAATTCAGCGATAGATGGAGAAATGTCCTATAGTGCTACCCCACCTGACCTGTTGGTATTGCCTTTTTTAAATGTCCCAAGGTAAGCGGAATGAGAACCGTTTTGCCTGCTGGAAATCCTTGCGTTAAGAGTCACCATGCTCCACAGTGCCTCGTCGTTATAACCTGGTGAAATGACTAGCTTTGAGCTTGGCCATGGCAGTCCTTCTCTCTTCTCAATCGCCGGTTCTTAGTCAGCTAGCACACAAAACGTATGGATGCCAAGCTGAAAATCAAAGTAAACTTCCAACATGAGAAGAAAAAAAAGTGCATATAAGAGCAAATAAGCTCTCTGCATATGTGGAAGGAGCGCCCTAATTACACTGCGCACATAAACACACTGATAATTTACAGTAGCTACAATAATAATGTGTGCTAAGAGCGATTCAATTCACAGAGCCATTAATATTCTTAAATGCACTGAATGCTTTGACGCCCTTGGTTGAGGAAATGTTTTAGTTGTGAAAAGCACTTCTTGTACCAAACCAGGAGAATGACCACAAAGCCTCCTTTAGAACATGGGGCCAAAACCACTACGATGTGTTTCTTTGATCCAAACAAAATGTATTCCAATGACAGGGCACTGAAGCACTTATAAACAGGTTTAAATTTAGCAACCAGAGATGCCCCCCTTTGTGTGTTGGCGGCGGGGGTGGGAGAATTAAACTATCGAGTAATGGCATCCACTCCACACAAAAGGTCTATAAAGTGATCTATCGAGTAACAATCTGCCATATTTACGCATAAATAAGGAGAAAGAATGATTCTCCTTTTTCACTTGGAAATGCTTTGTTTGTGTGTTTGTTGCCTTTCGATAAGCACTTGGGCTTCCACACCCTGATGGATTTGCCTGTGGTTTAAAGAAAAAAACGAAAACAAAAAACCCAGTTACTGAATGCAGGCTTTGTTCTATCCTCTGAATGTTAAAGGAATGCAAAGAACATTTGAAATGTAAAGTGAGGGACATGGTGGCAGTACGTGTCAGTTCCTGAATTAATCAACGATGCTGAACTTCAGACAGACGGAAATAACCCCCATAGACGCATCAACTATTGACGCTCGATTGTCTGAAATATTTGAAGAGAAAGAAACTGAAAATGTTTTTAGTTTTTTAAAATATTTTTGAATAATTGTAATACTTCCTTGTTGTTCTTTTGACAAATGTGTATATAAAGGCTACGCATTGTCCATTTCTCCCAATTTTAGGCTGACTCTTAGACTTCTTGGGGATGATGAAGTCCCAGCTAAAAAAACACTGGAACCTCTGGTAGTGTTCACAGTCTTGGTCTAGGTCAAAAGGAACACATTTGAGAAATGCAGAGACAAAAGAAGAGAAAACATGCCTTTGTTGTTTCACACCAGTAAGAGAATGCTTTGATTTGGTGGGGTGGGTGAATAACCCACCAGAGTATATGATGTAGCTGTTTGTTGTTTTAGTTCAGTGTTCAGTGCTCGGGTTCCAAAATGTCAATCTCAAGCTAAGATTTGGTAGCAGCTTGATTGGTATTCCTTTCATTTTTCCCCCACAAAAAAAATACTGTCCATCCCATCGTCTCCGCTCTTCCACCTTTCTGTGTGCCATGAGTCTTTCGTGCCGTATTGCCCAGACGTCCGCCGCTTCATGGTCCCTGTCTCTCTCTCTGGCTCGCCGCGTGCCCGTCTGTGCTGTGGAACAGGGCGCTGGCAGAGAGTAGGGGGCATTTGGGGGCAGTGGCACTGGCCGTCAGTGGGGCCCTCCCCATGCACGTGAGCCAATCAGGATTCGGCCGTGCGCTCTATGACGACTTGCTTTGGTGGCTTCGACAAGATGGTCTCGGCTTCCTCATACATCTCGAAAGAAATTGACAGGATCGCAACAAATTAGAGAAGTTCAGCTGACACAACGGAGGATACAAACTGCCCTGGTGTTCCCTTTGCACAAGACCTTGTTGCACATCATGTTGATGCAAAGCTTGACGGAAAACTTTGTTTTTGGAGTGTGCCTTGAACTTGTCAATCAATATTGTGTTTATCAAGTGGGAGATTTAAAATGTTTAGTGATGCATTTACTGTAGTCGGCACCTGAATACAGAACACAGTTAACACTTAGCTACCTGATATGAAAGTAGCTAACTAGCATTAAACACTGCAAAGTATGTATGGCTTGTTTAATCAAATTAATATTGCTGGCTAGGTTGCTATTCCATATGCTATCTATCTAGCTAGCTAACTTGCTATCTGATTAACGTAGTTAGTTAGCTGATGTATAAGCTACCAATTATCTTAATTTCTAGCAGAGCTGGTCTTCCATTTCGACATTTTGTGTAGATTTTCTGTCAATGGGGTAGGATGTTCCCCTCCCTTCGGTTTATCGATTGGCTGGATGTCGTTTCAAAGCATGGGAGGTGCTACATTTTACATTTGAGGCATTTAGCAGACGCTCTTATCCAGAGCGACTTAAGAGTTTACTTAATTTTTTTCTTCTTTACATTCAATCAATTTATACAGCTGGATATTTTACTGAAGCAATTCAGGTTAAGTACCTAGCTCAAGGGTACAATGGCAGTGTCCCACCTGGGAATCGAACCAGCAACCTTTTCGGCTACAAGCCCAGTTCCCTAACCAATATACTCCACACACAGTCATTAAATTAAGTGTGTTTTTGTCATTCAATTAAGTGTGATTTTCATCATTTAGGGCAGGCAGTTTATCCTGTCAACAAACAAAATCGATGATCATTTTGGAAATCTACATTAATTAAGTCATTAAGTCACTGTCTGCTCCTGCGGACTTCCAACAACGTAGCGTTTTTCACGAAATGAACAGCAAATCTACCTAAGGAGGAAAACATGAATGAGGTCATGCCCCTTATATCTGTAAATCACATCCTTTGTCATTTGTAATTCATATTTTAGAACATAACCAAGCTCCTCACTATGGATTGTAAATAGTAACACAACGCCTTAATTAGCACTTTTTTTTCACCTAACCGAAAGCGTTGTCTTTTTTATTGTGCATCTCTGGCCAGATCCACGAGTAGAGTACACGTTGTTATAAAGTTAATATCTTTCCGTATTAATCTGAATGTGGTGAACCGTCTGAAGCTGCGTTCATACTCCACTCTACCGAACAAGTGTGGATGAGACAATGTCCCTACGAAACAACTACAAAAAATGATCCATCGGTAACGGTTGGCTGAACCTTCGCCCAACTTTTTCATTCTCTATGGCAGCATAGACCATGTGGACAGCAAAAATGTAAATGGATTCACTGGCAAAATGGAAGACAAAGAGTTTATTGCGGCTATTGAGAATCAGCGGGTGCTAAATGTTCAGGCCCTGAACGTGTACAGGGATTTAGGGAAGCAGTGATCAGTGATCAGTGATGATCTAGGAATATCGGGTAACTGCTGTTAGCTGGTTTAGTTTGCTAGCTGGTAGCTAAACTCAGACAGAGCCAAAGTTTGGAAACTAATTTTACACAGTATTTCATAATGAATCTGAGGTCCATTTACAGAGTGAGCCTGTGTGTTTGTGCCTGTGTGTTTGTGCCTGTGTGTGTGGCACGGGTGAGGTGGTTACCGGGGAGAACTGGACGTCCTGGAAGAGCTCCTGGATGAAACGGCGTGAGGGCAGGCGGAACATGCAGTGGGCCAGCAGGAGGGACACCTCCGAGTACAGGCAGATGTCATCGAATGCGTGCGGGAACTTCTCCTTGATCCTGCACCCAGAAAAAGAGGAAGTGACAGGGGCAGTGAGCGATTGGAAGCGTGTTGGAAGTGGCAGGGTAGAAAGAGAGCATTCTGCCTGCAGAGGACAGCACAGTGATAACTAACAGACACCGGACATTTCTTAGGTGCTTATTCTAAATAAAACAAAGCAAACTCCAGTACCAGGAGTAGGCATTGTGGAATTTGAAAGGCTTGCTGTACAGAGTGATGTATTTGGAGGTGGCTTCTGTCAGCGTTGATGTGTATGATGTCCCTTACGTGAGTAGGCCGGTTTCGTGGCCCTTGGTGCCCACAGAGGAGCTAAGGTTTACCACCAGCCGGAGAACCTCTTTCCGCAGGAGAACCCTACAGGCTGGGGAATCTTCTGGAATGGTCTTCACCCCTGGGGGAGAGCACACGTGTTCAAGTCCAAGCCCCAGGCAGACAGAATGTTAATCACAATGGTAGCTATCCACTGTCAATTATACCAATCTAAGAGGAACAAAAGAAAAGACTACCACATGCTTTTAATCAACGAGAATGGAGACGGTGATTTATCGCCGCGTCACACAGGCTGTTTTTCCTTACCCAGGACGAGCTCAGTGCTCCGGGTGCTGCTGGTTGATCCCTGGGACGCTGCGTCGCTGCACCCGCTCACGCCCGAAAACTGCGACTGGGGCATGACCTCCAGGTGGCTGTGGATGGACGGGCTGCACCACTCAGAGTACGGGACATCGTTGAAGTCTAAGAGAGGCCAAAGAGCTGGCGTCATGTCAACCCAATGCCTACGGTGTACGAGGCTACGCTGCCGCAACGCTGTGGAGGACTTTGGTGTTGGAATAGCCATTGGTGTGGGGAAACGGCAGCTCCCTACTCTGCGCTGCCTGTGTGGGTAGTCTGGGTACTGTATCTGGGTGTAGAGCTGACTCGATCTGACCTTTTGAGAAAAAATGTAAAATGCAGTGTATTTGTTCATTTTCGTATTTATTCAGCCCAATAAGCACATGTGCGTGAGTAGATTACGCGATGGCATGCTTCCTTTGAGGCGTTCCGGTCTTTGAATGCTTTCGTATGTGAATGTGAGCAGGACTCAAGCACACGGACACGGGACACAAGGACAGGGGATGAGCGTGCGGCTTCCCCTCACCGGTGCGATCCGGCCCGGAGCTGTGCGTGGTGCAGCAGTGCAGGCAGTTGTCGTCGCTGTGCTGCTGCAGGCCCGAGTCCTCGGGATCCTCCCCCCGACCATTCGCCATCAGCTCCGTGATGCTGAACTGCTGGCGGAGCACGGGGCCCGAGGGGCGAGGGCTGTCCTCCGAGCCTGGAGGGACGGCCAAACAGACAGCTACAGACGGACGCAACACACGCACTTGCTCGTCTAGGAGCGGGGTTCCCACTCAAATCACATTTACACTTCCCATGACATTTCAATGACAAATGTAAGGTTTTCAATTACTTTTATTTTGTGACTGACGCAAAAATGGACTTTCATAACTTAACACGTTTTGTTGCCAGCGCAAACACACATCACATTGTGTGTGCTGGGGCAGGTGGCAACAACGGTGGCAGGTGAACAGACATTTTGCGGTAATGTTATCGGAAAAGAAGAAAAAATATATATAACGTTACATGGAAGCAGAAATTTCCATGACAGAGCTCATCAATTTCCACGATAGAATCATTTTCAAGGTTTTTCCACGACGCGTGGGAACCCTGTAGGACGCAAAGGCTTCTCACACACCCTCACATCATCAAATCTGAACCAGTAAATTACTAGATGTAGATCGAGGGTGGGTGGACAGGTGTAGGAAAATAGCCTTTTGGTATAAACACTAAAGCAAGGCATCTGATGCTAGTATTTTTAAACATTGTAACAATGCTTTTGCTCTGTCCCTGATAAATTATTTATAAAAAATGTAATTAAATATTGATCAAGTGAGAGTGCCACAAAACGCTTATAATGATGTGTGGGGGGTATCAAAATCTATTGCTAGACACGGTTTTATCTGGATGCACATTAAAGACTTGAATACAACGGTCTATACCATCTGAGTCTCCAAAGAAGAATTTGGCCGATCTTTCCTCTGATGGTGGGCTGGTTCTCTTTTGGAAATACGGCGTTTCTTTTATCTGTGGAAAAACACCAGTGCTCGCGATTATTGGAAACTTCCACCAAACACAGAAAACGGAATTAATTCCAGGTCACCAGACACACACACATCTGTTCCATGCTGCACTTTCGATCACGGGCACAAAGTGCTGTGATGCAGCCACAGAGCCGGTACCTGGAACATGTTGTTGATATCCACGGGCAGTGCCAGACCCATGTAGTCGTCAGAGCAGCCGTACATGGCACTGGAGAACATGGAGCGCACAGACGAGGAGCGTTGCAGGGTGCTCTGGTTGATGGGGCTCAGCAGGTCCTCTTTGTCCAGGGAGACAAAACTCAGAGCTTTCAGAAACCTGGAGGAGAGACCTGGAGGAGAGAGAGAGAGAGACAGGGTGGGGAGAGAGAGAGAGACAGGGTGGGGAGAGAGAGAGAGAGAGAGAGAGACAGGGTGGGGGAGAGAGAGACAGGGTGGGGAGAGAGAGAGAGACAGGGTGGGGAGAGAGAGAGAGGGTGGGGAGAGAGAGAGAGAGAGACAGGGTGGGGAGAGAGAGAGAGAGAGAGAGAGAGGGGAGAGAGAGAGAGAGACAGGGTGGGGAGAGAGAGAGAGAGAGAGAGAGAGACAGGGTGGGGAGAGAGAGAGGAGGGGTGGGGAGAGAGAGAGACAGACAGGGTGGGGAGAGACAGGGTGGGGAGAGAGAGAGAGAGACAGGGGTGGGGAGAGAGAGAGAGAGAGACAGGGTGGGGAGAGAGAGAGAGAGAGACAGGGTGGGAGAGAGAGAGAGAGAGAGAGAGAGAGAGAGACAGGGTGGGGAGAGAAAGAGAGAGACAGGGTGGGAGAGAGAGAGAGACAGGGTGGGGGAGAGAGAGAGAGAGAGAGGAGAGAGGGAGGGGGAGACAGGGTGGGGAGAGAGAGAGACAGGGTGGGGAGAGAGAAGAGAGACAGGGTGGGGGAGAGAGAGAGTGGGGAGAGAGAGACAGGGTGGGAGAGAGAGAAAGAGACCGAGTGGGGAGAGAGAGAAACAGGGTGGGAGAGAGGAGAGACAGGGTGGGAGAGAGAGAGAGAGACAGGGTGGGGATCCACAGAAAGGAGAGAGGGTATATGAAAATGGTCGCAGGAAGAGGGAGAGTATGGGAGAGAGGGGAAAATAGAAAAGAAAGAGGGATCGAGGGAGAGGAGGAAGGTTCTAACTCTATATAAAAACTGCAAGGCAATCAGTGAAGACACTCCAAAAAAACACAGACAACAGGTGCTGTAGTCCTCCAATCGAGCTCTTAATGTAGAAACTGCTCATCTGTTCTTTCTCTGTCTGAGCACCAAACTCAGTAGTAGTATTTGTAGTATTTAGTATTCAATATATAAAACACATACAAATGTATAAAATTCATGGAATATTCAATCCTGGACATCATAAATCGGCAATGTGATTCCCTAATAACAAAATCTAAATGACTGAATGCAATTGATCAAATCAAGTTCAATTACAAGTTCATTACTACTACGGTATAGTAAGAGATGAAAGCGGACATAATAAGAAAAAGGTATATATATTTAAAAAATTACATTTATTTTCTGTGCTGCAGAGCTGTGGAGGATTATAAGTAAAAGTGACCAAAAATGTGCTGGTCAAAGGTCAAAACAACTCATTACAACTTAAGGCATGACCAGACACAAATCTCTGAGCGCCGGACGGAATGGCTGCTCTGCCTGGAGCTCCTCAGCTTTTTTCTTTTTCCTTTTTCTTCTGGCTTTTTGTCTCGTTTTCTTATCTCCTCACTCCTCTGATACTGTCTCCCGTTTCTCGTCTCTCGTGTCACTGTGTTCTGGAGTTTATAGAGTCTCTCTCTCTCTGTGGGTTTTCGAAACTAAATTCTAAAAATGGAGTTAATAAGCTGGTCTCTCAACGCAATTGATACAATTTTTTCAACAAGGAAGCGGGCTCGGGGGAGCCCACCTGTCCTGCTGGAACTTTCGCTGCGGGATATGCCATGGACGCTTACGAGAACTGGCGAGTGGTGTGTTTGGCGGCGCTATCCGTGGAGGACGCAGAAGATTTGTACATTTTTGGCTTCATGATAACAGGACAGTTGTTGCTGGGATTAAGCATGGCACTGATTTATCAGAAAATTGGAAGGATGTCATCGTCTCAAAACGCCAAAAAGGTGCCTGTCACACTAAACGAGATGGGTAAAGCGCTAGGTTCTCTGTTGGTGGCGGTGGCTGATCTGGGACAGAAATTGGACAATATCTCTGAGAAACTTAGCATTTTACAACAGCGATGTAGAACCGTTGAAGACCCGGAAAGATTCTAGTGGGGGGATGGAGGAGCAGCATGAAACTTGCTGTCTACATTCTGACCCACAACATTCTAATCTGGCTCCCCTGTTATCGGTCTGGCAAGGCCGTTGCTTAACCTCCCCTGGAATTCCTATGGTGAATGAGAAACTCTCCCTACAACCCCCATCATCGCACCCAAAACAACTCTGCTGATGACTTTTGGACGAGGCCGACTGAGGGTGTTTCTGTGGCAACCTGTTATCGTTGGAACATTCTGCGTGCGCATGCGCGTGTCTCGGACCAGAAGGACTCTACAGAATTTCACACAGACACTAACATATACAAGGACAAGGACTGATTGATTAACACACACACATGCACTTCATGCACACCCGCCTCCGCACCCCCCACCCTCACCCAACCCCCCCCTCCCCCCCTTTGATTTCAATATAGCGTTGCAAGACCTCTGGATCGCGCCGCATTGGCTGCAGTCGAGTTCTTGTGGCCTGTGTTGTAATCCCCTAATCCCCTCCCCCCTACCTATCACCACCCCCCCCCTCATTTCCTCCTTTGATTGTAATGTCCCTGTTTTATCTGTTGTGCCCTGTTAGGTTTTGCCTGTGTTCAAATGTAAGTAGATGAGCCCACAGAAATGTAATGTGTTGTATTTCTGTGTGTATTTCTGATGCTTCGATGTTGAGGGGCCAGGCCTAGTATCAGAGATGTAACTAAATAAAGCAACTCAACTCAACTCAACGTGAGGGTTTTTTCCTGGGGGCTAATCAATGACTGAACCGACGTTGGTGTATACAGCTAATTAGCTAATTGAGCCACGGTAAGTGGTGGAAACAAAAACCTGCATACGCACCGGCCTCCCAGGACAGGAATTGCCCACCCCTGATCTAGTCTGCCTGTCAGCTCACGCTACATTCACGCACAAAGTGAATGTACTAGTGAACTGATCTGATATCTTACCTAGTGAGCGTTTACAATCTTATTACAAAACTCCCAATCTAACGCTACCATTTGACGGCATCGGACACAGTCCTATGATAGCCACAGAAGCACAGGGGTAGGCCGTAACTAGCCAGCTAGTTGCTAGCAATGTCAAACACTGCAGAGAGGCAGC
The DNA here is from genome assembly GCA_029706075.1 of Aldrovandia affinis. Taxonomy (NCBI): domain Eukaryota; kingdom Metazoa; phylum Chordata; class Actinopteri; order Notacanthiformes; family Halosauridae; genus Aldrovandia; species Aldrovandia affinis. The sequence goes on along the minus strand of JAINUG010000127.1, from coordinate 381,660 downwards.
GTTTGATATGTGGAAGAAGAGGAGGCAGAATCGGATGGAATCAAGCCAGTAGAATGGCCTGTTCATGGTCATGCTCTTAATGTGCAAGGGAAGAACTGTTGAACAGGGAGAATAACCCCCCTTCAGAAAAATGACCAATCACTGCCACGGAACACTGAATATTATATATCCATGGAGCACTTTCATTTTGGTATATAAACACAAACACACACACACACACACACATACATAAATACACACACACACACAAACAAACAAACAAACAAACAGGACAGAACAGACATACATACATACATACATACATACAGATAGCGAACAAGAAATGGAAACACAGGTGGTTCCCTAATGGTGTAGGGCACACTTTCCTGGCATGGTTTGGGTGCACTCAAACCCTTAGCAGGCAAGGCTGGCATCACTCAATGGCACTGAACAATAATCTTAACCCCACGTTAAAGCACTTCTTTCCTGCAGGGAGGGGCGTCTATCTAGATGACAATGCCCCCGTCCACAGAGCATGAGTAGTCACCCAATGGCTTTAGGAGCGACACTGACGCTCTCCATATGTCATGGCCTTCTCAGTCACCAGATCTGAACCCAATCAAGTATTTATGGGATATTCTGGAACGACACCTATCCACCTTTCCACTTCTATCACAGTGCGTAAAAGCTGTACTGGCCACACGTGCTGGCCCAACACCCTATATTAAGTGACTTTATACTGGTGTTTCCATTTTTTTGTTCACTGCCTGTATAGTTATAGTACGTATGCATGTATGTATATGTGAGGTGCTAAGTGGTTTATGATTTGTACAGAGGACATCACCAATACTACCAAGCAGAAAAAGGGTGGTGAGTGGTTCCCACTGAATGTACGCGGTTTAAAGATCCAACATTAGTCACTGAACTACACTTGAATCACACTGGGTCAAGGGCTAGCCTACCCATGCGGTTACTGGCAAAGGTTTGGAGAGAAGGACAGAGGGTTTAGAGGGTGTGATGCATTTTAATAACTGTACGTGTGTGTGTGTGTGTTTGGTGCATTTTAATAAGTGTGTGCGTTTGGTGCATTTTAATAAGTAAGTGTGTGTGTGTGAGATAGTGTGTGTTTGTGTGGTGCATTTTAATAAGCATGTGTATATGTGTGTGTGTGTGTGTGTGTGTGTGTGCGTTTGGTGCATTTTAATAAGTAAGTGTGTGTGTGAGATAGTGTGTGTTTGTGTGGTGCATTTTAATAAGCATGTGTATGTGTATGTGTGTGTGTGTGTGTGCGCACGTTTGGTGCATTTTAATAAGTAAGTGTGTGTGTGTTTGTGTGGTGCATTTTAATAAGCATGTGTATGTGTGTATGTGTGTGTGTGTGTGTGTGTGTGTGTGTGTGTGTGTGTGTGCGGTGCATTTTAATAAGTGTGTGTGTGTTTGTGGGGGGGCTTTGTACAGCCCCACAGTATGAATAAGGATGTGATTTAGGACACAAGATATGAGAGGAGATGGAAGTAGGAAAGGGAATTTCCTAAAATAACCAGGGCTTACTGGGGTAGCCGTGGGAGAAGAGCTCTGGATGCCCTGCGATGGGACCCGACCGGGCCATGGCCCACACATCTGAACCTCTTTACAGAGAACCTGAGGGGGACCATCAAAAACATTGTTTGGATTGTAGCTGGGGGTGCCGGGGACCTCTGGGGCATTCTCAAGAGGATGAGGAGCCACTCCCAATGTGAGCTGGAGAGATCGGGGGCCGTATGTACAACAATTCTAAGAGTGCTGATCTAGGATCAGTTTAGCCTTTTATCTTATACTGGATATGGTTAGGATATGGACAGGGGAAACCTGATTCTAGATCAGCACTCCTACTCCTAGAATCTTTGTACATGCGGCCCCTGTCGTCTAAGTGTAGGGTAGGGAAATTAGACAGATAGCGGGGGGGAAGAGTATCTCAAATGTGGTCACTTTGCTATACTTTATCCCCATCAATTGCTAAAAAAATAATTTGAGTGAAAAAGGATTTGCTCCGAGGAAGGACACTGCCCGAAACGTCAGAAAATAAATGAAATATCACTTTTGGAAGAGGGCAGCGTTGCAGTGATTTCTTACTATTTCTACAAGTTTTTTCGCTAGCACCCGATATACTCCTCAGGGGTGCAGACATCCATCCATCCATCCATCTTCTACCGCTTCTCCATTTCGGGTCGCGGGGGCAGCGTCCTAAGCAGGGAGACCCAGACTTCCCTCTCCCCGGCCACTTCGTCCAGCTCTTCCGGGGAATCCGAGGCGTCCCAGGCCAGCCGAGAGACATAGTCTCTCCAGCGTGTCCTGGGTCTTCCCGAGGCCTCCTCCCGGTGGGACGTGCCCGAACACCTCACCAGGGAGGCGTCCAGGAGGCATCCTAACCAGATGCCCGAGCCACCTCATCTGGCTCCTCTCGACGCGGAGGAGCAGCGGCTCTACTCTGAGCCTCCCGGATGACCGAGCTCCTCACCCTATCTCTAAGGGAGAGCCCAGACACCCTGCGGAGGAAACTCATTTCAGCCGCTTGTATTCGCGATCTCGTTCTTTCGGTCACTACCCACAACTCGTGACCATAGGTGAGGTAGGAACATAGATCGACCGGTAAATCGAGAGCTTTGCCTTTAGGCTCAGCTCCCTCTTTACCACGACAGACCGATGCAGCGTCTGCATCACTGCCGACGCCGCACCAATCCGCCTGTCGATCTCCCGCTCCATCCTTCCCTCACTCGTGAACAAGACCCCGAGGTATTTAAACTCCTCCACTTGGGGCAGGATCTCCTCCCCGACCCGGAGAGTGCACTCCACCCTTTTCCGGCTGAGAACCATGGTCTCGGATTTGGAGGTGCTGATTCTCATCCCAGCCGCTTCACACTCGGCTGCGAACCGCTCCAGCGAGAGCTGGAGGTCACGGCCCGATGAAGCCAACAGGACCACATCATCTGCAAAGAGCAGTGACCCAATCCTCAGGCCACCGAACCGGACCCCCTCAACGCCCCGGCTGCGCCTAGATATTCTGTCCATAAAGGTTATGAACAGAACCGGTGACAAAGGGCAGCCCTGGCGGAGTCCAACCCTCACCGGGAACAAGTCCGACTTACTGCCAGCAATGCGGACCAAGCTCTGGCACCGGTCGTACAGGGACCGAATGGCCCGTATCAAGGGGTCCGGTACCCCATACTCCCGGAGCACCCCCACAAGACTCCCTAGGGACACGGTCGAAAGCCTTCTCCAAGTCCACAAAACATGTGTAGACTGGTTGGGCAAACTCCCATGCACCCTCCAGGACCCCGCGGAGGGTGTAGAGCTGGTCCACAGTTCCACGACCAGGACGAAAAACCACATTGCTCCTCCTGAATCCGAGGTTCAACCATCCGACGGACCCTCCTCTCCAGAACCCTGAATAGACCTTACCAGGGAGGCTGAGGAGTGTGATCCCCCTGTAGTTGGAACACACCCTCCGGTCCCCTTTCTTGAAGAGGGGGACCACCACCCCGGTCTGCCAGTCCAGAGGCACTGCCCCCGATGTCCACGCGATGCTGCAGAGTCGTGTCAACCAAGACAGCCCCACAACATCCAGAGCCTTGAGGGACTCCGGGCGGATCTCATCCACCCCCGAGGCCCTGCCACCACGGAGCTTTTTAACCACCGTGGCGACCTCAGCCCCAGAGATAGGAGAGCCCACCCCGAGTCCCCAGACCCTGCTTCCTCGCTGGAAGGCGTGTCGGTGGGATTGAGGAGGTCTTGATATTCCCTCCACCGACCCACAACGTCCCGAGTCGAGGTCAGCAGCGCCCCATCCCCACTGTACACAGTGTTGACAGTGCACTGCTTCCCCCCCCTGAGACGCCGGATGGTGGTCCAGAACCTCCTCGAAGCCGTTCGGAAGTCGTTCTCCATGGCCTCACCGAGCTCCTCCCATGCCCGAGTTTTTGCCTCAGCGACCGCCGAAGCCGCGCTCCGCTTGGCTCGCCGATACCCATCTGCTGCCTCCGGAGTCCCACAGGCCAAAAAGGTCCGATAGGACTCCTTCTTCAGCTTGACGGCATCCTTCACTGCCGGTGTCCACCAGCGGGTTCGGGGATTACCGCGACAGGCACCGGCGACCTTGCGGCCACAGCTCCGGTCAGCCGCCTCGACAATAGAGGCACGGAACATGGCCCACTCGGACTCAATGTCCCCCGCCTCCCCCGGGACATGGTTGAAGCTCTCCCGGAGGTGGGAGTTGAAACTCCTTCTGACAGGAGACTCTGCCAGACGTTCCCAGCAGACCCTCACAATACGTTTGGGCCTGCCAGGCCTGACCGGCATCCTCCCCCACCATCGGAGCCAACTCACCACCAGGTGGTGATCAGTTGACAGCTCCGCCCCTCTCTTCACCCGAGTGTCCAAGACATGCGGCCGCAAGTCCGCGACGACACGACCACAAAGTCGATCATTGAACTGCGGCCCAGGGTGTCCTGGTGCCAGGTGCATATATGGACACGCTTGTGCTTGAACATGGTGTTCGTTATGGGACAATCTGTGACAAGCACAGAAGTCCAACAACAAAGCACCATTCTGGTTCAGATCGGGGGCGTTCCTCCCAATCACGCCTCCAGGTCTCACTATCGTTGCCCACGTGAGCATTGAAGTCTCCCAGCAAACGGGGAGTCCCCGGAAGGAGTGTTCTCAACACCCCCTCCAAGGACTCCAAAAAGGGTGGGTATTCTGAGCTGCTGTTTGGAGCATAAGCACAAACAACAGTCAGGACCCGTCCCCCCACCCGAAGGCGGAGGGAGGCTACCCTCTCGTCTACCGGGGTGAACCCCAACGTACAGGCAACGAGCCGGGGGGCAATAAGTATTCCCACCCCTGCTCGGCGCCTCCCACCAGGGGCAACTCCAGAGTGGAAGAGAGTCCAACCCCTCTCAAGGAGACTGGTTCCGGAGCCCATGCCATGCGTCGAGGCGAGGCCGACTATATCTAGCCGGAACCTCTCGACCTCCGCACCAGCTCAGGCTCCTTCCCCGCCAGAGAGGTGACATTCCACGTCCCTAGAGCTAGCTTCTGCAGCCGAGGATCGGACCGCCAAGGCCCCCGCCTTCGGCCGCCGCCCATCTCACACTGCACCCGACCCCCTTGGCCCCTCCCATGGGTGGTGAGCCCATGGGAAGGGGGTCCTACGTTGCCTCTTCGGGCTGTGCCCGGCCGAGCCCCATAGGTGTAGGCTCGGCCACCAGGCGCTCGCCCTCGAGCCCTACCCCCGGGCCTGGCTCCAGGGGGGGGCCCCGGTGACCCGCGTCCGGGCGAGGGAAACGTATTTCCATTTTTGTTTGTCGTCATGGGGGGTCTTGTGAGCCACGCTTTGTCTGGTCCCTCACCCAGGACCTGTTTGCCTTGGGTGACCCTACCAGGGGCATGAAGCCCCCGACAACTTAGCTCCTGGGATCATTGGGACACGCAAACCCCTCCACCACGGTAAGGTGGCGGCTCAAGGAGGTGCAGACATATCTCTTGATATTTAAAAAACAATTTCCTCCCAATCTTTCCTGCCTTTCCAACGGGGTCTAGCATTTCAATTCTAACTAGGTAAGTGTCTCGTTCAAATGAAAGCCCAGCTCTCCACTGCTCTTGAATATTCAAACTTTTTCAAAGTATGCCAAGTGGACTAACTGGCAGACCCCCGTCCTTCCATCCCAAACTCCCCTCGTCTGTTCTAGAGGTAGGGGGAGGAGGAGGCGATGGAGAAAGAGGTCACGCACAGGCGAGCCAAGGTTTGGAGGACTGTCAGAGTCAGGCACACAGCCACACAATAAAGCCCCAAACATGGTTTATTTAAAAAAAAATTGCGATTATGGAGGGGGTACAATAGCTCAAGGTGCAAATGACAGAGCAATCGCAGTGATTATCTGCTGGGTCTCTTGTGTAGACCACCACTCCCCCACAATTCTAACTCACAGACGTTATGGCAGGCATGCACTTTTCTTTGCATAAACTAAAACATTTCAATTCACATCTGAACATACAGGTAAACTGCCAAAATAAAGGAAACACCAACATAGTGTCTCAATAGGGCGTTGGGCCACCACGAGTCACCTGAACAGCTTCAATGCACCGTGGCATAGATTTTACACGTGTCTAGAGCTCTAGTGGAGGTGTACAACACCATTCTTCTACAAGAAATTCCATCCTTTGGATTTTTGTAGATGGTGGTGGAAATTGCTGGTGGTAGCATCTCCCATAAGTGTTCAATTGGGTTGAGATTTGGTGACTGAGATAAACATGCCATATGGTTTACATCGTTCTCATGCTCATCAAACCAGTCAGTGACCACTCGTGCCCTGTGGATGGGGGCATTGCCATCCTGGAAGAAACCACTCCCATCAGGATAGAAATGCTTCACCATAGGATGAAGGTGATCACGTAGAATGGCTTATATATTGGTTTACCTTGCCCTTTAAGTAAGTTTAGTGGAGCTAAATCATGCCAAGAAAATTCACCCCACACCATAACAGAGCCGCCAGAACCCTTCATTTACTCAAGTGCTTTCTTTATTTTAGCAGTTACCTGTATGTTAGGCTACATCAAGTGGGTCCCAAAGAACTGATTTGCTCATTAAGTGGGTTGTGGGCTCAGAAAGTTTGGGGTATCACTGTAAACCAGTGATTAAAGGTAGAATAATAACACGTGTACAGAGGAGATTATCCAGTTCACCATCGTCCCACAGACAGAGTCCTCCCTGTCCTTCAGCTCTGAAAAACAGACCGCTACCTCCCGCCCGTCTCATTCCAGCACGAGCATGACTGAGCCCTGACATCAGCAATAGATAACAAAAAGGATGAATGTAAGAAAGAAAAGCCTAAACCCTGGTCCTGGTGGGCTACGCCATCAGCAGGGTTTCTGGCGTTCACCTGTCTAGACTTAACCAATTTAACTTCCTGTGCCCATTCGGAGGGTGTTCGTGGTGCAAAGACAGCTGGATGAAAAATAAAACTACAACTACTCTAAAAATGTATAGAAAATTCGACATAAAAATGTAAGGAAGCAGATGGATAGGAGGGGCGATGAAAATGAGGTGGTGATCTCAAGACTTCCAGGCAACTGTCCAGGAAGATGATTCATTCGCACCTCCACAGAAGTCCACGATGCTTTGCTCTTTTAAAAAAAATAGTTTTTAAAATTTAGTTTCACATTTTTCCAGTTTTCTCTCAATTTGGTTGCCAATTGTACCCTCTATTTATTTCATTTCACCCTCCCCCATGCCTCCGCCGAGATGGAACCCGACCACGGACGCCTTTCCTGCTCCTCGATGAACCCGAGCCGGCTCACCCTCCCCACCCTTAGTTGTGGTGGACCGGCTTGTTTTGAGCAAAGGTTATTGAATTCCTGTCGACACTAAAACGAACTGCCAAAAATAAACTAAACTGTCACGATGGGAGAGGATGTGGAGGTGATGGGGGAAAGGAAGACGGAAAGAAGCAGGAAGTAAAAGGGGAGAACAGACTACAGGAATAAGGAAGGAGGACCCAATGGGAGGGGGAGCGGGTGAGGATGAGGAGGAGCAGGAAGGCTCACCTGCGGGGGGTGAGGCGGGAGTCCAGGCTGCCGCTCTTCATGGTGATGGTGTCGGTGAACAGGACGTCCTTGGCGGGGGAGGCCAGCGCCTCGCTGTGGGACAGGGAGGGGTGGATGCGCTGCTGCTGCAGGCGCTTGAGCGTGGCGTAGCCCAGGGCGTCCTGCGGGCTGGTGTACATGAAGCTGCAGTCTGCCAGGCTGGCGATGGCACCCATAGAAGGTGACTTGAGGGACTGGGCGCGGCGGGGGAGCGTGTGGGCGGAGCCGGGCGGCATCAGCGACACCGAACTGGACTTGGACAGCGGCGCGAGGGCGCGCAGGGCCCGCACCGTCTGCGTGCTCACCACCGTGTCCAGGCTGGCGCAGTCCACGTCCACGCCGGGCGAGTCCATGGCCGCCGCCTCCCGGGAGGGGCTGGAGCTCATGGAGCTGATTCCGCTCGTGGTCGTGTCCGTGTTGAAGCTCTGGCTGCGGCTCTTGAACGGGGCACTGCCGGTGTCGCCGGCCAGCCTCTCCCTGCTGCTCTGCTCCCGCTGGGCCTCCCCCACGGCCACGCTGGGCGTGCTGCCCACAAACGAGGTCTCGAGGCTCACCGACGGGCTCTTGGGGAGCTGGCTGCTGTTGAAGACGGTAGCGAAGACGTCCCCCTGCGCAGAGGGGTAGATGGCGGGCTCGGTGACGGTGCGGTTGCGCCTCAGGCCACCCAGCTGGGGCTCCGCGCTGGCCTTGGGTTCGCTGGTGCTGCGCAGCTTCTTGCTGGGCAGGGACAGCGAGTGGAGGAAGCGGGTTCGGACCAGGCGGCTGGAGGCCAGGAGGGTGAAGGGGCTGCGGTCCTTCAGCGGCTTGGAGCGCATGTACAGGGGCTGGTCCTCCGACAGCTCCGAGCCTTCATACTTCTCATCATCCAGGATGTACAGGCCTGAAACAAACCATCACGGACGTTACAAAGTTACACTCTCAACCCGTAAACGGCCAGGATGTACCTGCCTACTCCTGCAGCAACAAGCACTGCTCCTACTGCACTACAACACAACCCACTGATCAACAACTAAAAAGAAGCTTCTGGGGCCTCCCGGGTAGTCTAGTGGTTACAACGTTTGGCGCTGGCCACTGCGACCGTGCCAAAGTAGGCTCTGGCCGAGAGTGCCACCAGGGGGCGGCAATTGGCTGTTCGCCCCAGGGAAGGGGGAGGGAAGCCGACATGAAGTTTGCTGCATACAGGAGTGGCTCTGGAGTACCGGAGTTACGGTCAACAGCTTGGCAAGTGCCGACTTGGAGGAGACAATACTTCACCTTTGTCACTGCCGGTCACAGGGCTATGGCAGCAAACTCACATTACGAGGGGGGGATTGACATGACAAATAGAGGGTGTAATTGGCTACTAAATTGGGAGAAAATGGGAGAAAATCTGAAACAAATTCTTAAAAAAACGAAAAAACTAAAAGAAGATTCTATTGTAGAAATAGAAAGGTATTTCCATTTCCATTTTCCATTTCCATAATTTTAAGCATTTAGCAGACGCTCTTATCCAGAGCGACTTACAAGATGTGCATTAATACATGGTAGGAACAATTAAACAATTATAGTTCGCGCAAGAGATCCTTGTGGCCTTTGCGGGAATTAAGTCAGCACAAACACGTCGCTAATGCAGTCAGTCTGGGGCACGGCTCACCGGGCTGAGTGGAATCACTCTCGCTGTTGTGCCTGGAGCCGGTGGACTCGGAGGCGAGGCTCAGCGTGCTGGGGGCGGAGGACAGCTCACTGGGCGGTGGCGGCGGCTCCACCTCGTCCCGTGCCACGGGCCACAGCTGGCGGCGGCCGTGCCGCACCGTGTCCCAGCCCTGCAGCTTCAGCAGCTCGCAGCCCTGCTTGGTCTTGGAGATCAGGCCCAGCACGTACAGGCATGTCCTGACAGGGCAGAGGCAAACGTAGACGCAAATCAACCTGGATACTACAGCGCAAAGCTCCCAGTCGCACAGACACTGAGAGGCTAGGCCAGATCACACAAATACACGATATATTATTTTTATTGACAATTCAAGTTCAACTTTATTGTGATATGTATTCAATACAATGAAATGCTTGTACTCTGGCTCTCTCTGCCTTGAACACACAAAGGACACACCATCCCAAAAACAAGACTACAGGCCTACATATACTCTCTACACACTGTACACGATGCACACACGTATACATACGCAACATACAGCACACAATATACATTACTCCTTTTTTTTCTTTGATGACATATTGCATTTATATGGTATGTTATTTGAGAGCACAGTGTTTAGTACTGGGAGTTTTGTGGCTCTGTTGGAGAACGTTTCTGCGTCCTGTCGAGCTCCGACTCTGCTAGGACTTTTTTGACTCATTTGTCATCCACAAATAAGATCATGGAGGAGAAGCCATGAAATTTCAAGGATAAACAGTCTGAGTGACAAGAGGCCCCAAATTTCAAGGGAAAACAGGGGGCCCCACTTTGAGTTAGAACAGCTAAGGGGTCAAAGTCATACCCCTCCTCTATACAGACTTTAAATATAGCTGCAATTTATTGTCCAACAGGGCAGCAGCAGAAGTAGAAGTAACTCTGTAAACCTTCAGGGATTCTATACTAACACTTAATTTTTGTCTTTGCATTAAAAATCTTTTATTCTAGGCCTCCCGCGTGGTCTAGAGGTAAGAGCATTCGACGCTATCCACGGCGACCGGGGTTTGATTCCACCGGTTGCGCCACTTTTGGCTCTGGCCGGGAGAGCCAATATGGGGCGGCAATTGGCTGTCTGCCCCAGGGGGGAGGGAAAAAAGCGAAAGGAAAAACTCGCTGCATGCATGAGTGGTCCTGTGCGTCAGTGATAGGCTTCGGCTTAGGCGGGCACCGGCATGTTGACATGAAAAAAGACAGAGACAGAGAATTGGATACTAAAAAAGTGGTGGAAAATATGGGGGGAAAACAGCCAAAATAATACATAAATTTTTTTATTTTTTATTCTTAAGTCTTAGACTGCTCTATCAGATATAATAACTACAGTGATATGTGATAGATGTGTTTGGGGAAAGGGTGGGGAACGCTTACCCCCGGATGGACAGGACCTCGCAATGCTGGGCGAGGGCCACGATGTCCGGGATCACGTTCTCCTCCTGGAGGAGGTTCAGACCCCAGTTTGAAGAGCCGATGTTACCCTGGAAAGGTCCATTGTCACAAAGGCCACTCGTTAGGTCGCATTCATGTTTTAAATGAGCAAACGGTTCACTCTTTCATCTTCAGATGTAAACAGTTAAGATGGTGTTAAATAGGCATGTGCCCACACCACGCACCGAAACGCACACGTGCAGGTATGCAAGTGTGTCCACACTCATTTATGCACGCACGCACGCGCAGACGCACACACACACAGGGATTCAATCAAATGGCTTTAGACTAAATAAGGACAAATGCAATTCAAACTGACAAGACTAAAGTTTAATCCATATTCAAGCAAATCACCCTTATCCTCATAAGGATCCCACCGTATGCTCATAAGTTAGCTTGAGCTACTGCATAGGAAAACAAATTATATATCAAATAGTCAGTGGTGTCCTGGTACAACTCCTGGTCCAGGCCCTGGTGATCTCAAGTCTGGACTACTGATATTCCTCGTTGGCAGGCCTGCCGGCCTGTGCCATCAAGCCACTGCAACTAGTCCAGAATGCTGCCACACATCTGGTGTTCAATCAACCTAAGTTCACCCATGTCACCCCTCTACTCTCCTCTCTGCACTGGCTCCCCATCACAGCACGCATCAGATTCAAATCACTGGTGCTTGCTTTTCAAGCGGCTAGAGGAACTGCTCCCCCTTACCTCCAGACACTCATCACACCCTACACCCCAGCCAGACCCCTCCGCTCCGCCTCCTCTTGCAAACTAACTGTCCCATCCCTCTGGGCGCCCGGCAGCCGCTCCACGCGGTCTCGCCTCTTCTCTGTCCTGACCCTCCGGTGGTGGAACGACCTTCCGCAATCGGTGAGGACCGCGGAATCACTAGTGATCTTCCACAAGTGACTAAAAACCCACCTTTTCAGACTCCACTACCACTGAATTCTGTACATCTAGCCAATTGTCATCACCACTGCCTACTTTCTCAATACTTCTTGTATATGTATCCCTGCTTACTTTTTAAGAAAAAAGAACAAAGAATTACCTTTTCCTTCCCAGTGTTACAGGCATGGTATGCAGCTGCCTACAATGATGTCTATCACTGTATTACTGCACTAATCTCTTGAGCGAACTACGATTGTTCCTACCATGTATTAATGCATATCTTGTAAGTCGCTCTGAATAAGAGCGTCTGCTAAATGCTTAAAATGTAAATGTGTCCCATACCTGTTAGCCATATTCCGCATCTCTAAATCAATCAATGCCCATGGAACCTCAGGTCTGTCATTAACAAAATATCCTGCTTGCGTGTGAAAATGAATTACACGACTTGTACAACACAAGTGCATTAAAAAAACACCTTTAAACCATGGTAGGTAAAACAACATTTGTTCTTTTTAACACAAATAGCGGGGGTTACATGGCTCTGGCAAGACGTATGAATGAAAAAATGTTTGACAAAATTACAAACTGGTTTCACTGATGTGAAATGCTTGTTTCTTTTTAAAAAAATGCACAGCAACAGATTTACAAAGTGCAATAAGAAAAAACTATTTACAAGACAACCAAAACATTACATATAATTATGTATACTACAAACCATAGGCATCTATTTAACTTTTGTCTGATATATTTTGTCTTTCTAAATAGTTAATTTTTAGTATTTTATATAACTACTTCATTAATTCATTTTTATTATGATTTTTATAAAGTATTTTTTGAAGTAGCAACAACCAATAATGCTGTACTACTGGAGCTGGATAAATCATGCTTTTTTTGCATGTTTATTTTATTTACCCTCCCCCCCTCTCTGGGGGACCACTTAATATAGGACAGTAGAGAAATTAATTTACAGTGGTGAATGTTCAGCTGACCCCTTCCCACACCGTGTTTATGAATGAATGAATGAATATTGGATTTACATAGCGCTTAATTTCAAGGGAACTCAAAGTGCTTACAACGATAGGGGCAACTCACCTCAACCACCACCAATGTGTAGCACCACCTGGGTGAACGTGACTGCAACCATAGTGTGCCAGTACTAACTCACTACACATCATATACACAGTGGAGAGGCGAGGAGGGAGGGAATGAATGAATTCCATATATGTGTATGTGTATGTGTATATATATATATTGATCCATGTATAAATATTATATATTTAATATTACGCTGACCCCTTCCAACCCTATGTTTAACATTACGCTGGTTCCTGAAGCCACACCTGATTAATCACAGAAGCTTTGCTCTGGTTTGTTTGCATTGCATATGTCCATACGATGAGCCACAGGCCTATTTTAACAGCATAAAACAATAAGAATTATGAAGGAAATGAAACACCATTCAGTAGGCCAACAACTAAAACAATATTCCTTTTGAAATGAAAAGGGTTGTCCGGCAGCAGAGGACAAAAAAAAAAGAAAAAAAAGAAAAGAAAAAAAAGATTTCACCAAAAACTCAGATGCTTAGCGAATTCAAGAGACCACGCTATTGTCGGCTGAGGTAACCCTAGGCTATACAAAATGTAACAAAAATGTTTTTGTCGTTGTAAATTGTTTATTTTGTGAAATAATGCTATATATTTTATAAAACCAACAAGGTTTTAAGTGTTGTTTCAAAGCAATATTATTACACTCACCAGAGTTTGTGCTATCGGATAACTTCACTGTGCTGTGATACATAATCGTTAATTTGATGCTTGATCGATCAAATTCTTAACAGCGATTAATCGATCATCGATTAATCATTAACATCCCCTAATACATACATACATACATACATACATACATACAGACAAACATACATTAACACAAACACACAAGATACTGACCAGGGCCCACAACGCAGCCTTCAGCTGTTTGATGCCCTCCCACTTGTCCAGCATTGGGGAGCGTACGGTGTAGCTGAGGTCAGGAACCACACTCTGGGGAAAGAATGAGAGAGGAAAAGAAAGATGGGACAGAGAGAAACAAGAAAAACAGGCTGGAGCTGGATAAATCCAGCCGTCACAGGCAGACCTGGCAGCCCAGAGAGGACGGGCTGGTCATAGACGAGCCGTCACAGGCAGACCTGTTGTTTTTATTAATGATACAATTTGGACCAAAGTTATGTAGAGGTTTCTGTTCACTGTGCACTGTGACCAAGACATAAAAGTGAAAGGTGTCCACAGCCAGGAGCACATACCTGGGCCTCCAGCAGGTGGCAGCCTGTCTTGTCATGGACCAGCTGTCCGTACAAATGCACGGGAAGATAAACATTTGGCCGTTGTAACCTGCAACACAGACCAGAGCCACTGGCAATTAGCTGAAGTGCGTTGTTTAAAGCAGTTGTTCCCAAACTTCCTTAGCCCCGCTCAACAAGCACTCTGTAAACCCCTTATTTCAAATAAGACCAAACATGGAATTCAAAGGTTTTTAACGTGTGTCAAAACAACTGCATGTAAAATGCACTTAACTTCCAGGCTTCTCTGTTTCTTACATTTGTCTCACGACCCTCCACAACCCCCCTAACTATGCGGTAGGTGTTGACCTGCAGTTTGAGAACCACTGGTTTAGAGGAAACCATGAGTTATTCCGCGAGTACAAAAAATTCCCTTGGCAAATGACATCCGGCATGGCATGTGTCCGTTTGCAACATCTGCTACACATTGTACAGCTGTTTGTTTTCAGCTTATCACAGAAAACATGGGTGAATCAACGCATCGAATCAGGTCGGCACAGTGAAGTGTGAAATGCTATCGGCCATCTTTTATTTCCAGTATCATAGACCGAGGTGAGCCGTAGCTAAAACATACATTAATGAACGGTAATTGGTGTACGTGTGTCAGCCGCGTGGATGATTCTCAAAAGGGACAAAAAAGCACAGCCAAGCGGAGGACTGCCCCCTCTTTTCTCACGTGGAGAGAAAGAGCTCAACATGATGCAATGCAACAAATGAAACATCCGCCCCGAGATGTGTCACAGCCAAGCGTCCAGCTTATTTACAAATGAGCACATTAAAACATGCTCAGCACATAGAAAGGATTGACTACAGCATAGGTATGCTGGGGCGACATAAAAACTGTGAAAGTGTACCATGTATGAGCAGCAGTTTTCCTTTCCAGAGAGACAGAGAGCTACACAGGACAACGCTAAGTGCCCTATAAATGCTTAACCAGGGTGAAAATCTGTTGGCAATTAAGTCCTCTAAGGAAGCGGTCCCCAAAGACCATTTTTCCATGGAAAAATAAAATAAATGAGACACAGACGGAAGTGGTCATTTTTCAAAATAAAACACCCTGCAGACTGCAATAGTCAATAACATGGGAATAAAATTTAAATTAAAACGTTTTTATTATTTCTGTGCGGCCCGGTACCAAATGCCTCACGGACCGGTACCGGTGGTAGGGGACCGCTGCTCTAGGGCAGTGTTTCTCAGTCCATTGCTACAGGGCACACTGCCCTGCATGTTTTCATACCAACCACCACTTAATCCTTCTCAAGTGATCATTAACAGACGACTAATGCAGATGATAGGTTGGCAGCGGAGGTTGGTATGAAAACATGTAGAGCAGTGTGCCCTGTAGGAATGGATTAAGAAACACTGCTCTAGGGTGCAGCCTGGGAGAATCAAGATACTGCTATAAAAGGACCTTTGGTTGCTTCGCCGCACGTAGTTGTCCCCATCGACGGGCTTGCGGTATGTGGTGAGCGCTTCGTTCAGCTGTTCCTCGATCAGCTCCACATACTTCAGGTTGTACTCCTGCAGAGAGAGGTGAGGACTGACCATCATCAACATGCCCCCATACAGGCTAAGAGTCAGAATAGAGAACAGGAGAATGGAAAACGATGTATTCACAAACATGGAGCAATTCGCACGGGGTGTGGGGCCCTGTCTGGTGGTGACATTTGTCGTTTCCAGCTGTGTTCCCACGAGAAGACCCTTCACATTCATTCATCAAACGGAGGCGAAAGTAGACCACTTCAAACGTCACCCCAAAAAGGCTGGGAAGACTTACTTTCTGCCATCTCTCCAGCTGCTTGGTGACATAGCCCCTTTCGTTGAGGTAGGAGAAGCCCTTAGGAATGGAGAGGAACCTACGAGAACGACACATTTGGGTAAATTGAAATAGGGCCTCATGTACCCCATAAGAGAGGCTTAGTTCTGTTAAGTCCAAGGAGTAAGCACTCAACGAAAACACAAAAATGATTCGGAGAAATCTGCAGCTCTCTACGCTTTCAGCTTATAAACGATACTAAATAGCAGCGCTATTACATATACTATAATAGTAATTAGTTATGTGGTTCTGTGTGGCTCAGTAGGTAGAGCATGGCAACGCTTAGGTTGTGGGTTCAATTCCCACTGAGACCACATATACTGAAAAATGTATGCATTCAATACTGTAAGTCGCTTTGGATAATATATGGATGGCATATATATATAATGATTATATCCTCTCATCTGAAAGGCGGGGTCTCTGTCTCTGTCTGTGATTGGTCTAAAGAGACGACCGCCCTCTAGTTCTCCATCCAAGTGCTAGTCAGGCCCTGCCCTGATTTGCTTCAGCTCCCAGGGACTCTTTAAGAAGCTGGAGGATGTGATCTCAATGCTGTGGACTATTATCAATACACCCCGTTGCATTAGAGCAGCAGGTTTCAGATTCTGTGCAGTTTCCCGTTCTAGCAATGGTAACAATGGTATAACGCATCTTCGTGAGACGCAGGGCTGATAGGGGACAAACGTTAATTTATTAATTTATTTGAAAGGGACAGAGCACATTGATAACATTTCTGTAAATGTTGAGTTAATTTTCATCTGCAGTCCCTGGGCAGGCTGCTAGTTAAAAATAAACAAATACATGTACATACAACCATTAAAATAATTGAAAATACAATCTACATATAGTAGGCAGAAAGACAGACTTTTCCTGCACCATATACAAACACAAACACAAGCACAACACTGTACACACACAAGAAGCTGACAATGCATAGCAACTCCTAGCAGGATAAAAACCCAACAATTTAGGTTGATTAGATTATTTTAGATTAGGAACTCAAGATGTCGGGAAAGAATGTAACAACCCCCCCCATCCTGTGGACTCACCGTAGGAGAAGCAGGACCCCCTTGTCACCGAGGTGGGTCAGTGCTGGCTTCATCTGGATAAGAGCATGGAGGTTCGTCTGGTGGAAGACAGAACAGCAAGACGTGCTGAGGGGCATGAGAGACCATGCACGTGTGACTGCTACGGCGTACGGCACGCCATAAACAGCAGAGAGTCATGACAAACTGTGACGAGAACAGACGTCAAGTGTCTATTTGATTGTCTGATGAAAGTCATGCGTTAAAACCGCTCATATAAAACAGCAGTGCATCTCCTTGGCTGTAGCTGTAGCTATATCATGCCTGTAGAATCTCCTAACAAGGCTCTTCCACGGCAGCCTCACTTGTCAGGCTCACAACCTTACGGTACTAAGAGCCTTACCAGGTTGACGCTCCGATGTGAGATAAGTCCAATGGTCAGTTCTTCGGAAGAATCGTGGTCTCAAACTGGCGCTCCCAATGTGATTCAAGCCAACTCACCGTTGACCTCTAATGTAACCTGGGCTAAAACTTGGGAGGAACCAATAAGATTGCAAGCGACAAATCTCATAACCTGTAACTTCCCTTTCCAGATGCTGTAGAGCAGTGGTTTGAAATGGGTGGGTCAGGAGCCACTAGTGTGGGTCACGGGAGGGGTTGAGTTGCATAAAACACTTTCACTGACATTCACATCTTGTAAGTCGCTCTGGATAAGAGCATCTGCTAAATGCTTCAAATGTCAAATGTACATTCACATCAGTAAAGTTAGTTACATTGCACATGCAGTTGTTTTGACAAGTTATTAAACATGCCATTTCCGTATTTGAGTATTTAAACATGCCGTCTGTCAGGCATTACATTTTAATAAGGGGTGGGCCACAGAAATAGGGTCACGGCTCAGAAGGCTTGGGCACTGCTGCCGTAGAGAGACAGTGCCCCCTGATTGGTTGAAACTGGGTGCTCACCTTATCCTCACAGGCTTCGTCCAGGATGTCCAAGGCCTCCATGGAGACGGCCTTGTTGCGGTCGTGCAGCTGCGTGACGAGCAGCTCGATGCCCCAGTTGCCGAAGAACTCCACATTGGCGCGAAGGAGAACCCGCAAGTGTTTGGTGGCGTACAGCCGGCAGTTCTGCAAGCGGCCAAGGCGGAGGGGTGAGTGCAGTGAAGGGTTCGCGCTCACAGTAAAGAGGGATTGCCAAGCGGGTGAGGACCTTGCTGTATGCGAGATGTTCCACCTGAAGCACCCCATAAACACACACTGCGAACTGTGGACATGGGTGATATGTGCTTCCACTGATCGTTAGATTTCACCTTTTCAATTGTCGTGGAAATGAAAACTCAGCAGGATCAGAGAGAATTCCTTTAAACAGTATTAAAGCTTTAATTACGAGCAGCTGCACGGAGACCCGTGTCACGCAGGACAGCGAACCTCCCGCCTTCAAATTCAAATGGATATTTATATCCAACACAACGGAAGGGAGGGAACAATCACAAGGGGAAGTAACAGGGCGTTAACTTACAGGTAAATGGAGCTATGGGCTAACATGAAGATATAACAGGTTGTTAGAACAGCCCTCCCAGGGTCTTAAACCAATGGGAAGGAGGTTTCCTGCCGTAGGGGAAACGTTACAAACGAACAAATGTTCCTTTGAAGTTGTGGCGCGAAAAGCCTTTTGTCTCTGACTTCTGTGTCACACTGAATTAATTAGTGTCTACCATCCACCCCTGTGGATGTGGTCTAACATCCCAACTCGATACAAATTTCCACACAATGCATGACTTCATCCCGAGATTACTGGCATTACTTTCAACCTTATGGTAATAAAAGATGTGACTGAAAGACAAAATCTTGAAATAAAATGTGGTGCTAGCTAGACAAATATGAGAATAATTATTGATATTTTTATTGAAAGAATGTTGGAATGGTTGGCAGTCTGGACACAGTGACAGCATCTGCTAGGAAATGAGGTTAAGAGGAGCGAGAGCAGGGCCAGTCACTGTACTGGGTTATTGTTCATTTCATAGCTCTAGTTATATGATCCTTGACCAGGCAGGAGTGCCTAGCATCAAGAATCTAGGTTCTATTTAAAGAGTAGTGAATAACCGTACAATACTCCTCAGCCACGTCACAGGTGATGTTGGTTCCTAGTTAACTTCAATTAACAAGGGAGCCCTTCTGTTGTAACAATTAAGGCAACGTTATGGTCATTTCTAATCAACAGAAGGCACTATCTTACGTCGGTGGCAGCAGTGAGGATCTTGGAGAGGATGACCCGAGCCAGCCCATCACGGCTGTAGTCCAGTGTGGACATGGTCAGCTTTAGAAGGTGGTCCTGGTTCTTCAGGGAGCACAGGTTCAACAGGCTAGCAGGGACACAGAAAGCGGTGGATGGTGCTTACACAGGCGCCGATCACAGAGGCAGTACCATGCTATAGCTACATTGCGTGAATCTTAAAAACTCTTCAAATCATGTTATGCTGACTCTCATTTCTTGATGAGTCTTGCCATCGGTCATATGCTGCTTCTGGCCTACCTGTTGAAACCCCTCACTTATCCTACAGTTAAAATAGTACATAGTAGTATAATCATTTAATATAATATAATATATTATAATACTACACAGGATAACAATTATCAATTGAATCACCAGATTCGTTGATAGGCAGAGCAATCTGGTAGATGATTTGAAAATATACAACTCTCAATTCAATTAAAATAAGCTGATTTATGAAGTTACAGCAGTTAGACAAAAACAAAATATTCAATGCCAAATCTAGAGACAAAGGCTTACTACCTTAACACACATTAAATCCTAGACATAAAAATGACATGTAACAATCACAAAAGGGATGAAATGGAAGACCATTGATTGGTAAAGCGCAACCATCACAGAATCGTCACACTAAATCTCAGACTGGCTCAGACAGAACCGCTATGTTTGATTATTAGCTATGCACTTTGATTATTAGTTTTATTCGAAGAGTATTATATAGAGTTTGGCATTATTGTCAGGTTTGCGTGATTCTGCGAGTTAGGTTTGTGTAACAAAAACTGAAATAAACACATTTTCTTTGAAAAGACAAAGTATAGTATTGTCATTTTCATGTCCATTAACGCAATTAGAATATAGATTTTCATAGTACATTTTAATTTGTCACATAAATAGATTTTTGGAAAGATATAGGAATCACTTCGATGCATTACGATGCTCGAGTTAAACCCAGGCCTTTGAAACAGGCCCATGCATGATTCATTTAGGATTTAGGGGAGGACCAGTGGATTGTGGTGTGTGACATAGTACAATATTGACCACGCTGGCACCAAGCCTTCATACGTGCCCAGGTTTCATTCAAGGAGTAATAAAACCTGTAAGTGGTGACACCAGGGAAGCCCAGGGCAATCAGTGTGTCAAGATGGAGATGGAGATTTAGGTTAGGCCAGGCTACATGCTGTTTGCCTGCACGGGATCATAAAATGCATAGACCTCCCTGACAGTATTGAGATGAACAGAAATCATAAAAAACATCACCTGCAGTCCACATATCACCTTCACGCTTGGAACTTGCAATGAAATAAATAGATATATTTAAAAACGACGTGACTGCTTTCATATCTGTGTATATAAAACAATGTTCCTCACATGAGGAACTTGAGGTAAAGTGGCTCAGGTCCGGCTGGGAGTAAAGAACATGGCTTTAGGTGTTAAAAGACGAGACAGAAGTGTCCTCCAGCAGCTTGGCCCTTGAGAAGGTAAGGGTGAGGGGCTGAAGGTTAAAGGCTGAGGCTCACCACTGGAAGACCCCGCACTTCTCCAGCATCTTGACGCCGTGGGGGTTGGCGGAGAGCGTGCCCAGGAACAGGAAGTAGTGCTGGCTGAGCGTGGTGAGCAGCCCGTTGCTCTGCTTGAGGCCGGAGGAAGAGGAGAGCCACTGCACCACGTCCTTCACCAGCTCCTCCAGGTACACCTGGCCTTCCTGAGGGGGGGCAGCAAGGAGGGCCGGATCAGCAGTGGGCGGGGGACACCACGGCGGTGGAGGTGGATAATGCGTATGAAGGCAGACCTTCTACATTATAATTATCATTGACTTATTGGCCACTTGGCCTTAACCCCCTGAGGTCGACGGGAGCGGCGCCGCTCCCAGCAGCAATAAAAGTATATTACTATTTCTAACGTCGCAAGATTTTATCATACACACGCTGCAAAAACATTGACAGAAACCTTAGAATCGTGACTTTCAGATTTGAGCACTGGCAAATAATATGAGATTTTTTAAATTCGGTTAATTAGACCAAAAGTAAACCTTGCCTTTTACTCTGTTTTTACCTGTTAGTACCGTCCCCTTCTATTGACATGGTAACTAGGTGCTCGTCTCGAGGGAGGGCGTGGGGCCATGTGTGAAATCGCAGCGTAAACAATGTCCCGACATTATATCGCATCTTTGTCTGTGTTTACGGTTTGCGATCTGCCAGCAACAGACGGTGTATGCTGATATTTATTTTATTTCCAAATATATGAATTCCGCGTCTTGTGACGCTATACGGAATCATTGCGAACTACTGCGAATAATTAACAGGAGGATATTTAACCAGCTGGCATTCTGTTTCGGCGCTTGGACATTATCTAGATTAATGTTTCTTGCCTCTCGAGAACTTGTTTGTTCGTGTGCTTGTTGTTGTTTAGATTCCCAGCGTTTAGTTTATACCACGTTTTTGATACGTGGATTTACCTGTTTACTTTGATTTGTTTGTTCCTGTTCGTTGGTTTTGTTTTGTTTGTCTTTCCGTGTCTTCGCAGACACGGATTTTGCTTTCGTTTTCCGACAGGCGTTTAACGATAAATATCTTAAACCCAGAAAACGGGCTACTTTTGATCATGTGCCTGTGTCCACTGCCAAACACTCTGGATGTTGGCAAATTGGCTTCTGTTGGTTGCAATAAATGTGTACTCTGCAAGATGTCGGAAACAGCGGTTTGTGACGTTCCCTTGTGTCTACAGTTGACCAGAAACTGTTTTGAGAAGTGGCACCAAAGACTGTGAAAGAACAGATTGTCTCACCATGTTTTAATTTGGAATGTTTTGTATATAGTTTGTTTTCAATGAATCTTCCCAAATGAAAAAAAAAAACTTTCTGCATGGCTCACTGACTATTGCTTACTCTGATGGCTTTTCTCTTTGTCTGACGGCCTTTGAGAGAGAGATGGCCCATCTGACAGATTTTACAGGTGTGGACAAGCCTCAGGTGTGGATCATGAATATTCTTGAAATTAGCATATAGCCCTCCCACAGCCTGAAATAAATGTGACCAGTTCTGATAAAAACAGGTTTTTAGCTATTTAGATCTCAGATGTGCTAAACTATTTTCACACCCTTACATAAACAAGACCTTGATGAACAAACGCATATTGGCAAAACAATTCGTCACTATAGTTTAGTGTGTGCTTTCACAACTTTTGTGACGGCAGAAAAATTTACTCTTTATAACTTGTGTGTTTGTAGATCTATTTACAAGCTGCATATGATACTGACCAAACTATTGATGGCATATACATGTAGCTGTGATTGTCCTTCAAATAAAAATATCAAACACTTTGGAGTAAGTGTGTGTTAAGTTGATGAAATTGAGATAAATATCAGACCATGCCAAAATCAAAAACCTCCTCTAAGCTTAGCACGGACCTCAGAGGGTTAACCAGGGAAGCCGACATGATGTTCGCTGCGCATAAGAGTGGCCCTGTAGTACCGGGTTACGGTCAACGGCTTGGCGAGTGCCGTCTCAGAGGAGGCGTTACTTCGCCTTCGTCACTACCGGTCGCAGGACTATGGCAGTGAACTCACATTACTAGGGAGGGAAAAATAAAAATAATAAAGAAAAGGCCAAAGCCAAAGTCCAAAGACAGCAGGTCACAAAAAAGCAGTTCTAACAATCGGAAAGTTATTTTACAAAAAATAAAAAATGTATGTCCTAATGAGATCCATATCACTGCTGATTGTATGATTTGTTATTAACAAACTAAGGTTTACAGAAACAAAATTAGAGTAGCCTATTACAATTACAATAAAGGATTCAAATTCTGAAAATTGGTGTCACTTTCAAAGTAACAAACACTTCAGAGTTCCACACGACCTCCTCCCCCAATGCGTGGGCGTCTCTGAGGGTGTACTGTAGCAGCGTGGCGTAGCGATCCCTCACCTCATCAGACTCCAGCAGGAACTGGATGAACTGGCAGCCCACACCAGTGAGGTGCTTGGCTTTGCTGTGGTCCAGGTCCAGGCTGGAAAAGAGCTTACTGCTGGGCTTGTAGAAGAACAGCAGCCTACGCACAAACCTGGGACAGACAGCCACATCTCACACATAAGCACTGTTTCCAGGTGATTTTATTTAACTATTACATTTTTTTTACTTGACAACTTGTAATATAAGATTGGTGAATCGGCGGTGTAGTATAAGTGTCAGGGAACTGGGCTAGTAAGGCAAAGGTTACAGGTTCGATTCCCAGGTGGGACACGTATCCTTGAGCAAGGTACTTAACCTGAATTGCTTCAGTGAATATCCGGCTGTAATAATGGACTGTATGTAAAGAAATGTAAACTGTGTAAGTCGCTCTGGATAAGAGTGTCTGCTAAATGCCTGTGATGTAATAATGCAAGGCAATGAATCAGTGCAGTCACAGCACAGCCCTGTGGCAAATGTGGACACAAAGATGGCAGGTCTCATGATTATATAGATTGAGGTCACATGATTGGAAAGGTAGTTCACCGAGTGCCCAGCTCGAAAACTCTCTCCACAAAGATCCAAAGCATTCTACTGAACTGACAGCAGCTTGTCAGTCCTTGGCTTTGCTTTCAACAACATGCTCAGTTTTTAAATGCAGTTTGCCTGCATGCACCAGTTGTGTAAGCTGTGTAGCCCTCCGTGGATGCATGCGCCAGTCTGCTGTTCCAAACTGACCGGGGGATGTTGCAGTGGTGAGGTGGGCCTACAATTACGGTAGGCCACTGCAAAACGAGAACTTTTAGAGAACACGTCTTACTTGTGTATCTGCTCGTCTTTGTTGCTCCGCAGGTTCACGTTAGGCCACTATAAAAAAGATTGAAAACAGGTAGGGTCATACACCTGATGAAAGTAAGGGTAAGAGCAAGAGAGCACAGAGGTCACCAGTCAATTAAAACTCTAGAAGGACAAAATTAATGTTGGAGTGTTGCAGGTTTCTGTAGGTTCACATGCATTACACCAGGTGATTTCAAATCTCCCTCTCATCTGAAGAAGTGAGCTAATTAGTGAAATCACCTGGTGTATACCTTATGAAAAAAACCTGTCACTGATGAATTGAAAATCCATAGAAGGACAAAATTAATGTTGGAGTTGAGTTGTTCTGTGGGTTCACATTGGCCCACTATTTAAAATAAAAACAACAAAAGTTTTATATACCTTATGAAAGTCACTGATGAATTCAAAATCCATAGAGAGAAACTGTGTTATCTGCTTTTGATTGTGGACTAATATGAATACTTTGTACTGTATGGGAGGGCAGTAGTAGTGCCTACCTTCAATATGGTAGAAATAAGAACCCAGTTCCAGTCCAGGTTTTGCTTGTGGTTGAGGATGTGACTGTCCCTCAAGTTTGTCATAAGTGCTTCTTCTGATTCCTAGAAAGAGCACGAAAGGTACAAAAGTGCAAAAGTTCGAAGCAATGTTAGAGAGGCAATGGTCTGCGGAGCTTGATTAACATTCCATTATGCCAATCTTAGAAAACATTTGTCACTCATTTCAACCTAAAAGCCTGATTTGTGAGATTAGCTATGAATCACTCTCAACTGCAGATGCTCTCTAGAGCAGTGGACCCCCAGCCAGTCCATGTATTTGTTAAATTCCACCACCAGCACACCTGCTTCAACTCATTACTACTTAACGAGCATTGATTAGTTGAATCAGGTGTGCTGGTGGTGGAATTTAACAAATACATGCACTGGCTGGGGGTCCCCAAGGAGAGGTTTGAGAACCACTGCTCTAGAGCATCTGGAAAGCGAAGATACAGTTTGCGAGACAATTTTCCTGCCATCTGATTGGTTGTACCAAGTTTTGGCCAGTGTTATGTTATAGGCCATTAGTTGAGTTGGCTTGAAACACAATGGAGCCCCACCGACAAAGATCACTTGTCGGAAGAAGTAACTGACCCTTTGTTTATTAGGAAAACACAGGGATGGACCTATCTCACACCAGTGTCAATTTGGTCAGGCTCAGAGTACCGTAAGGTTATGAGCCTGAAAAGTGAGGCTAGCTCTACATAATAACACATAATAATATACAAAGCCATACGCAACTCAAACTTAAAATATATTTCACAGCTGGCCTAGTGGTTACGACGTTCGACGCTGGCCACTGTGACCGGGGTTTGATTCCACCGGCCGCACCAGTGTCAGCTCTGACCAGGAGTACCACTAACGGGCGGGAATTGGCTGTCCGCCCCTTGGAGGGGGAGGGAAGCTGACATGAGTTCGCTGCGTATAGGAGAGGCTCTGAGTTACAGTCGACAGATTAGCGAGTGCCGGCTCGGAGGAGGCGGTACTTCACCTTTGTCACTGCCGGACTCAGGGCTACGGCAGAGAACTCATAATACAAGGGAGGGATTGACATGAAAAGAGAGGGTGTAATTGGCTATTAAATTGGGAAAAAATCTGAAACAAAATCTTAATATATATATATATATATTTCACAGCTTAATCCAGCTAGTTGCATATATGACACTGATGTTTCAAACACTCGTGGGTCAGCCACTTCTCATGTCTTTACAGACAGGACTGTGAACGGTGCCGCACCTTAATGATGTAGATGTCCCTGTGTGCGCGGAGGGGCTGGTCCCTGCAGCAGTGCGTGGCGGCGGACTTGCGGAGGATCTGGTCCAGGTACAGGCTGCTGGCTTTGGGGCCGCGCTTCTTCTTCTCGTGAAAGTGCTTCAGGTAGTTCACGGCCGCACTCGCCCGTCTGAACCGCAAACAGCGATTGTGACATTAGTGATTTCCAGGACAAAAAAAGGCCTCCATTTCCAAACAGCTATTTATTGGTCTCCTTGTACATAAGAAACACAAGAATTCATAATGATGAGAACGGGCTATTCAGCCCATCTAGGCTCGTCATGTCCTAATCTAAAGAGTATCTAGTACTGCATCTAGCCTGGACATGAATAGCCCAAGTGTTTCTGGCTCCACAATCCGACCTGGCAAACTGTTCCAGGCGTTGACATGAGGAAAAACGATTTAATATGCCAAAAAATAAACAAAATAAAAATTGTTCACTCGACTAATTTGTGGTTTAATCGCTCCGATTAATATGTTAATTCTTGCAGCCCTAATTTTTATTAGTCAACTATATAAAGGTCTATACCAACATTCACATTGATTAATGTAGTATACCATATTTAAGACCATTATGTACAACTGACACATCATATACATATAGCATAATTAATAATAAGGTGCTGGCAAATACCTTCGCAACTAAAGCCTGGAAGATTAGAAATAATCAGTATAATCTGGCTGTTCAACTGATTCAATGTTCAACATAAAATACAATAATTGGTACAAAATTTTAATCACTTATGTACAAAGATCTATTTTTTTATGTTTAAGTAAATTGCTGCACTTAATAAAACTGTTTATTTGGAAACCTCAAGGATCATACTATTCAAAAGCCTTCGCAAAGCTGAGACATTTACATGAAGAGTGGGAAAAGTTGTCTTAACTTTCACGAATTTGTACGCAAGGTTTCCGACAAGTTAAACTAAAGGATATGGTATGAATCTGAGCAAACATGGTGGGTCGAATTAATTGAACAACTCTTTATAAAGTCTGACTACAGATTTGCAAAGTCCTGTCAATAATTAGTAAATATTTTTTTCCATTGTTAATTGTGAACAACTTTGACCAGTAGGTGGCAACATTCCCACTCAGAGCCCTTAGTTACAGCAGTGGGGACACAAGGATGTGAAACAGCAAAATTTCAGTCTCAAAACTCACCACATTGGCATATGATGGGAGTGGATCTATTAAATGGTCTCAAACTACAATATGCTCAACGGGAATATTGAGGAAAAATATGGTCCAAACACACACACTAACTCCTATGTAATATGGCACGCAAATACAGAGCGAGAAAACTCACAATCACTCCCATACAGTATATATGTGTTCCAGAAAAACAGGAAGAGTTGACAAAGCCAAAAAAGCAGGGGAATTCAAGCCAAAGCACCGCGGCACTCTTACTCGACCTATGTCATGACAGGGCTTTCCAACACACGGCTTTGTAAAATGGTACCGTACTTGTACGTTTAGTTTCACGCTCACCATTTGGCAGGTCAGTGCGGTAGGTTTCTGAGGATTACAACATTTTCTCAAACAGCCTAAAATATCGTAGTTAGAAGCGTGTTATACATACTGTACGTGTCCAGTTGTGTTTACTTCAATGTTTTGATTCTCCTGGTGATCTATGTTTAATCTATAATACTATATCCCTTGCTTGTAATGTTGTTTATATAAGGTACTGAGGAGAGGTGGACACTCACAGTCGTGTTTGTGTGTGTTTATATAAGGTACTGAGGAGGGGTGGACACTCAGTCGTGTTTGTGTGTGTTTATATAAGGTTCTGAGGTTGGGTGGACACTCACAGTCGTGTTCGTGTGTGTCTATATAAGGTACTGAGGAGAGGTGGACACTCAGTCGTGTTTGTGTGTGTTTATATAAGGTACTGAGGAGGGTGGACACTCAGTCGTGTTTGTGTGTGTTTATATAAGGTACTGAGGAGGGTGGACACTCACAGTCGTGTTCGTGTGTGTTTATATATGGTACTGAGGAGGGGTGGACACTCACAGTCGTGTTTGTGTGTGTTTATATAAGGTACTGAGGAGGGGTGGACACTCAGTCGTGTTTGTGTGTGTTTATATAAGGTACTGAGGAGGGGTGGACACTCACAGTCGTGTTTGTGTGTGTTTATATAAGGTAGTGAGGAGGGGTGGACACTCACAGTCGTGTTCGTGTGTGTTTATATGAAGTACTGAGGAGAGGTGGACACTCAGTCGTGTTCGTGTGTGTTCATATAAGGTACTGAGGAGGGGTGGGACACTCACAGTCGTTTCTCTGGTGAGATGTCGAAGGAGGCGGCCATGTTCATGAGCGTGGGCAGGCAGTGCAGGTGGTGGCTGTGGGAGTGTGGGAGGATTGTGTTGGCCTTGGACGGTGAAAGGAGGGAAATGGACACAGACAATAAAAAAGGGTTAACGACCACACGCAGCGACAACAGCAGTGTCGATAACAATTTGGAGTGGCGAAGGTGGCTCAACAACCTACAGGTAACTGGCCAAAATAAAGGAAACACCAACATAAAGTGTCTTAATAGGACATTGGGTATCTGGAACTCTATTGGAGGGATCCAACACCATTCTTCCATGAGAAATACCATAATTTGGTGTTTTGTTGATTGTGGTGGAAAACGTTGCCTGAGGCCCCACTCCAGAATCTCCCATAGGTGTTCAACTGGGTTGAGATCTGGTGACTGAGATGTCCGTGGCATAGGGTTTACATCGTTTTCATGCTCATCAAACCATTCAGTGACCACTCGTGCCCTGTGGATGGGGGCACTGTTACCCTCAGGGATACCACTCCCATCAGGATAGAAATGTTTCACGACAGGATGAAGGTGATCACTCAGAATGGCTTTGTATTTATTGGTGTTTACCTTGCCCTCTAAGGGGTTGAGTGGACCTAAACCAGCCACCAGAACCCTTCATTTACTCAAGTGTTTCCTTCATTGTGGCAGCTACCTGTAGTAGCTGACAACCAAAAATAAAAAGCTCAATCAGACACCTTATATCACAAATAATAAAGCTCTATACCCAAAGCAAATGCTCACTGTATTGCGCAAAAGTGTGCAGAAGAAATCAACTGACACAAGACTGCATTGAACTGGGACCGCACTACTGCAAGTTTCCACAATTCTGGTTGTAACCTGCTTTATGCTCAAATCGGTAGGAATGTTTAGAAATATGTCAAAAAAAGAGCACGTTCACTGTAACTAGCGGTGTGTGAATAATGCTGCATTTGAACCCACCTCAACCCCGCTCTCACGCCCCACCAGTGTGTACCGATCCAGTCTGCGAACCGCTGGTCTATGGCATGCCCTGACAAACTCTTATTAAATAGACTTGGCAACAAGGACGGTAAAAAATGGCAGCAGCAATAAGAGTGATACCATGTGCAGGAGTTCTCCCACGAGGATAGTGGCCCTCACGGAGATGTGGTCCTCGCTGCTGGTGATCACCTCCACAAGACCCTGGGGCGAGAGAAGACGGCACTCATTCTTTCATTTTGTTTCCGATTTTTCTCAGTTTTTCTCCCTCTATCAAAATAAATAGCCTCTATTTATTTTGATTAACCCTCCCCTCCCCTCGTCGCCCGTGTC
Organism: Aldrovandia affinis; assembly: GCA_029706075.1. Taxonomy (NCBI): domain Eukaryota; kingdom Metazoa; phylum Chordata; class Actinopteri; order Notacanthiformes; family Halosauridae; genus Aldrovandia; species Aldrovandia affinis. The sequence continues at coordinate 352,452 of JAINUG010000127.1, read as the reverse complement.
TAAGGGGCAAGGTACTCTCTGAGGCCGGCGATGGTCCGCCTCCTTCGAGACGGAACTCACGACCCCGTTTCTGGAGACACCCTTACGTGCTTCACTGCGATTTCATGCCGACCGCCCTCCCCCGTTCCCCAGGAGTGGATAGCACCCCGATCGGGGGTAACGGCCAGGGCCGGTCTGGCATAGAAGGGTTTTGAACTGCGTCCCTGATAGGCAGCTCACACTCGTACAGGACCAGCCAAACACGGGTGCGTTAGACCGCTACGTCAGCCAACACAACACACAACTTTGACACAAAACAAGGGGAGACATTTTATAGTGAAGAAATAGGAAACAATAAACATTTGAAATTGGTAAGGTATTCCGAGGTTGGCAGGAGAACCGGAACAGAACTTATGCGAAGACCTGACTCGTTGCGTTACCTACTTTGTCCTGGAATTAGAGTGCAGAGAAAGAACTGAAAAGACAAGCGAACCGACTAGTTCTATCACTAGTTCTGGGTTACACGCACGCAACGACAGATGTGGCCGCGTCTCCTACCTCCAAAAGTCCGCTGCTGATGAAGGCCGACAGCACCAAGGCCAGGTAGTTGTCCATCAAGTCAGGTCTGAAGAATCATTTGGAAAAAATGCACAAAGGCAAAAACAAAGAATTCAAGGTAAGCTCTCATTTAACTTCGAACAGAGTGGAGTGGCCTAACACCAGATGGAAAAACATTCAAATTCTTATATTATGAAGTGAAAGTATGTAACTTGAAAAGGGATAAAGGTTTGCATACCAGGTAATTATTGAAAAACTTTATTTATATCAAATTTATATCAGCTCAAAGTGCTTTTACATTTAATCAAAAGAATAGAGAAAAATAACTAAATAATAATAATAAAATAAATACATTTAACGCAATTTAAGTCTACATTTTTTTTTTTAGACTGAGGCCTTCCTCAGTGTATTTTAAAAACAGTGAAAGTTGAGTGAAAGTAAACCATTAAACCCTTTCTGGTCCCTCTAGCCACTCTTACCTCGACCGTGCTCGATGCGGAAGGATAATTTTTGCCTCTGCAGCTACAAACCCGTCTGACAGCCTCCAGCTGTCCTGGAACCTGCTGGGGTCTATAAGGGGAAACAAGCAACTGGTATTACCGCGTAAGTAACACAAGTGGTGAGAAACAAAGATTATCATCATGTCCAGGAAAAGTTCAATCAGACTTTTGGGAGATCACTTGGTAGAAGTGGTGAAAAAACATTGTAGGGATGAATAAATATGGTGGCTTTCCTCACCGACGCTGATAAGGGCTTCAATAAAATCCTGAGTGACGACAGGAACAGGGAGCCGGAAAATATCGTACATAACCTCTAGCAATCCTTTCTGTGGGAGGAAGAAGGACCAGAAACGTTGAGTAACACGAAACTCCGTTACATACAACAACCCATTCAATGCACGGTTATGATATTTACACACCACACGAAGACTGAGGGATTGCGAAAGGTGACGTACATCTACGTGGCGGAAGCACACTTACCCTCGCTTCCATATTTGGTATACAGAGCAAACCAATCAGGGACTGTAGTCCGGAGTTGCCGGGCTTGCACAGGTTAATAATACCTGGAGTGCAAGTGAAAGAGCCACAGTGAGTCGCAAATCAACAACGCTGCTACATGACTTTATATGCATTACAACATCATCGGAATATTGCTTAAGGGTGGTGGCTTCAGGATATGCAAGAAAAGTTCATTTTCTATCACAATACAATGGGCCTACATTCCCCCCCTCAGAAAGATGGTTTCATTATAAGTAGCTAGCATTGCATTTATTGAGACTGACAGAACAATACCTCAGTAGGGCTTAGATTAAAAACAATAATAATAATAATAATAAAAAGTGACTCACTTCACAAATTGGGGAAGTGATAGAAGCAAAGAAAGGGGCTCATTTTGCTCCTCACAGAGAGATATACAAATAGTATCGATTTAACTTTACAGAGGACTCCTTATGAAGTATCCATTATGACTAACGCCCTCTCCCACATATCAGTGGGTGGGCCACCAATATGTATGTAAATACACTACATACATATGCAATGTGATATGTTATCTTAGAGCCAAATAAGTGTATCTAAATAACATTTGAAGCAATAAGCAAAACATTTTGAACCTGCAGAATGCAGACTTTCAGACTGGACTGGCTGACAGGCATCTTATGAGTTGAGTTTGCGATGGGCAGTAACTATCTCACCTGACCAGGAGCGGAAGGAAGCCACAATTGCCATCTTACTGGCCAGGAACCGTGCTTCCCTGTCCTCTCTGCGGTGCAGAACACACAGAGGGGGGCGACACAATCACATGCTCCATGCCACAGCACGGGAAACATAGACCCACTCGTCAGGCTCATCGCCTTCCTCACTGTACTGATCCAGGCCAGTAAAACTTGCTAGAACCAATCAGATTTCAGGAAGCCAATCTCATAAAGGCAGGCAGTGTGGTATAATGATTAGGGAGCTGGGCTTGTAACGTTAAGGTTGCAGGTTCAATCCCCAGGTGGGACACTGCCGTTGTACCCTTGAGCAAGGTACTTAACCTGAATTGCTTCAGTTAATATCCAGCTGTATAAATGGATTGTAAAGAAATATAAACTGTAAGTCGCTCTGGATAAGAGCGTCTGCTAAATGCCTGTAATGTAATGTAATGCAATGTAATAAACTGTAACATCCCTTTCCTGATGCTCTACCGAGAGAGCGGCTTGAAAGCTAATTTAGTTTATGTGACTGGTTTTCTGCAATCTCATTGGTTTTAGCAAGTTTTACTGACCTGGAACAACCCTGATGTATCACACATCAAACGCACACTTACTTGAGCTGGCCCTCTGCTGTGTCTGGGTTATGTCTGTAGTGAAAGTCTGTGTAAGGTGCTAGGATTTGCTGAAAGACAGAACAAATATCCTCAGTCAATAGTAAACAATGTCACAGTCTAAAAAAACTATTTAAGAACCAACAATCCCCCAGGTGTCCTCTGTTTTTTTCTTTTTTTTTAAAATAATGTGTCCATCAGAGGACACTTCTGCACATCCACCACTAATATAGTAATTGGAACCTGCTGTGCTGACAGGCATGCTGCGCTGCTGTTTCAGGGGACAGGAGGAGAGAGGAAGTGAAATATACAGTGCCCGTCCAAAGTTTGAGTGCACCTGCTGGAAACTAGGTTTATAATTTTCATAATTGACAATGTTTTACACCGTATAAGTTTCTGTAAATACTTAAAAATGACAAAAAGCACATGTAATAATAGACAAAAGGAACGTCAAAGCAATGTTCAAGAAAATTAAAAATTGTCTCCAAAGCTTGGATTCCTCAAAATAGCCATCCTTTGGCAGGATAACAGCCTCACAAACACGGGCCATTCGGTTGATAATTTTAAACAGGAAATCACGCGACAATCCTGCAGCAATTCTCAAAGACACTTGTGGGTTGCTTTGCTTTGACTCGTCTGTCCAGTTCGTCCCATATAAATTCTATGGGATTGAGGTCTGGACACTGGGCAGGCCAGGTCATTAGTATGAGTTGTCCTTCACATTCCTCCTTCAAGGTTGCACAACTTCAAGAGGTGTTTTGGGTCGTTATCTTGCTGAAGAATGAACTCAAACTTTTGACTGGTACTGTATGTGGCAGTTATATGGTTAAATGTAGGTTTGTGAAAGGAGTGTAAACCAGTGCAGTTATACACAGAACGTGTACAGATGGACCATCAACTTTGTGTAGCGCAAGCCTCAGTTTATAATGGAACAACAGTTGTGTGTGTCTGTCTGTAATTTTGCTGTAGCCCCACTTCCATACAGTTTTTCCCCCCACCTGGCACAGGAAAACCAGCCCCGTTAAAACAAAGTGGAAACACGCAAGGTCTTTAAAGTGAGGAGTTTCGTGGCTTGGGAGAGTTGAGACACGCACCTCGAGCTCGACATCGGAGCGCACATACTGCCGCGTGCGTGGGTGGTTGAGCAGGTGCAGGATGGTGGTGATCAGGGCCTCGTTGATGCGGCTCAGCTGGCAGTCGATGACGTTCTTCAGGATGGTGCTGAGCCCCCCCCTCTGGGCCACCACCTCTGGGTTCTTCAAGGCTGGTTAAATTGGTCAGGATTAACACCAGGAGCTCACCGTGAGCTCACACTCATCACCCTTACTGATGCGGAAGGGACTGCGAAACTAACGGGCCTGCCCTTTCTCTTCATCTTCACAAGGTGGTGACATTCATCACAAACCTTGGTGTGTAAAATGTCCCGCATATTGGGAGGGCCTGGTGAATTTGCCCTAATGACGACACATAGTGGAACAGGCCTCATGCAAACGAGCCCTCTTACGTACGCTCCCACGGAGCGCGTCTGAGTGCACCCACCGAGCTCGCAGATGATAGCGATGCACGCCCGCACCATGCGGTCGCGTTCCTGCAGCCCATCGTTGCCCACGGCGATCAGAGAATTGGCGATGGAGCTGGGGAGGAGCAGCGCATTCACAGTGATCATCTGAAAGGGGAGAGTTTGTGAGGAGACAGGCAGGCTACGCGTTAAATTCGGAAGGATGAACTGGATCACTACATTTTGTATTTTGAACATCTGAAAAGTAGTGAACGTCTGTGCATAGTGTTGCGTAGCGACTTTATAGAGCCTTGCGAAAGGCGTTTTTGATTAAATCTGTTATTTTGATTTGTTGTTTTTAGTCAGAGCCCGTGAGGGGGACAGCCAAACTGTTTTGTTCATTTGTATAGTACTGGATCTCTCTCGGCAAGAAAAATAATAAGAATCCCGATCCGCAGACCAAAAAATCCAATCCCTGCGTCCTGCTGTTCTGTTCCCTTCCTGGCTGTGTCGCACGGCGTGTGACAAATACTTTCTCAAAAAATCTCTCGAATCCACTCTACAGGTAACTGCCAAAATAAAGGAAACACTTGAGTACATGAAGGGTTCTGGCGGCTCTGTTATGGTGTGGGGTGCATTTTCCTGGCATGGTTTAAGTCAGGGGTGGGCAAGGAGCGCTGTATCCATTTCCGATTTCATGCCAACTTCTGCTCTTAATTATTTAATTAGCCCAATCATTCACGTGATCTGAAATTTTAGCTAAATTTCTTGATAAGCCCGTGAGTGACGGCTGAAGACTGTTCTTGTGTTCCCATATGAAACATGTTACTGTGGTCTAATCTACAAGTGAACCGGCATTGGCGTATCCAACTAATTAGCTCATTGAGCCAGGGTAATTGGTAGAAACAAAAACCTGCATACACACCAGCCCTCTCGGACCCCTGGTTTAGGTCCACTCAACCCCTTAGAGGGGAAGGTAAACACCAATAAATACAAAGCCATTCTGAGTGATCACCTTCATCTTCTGGTGAAGCATTTATATCCTGATGGGAGTGATATCCTCCAGGATGACAATGCCCCCATCCACACGGCACGAGTGGTCACTGAATGATTTGACGAACATGAAAACGACGTGAACCATATGCCACGGCCATCTCAGTTATCAGATCTCAACCCAACTGAAGACTTATGGGAGATTCTGGAGCGGCACCTGAGCCAGTGTTTTCCACCATCATCAGTAAAACACCAAATGATGTTCCAGACACATGTAGGATGTATGTCAAGATGCATTGAAGCTGTTCTGGCGGCTCATGGTGGCCAATGCCATATTAAGACAATTTATGTTGGTGTGTCCTTTATTTTGATAATTACCTGTAGATGCTTCTTATACACAGCCATAAGTTAATGTCCTAAAACTAAATGGCAGATTTCCTACTTAAACAAGTAGATCCTAGGAATATGGAAACGCCAAACACTATCGAGATTTTGACCAAAGGTTTCCTTAAAAATGCTTTTCCCAAGAAGAAACCCTGCCATAGAAAGAGCAAAATATTAAAATATTACATTTGCATTAATCCTAAAACTATTACCAAACCTAAATGTTCCGTGGGCTCCTTTAAAGCTTGACCAATCAAATTATTATCAATAATTACAAGATTGAGGAATTGTTCACTTGAGGAATACTAAGGCATCTTCCATATTTTTGAAAAAGTGTCCCTGGGGCCCATGTTCAAGCACTGTGCAGGCTACTGCCCATGCATAGCAGCAAAACTTCAGGGCTCCACTTTCACTTGTGCCACAAGAACAACAGGGATGGACTTCCACTTTGTGTGCTGTGTGTCAGTGTTGTGACAGGCCTTTGAGAAGAAAAAGAGAGGAAACAATCTGAAACAGGAAGTCCAGTCAGAGAGGACAAGTCACACACACACACGCACGCACGCAAGCACACAAAAAAAAGGTCAACCACAACGCAAACACGTGTTACTTTCTCACACTCTCACGCCGAGTCACATTTAATAATGAAACTAAAGCTTCTGCATTTCACTAATAATTTAAGCTACAATTCTGTCACAGAGGTTGGAGTTGTACTTCAAAAGCAAGATTTTGAAAATTCCAAACAAGAGTGAGCAGATAGAAAAGGAAAAATGAATCCCATAAATAAGTCCCATTTCAAGCAGGCAGTAAAAAATGCTCATTAAAGACTATTGGGCCCGAAATTGGCCTGAGCTTGACAGAAGCCAAAAAGATCCTTGAATCTGAACGCAACTGAGCTTTTCATACACATAAATAACGAGACTATGAGCCTGAACAGGTTGACACACTGACGTGAGATAAGGAAGCGCATATTCCGGGAACGTGTTTTGCTAATAAACCAAAACCCAAACAGATGGTAGGAAACTAATCTGACATACAATAACTTCCATTTCCAGGCGCTTCTTGATCCCAGATGCTTAGAGGGAGGGTCAAGACTACTTAGCAATTAACTGATCAATTAAAGCAGTTGATTCCACAGTTCTCTCACCTCACCTAGTTTCTTTGGGTATGCATCTGTTGCTTATTAAGAACATAAGAATACATAATGACGAGAACAGGCCGTTCGGCCCATCTAGGCTCGTCATGTCCTAATCTAAAGAGTATCTAGTACTGCATCTAGCCTAGACTTGAATAGCCCAAGTGCTTCTGCCTCTACTACCCGACCTGGCAAGCTGTTCCAGGCATTAACAACAAAAAACGTCCTAATATCCATGCAGAATTTGCCTTTAACTAATTTCGACCTGTGGCCTCTTGTTCTGCTGACCCCACTTGTCTCAAACAATCTTTAGTAGTTCACTTTGTTAATCCCTTTTAGAAATGTCAAAACCTCAATCAAATCCGTCTCCGTTTGCTAAACTTAAATAGATTGAGTGCGTTATGTCTATCCTCATAACTTTTACCTTTCATACCAGGTATCAATTTAGTTGCCCTTCTTTGAACTTTTTATCGAGAGCTTCCATATCTTTATTGTAGTGCGGTGCCCAGAACTGCACACAGTACTCTAACTGAGGTCTGACAAAGGCATTATGAAACAGTAATAAAACCTGCTTTGATTTATACTCAATCATTTTTGCTATGTATCCCAGCATCCCGTTGGCCTTTTTCAATTTATTGTAAGGCGAGACCTTACAATAGACCTCTGAGACCTCTCCAGGACCAGAGTTGAGGACCTCTGTTTTCAAGAATGAGAGGGTTATTTTCTGATGTTCTGTGGAAGTGTCTGCCAGCGAGAGCGTCTGTAGATCAGAAAGGCGGTGGGGAAATGACGCCCATCTCTGCGGGAGGTGGGGAGCTGGAGTTTCTCACCTTCCGCACCAGCCGCAGGGCTTGTGTCCGCTCCACCTCGTTGCTCTGTTGAATGTCGATGCACCTGGTGACAGTGGTAAGGTGTCAGAGATCGACTGGACTCTGCCAAGTCAAACATCTTTATACACACTGCGAATATTCACACCAAGACTTCTCAACAGTGTAGGAATTGACATGTTATAGGATAATACTACAATGTGGGCTGCTTCTACTTCCAGGAATACCCACCACTTTTTGGAGCGGACCTGCTGTTAGAAGCTATTTAGAAGAACAGCAAATTATCTCAATCCTCTAACCTCACAACACCTCTGAAATAGGGCGTGGCCAAGACCAAAATGTTCAGATCGTCAAATCATTATTAGAGATTATTGTGATACATGAAATTATTCAAATTATTTAGGGGACCAAGAGACAGGCCAGTGATACCCTACAGTAACTCAAAATGTGGGCCACTTCTGGCCAGCGTCAATGTTTTCTGTAGCCCGTAACACAAATTTCACATTTTATTTGAAATAATGTAAAAAAACAATTAAAAAAATAAAAATAAAAAAAACAATACTGCAGTAATTCTCAGCTATTGTACAATATACTAAAATTAGCAATCAAAAACAAACTTTCTGGTCAATGGGAAAAGAGCTGTCGATAACTTGCAAGGGTTCCTCCCCATAATGCTCAGTCTAAATGCCTATACTTTGTGTAGAATCATTGTACCATTTTAACTTAAGCAAATACATGTTGCAATAAGCAAATACAATTCCAAACAAACACTATTTGAAAGTATTTAAATATCAATGTGTTGAAATGTGAAAATATATTTGTAAAAATGTAACATATTTGTTTAGTTTAGTTTGAATTTCCATTCAAATAGTTTTAAAATATGTAAAGAAATATGTAAATATACACAAAACAATATAGGGAAAATATTTTCTCCATTTTTCCAAAGACCAAAATGTAGGTCCGTTGGTGTGTATGCCACCAACACTAGCCTCAGTTGTAAGGCTCATAAACTTACGGTAATATAAGCCTCACCAGGTAATCAACTAATCAACCAATGGTTCCTTCTGATGAGTCCTGATCACGTGTGGGGCCCTAATTGAAGGTAGTGTTTCAATCCAACTCAGCCACTAACCTATAACTTAATGATGGATAAAACTAGCTAATCAATCAACATTTTTGGCAGAAACACTCTCACAAATTGTAACTTTCCTTTCCAGACACAAGAGAGGGAGAGCAGGGGTGGAGACGAAGCCAACAATCACCTGGCGATGAGATAGTCCACTTGGAGTCGGAGCACCTTCTGAAGAATGCTGCCATCTCGGATCAGGTAGCGCATCGCTCGCAAGCCCGCCGCACGCACCTCCTTCGCCTCATTGAGCAGCGCTAACCGCAGGCTGGGCAGAGAGAGGCACAGAGAATTAACTACCTGTTCCACCCATTAAAAAAAAGTTCAAATAATAGACATCATGTGGTAGATGATGAGTCCTTTTAATTTCCAAAGCTTAGTCTTTTCACATTAGACACATATTAGGCCTAATAATGACGGTATGGAAACATCAAGGCAAGAATTTGAGGTTTTCAGGACAAAAGGAATACAATGCATGGATGAACCGATTGGTCACAGGTGCACAGTAAATGGAGAACTACAGAACTGGATTCATTAGGCTTAATGAACGCGGGTGTCAGTGTGATGAAGACACTCAGCGCTTCACCATTCAGGCTCAATAATCAACCAGACTGCACCAAGCTCAGATGGAGCAAAAATCAAAACACTTGTGGCACTCCAGAAGCAGGGTTGCCTAGCCCTGCTGTAGCAGACCCAAGAGAGTGCAGATGGTATACAGTAGCACTTGGGATAATGCTAGTCAAGCACATATTGATAAGTCAATCTTATTAGTATGTGCAATGTATGTACAGATAAATAACAGAAACATGAATCTGCTCCTGCTCATGTCTGTGGATGTTTATGTATGTGTATGCTTATCTCTAAGCATATGCTTAAACTATAATGGAAAAGTCTGACCAGTTTTTTGTTGTTGTTGTTTGTTTGTAAATGTTTTTTTATTTTATTTTATTTATTTTAGATTTTTTCTCCCCAATTACACCCTCTACTTATTTTGATGTACCCTCCCCACACGGGTCCGCCGCTTGTCTCTATGAGGCAAGCTAATTCCCCGAGGGCATTGAACTCCGCTTCCTTCAAGACGGAATTTGTCAACCCACGTTCTGGAGACTCCTTACGTGCTTCACCGCGGACCCGATCCGGCGCACCCTACCCCCTCCCCCTGGGGTGGACAGCCAAATGCCGCCCCCGATCGGGGCTGACGACCATGGCCGGTCTGGCAGAGACGGGTTTCGAACCGCGTCCCTGACAGGCATCGCATGCTGTCGGACCGGCCAAAATACAGCTACATTAGGCCGATACGCTATCCGCCACCCCTTCAGGGCTTTATGTGGATTAGCGATCTTATATTGTTGTTGAATGTAAATGTAAATGTTGAAAATCGTTTAAACTATTTAATCTAAAAAAACAAAAAAAAACATTAAAAACATAAATACATTAAATGGTGTGAATCTGAAATAAAATACATGATGAACCCATTCAGTGATGAGGTAGAAGTTACCGGGTGTGACACTGGGGGTAACTTGATTTCAGTTCACTGTAGTGTAAACAAGGTACAGAGCCAGCACTTCAACACATTGGCCTGTGTTTATATTGAAAACATCATTTAAAGTCCCTCTTTACGTCTCATTATCTTGCCTGTTCTGAAGGGTCTGTCAGGACAAATGGCACAAGCAGTATGCATTGGATATGTCCTCTCTGTCGAAAATGTGAAATCTTACTCTACAAGAATGACATTACCCTAATAGAGACAACTGAATTAATTGTGACTCCAACATGGTGATGCCGGGGCCAAATGCGAAAGTGAAAGAAACGGACGGAGAGCCACCATAAGAGGCAGGGCTTCTTCGGCACTGCTGATGTTGAAAAGGCCATTGGAAAGGTTTCCATTGTGGTTCATCTTAATGTACTGTTCTCATGAATACTGGGGGACACGCACATCAATCTATTCATTCACCTATCACGCGTCTACATGCACAGGACACTGTATTACCGTCTCGCAGGGTCTACCAGGTGGAGGACGTTCATGGCAGCACTCACCAGATGATGATCTCTTCATATGTAAACCCAAACTTCTCTTCACAATGTCCAACACTGCAGAGAAGCTGTGTGGGTGTTAAAGAGAAAGATAGATGGCAGACCCAGCATATTAAATCAGATGCTAAAACACACAGACACAAACTTAAGATTTATTCATTTGGTTTTTCATTTTGAAATCCAATGTGGAACCAAGAACTCATAGCCCCGATATTGAAGAGTGGAGATAAATTTCACCCTTACAATTACTTACCGAACAGTAATCTAGGGAACCGAACAGTATTGTAGACATAAGATTCATAGACTTCATTATTGAGCACAATGTGCGAAAACATTCAATTCTATTGAAGCCCGAGGGCTTATTCTTTAAACTTATTAAAAGTGGTGTAGGGGGGAAATCTTATGATGTAAATAAACCAATATACACAAATAGTAAATGTGCAGTTACAATTGGAATGAAGCAAACTGATTTTTCACTCGGGCAAGGGGTGAGACAGGGCTGAAATTTGAGTCCTACCCTGTTCAACATTTACATGAATGAATTGGCAAAGTTATTGAAGCAAACACCTGGTCTGACTTTACACTACAGATATGAAATGCCTACTCTATGCAGAAGACCTAGTTATGCTGTCACCTATAAAAGAGGTATCGCAAAGCCTGACTCTGTTAGAACATATTCTGTCATACCTGGTCCCTGACATTAACCCAGACAAGACAAAATGTCCAGATCTCAGGGAACCATTCACGGAAAATTATATCTAGGGTTAAGAATGAGTACCACTGGAAATCTGTGCTGAAACAAACTCTCAAACATCTCAAACTGAAACAGAAAATAAGAAGGGCTTTTTATGCCATTAAAATGTCAATCAACAGTCAATTCCAAGGATCTAGCTCAAAATATTCAAATCAGTAAACAAATTGTACTTTATGAAAGTCAGGTGTGGGGTCTGCTCACAGAACATGATTTTGTTAAATGGGACAAACATCCAATTGAAATCCTATATGCGGAACTCTGCAAAAGAACCTTCCGGGTACCCAAGTTCCACATACAGGGATCAAGTTTCCCCTGTCTATATCCTAACCTTATCAGTTATGAGTTAAAAAGCAAAACTGATCTGAGATTAGCACTACTACGCTGAAGCGCTTTATGAATACAGGCCCAGACATACAAGTCTTCTGCTGCATTGAGCCAATGTGAGAGATGCTGTCAAGTGAAATATCTTTACTGAACCAAACGTTATGACTGTGCTTTCCCTAACAAAACACTGCATCGAGTGTTTTGTTAGGAACAAAACAAAACGTTTCCTCACAAAACTTGGGCCTTGAGTTGGAGTAAGCGAGTGCTGTCAGGTGAAACCCAGTCAATTTTATAGACAGTCAACATTTATTTCTGATTCATTTATTAATTCCTTAGGTTAAATATATGTGCCTGAAACAGGTTTGTAAAACATGTACTACATTGTGTACAAGTGAACTGCACTCGTGTACACAGACCTGCCGTACTCCCTCCCATTGTCCTGATGGGTGGAAATTTCCACATTATATTTAAAAACAAACTAGGGATCTTTTCTGTGCCCAAATACTGCCTAATGGGCCATATACTAACAAAGAATGACAAAACTGTTCAAAGTCTAAATTTCTAAATGTGCAGACATCCAAGCTCTGAGTGCCTGATGACAGAGGATGGAAAAGTTTAGACTAACCAGCACAGACAATCATAGGAAAGAAGAACTGTGTTCTGAATATTAGTGAAAATAGAGGTTTCTTTTAAAACTGTCAGTAATCTGCAGTGTCTGGAAAATATCAGACAGGGACATAAAACAGAAAGTGAGGGCAAAGGGTTTTCACTTTCATACCAAGAAGCATGCAACAAATCCACTCACTCAAGGAAATAATAGTCAAAATAATTTCATTCTCATTTCCTAAAAATTCCTTACTCAATCATGGAAGAATCATCTTGGTAATATGTGTACATGTAGCATATCATATATCACTGATTCCCAAAAGGTGGCCCAGGGTCTGGATGGGCGTTTCCGTTTGGACAGCAGAACAATGCTTGAATCTATGGTGTAACGTACAAGGGATGGAATGGAGGGGTACCCCAATCCTAAAATAGTTTGGGTGGCCCCCCAATAATTATTTTTTAGAAAGCGCATTACAAAGATTTTATCTGCCTTTCCTCTCCGATTACTTGCACGATAGCATATACAAGATGAGCATTAGGGCTCAACAGGTGCTTTAGGCACTGTCTATAGCAGTAAAGTGATAGATATATTATAGAAGTGAGCGCCCTTTTACAATTATCAGTAATATACAGTATTACTAGAATCATTATTATCAGCTAACCATGAGATACAAGCCCTGCACTTCTGGGATTCCCCACAGTACTAACATTACCTTTTTTTTTTTTTTTTTGGGATTTACCCTGTTTTTCTCCCAATTTGGTAACCAATTACCCATAGTCCTGTGCTTAGTTCCAATCCCCACTTAAAAAAAAGAAAAGAAAACCTCTTTGTATAGTTCGAAAAGAAAACCTCTTTTGGAGGAGACATAGTCCCGACTGTAATTACAGAACCACTCCTGTGCGCAGCACAATGAGTAATCAGTAAAGGGGCGGAGGCTCAGTGGTTAGCGACAGCACTGGCAAGTGAAGAGTTGCTGGTTCGAATCCCAGGAAGGCCAAACGAAAAAAACAATGAACTGGAAACCGGAGGGAGGCTAGTTCACTTCCTGGGCACTGCCGACCCTTGAGCAAGAACCCCCTACTCTCCAGGGCGCTGTACTATGCTGACCCTGCACTCTGACCTCTCTGATGGAATTAATATTTTATCAGGAGAGATATGTGAAAAGACAAATTCCAATTACCTTGTGTAGCATGGCCAATTATAACAGACCGTGGATGTTTCTGAAATTGAAAGACAGTAAATGTATTAGTTCACAGGTAATACAAAGAGGTTTTCTTTTCTTTTTTTTATAGTGTATGTGTTGATATATTCCCATTGCTAGTTCTAGCCTTATCTGCTTCGATTGACTTTGCATGTAATAGTATTAACTACATAGTTTTTTCCCCCAAAAAGGTGGCTTGATAGTAGCTTTTAACTAGCCACAGGACAGGACTGTTGGCTAATGTATTTCCTATGAATTCCTCCATCGGTGAAGGTATCTATACATAATTTAATTGAAACTTATTTATTTTTTCCACACTTAACACGTGGTTTCTGTTGTTCTTAAAATTTATATTTTTAAATCTTCAATAGAGTTTATGTTTTGCAATTGAATATTCAAGTATTTATAACAATGTTGCGAGCTGGGCTTGGCCCACCACCTCATAGGAATTCTAAAAAATGGACCATGCTGAAAATGAATGGGAAAACCCCAGCCATATATGTATGGTATAAATGGAAATGGAAATGTAGAGGCAAGCATGGAAATTGGGCTGAATTTAGGCACTTACGACCATGAATGCCCAAAGATTGGCGCAGTAAATATGACTCTTCCCAATGTGCAAGATCAAATGATGATCTCTCAGGGATCCACATATCCCTCCATCAAGAACTTTCAGAAAGACCTGTGGACCTTGCAGTGGCCAGACCATATCCCATACAGTACAGCAACTTATCCAGATTCCATTTAAGATCATACCATATATGCCACCTTAATGCTGAAGAACATGCAATGGGCTAAAAATCATACCTGAGTGCTAAGATAATTCAACAAAAGCTGGAACAGTATACAGTATACACACTACCAAACACTGGGCCAGTTTGCATTCATTTGTTAGAATGTCTTTGCACCAAGGTATGATGTGAAATATAGGACCCAAATTAACATAGCTGAGCTGTATAATTCATGCCTCTCAGTATACTGATATTCATCTGTAAAATTAACATAGTCCATGAAATGCTGAGGGATAAGCAGCACATTAATTATTAGGCAAGTTACATTAATATTTATGTTGCATGGTCTCTCTCAAACAATATACTGCATCACCCTTACCTGAAGCTTTAGTACAGATTTTGTTTGTTTCTGTTTTCTTACACTTTTAGCCTCCCCAGTGATGCGCTTTAAGTAGTGTGCAATGGAAGTCAATGTTTGTGTGTTAGAATAAAACAGAATTACAGAGCTCCACAACACAGTAGAAACTGTCAGACTGCATCTGCTAAACTATTGCTGTAATGTTCACAGGGCATGGCTATTGTCATACAATTTCTTCATAGCATTACTGATTATGTTATTTGTACCTTTATGAAGTTGTTCAGATGGCCCAGTTTCCGCATGTTGCTGACTCCTTGTTGTTTGGCCACATTTTGAAGGATTTCCCTCAAATTGTCAGAAGGTTCTGTGAATAGAGACAATAGCCACGTCAGCTCCTTCACAGCTTTAGAGATGTAAAGAACTTCTGTGGACCAGCTAATAGGAGTAAAGGGAGGGTGAAATGTAGTCACTGTAACTGGGCAGAAAGACGTTAAACAGTTAAAGATGAACGAAACGCCACCCAAAAACGCAAAGAACAATAACCTGCAGTGACTTACTGGCTTACTTCTGATGCAGTGGTATTCATAAAATTAAATAAGTAGTTAATGACACAGTTAACTCACCACCTGGTTTATTGGGTCTGAACTGGTTGCTGCAAAAACCAGCAGATTCTCCATGGGAAAGGGTGAATACCACTGTTCTAATGGGTTACTGTTCTAAATATTTACTCAAGTATAAGATGTCACCACATTGTTTCTCCAAAATCTCAAAGCTGCGGTGTATGGGGATGGGAGTCAGCTTGCTGAGGCAAGACCAGAAAGGCTGGAAACCATGGGACTGTCCTGGGGCTTACCCCTCTTCACCCTGTCAGAGGCCTGCCCAGACATCCATCATCACTCCGGCCAGAGATTAAAGCAAGGGCCTCCAAAAGGGGGTGAAATTAACATTTTGGTTCACCGTGGCTGGTGGATTGCAAACATTTCCCAGGGACAATATTTCTCAGATATTTAAGGCAAGCATCGCAGAAAATGCATGATCGTGCTATACTGTTTACACTTCTTAAAACAAGATATTTATTAAATTACAGCTTTCAACACTAAAGGCCTCTACATGCTTCTGCGTAACTTGTGCGACATCTTCGCAGTTTGTGCAATGCAACAATGTCACAAGCACTTGGCAATTTGTACTTCTGCACAACCTATGCGGCATGATGTCCTTACACTTCTGTACACTAGTAGGCGTCAATGTATTGAACAAGGTAGTTTTCATGAAA
The DNA here is from genome assembly GCA_029706075.1 of Aldrovandia affinis. Classification (NCBI taxonomy): domain Eukaryota; kingdom Metazoa; phylum Chordata; class Actinopteri; order Notacanthiformes; family Halosauridae; genus Aldrovandia; species Aldrovandia affinis. The sequence goes on along the minus strand of JAINUG010000127.1, from coordinate 336,369 downwards.
GCAGGGAAACTCCTGTACCTTCAAACTTCTTCAGCCAATCTTTCCTGAAGCTGGTTCATTTTATACCGTGTCGAACAAATAATGCTAGCTATCTATATCGTTAGCTACTGTTAGCAAGCTTTATTTGGCCGTGATACCAGGTTGCTAGCTAGCTAGTTAGATAGATATCGATAGTTTTGCTTAGCTAATGTTCACATAGATATATACAGGTATGGTATGCAGCTGCCAACAACGATGTCTATCGCTGTATTACTGCACTGATCTCGTGTGCAAACTATGATTGTTATTACCATGTCTTAATGCACAGCTGGTAAGTCGCTCTGGATAAGAGCGTCTGCTAAATGCTTAAAATGTAAAATGTGGGGCCTCCCGCGTGGTCCAGTGGTTACAACGTCCGACGCTGGCCACGGAGACCGGGGTTCAATTCCCCGTCTCGCCAAGTGTCGGCTCTGGCCGGGAGTGCCACCAGGGGGCGGCGATTGGCTGTCCGCCCCAGGGAGGGGGAGGAAAGCCGACGTGACGTTCGCTGCATAGAGTGGCCCTGTAGTACCGGGGTTACGGTCGACGGCTCGGCGAGTGCCGTCTCGGAAGAGGCGTCACTTCGCCTTCGTCACTACCGGTCACAGGACTACGGCAGTGAACTCACATTACTAGGGGGGGATTGACATAAAATAGCGGGTCTAATTGGCTACCAAATTGGGAGAAAATGGGAGAAAATCTGAAACAAATTTTAAAAAAAATAATAATGTAAAAAAATGATGTAGTAGCTCGATGAACTATGACTATGACAGTCGCTAACCAACCAATCAATGATGCGCAACGTCTACGCAAAATGTTGCGCTGTGGTCACGAGTTCGATTTTAGTGTTAGGTACGCGACATCCTGCATAGGTCGCAGAGGTTGCGTTGATGTTGCAGAGCCCTGGTTGTGTTGCTGTCGTGTTGCTGTCGCTCGAGCATGTAGAGGCCTTAATGGTAGCCCCAGGCAACAATTCAATCACAAATGGTCAGTTTTGGCAACCAATCTTTAGCTATCTAGTATCCCGAACTGGCAACCACTCTCCAAGGGGATTTTATGTGTCTATACTTTTTAGAAATGTATAATTAATTGTCTATACATTATTCAAATTAATAAAATATATGCAGGGGACTGGGGGTCCTCCCCCAGAAAATTGTTTGCTTACTAAATGCAATTTCCTGCATTTTTACAATATTTAGCATGAATCATGGTACTGCTAGTACTGAAGATCTTTTTTAGGGGTCCAACCAGCTAAACTGCTGGAATCCAATTTTTTATGGGATTATTATCATTATTTTCCCGCAGAAAAAATTATAGGCCCTATACCGAAAACTCTAGCAGATATAGTGACCACAACCTACCATTTGAGAATCACTTTTTTTTTGTTTCTTCATAACTTTCTTCTCTTGTAACCTTTGTCTTTTCTTTTAGCCTTTTAATGCCAGCTCACTGTCTATGGTACAGCTAGGCTAGCTAATGTCACTCCACTGCTGTTAAACTAGCTAGCTGCTGTGTGCAATTTACCCCACATTTGATGGGTGTTAATTTGACACCCTGACACCCAAATAGGAGCACTACCTAGCAGGAGTTTGGGAGGGAACTAGTTGTGGGTTTATGGATATTATTTCCTTCTTATTCAATCACGGTGCTGGTGGGTCTAATGTCTCATGCTTTTGTTTCAGCAAGGCACTAAACTAAAAAATATTTTTTCTTTACCAAAACAATGTGTCCTAACTCTACAATTCTGAGAATGTATGACTCTACCTACTGGACTGTATCCTGGCTTACAGGCCATGTGCCTGGCCAATTGTATTCTAAACTGAGATAATGTATGCGCATAGTCTGAGCAATAAAAATCAGCAGGTGGAATTTCTTATTACATAATGCAAGTGGGGGAAGCAACCTGTCAACATATGTATACAAAGCTGGCAGAACAAGGCAGTCCTGACATGCTGCTAGTTTGCTGACAGTCTGCTAAATGCTTAAAATGTAAAATGTAAAATGTACATACAGCTGGTAAAAATAACCAAGCTGAAGTAGCAGCCTTCCAGGATCAGGAGCTAAGAAGCCCTGACCTATTTTGTTTCAGAGGATAACACCACCTTTTTGGTCAAGGTTCTTCCTGCAAAGCCAACCCTCTAGACATGGAAGGTGGCCAACAAATGCATTGCAAGGCTGAAGCTGTTCTGCTGATGGCCATGATAACAAGCCTGGATCTAAGGATGGTGACATGAGATGAAAGCTGGCTTTGGTGTGTTATAGAAGAGAGCAAATACTCTTTAAAAATATATATATACAGTGTGTATATATATATATATATATATATATATATAGTATTGTGCAAATGTTTAGGCAGGTGTGAAGAAATACTGTAAAGTAAGAATGCTTTCAAAAATATACATTTTAATTGTTTATTTTTATCAATTTACAAAATGCAAAGTGAGCGAACAGAAGAAAAATCTAAATCAAATCAATATTTGGTGTGACTACCCTTTGCCTTCAAACCAGCATCAATTCTTATAAGTACACTTGCACAAAGTCAGGGATTTTGTAGGATTATAGTCAGATGTATGATTAACCAATTATACCAAACAGGTGCTAATGATCATCAATTTCATATGTAGGTTGAAACACAGACATTAACTGAAACAGAAACAGTTGTGTAGGAGGCTTAAAACTGAGTGAGGAACAGCCAAAACTCTGCTACTAAGGTGAGGTTGTGGAAGACTGAGCCAAGGCCTCTTGGGTTTCTCATTATTTAAGAGGATAGTAATGTCTCTGTAATGCAGTGGTGGGCCGTCAGGGCCTGCAAGGCCTTCTCTGCTGGCCTAAAAAATATCTGAATCACAGACTGATGTTAATTATATTTTTCCCATGAATACTTATTAAATAATTCCAAATGGTCTGTCCGCTTCCTTTCATAGCTTTTCCCCTGATTGCGCTGCTTCCAGACGTGTATTTTCATATTAAAGCATTTAACCAATCACATTTCAGCCATCATTTGTTGCCAGGGTCAAAGAAATCTGCCTGGAGGCCTTCACAATCAGTTCTGCAGGCCCTGTAGCATAAAATAAGTGTTGATCAAACTGTTGCTTCAACCAATCAGATTTTGAGTTGGGGACACGAAGGCCTTCTAGAAGGCCTAGGTAACGTCAGCGTATTCACACCCTTTGATTGGATAGTCAGAGTGTCTGACTATGATGTAATGTGATTGGTTAAATGCTTTAATATGAAAATACATATTAAATACATAAAACTTATACCAGAAATACGACAGGGCAGGCTCGACTTTCAGCATTAGCTTCGATGGCGATAGAAAAGGACTTCTTGATGGAACTGAAACACACGGATAATCTGTACGACAGAGTAATTGAACTCTTTTTGAGGAAAGAAAGGGGGATGGATTTTGTGTACAAATAATACACATGGATTTTTGGTGAGTAAAATGTTGCTATTTTCCTAAATAATATTGCAATTTTATGAGGTTATTATTGATGATTTTTTATGTGTGTCGCAGATGTAGCACCCCGGGTTTGTTTCTTCAGTAAAGGCATTTATTCTGGATACACGAGTTATCTATCTTCGATGCAACGGCAACGGGTGTCTGTTCGGTTTGTTTTTGCACTTTGTTTATTTATCTTTCTTCAGTCATGTTTCATTCTCGTTCTGTTCCACGTCTGTCATTGTTCCTGTTCGAGTTCCTCTCCTTGTCTTGTCATGCACTTCGGGAAATTCTATGTTTCGGTTTTTTAGGGAGGAGGAGGAACGCATAAAGAAATCTGCATGCGAATAAAGCGGAACGTGAGAAGCGTACAGAGATAGGACGAGAGAGAATGACAGCGATAGTTAGAAGCATGAGATAATTAATGATTAGTAGTGTTAGTAACTTAATCTAAATCCCTAATGTTAGTAGATTAGTTGGTTAGTACTATATACATCTAACTAATATATACAAAGTGTAATTAGAAAGTAAGAAGGAAGTAAAACGAGATTAGAAACGAAGATGGAAAAACCGAAACATAGAATTTCCCGAAGTGCATGACAGAACGAGAATGAAACATGACTGAAGATAAATAAACAAAGTGCAAAAACAAACCGAACAGACACTCAAAACATAACAATAAAAAGATGGCTTTTATAGCCATAAAATAGTTATTGAGGGGTGGATTGATTCAGACGGAGCACTACTGAAGGCCTAGGTGTGAAATGCACGGCCCGCCACTGCTGTAATGTAATGTAATTAGAAAGACTACAAATGGACACCTGAATGAGGAGGGGAATAACATTTGATCAAGTAAGATGAAGATGGATAATGAGCAGGAAATGTAGAGCATGTACAGGAAATTGAGTGAGAGAGAAAAGATCAAAGATGATGATGGGTAGAGGGTGAGGAGATGGAGATGAAGGCCATTGCTCTGACAAGGAGGGGCAGAGAAATCAAAGGCTGCAAGCTGACTAAGGCTCGTCTGAAGTTTATCCCGTGTAAAAACGTAGTCGCTGCTGTAGAGGCCAAACCCTTGGACCATTCTAGCAATAATTGCATTACAATTACACAAAAAGCACATAACGGGGAGGGGCCCCTCACCTATCAAGTGGTCTAATTTGTGGTGGCCTAATACTAAAGATATTTCATTCTCAACAACCAGATATCATCTTTTGATATGATTGAATCCTTAGCCTATATTCCTGGAGGATAAGTGTTGTTAGTCTCAACCCCAAATGCTCTCTATTTAGAGTATATGGAAAGAGAAGATAGTTGGGGAGATTAATTCTGCAAAAAAATCCTCCAAGCTGATTCTAGTTCTACCAAGTTGTAGTCAGCGTTATGTTATAGGTTAATGGTTGAGTTGGCTTCCACTGCCTCCAACTGGAGCCCCACCTACACAAGATCATGATTCGTCAGAAGAATGTCTCACAAAGTGTCAACCTGGTCAGGTTCATAGTACCGTAAGGTTATTAGCCTGAAAAGTGAGGCTAACGTTCTATGTATTCAAAGGCCAATGAACTTAGCGTCTGAGGCATTGGGTGAAAGGACAAAACCAACAACGGATTGGTGGTGCCTTCTTCTCCTTACCCAGATTGCATTTCCCATAAAGGTGACTTGCTTGCCATCCTGACGCATGCTGCCGTAGGTGCAATTGCCTGTTGACTCTGACCTTGAGCTCTCACGTGGAAGACATTGCCTTCACACAACTGCATCGCATCACCGCAGTTCTGGGATAATATTGGGGTGATGTGTGGACCGAGGCTTTAGCTGGTACTGGGAGCTGGTACTAGGAGAGCCCATAGCTGGTTTGTGATCGACTAAAAGAGCTAAAGGAGAGCTGAGAAACTCAAGTCCAAAGGACAGTGAATTCCTGTACTGTTTTCAGTCACAGTTGACTTAGCAGTAAACAAAGACCAGGAGAATAATAGGCTATCAGGGCCTATCACAGGACACTCATTTCTCTTTCATCCACAACCTAAATGATTTGATTCAGCCCTATGCATTGGTAGAGACCTAGGAAATATGTGGGATTGTAACACCACAGTGGCTGTTTTTACAGAAACAGTTAGTTTTCCCCCCTGCAGCAACTTCTGAAGAATCAGCATACACCAGATTAATGCTATACCCTTGGGTTGTGAAGCAGAGGTGAAACTGGGTGAGTTATCTCCTCCCCCAGTAGTGTTTCCTGATTGGATGGAAGCCAGAATACAGGGGAGGCCGTGTGGATAGGATGATGTCATGCAGAGATTGCTCTCTCTCCAACTCCAACATCTGCTTTACTAGAGCAGACTTGCAGATGCTGCTATGCTCATTAGCCAGGCTGTCCAGAATAAACAGAACAAATAGATACTAGCTTTAATTCTTTATTTTTCCATGAAGTTCCTGACTATACCTTGTTAAAAAGATAACTGGGGCATAGGCTCAAATCAAAAACATCATTTTTAAAATGTATCTCACTGTTAGGATTGCTGGAGTAAAGATGGAGGCCATCATGAGATGTTTTTAATTATTACTTGTATAGTCAAAAAGAAGACTTAAAAACAAGCCTTTGGGGCTGGCGGATGGCCCAGCGGTCTAGTGCACCGCGCTTTGGAGCGGTGTGCGCTGCCCGTCAGAGACGCGGATCGAAACCCGCGTTTCTACCAGACCGGCCCTGGTCGTCAGCCCGATCGGAGGCGGCATTTGGCTGTCCGCCTCCGGGGGAGGGGGGAGGGAGGATCCTTGGAAGATCTCCGTCTCGAAATAAGGCGGGGAAATAGGTCCAGGAATACGAATCTCGTTCCCGGAGGACGGGCGGCGGACTCGTGAGGGTGGGGAATTGAAAATAAATAGAGGGTATAATTGGCTACTAAATTGGGAGAAAAACAGGGGAAAAATCAGAAATAAAAAAAAATTTAAAAAAACAAGCCTTTGTCTCTGAAGTGGTAATACAACTGTTGCAAGACACATGCACAGAAAGCTACTCCATGATTTGGCTGGCAGTCATATTCAGTGTGTCACCAGAAATTTCAATTCATAAATCTACTCCAAAAATGTCCCTTCTCCTCAACCTGCCAGATGACACAACAATCCAATATTTGGGTTACACTGAAAACAACTGAGGAGCTGACAAAGCAATGTCTTTAAATAACACAACTTTGGTGGTTCAAGGAATGTTCTAGGTTCCAGGATCCGACAATATTGGTAACATATGATTGGTAACAACCTGCTAAATGATTTACATGGCCACAAAATGCTTGATGAAGACCAACCAATCATTTTCTTCCCTGTGCATGGCTCTTCCCAAAACTCAGGAACCAGGTTGTTTCAGAACAAACAACTGTTAATGTGACCCCTCTGAACTCTACCAGTACAAATGTGACATAATCCCATTGATAATCTAGAAAGGTTTAATAAACAAGCGAAAGAAACAGAACAGATGAGGGCTTGTCTAAATACTGGTGCCCCCAGCAGAGGAACAATTCCAGAGAATCAGAAAAGTAGAACAACCGAGCGTGTGTTAATAATAGTGCACACTGGGGGCCGTATTCATGAAAATTCTAAAGAAGCACGCAAGTATGAAACTTTTAAGAATAAAGTGCACTTTGGGCTAAGTGCAAGAACTGATCACAGGGTGATCCTTGAAGAGCTTTTTATTGAAATGCAGCACAGATGAGGACCACTAACGACTTGAGGATGTGTTCAGAGCTGTGCGTTTGAAGGCGGTTGCTTTGGCATGGAATAGACAACCAAAACAATTCTCATACAATGACTAACATTGAGATGACAATGAATGAACAAAATGATGCAGAGATTCTGGCCTCTATTTCAGGACACAAAGGCAGTCGGCATAAGCTAAGCAGGATTCTTCCCACATTCCCTTTAAAGAATGGATGCATCAAGTATCCTTGTCTTACATTCTTTGTTTATGTAGCTGCTCCTACTGTCACTAGCTACTTTCACTTGCTTCAAATGAATTTGATTGTTTATTATGCTCTTAGCAGGATTTAAAAAAATAAACATTTAATGTTTCTGCTAAAGAATTACACATAAAGTTGCTCATTGTTTGTTTATTATATGTATGCTGAACTTAACTGATAATGTTATATAGTGATATGTCTGCTAAATAATAATACAACTACTATGACTACTATGATTACTACACTCTTGCAAATATGTTTAGGTGTGCTTTTAATTCAATGTCCTTAAAAAATGTTTTCTCCTCACAGACACATGCAGCTATTCTTAAAGTGAGGGTTGCAATGCTAGTAGTCCACCCAAACTGTCCACGCTTCTGAAACGTCTGAAAAATGCCCAATGTTAGTTTAATAACACAAAGTGTTAGAAGTACATGCACTGCGCCCATGCTAATGCACAACGCTATCCAGCCTTGCTCACCTGTCAAGGAGGAAAGATGCCATCTCAAAATCAGCGCCAATAAGCTGAGCCACTTTCAGCTCTTGCCATTTTGAAAACGCCTGTCCAATGTTTAGACGTTTTCTACATCTGTTACCTTTTGTGTTCAAAGTGTTTTTTTGTTTTGTATCTGCTTCTCTCTTACTCCTAAATGGACGCTCTGATGAGTCCAGCTCTGAGGCAAGCTAAACAAATGCACTAATGGCAGTACTGCCTACAGCAAGCAGCTTGTTATGATGAGGAGCTAAAGGCAAAAGCAAAGCCAGCTGTCCTGAAGTAACCTGCAACACAAAGCCCCATCAACGTATTTTCACTCAGAGCACAGGTCAGCTCACAGGGATCAGAGGCTATCAGGATCTGAGGACAATAGGCACTGAACAGAAGTATTCTCGACCCCAGACACTCTCTCTAGAGCATGTGGAAAGGGAAGATACAGTTGGTGAAAGTGCAAATGAATTAGTATAGAACTGTGTTAATGGTATAAGCGGTCACCAGGTATCAGAATCAGCAGTACCTCAAAAGGGGAGAGAAAACTGAACAAATGAAGCAGATATTCTTGGCAGGGCTCCAGAAAAATGCTGCAGTGTACTCAATTCTAAAATATGTCCAAAGGATTAGAAGGGCCATGGTGATGGTGCATATCTTTGCAATGAGGAACTACTGACCAACAAGGAGAGTTGTAGTATGGGAAACTATGGCACCACAGTGGTAGTATCACATCAGAGTTGTCTGTGTGGCAGCCTCAGCCTCAAGCCCAGACTTTCTCTCAGTATGTATGATGATATACCGTGATATTAAAATATGAAATAGTACTACCATAAATTAAACAGTAGCCTATACCATGACACATTGATCATGCCACAAAAAAGTTATTGCATGCGTCAAACATATTCCAGCCATTAGTCAAACTAAATAACCAAACAAGCCTAACTAAATAATCTAACACTAGAGCGGACACAGTGTCTAATGTCATCCCCGGAATTTGGGCAGATTTATCTCACATCAGTGTCAACCTGGTCAAGCTCATAGTATGGTAAAGCCTAACAAGTGAGGCTACAGCAGCCTCAGCAATATGTCTGTGTGTGAGGGAAATGGTGTTGGGGTTCAGGAGATGTTATGTTGAAGCCACCTAATACAGAACAGACTAGCCCTCCCTCTCTACCCATCTCTACCACATCATGTCCCTTCATCTCCCTCCCTGCATCCATTCCATCACACTTGCCTTGCTGACTAGAATCTTTCACTCCTGCCTACATTTACATTATATTTATATTTTGGCATTTAGCAGATGCTCTTATCCAGAGCGACTAACAAGATGTGCATTAATACATGGTAAGATTAATCATTGTTCATGCAAGAGATCAGTGCGGCAATACAGTAATAGACATCATTGTTGGCAGCTGCATACCGTACCTGTAACACAGGGAAGGAAAAGTAGCAATAGTAGCAAAATTAGCAAATGCCTCAATAGCATTCTCCTATGCTGTTAAATAAGAAGTCTGCACTGCATCCAAGGGGAATCCACATATACCCGAAGACGATTTCGTACAGCACACCGTCCCGCAATATGTTTAATTTCTGCACCCAATTAACGCATTTGACACGGCATGACCAAATGCCACAAACACATTCAAACAAAATACAAAATAGTCTACACACTGAATCATTTTAAAAAATTGGACCACATCAAATTGGCTTCGAATTGAGAAAGGAAGAAATGCAATTTAAGTGCTAAAATGTACTCAACGACCTTTAACAGGGTAATGCATTCCAGGCTCCTTCTGTGAGTTAACATTTTCAAGCAGTTTTGTTTGTCTTGTCATCATTTTATTCCTCGGTTTTGAAAAAATGCAGAATGGACTCATTTTCACATGTACCTGTTCATTGGGTAAAAGGGGCTGTGATTCTAGTTAGCTGCCCATCTTATTTTAGTTTAGCAAGCTCGCTGGTGAATTAATGATTCAACCAGCATTATATGCAATTAAAACCTCTAAAATTGACTTCGGTGTGCGTATTAGCAAGGTAACATTAGGTAGGCAGCCACCAACACTTCAAGAACATATCAGTATTACTGGTAAGGGTAAGCTGCATCACAGTGTGGAGATGTCCGAGGGCAGTATTTGTAGCAGGGTTCCCCAAATCTGTCCCACGAATCCAAATTCCGTGCTGGATGTCCCTTTCTCTCAGGTAGTTAATTGAACAATTAATTGGCCAGTGTCTTCACATCTGACTCCCAGGTAAAGAAAGGGTGGAAAAATCGCAGTGCTCGGCCCACGAGGACCGTGATTTGAGGAACCCTGATTTATAGTATTTTAGCTCGCCATATACCGCTAGCTAGATTGCTACTTTTGTATATAAAGTTAGCCAATTACCTGTTTAACAAAAATGGCAAGCTAATGCCGGGTGTTTACCATTTGGAATCATTATTTTCCGAAGCCAATCAATACATAGTAACATGCTGCAAGCGCTGTTAGCGAGCTACCCGGTGTAGTTTTAAGAACCGTTTCAATTTCACAACTGTCACTAAAGGCCGCGGGTTCGTTACTAGCTAGCTACCTACAGTGTTAGCGGTAGCTAACGATTAAACGTCAATTTAAATGTAGCTAGCACACTGGCTTAACGTCACATATTCCATCCGTCACTTGGTTAGCTAGACATGTAGGACATGTAGTTGGTTAGCAGTAGCATTTGCAAGCTAGTTAACCCTGTAAGTTGGGAGCAGGCGGGGATGTAGCTAACGCAAGCTATCGTTCTGTTAGTTAAACCATGTTGTATTAACATTATTAATAGAATAGCTGGCTAAATTGCCTGGGCCTCGTTAACTAAATGCCAGACTCACTGTGTTCCTGATATCTTTTCCCCAACTTTACCGAATCAATGGAAATGAAATGCAACAGCGTCTCTCACATACAGAACACGCACAAAGGCGCGTCGCTTCGTCCAAAAATATGGACAACGTGACTTTTTCTAAACTGGTTAGCAAGGTAACGTTAGATAGGCGATGTTATAAACGGGTGGTATGTTTACTGATTGTGTTCGGGTGTAAAGCTCGACTGGCGTGCTACCCACTGATAATGAGCTGCCTAACGTTACACTGAACGGACACAATTGCACTGAAAACAAGGGGTGTGATCAAAACAAAATATCCAATATAGCTACCCAATTACATCGCTCGCTAGCTAGGAAGATCGCAAATAATCTAGCTAACCGTTATAGCTACAGCATTAACCAGCACATACAATTCATTGTAGATATTTAGTTGGGTAACTAAATGCGTGTTGGTGGTTGCGTTGGCTAGCTCGCTAGCAGCAAACTGTAACATAGCTACCGTTAGCTACACCGCTAGCACATCAGCTCGCGCTAGTTAAGTAAAAACATATATCCAAGCAGCGAGATACTTCTATTTGTTGACATTTTCTGACTCAGCCTCACCTCTCTAAAAGATAGGTCTCAAACTGAGCATCCTTTCTGCCCGTTCCCCAGTTAGCGAGCTAGCTAACGTATACGAGTCTTACCTCTGGTGAGATCGAGTGGTACGTTTTCCTCCCCACTGTCATTCCGACCTGTCAAAACAAACAGCACGTTAAACTATGATAATACAAAGCCCAGTCAATGGACGCTACATGAATTAAAGTTCGTCAACCCAATATATGTGAGGCCCTTGTCCCGGGGAAAGCAGTTCTGTCGTACCTCGCATCCGAAGACTTCGGATCGGACGGCCGCGGATGCTGCTGACCGCCATGTTTCCAGGGACATTCACAACACCGGAAACAACGAAGGTTATCGCGAGAGAAAAACAACGTCTGGATATGCGTTAGTGGGTGTATGTTGAAGTTGCCCGTGAGTGCTGTTCTGAAGTCAGTTTTGGAGTTCTTCCTAATGGACAATGTAAAGACTTAGGTGCAGTTAACTGGTCCTGTGTCAGTGCTTTGGACTAACGTTTGTGTGCAAATTTCATACATACGCCCTATGGCAAGTTGTGGTAGCGGCAAGGGCTCTGAAAGGGACAAAGAGTGACAGTAAGGATGTAATGTTTGAATACAAACCCGGCTGGAACGTGGAGCACAACGGAATAGCTCGTTTTGAAGACTGTTGTTACTGATTTCCAAACAGTTCCATGCAAACTCTCAAACTATACTTACAAATAGACTGTTATCTCGAAGTACTAAACCAATCTACCACACTGCAAACTGCTACTCCACTTTCACAAACTGGTTCAACGAATTGCATTAATGACCCAGCTAGGTGACCCACTCTACTGGTGAGTGAAACTATAAATTACCACTGCAACAGCAACCTGAAAAAGGTTTTTAAAGTTACAAAATTTTAAAATAGTGTTCATAATGTGCAACATTACACGCATTTATTTTCAAAGTATTTACATCAACATTTAAAGTCTTCTCTCTTTGTTCTCCTGTACGTTGTTTGAAGTTCATGGCGAAGCATGTTTGCCTTTTATATATATGTATATATATATGTATATATATATATATATATATATATATATATATATATATATATATATATATATATATATCAGAGGAGGCTCAGACAGTCCTCCTCAAAAATTTGAAAAAAGAAAAAAAAATCATATAAAAAATATCAATGTCTAAAAAACACCTTCAAATCCATTTCTAAGCACCAGGATGCATAAAACCTCTATTGCTATTCTTAAAGTCTCAACAGCGCCCTCTATTGCAATGGAAAAATGTAGCCAGAGTACGGTATGTCCTCATCCTCCCCAAGCCTTCATAAACCACCATTCAAATGCATTTTTCCCCCATATTTTCTCTTCTCCTATCTTTTGCATGGCAAAAATGACGTCCTCCCATACCCCCTAAGGCCAATAGACCAATCAGCCATCAGAATAAAATAATGACATACTGTACATCCAATTAAAGTAGAGTGGGGAGGGGTTGATCAAGGTTATCATGCACAAGCTATGATATTCAGTTGTAGACGTGTAGGAGATTTTGCGAAAGACACCGAGAGAGATATTAGCTTTTTAAATTAAATTACAAATAGTTGTGCAAATTGAGTTTTTTTTAAATTGAGGGTAGTAGGGCATGAAGGAGAGGTCATAATAATTATTTTTATGTTCATTCTTGGAGGATCTGGGCAAAAGAACAATGTTTGGCTAACGTTAGCTTATTTGCTAGCAAGCAAACTAACAAGCTAATCAAACGGGCGGGAGAGCTGAGCTGAGAAGCGGAGAAGGACGTGTTGAAGTTTTTATTGCAAACTCCATTCCACTCATTGGAGTAGAAGACAAAGATTAAAACGTAAGGAAGACCATCCATCCATCCATCCATCCATTGTCTAAGCCGCTTATTCCTGGTCAGGGTCGCGGGGGGCTGGATTTTGCATGCGTTCGGGGCGAGAGCAGGAATACACCCTGGACAGGTCGCCAATCCATCGCAGGGCACACACACCATTCACTCACACACTCATACCTACGGGCAATTTAGACTCTCCAATTAGCCTAACGTGCATGTCTTTGGACTGTGGGAAGAAACCGGAGTACCCGGAGGAAACCCACGCGGACACGGGGAGAACATGCAAACTCCGCACAGAAAGGCCCCCCGGCCTGGATTCGAACCCGAGACCTTCTTGCTGTGAGGTGACAGTGCTATCCACTGCACCAGTAAGGAAGACCACTTCTTAAAATTATGTTTACTAAGAGAATCAAGAAGGTAGGAGTGTTCAATAGGCTACTTCTTGGTATGATAGGTACACTTAGCTTACTGGAAGCCTCGCTACCAAACGTTTGTATTGCTGGCCCTGTCTTCTCATGGGAAAATCACTGACATGGACTATCCAGGGGTTTGAAGACATTGAGAATTTGGATCGGGCAACCAAGCATCATGGCAAATGCAAAGACCACATCGGTGCTAATGTTCGCTACAAGCTACTTGGAAGGATGCCAATCGAGCACGTCCTCGACGAGGGTCTGTGTCTGCAAACTGCACAACACAATGAGAAGGGGAGGAGGAGGTAGGGATGCTCTTAAACGTTTGATTGATACTACAGCCTTTCTAGGCATGCAAGAGCTAACTAAATTATTGTTTGTACGGAAGTGAGCACCGTGTGCACCTTAGATTCGGTGTCTCAATATGTCCAGACCACAGATTCTGTTTTAACACATCCAGAACATTGGCCTTAGACAGCGTGCCTACTAGCTGAAGGCATTTAACTTGTAAATAGAATTTGTGAGATTTGAGACATTCTGGGGTCATCAAGGATTTATACTATTTGTTGAATAAACATGCATTTTATGATTAAACCACACATTTTTTTTGCTGCAGTTAAAAAAGCCTAAAGTTTGGACTTATTTACTTATTATTTGTTATTTAATTTTTTATTTCTCCCGTCCTCCCCAATTTTTCAACTCTCTTGAACACTCTTTGAACAGATATATATATAGGGCTGTCAATTTAACACGTTAATTTAGTGCAATTAATTATCCCAAAAATAATGCATTTAATCAATTTCAAGTTCTGCAGTCAGCCGGGCCCCAGCTGCTACTACAGGCAACGCGCCTCGCCAAACCACACTTACCGAGAGCAGGCATCACAGAATGAGTCTACCTCGGACATATTGACAAACTCGATTGCAAAATGGATTGCGATGGACTACAGGCCAATTGCTATAGTAGAAGGCAAGGGGTTAATGGAAGCATTTCAAATTGCGTCCTCCGATGCAGCTTACAAGCCACCATCAAGAGGCACGGTAGTTTCGAAAATTCACCGCAGTATGAGGCCGGACGTATTAGTGCAAGCGGCACACCTTCTTTTCCTGCTCCCCTAGGCTCGGGGCTGAGGGGCTATCCTTTTACCACCTCAAGCCTAGGGGGGGTTCACCCAGGCTATATTTCGGGGCACACCTCCAGCAGCCATGTCACCGACATCCAAAGCCGACAGACCATGGATCCCATTGGGTGCCCGATAAATCGGGCAATCCAGGATGACATGGTCTGCGGTTTGTTCCTCTGCGCCACACTCGCAGGCCGCCCAGGAGGCCAAGCCCCATCTGTGCATCGATGAACAGAAACGCCCGACGCCAGTCCGGAGGCGGTTAAGCCTCACCCACGCCAGTCGGGGCAGGTCCACCCCGATGGGGGGAAAACCGACGTCTGGTATGAAGTCACGGAGTCTAGAGGTGTTTTTCTCCCACTCCGTGCTCCAGGTGTAATCCACCCACCGTGCCGCACTGATATTAAGGTCACTGCATTGCTGCAGGAGTTCCCGTGCGGCAGGCACAAATGGGTGTCTCGACTTGAGGCGCCGGGGAGGCTCAGCTGTTAGAGTGAGCCTTTCATGAAGCAGATGGTTTGGCTCCATGGCCCGGCATGCGAGACGTGCTATGGCTCCCGCACGGCGAAGCCCAGCGGGCTGGATGCCTGCAAGGATAGAGAGGTTGTCCACAGGAGTAGTGGGACACAGGCATCCTGTCACAATGCGCAATGCTTCGTTGATAGGCGTATCAATGAGGCGGGTGTGAGCACTGCGACACCATACTGGCGCGCAGTACTCACTAGTCGAGTAAACAAGGGCCAGGGCAGCCGTACGCAATGTTCTTGCCCCGGCGCCCCAGCCTGACCCGACTAGTCACCTCATCAATGCCACACGAGATGTTGGCTTCTTGCGCAGTGACGCGAGGTGTCGGCGAAACGTGAGCGACCTGTCCAGTGTCACGCCGAGGTATGTTGGCTCAGTGCAATATGGCAGGGGTATTCTGCCGATATTTACTCGGAGCTCACGTTTGGCCTCCTTGTTGTAAAGATGGAAGGCTGCCGACACCGTCTTTGCCTCGCTGAGCTTCAGTCTCCATTTCTGGAGGTATGCCACTAGTGTCTTCATATCCTGGCCTAATGTTCCCTCCAATGACTGCCAGTCTCCAGCAGAGTACACCAACGCGAGGTCATCTGCATAGGCATACTTCCGTGAGACTGTGTCAGGCAAGTCATAGGTGTAGATGTTATAGAGGAGGGGGGCCAGGACCGATCCCTGGGGGACGCCGTTCTTGAGGCGTCGTAACCTACTTCGCTGTCCGCTACATTCTGACCATGTGCCTGTCCGGCAGCAGGCGGAGCAGCTTGCAGGTGAGGCCGCGATGCCATACGGTGTCGTAGGCAGCCGTCAGATCGACAAAAACGGCTCCAGCCTTCTTTTTAGCCGAGAAGCTGTCCTCGATGTCTTGGGTCAACAAAGTGACTTGGTCTACGGTCGATCTCCCGCATTGGAACCCGGCCTGCTCCCGGGGGAGCAGTGGGTCAACGATCGGTTCAACGCGGGCGTAGATAAGACGCTCAAGGATCTTGAAGGGGATGCAGAGCAAAGAGATGGGACGGTAGCTCTTAGGGTCCCCTTCAGGCTTATTCGGCTTCGGGATCGCGACAACTAGGGCTCTTCTCCACATTTTGGGGATCTTCAGTTGGCGCAAGCAGGAAGAGAGGAAAGCTCTTAACCAGGACTTCAGAGCAGGTGCAGCCTGGAGTATAAGCTCCGGGCAGATCGAGTCAGGACCCAGAGCTTTTCCTGGCTTTATGTGCTGGAGGGCAGTAGCGAACTCCTCCGGTGTGAATTCACCGGAGATGTTGTCGCTACTAGGTGTTGGGGCCCTCCAGAGGTCAGACACTTCTTTTGCCATGAGTCGTGATGACTCGCGGTCTTTACCCTTGTATACCCCATTTTTCACAAATTGAGATGCGATTTTATTTGCAGAAATGGGGCAGTGACGAGGGGAGTGTCTTGACCTGCCAGTGAGGTTGTTCAGGATACTCCATGCCTTGCGGCTGGAGTGTGAGAAGTCGATGGTATTGACAGCCTCCTCCCAGCACTCTTGTCTCCTCCGACCGAGTCTTGACAACAGGGCTGTAGCAGCCCTGTTTGACTCAGTTCCTGCAGGAGCCCGGAGGAAGGCGCAGTAGAGATTCTCACACTCCGCATCCCAGCATGGTTTGTAGCTGTTGCGACGTCCACGTGGGATGGATTTTTTGGCCGCTTTCACTAGCACACTGCAGAAGTCCTGGTATGCCTCATCCACACTGTTGGTATTAGGCGATGGAAGATGCCTCGTGGATTTGTTGGTGAGGAGGCGGAAGCGTTTCCAGTTGGCCTTTCGGAAATTCCATCGCTTCACCGGCTCACTCGGGACAATGTCCACAAGTTTGGGTACGGTTATCAGTGATAGTCGATGTTGGGACCATGGGAAATTTCCAAGCACACATCTGTCAGGGAGCTGGTTGTCTACGCCGACACTCCCGAAAGCCAGGTCTGGATTAGTCCCAGTATTCCAGCGACTGGAGAGAAAACTGGCTGGACCCTTGGGATCGTGTAACAAGGTCAGGCAGTTGTTGGCTGCCCAGGCAGCCAGGTTCTCTCCATCAGGTGTGTTAGTGTTGTACCCCCAGTCTTCATGCTGGCAATTGAAGTTGCCAACATAAAGACAGGGGTGAGGGAACACCGGGACAGACGCTGGCGTAAATCACGAGTGAGGAGGCTTGTAGACGTTTACGATTTTTAATCCAGCAACGTCCACGCACAACCACTCAATCTCTGAGTCAGCTGGAGATTGGTCGGCGAGAGTCCAGCTCAACCTTTTGTGGACAAACGCGGCAAGGCCATGCTTCCTGCTCAGGATAGACCCAGCTAGTGCGAAATTTTGTAGCACTAGCTTGTCTGCTGAGACACAGTGGGTTTCCTGGAGGAGGATGACGAGGGCCTTGAAGGTATAGGCCAGCTGTTCGATGACACTGATCTTACTGGTGGTGAGCCCTTCGGTGTTCAGCTGCAGTATTCTGGGTTGGAGGCCAGTGGAGCAAGCCCCACCGGCTCTCCTCCCCGACTGCTGCCGAGCACCAGCCCGGGTGAGGGCCCTTAATTGGCAAACTCTGCTTCTCTTATGAGTTGAGGTCATAATTTACTGACGAGGGGCACCACGAGAAGGTGTTTGCCATGCCTTTGGCGGCACACCTTATCCACAGTGATTGGAAACTTTCCTTTCCTTTGCGTTAACTGTGCTGAAGACAGTCACCTGGCTTATGTTAAATTAAAATAACTGTTATTGGCACATTTTAGGCTAAGTGTTAGGCTTATGTTCAATGAAAAAAAACATGCATTTGTGAAAAAAAGATATGGAAATAAAACAATATATTGACTTTTAAAGACAACTTTTGTAATGTCTACTCCTCTGCCACAAGAATGTAATGTCTTTAAATTGAAATATCTTCATTTGGGGGCTTTACCCAGCAAATATTGATATGTGAATATTTGAGATTAATTTTATTAATCAGCATATGATGTAATTAATTTAATAATATATACACTCCAAAATTATTTACACCCCTGATATAGATTAGCAAAAAAACCTGTATAAAATACACACAACAATAATGAGCAACTGTATATTGTATGCTCAAAACATATTATTTTATACTAATACAATTGCTCAGAGAATGTTTTTATTATTTTTATTTTAAAAGATTTTTATGAGAATGGGGGAATCTTTGATCATTCATCCATACAGAAGATTCTTCAATCTATTTTTATGGACTGCCCTCTTCAATTCAAACCATACATTTTATATCAGATTAAAATCTGGAGACTGAGATGGCCATTGCATAATTTTGTGGGCAGTTAACAATTTCTTGGTTGATTTTGTGGTATGTTTAGGAAATTGGGATTGTTGTCTTGCTGAAAGATTAATTTGCAGCCAACTTTCAGCTTCTTGGCAGAGGGAGCCAGGTTTTTGGCCAAAATATCTTGGTACCATTGACTTTAAAAAGAGTCCCAGGACCAGTAGATGCAAACACAACCCCAAGATCTATATTTCACCGTAGGTATAGGTTCTTTTCGACATAACCATCCTTCTTCAGACGCCAATCCCACTGCTTGTGTGCATGGCCAGAAAGCTCAGTTTTGGTCCCACCTGACCATAATACCCAGTTCCAATTAGAGTTTGCTTTGGACTGGAACCTTGGACTGAATGACAGGTGTTATTGTCAGCTGGGAGTGATCCAATGGACCCAGCAGCTCATCTAGCCAAAAATAAATAACAATTTCCTCCTTTTCCTCCCTTCACCCCTCCAGGTGCTGCTGGCACCAAGTTGAAGTCTCGTCTTGTGCAGCAGGGTGCAAGGTGGAGCAACGTCTGAGCCTGTAGCCAAAGGTAGGTATCGGTAACTAACAGACCTTCCCCCAAGAACAACTCTCCCCTAAAATATGTAATGACCTTAGTGGTGATCACCCCCTTGTCATGCACCTAAGCTCCCCCCCACTTCAAAACACAGGACCATATGACCCACAGGCAGCCAGCCATGAATAATCAGTGCAAGTTGCCCGCATATCTTGTGTCAACTCCTCCAAAGCAGCCTGCCTCCAGTGGTCCCAGGCTTGTGGTATGCGCAGAGAGACGACAAGGGCAAATTGGCTAGTTTGGGGCTCCAAACTTTTGTTCTTCCTTAAGGTTCAGGCTTCAGGGCCAGCCTGGTTAAAGGTATGCTGCAGCTGGTGCAGAATTCCTGCTGCAGGGGGGCAATCGAGTCAGGATTAAAGTATAACTAAGATTATTTAATGCAAGGTGCACAGAAGTAATGCTACCACATTAGACACAATTTAGTAAAAAGACATTAGCAGCTGATGAGTTCTTACAAAAATTTGCAAGTGTGTCAATCACAACACAAGTGTTTGAAGTTCACTTTTTCTGCCTGTTCAATCCAAAAATATTTATGACTATAGTTTTCATTGTGGTTTACCCTTATCTGTGTAAAACAAAACAAGGCCATTCCTGAATGATAATGAAGTGGTAAATAGCTTGAGGCAAAATAATTGTCTTTAATGCAGATACATTTTATTTATTTTTTTATAAAAAAAAACAATTCTAAAAAGACATTTCTTTAGCAACCAAAACAAGAATTAGAAGCAAACAAGTGGGTTAAAATATAGCTTTTTTGCTAACATATGTACATAATAATATAATATAGCATATGTGCATTATAGGGGATAGATAGACTGTATTCATCACTGACTAAAAGTTAATTATAAATAACTTTAAAGTCCCTGTGCAGTGTTTTTTATATCAAATTTTGAATACTGTAGTGCACGCCTACTCAGCCCTTGTCCTTGTACGGAGGGCTGCAGTGTCTGCAGGTTTGATTACATTTTGGGACTTAACCACCTGACAAAACAAAAAATCCTTGTCTGGATTTAGCTTTAGGTTCAGCTGACCTTTCCATTTTTGAGCAAATTAGAACTTTATTGAGAACAGGAAAACCTGCTGGATTTAGGCCCCCTATGAGTTGTGTAGCCTTATTGTATTGAAACCTGTAATAATATTATGTAATATATACAATATTTGTCGATAAAGGCATAATTCAAATTTGGGTGATATTCTACTATTCAGGGATGACGTTTATTAAGTTTTTCCTAATAGTTAACACTAACCCAGGCAGCCAATAGCGGAAGGGCAGCAGACATTCATACCACCTTGTTTGAAGTCTACGTCACTCTTCATTTGTCTGTGTTACCAGGTAGTTCAAATCACAGGTAAAATGTTCACACTGATCCAAAAACCGATTCCTACATATGGAGTTTTGATTCACTCAAAGGCACAACAGTAGAATCCTGCTGGTACCCAAACCCTCAGTGTTCTAACCACTACTCCTCCACATAAACACACACACACACACACACACACACACACACACACACACACACACACACTACCCCTCACATTGCATGAAAGCAAGGCTACAGTAACACACATTTAAGAAAAATTTTGACAGCACAGGGTCTTTAATTCTTACAGACACAGTTAATGGATGGCAGAGTTAAGCACAACCATTAGAATGGCCCTTGTAGCAAAACACCCCAACACGTGCATTAGCTACCTAGACTGTAGTGATGTGTACAAGCTAGGGTCATTCAGAGGTGGGTCTGCTGGTCTTCAGCTTGTTAAACTCTTAGGAGAATGCTTCAAAAAAGCGTATGCTCATTTTAAACCAAATATTCACTGGTAATGTAATGATTCATGCCATAGTATGCTGCTATGTTTTCTACCGTTTCCCTTTAGTTTCACACTGCAGTACCTCAACACTTACTGGAGGCAATTTACAGAGCTCACAGTATGATGTACCAAGTATATTGAATCAATTTTGAGAAATAACAGTCATATCGTAATGTACTGTAATATCCTAATCGTCATCCCTGCATCATTTACAAGCAATAAATATATCAACATCACCTATCGTTAACAAAAACAAAGGAAGAAAAACTCAAGCTGCATCTGGTGGTAAAAAAGTGTGCAGTTTGGCTCAGTCATTGTCATAGATGCAATCTGCAAGACAGGAGGGTTAACAGGACAAACAATTGATTTCATGGGAAGTACTGGAAACAATCCAATTTGGTCAGTTATGTTCTTGCTCAAATTACAATTCAAATGCACAAATGAACTATGTAAGAAAATATGTAAAAGAATCCTGCTAAATAAATTAAATTGCATGAGTTGAGTGTACAATTCATAATGGTTTGTGTTTTATTTCATTCATATTGCTTGTTTTGATTCCCAAATGGTTCCATTACATTTTCAGGCAACATCCATTGTAAAAATGTGTAACATACCTTCACCGATGTCATCATAAATATCAGTATCCCTGTGTGAAGAAAAACATAAATTATTCATGACATTAAGTTCAGCAATCTCTTGATCAGTAGGGCATGAATGTGTCCAATTGATATGCTTCTTTTCTATCACAAGTGTCCATCATAATGCCTTTTGAAGTAGGGGTGCTTATCTGTGTGTGTTCATGTGCACGTGCACATGTTGATGTTAGACATTTGGATGTACTTACTCTTCTTCGATGTTGCTTGTGGAAATGTAACCAACTGCAAAGTAATGGAGATTAAATTACATCACATTTTAATTTATATTAGTTTGTATACGACCTGTTAAAAATGACACAGTAGAACCTCCAAGATACAAACACTTAATTCCCCTATTGGGGAATGGAGGTAATTCAGAACTCTAAAATTATCTGAAAACACTACAATTGTAATCATTAGTATGGTTTTGAGCCTAGCAGATGAGCCTGCTGTTGTAGGGTTTAATAATGGGCAGGATTTTGAAGTGACATTCCACAGGTCTGCTGCGTGGTGCTCTATTCCTCTATACAACATGTTGCCCATAGACTCACACTTCCCCTCCTCGTTTCGGCCAATCAGCTTGTTTTCCACAGGCTTTACGATGACGTCCACTATCTCCCCCGGCTTAAGGGGCAGGTCTTTACTTCCCCACTTCTTACTGGTCAGTGTGGAAATGATGGTCACCCGATAGAGTACCTGGATCTCACCATCAAACTGTAAAGTCAAAGTTGCATGCTCTTACAAGGAGATAATTTATTTCTGACAACAACAGAATGATTAAGACGAGGCGCACAATAGCAGTCATACAACTTAGGAGATTGTAGTCTAAATCAGTATTGTTGAAGTGGTCTGTTGAAGGGTTAATGTTGCTAATGGAACTCACTTTGAACTTCTTCCTGAATTCCTTCTCCTCCTTCTCAAACTTCTTCTGCCTCTTGGGGTCCTTCTCTTCTGTCTTACCCTTAGGCTTTATCTGTGGAACACTGAGACGCCCGCCACAGGAGCAAAGAGACATGCCAAAGTGTGTTATCAAACTTTCTGAGAAACACATTTTGTTTGACCTAGGCACATTTTGCACCACGCCAGCTGTGGCCTTTACACTGACCTGCTTAGGGGGGGAAGCGGGGGCAAAACTTCCACATCATCGTATATCTCGTCATCGATTGCAGCTTCTGGATTGTCTGTGGGGGGAGTTCAAACACCATTAATAATGTTCCTTTATTGTGAATTATGTATTAGAAAAAGTATTGGCTTGCTTGATTTTAAAAGGGTCAGTTAGACCATGAAACAAGGGACACTCTGTAGGCACATTGCTATGTTGTACGTTGTTCAACATTCTGCGCGGTATAGCTGTTTACAACTTGAACAATATACAGTGCAAAACGGAAATGCATAAACTGAGAAAAGTCAAGGATGGATGAAGCTTTACCAATGTTTCCCTCGGGAGCGAACTGAAGAGGAGGAGGTACTCTGAAAAATGCAGATAAAGTAATCAACCACAACATTTTCCTGTTTATTGGGATATCATTGGTCGTGCTGGGATTGTGCATTTTCATGTATTCGATTAGGTTAATGTTAAGCCATTTGGAATCAACACATGCAATCAAGACAGACATGATGTAATTCAACCATGAAACTCCGCTCTTCCTGAGATTATGCAGTTGGTTCAATACAATATTGTAAGAAATTCTATATCAAGCATTTACATAAATTTGGCCAATACAATTCACATTGGTTTCAGATCAAAATATAAAGCCAGGAATAAAAATGCATTCCATAGTTGAATGGGAGTGCATGTTGATTTAAAAAATTGACATGTAAGATTATTCACAGATTGAAGACATTTAGGATTAAATGTAGGATTAAAACAAATCTAGATTGTTATTTTCAATTAAGCATTTAAATATACAATGCATTCGGAAGCTACTCAGAACATAACAAAATGTGGAAAAAGTGAAGGGGTCTGAATACTTTCTGAATGCACTGTATGGGCCTGGATTCAACTAACATTTGTCCTTAACTTTTGACTCACAATGCAATGCAATAGTTTTTTGTTCACAAACACAATTGCTGAACTAAGAAAAGTTATGTGCTAACACTGTGAGTTTCTGTTTTGTTCACAAACACAATTTATGGAGTTTATATATATATATTTTTCAATAATTATTCTTCAGTTACAGGAAAACGCTGATTGACTCCACACCATGGTCTCCTCCTTCGATCTAAAGTATTCGTGAGTTTGATTGGATGAAGTGAAAGTCCTTTAGAAATAAGTTGAATCAGGATGCATTAGTGTAGGGGGAGGGATGCGAATGAATAAGAATTAGAATTGGTTAAGAATTGGTGTGTATTATCCAGGAGAATCTTACAAATGTGTGAATTGCTCATTATTGCTGGCTGTACTTCTCCTCCAGTCATCCCAGCTCTTAAACATCTTTAGGAAGCCGCGAGGTTTGGCGGGGGACTTGAGCTCCATTGCGCTAGGGCTTGAGAGAGGTGTGTGTGGGGGGGGGTTAGGGTCAGCACCCAGACAGAACAATATAACAAATGTGTGTACACAGTGCACACACACACATCAACAGACTGAAATATCTTTTTTTAATGTATGACCTGCATGGGCACGCAGTTCTCACCTAACATTTAGATCTGGATCCTCAATGTCATCATAGATTTCTCCATCCTCCTCGGGCGGTGGGGGTAGAATCACTAAGAACACAGAGGAAGAGCTGCTTAATTATACTTCATATATAGTTGTGTATATCTCCATTCACTGAGATGGCACAACAGTTTACCTCAGTTAATCAACTGACAGCCAAATATTCGTTGCCTCTTTAATTAAAAATATATATATTTGCCCCAATGAGCAAAGTATATGCAAGTGAGAACTTATTCATTTATAAAATCAGATACCTGGGTAATTTATAAAAAATTATAAATACATATTGATACATTTGTATCGTAGGGTAACCAATTGGAAATGTATGGAAATTATGTTGGGCAAATGTATCTTATGTATGAACTACACAGCGAACATAAAGATAATAAATTAACTTGAGTTTGGAAGCTTACCTCCTGCACCTTTAACACTAAAATAAAAAGGGAAAATAGGTTAAACATCAGAATTAGTGGATAGGAACTGGTCAATTTTCCTGGCAGTCTCATACAGCTTTCAGTTTAATCATGACCCCATCTATCAGTGAATGTGCCATCATAACCAAGAATCTCTGATATCTTAGCCCCACTTACCTGCTAAAGTCGTCCTGGACAGCGATGTCATCATACACCTCAGGATCCTCCTCTTCCTGAGTACGGAGTGACCCACCCTGACGCTTAAGAGTATCAAAGTCTATCTCCACGGAATCTGTCTTCACATAGCCATCTGCAAATAAACAGCATGGCACCAGGGCTTACACAGGAGCGAGAGGAACAGCAGCAGAAGGAGGAATCATTTCATTGAGAGGGCCTACTCACAGGAGCCCTCGCTCGTCCTGCCCAGCCAGCGCCCCTCTGGGTTGTCTGAAATTCGGATGACCTCAATGGGTTCGCCTTGCTTCACGGAGAGGTCCATCTTGCTTCCTTTGCAGTCTAGCTTGGCCTTGACCTGGTGGATGACCTGGATCGGTCCAACCAGCTGCACACAGACATGAATGACATGGCAATGGGGTGGTTTATGCCATGTACATTGAAATGACAGGATTGATTGTGATGATGAAGACAAGTACTAGTGGAGATGTGAAATGCTGACACATATGTGGCAGAGGGGTAGTGATCTGGGCACTAGACTGAACCACAAGGTTGTGGGTTGTAACACCTAGTGGGAATTGACTGTCCTACACCTACAATCTACATTAGCAATGCCCTAACCTCGCTTGTCAGACTCATAACCGTATGGTACTATGAGGCTGACCACTGATGTGAGATAAATCAGGGGATGTGCTTTGAACAATAAACCAATGGTTAGATACTTCTGAGGAATCATGGTCTTGTGTAGGTGGGGCTCCAATTGGTGGTGGTGATTCAAGCTAACTCAACCATTGACCTATAACATAATGTGGGCTGGAATCAATAATATTTCAAGGCACCAACTCCCCTTTCTGGACATAAATATAGAGATATGGGGTCGAGACAAGCAACGCCCTAATATGGTATCTGACCTTAATAACAATCTAACCTTGATAACGGCATTTGCTGAGGAAACATTTACCCTAATTATAAAATTATACTGCATGCTATGCTATTTTCGCTGTTCTAGAATGATCTGAGTGAAGAGCCCTCCTGTTGAAATGACCTACAGTTGATGTTACCGCACCAAATCATTCATGATTAACACAGCCCTGTCCAGCTCACCTTGAATCTCTTCCTGACATCCTGCTCTTTTTTCTCTCTCTCTTTTTGTTCTTTCTTCTCCTGCTCCATCCGTTTCTTCTCCTCTTTTTCTCGCTTCTTCTCCTGTTCTTTTAAGTCCATTGTTGACCTGTACAGAGTTGAGACAAATTTAGTCAGTGTGGCTCTACCACAATCAGGTCATAAACATTTAAAACATACTCTACTGGAGGCCAGCCATACCTCCCTCAGCCAAATGAAACTGAATCAGGGCCCTAAGAGTAGTTAGTACTGCAGTATCTAACCTCAATGTTCTTTCTTTTGAACAATGAAATTGGTCAACTGTACATACAGTATGTAAATATATCTCATACTTACATATGATATCCACAGTCACTGAATTTAACAGAAACATTGATTTATCTGCTAAATGGCATATATATATTTAGAGGGGGGCAGTTTCCATTTTAATGTCATTAAATCTGGGCCTGGTTCACTCTAAAGAGAAACAAACAGGATGCTAATTATCCTCTGTCATCTGTTTTGTGACCATGTTGACATTGGTAATGGGGGTAACTCTTTATTAAATCAACAAGATAATACAGCCTTATAATGTCCCGTCTTTTTTGTGGTACAGTCCAGAACCTGGTTTGATGACCCTTAAGAGATGGAACAAATATTGAGCTTAACCATCTGGCTCAATTTCCAAAAACCTCATTGCATTCCAAAAAAATTGAGGACAATTAAAATGCATGAAGGGGAAATTGTCTGTGATTTGACTGGTTTGACACTGCATGATGACTGTAGTTTAGCTGTGCCATCATTGGCAATGAACTTGGAGTAAATTCCATATTTGTGCTGCTGATGCAAAACCACCACTGGGTGGTAGCACTGAGCTACAAATCTGTTGCCAGACCGAAACGATGAACAAAATATCTCACCATCTGTCATCAAGGTCCTCATACATCTCCCCATCACTTCCACTGTCCTATTAAAATAAGAGACAAAACAATTTGGGGTTGTTAAACTAAGAGATGGTTGCTTGCATCACTGAGAAAAACGCAACAATATTATAGCAACACTGAAGTGAAATCAAATCTTACATATAACATATTTAAACAAATTCTGATTTTGCATATACAAAAGCTACTGAAAAAACATTAATTTCATTTGAATATTTATTTTATCTTATTTTATCCAATATATTGAATTCACTTGCACTCTATGACCCAGACAATCTAAATTTGTTAAACAACCACTTGGTGAGGTATTTTTTTGTTGCTGGTATTCTGCACTCCATATTTTTGGAAGAAAGTTATCCAAAATCTTAAAATCTTAAAATAATGGTGGGATCAATATTTGGGATCAACTGTCAGGTGTTTGACTGACATCTCAACCTTTCCCACTATTACATTTGATAAATTGAATTTGAATTGAGCGTCTCACCTCATCTATCTGGCTAGGATGGCCTGAAAAAGAATGAGTCACTGTTTATAAAGTAGTCTCTTTAATACAATGTATTTCAGAACACACTGCAAGGAGGAAATTAGAAAGCAAGCATTACAAACAGGCACATTTTCCCAGCATAGAACCCCCTCGCGAATGGTCAGATAGATTTACCTCCAGAGGGTAGGGGGGGTGGGTTGTTCAACACTACATCATCATAATTTTCATCTGGGTCTGGTTGGATTCTGGTGTTACAAACAGACAGGCAAAAAAGGTTAAGGGCTGCCTGTGATCCAATAAAGTGATGAGGCATGAGATGCTGTGATATATTATGAATATAGCCACAGCTAAAGGGTGGAACACTGTATGGCCAATCAGTAAGAAGGACTAGAACTGTCCATTTTATACATTCAATGTTAGGATAACTTGAATAGCGTTGCATAGGAATTGTATGGTATCCGGTAGTCGTTTGGCCATGTAAAGCCATTGCAAGCGATGACTGGAATACTAAAGCAATAAGGCCCGAGAGGCCGTGGTATAGATCAAATCAGAAAGCGCCGTAAAAAAAAAAAAAAAAAAAAGGAATAAAAAGCAAATTTTTATTTTTATTTTTTTAAAAGCACTGGAAACTCAGGAACGCAAACAAATGAACATAGCAAGCTAGTTTGATGTCCACAGAAGCATCGTTAACCTTAACAAAAAATGGTGGCATCATGTTGTGTTTGCAGTTGTCTGATAGAAGAGGGGCTTGCTTTGTTTTGTTTTTATTCCCCTCAGCATAAAGCAAGGCAACCCAGAGACAAGCTTGGATCAAACAGCTAAAGAGGGAGGAAAACCCTGACTTCTCAACTTCTTTGCTATGGTTGCCAGGACCCAGTGGGATGTATAGTGAAAAATTGACATAAACAGTATCAAAAACAAGTGGATTGATCTATAAGACCTATAGTAAGTAGCACATCATGACATTATGGATTTTGGTCGGAATACTCATTTAAAAGGATGTACAAACATTCTACTTAGCTGTGCTGTATCTGAGCTGAATATTGACGATGCTAGGAAGGCTCCTTGAGCAATCAGCTTTCAGGACTGGAAATATCAGTTTTATCAATTTTATTTTTGTGCCAACAAATTAGTTTGTTTTAATTTCATCAATTAATTGAACTATTATCCAAATATATGGATGTTTTATATTTATACAGATTACTTTATTGATCTATTCATATTCAGAAAATAAAATTGTAAGCTCTTGGACACTAGAAAGTAAAACAAAAACAATCCAAGCTATGCAAGTCTAATAAAATTATATTCCAAAATGGAGAAAGCATTATCTGAAGGTGACCTAATGTAATAATAAAAATTTATTAAATGAACAACTAATGAAGTGTAATAATAGTTATAGTGTTAAGAGGAGTAGCAGTGAGGTCTTCAGCACTGATACTCACATGGCCCCAGAGGGCCGAGGAGGGAGGCAGGGGACACCAGGGTGGGAAGGTAGGGGAGGGGCCACGTGGTTGCTCAGGTGAGAGGCTGGGGGTAGAGGAGAACTACCCTTCTTCAACCCAGGACCTTTCCATTAAAAAATGATCCACAACAAAATATGTTGTTAGGTTATGGCCAATTCAGTTGGAAATTCACAAAATATAACTTTGGACCTTTTAACTGTACTAGCATGTCTAGCCACTAGAGAACGTGTGTGTGTGTGTGTGTGTGTGTGTGTGTGTGTGTGTGTGGAGAGTTGAACTAAAGAGGGAATCATTTCACTTGGTCTATTTTGTTCTCCTTTTAAGAGGAACGTCTCGCTGAAGTAGGGCAGAAAAGAAAACTCAGAAGAGGAACTTAGCTGAGTGAGCAGAGGAAGCAACGTTTCCCCAACTCAAATCTGCATTTGGCATTTTAATAACTGAGATCTTTTTAATATGCCTGCTTGTGTGTGTGTGTGTCTGTCGCTGTGTGAGTGAGTGGGCTTTAACCCCAGGGAGAGAGAGAGAGAGAGAGAGAGAGAGAGAGAGAGAGAGAGAGAGAGAGAGAGAGAGAGAGAGAGAGAGAGAGAGAGAGAGAGAGAGAGAGAGAGAGAGAGAGAGAGAGAGAGAGAGAGAGAGAGAGAGAGAGAGAGAGAGAGAGAGAGAGAGAGAGAGAGAGAGAGAGAGAGAGAGAGAGAGAGAGAGAGAGAGAGAGAGAGAGAGAGAGACCATGATCTGACAGATTTTATATATATATATATTCATTCATTCATTATCTAACCCACTTATTCCTGGTCAGGGTCGCAGGGGGGCTGGAGCCTATGCCATCATGCATTGGACGAGAGGCAGGAATACACCCTGGACAGGTTGCCATCGCAGGGCAATATATACTGTATATGGTAAATAAGTGGTAGCTCACTGAAGCATGCAACCACCTCTGGTCTTAAGGGGATTTTATGTTTGTGTGTCTGAGTGTGTGTGCATGTGTGTGTGTCTGCATATAAGAATTGTTGGCTTGCTAAATTCCTTGCTGAGCTATTGCTGCTTCGGTATGCCAACAGACAAACTTCCCCTTGAAGCTGCAATTAAGTCACGGAAATACACATCCTCAATGGACGGAACTGCACAAGCTCAATCAAATTCTTATGACATCAACACAAATGTTTCAAATATGCAATTTTGTAGTGCTGCACTCCACCTCATTAAATGAGGCTACAATTTGTTGTTTGAAACAAAACAGTTTCCACCCCCAAAAACAATTACAGTTATGTATAGTTTGTGCTTCTTTAACTGAATTTCAGCACCGACTTACAATATGACTCTTAACATGCAAAATAAATCTCACAGTAACAATTGTTGTTTGATATTTACTAGCCATGGCTATAGTAGCTTTTGAATGTCAGCCAGTTCCAGGGTAATGACAATATCTGATACTATGAACACGCTGGAATAGAAAGGACTCACCGTTGGTCATGGGCTCTGCTCCCTTCTTGAACTTCTCCAGGGTGACAATCGGGGGCCTGTTAGGTTTGGCTGGGGCGGTCCCCAGGGCCAATTTATTGGGCAGAAGGCTCCTCTTAGGGGCAGAGGGGTTGTTGTTTTCCTTTTGTTCCAAGTGTTTCTTCACAAAGCTGGGTTTGTGGGCGACTGAGGGTTTGGGACCAGAGAAATCATGGGAGTTAAAGGCTTTGACCCTGTCCTTCATCCCCTTCTCCTGGGTGTTGGCACTCTCCTGGTTGAATATGCTCTGTGCCGCCTGGATACCGGAAGGTTTTAGCGGTGATGCAGGGAATGGTCGAACGGCCGAGTCTTCCGTATTTCCCTGCTCTGTCTGAGACCAGCTCTTGGGTTTGGGGGCGAGAGGCATTTTGGGAGGGGTGGATCTGCTGCTACCCCCTCCATCTTCACTCTTGGGGCCCTCTTTGATCCAGGGTGGCTTGGCCACAGCAGGGGGTAGCTTGGAGAAGGCAGGCTTGCTTTCGGTAACAGTGGCACTAAGAGAGAGCTTCTGCAGAGGCAGTTTGTGGACAGTGTCTCGGAGAGACTCTGGAGGCTTAGGCTTACAAATGGGGGGCTTCCCTTCATCCTGAGGGCTCCCAAATTTGCTGACCAGAGGTTTGGGTTTGGGGAACTCTTGAACCTCTGGAGCACTCTTTGTGGAGGCAGTACTTTTCAGGTAATTGGGTTTGGGGGTTGAGGCACTAGTGGCCGCACCTCCTGAGAGACTCATTTCCAGGGCTGACTTCTTTGGTTGTGTAGGGGGTCCTGAGGAAAAGGTGGGGTGCACAGACACTTTGGGACGTCCCCCAGGGACAGAATCCATAGAGCTGCCCCCTGTATTGAAGCGGGCGCTGATGGCTTTCACATCTGCCTTGTTCTCCTGCAGATGACAGTGAGAAAATACAAAAAAACTGGAGAGAGAAAACGAGGGACATAGGATAGGAACACTTGTTGAGAGAAAGGCTAAAAGGATGCTAATTTAAAGTGTGTGTGTTAGTGTGCAAATATTGATCCTTTTAAACTATATTTACCATACTATATACCTGTCTCTCTTTAACCAACTTCAAAAGTAACTGAGTTTGCACTTAAAATGCATACCTGACTGTTTTATGACAATAATAAACCTTAGTTAAATGTTTATTACATCTGACATATTTATTCCCCAGAATGTTGTAAACCTTACTGACATCAATAATACTGTATTAACATAGTGTGTGTGTACCAAAAAGAAAAATAACTGCTGTCTTGCAAAGAAGAAAAGCAGAAACAGGACACCTTGGAGTGTTAGTATGATTGTGGGGTAAATTACTGATAATTTGTCCAACTGTAATGCTTTAGAGGAACAGGAGAATTTCTGGTAATCTGTAGCATCTCCACACTGAATCACTAACTGCTTCTTACAGTCATGAGAAAAAATTAGGACACCCTATGAAAACCTTTGTCTTCTTCAACATATTCAAACATATGGACATTTGATATTCATTTGAACAATATTGAAAAATTTAGGTAATATAACTAAACAAATACAACTGAAACAAATTATTTTAAAAATGATTGGTAAAATGTGATTAATAGAAATGCAATCTTCTTGTGAGGAAAAAGTTAGGACACCCCCACATTTAGTTCCACTTAAAATGCCTACAATTATAATCAAGAGCACCACATCAGGTGCAAATGTTTAGAACATTGTTACAGAGGATTTTGGAGGAGCCTGTCCTATTTAAACCTCAGACATTTAGTTTGGTTTGCTCTTGATTGTTGAAGTGAGTTGCATCACCATGGCGAGATCAAAAGAGCTCTCTGAGGCCTTCAGAAGAAAAATTGTAGATGCATATGAGTCTGGGAAGGGATATAAAAAGATCTCCAAACAATTTGAAATTAGCCATTCCACTGTCCGGAAAATAATTTACAAGTGGAGAACATTTAAAATGACCACCAACATGGCCAGGTCAGGCCGCCCAAGCAAGTTCAGCCCAAGAGCTGACCGAAAGATGCTTAAAGAAGTCTCCAACAATCCCTACAGGTATCTCTTGCCACAATTGATGTCAAAGTACATGCATCCACCATAAGAAAGAGACTGAACAAGTTTGCATTACATGGGAGGTGTGCAAGGAGGAAACCCCTACTGTCAAAAAAAAAAAACATCAGGGCAAGACTAAAGTTTGCCAGAGAACACCTAGAGAAAGACCAGAACTTCTGGAACAATGTGCTTTGGACAGATGAATCCAAAGTTGAACTATTTGGGCACAGTAAGAGTAGACATGTTTGGCGCAAAACCAAGACAGCATTTGAGAACAAGAACCTCATACCAACTGTGAAGCATGGGGGTGGAAATGTCATGGTTTGGGGCTGCTTTTCTGCAGCAGGGCCTGGTCAGCTCACCATCATAGAATCCACTATGAATTCTGTATTGTATCAGAGGATGCTTGAGGAAAATGTGAGACCATCTGTTCGAAAGTTGAAGCTGAAGCGGATGTGGACCATGCAACATGACAATGACCCAAAACATTCCAGTAAATCTACCAAGGAATGGCTCAAGAAAAATAAATTGAGAGTTATGGAATGGCCAAGTCAAAGCCCGGATCTTAATCCTATTGAGATGCTGTGGATTGATTTGAAACTGGCTGTGCATGCAAGACACCCCTCAAACATCACACAGCTGAAAGAATTCTGCAAGGAGGAGTGGGAAAAACTTTCTCCCAATCGATGTCAGAGACTTGTAGACAGTTATAAGAAACGTCTAATTTAGGTTATTTCAGCCAAGGGGGGCAATACTAGCTATTAGGGCATAGGGTGTCCTAACTTTTTCCTCAGTAGGAATTGGCATTATTGTTAATTTTTCATTAAATAAATGATTACAAAGTTACATTTTCATTGTTTCTTGTTCAATTACATCCCCTTTATCTATAGATATTGTTAGAAAGAAGAAAGCAAGAGAGAGCTAACTGCACATACCAAAGACATCCAATCACATATCCAATCATATGCCTTTCATAACATTCTCTTAGTTCAGTTCTGTCCCCCTTTCCCTGGCTCCCCACACACTCACCTGCCTACTATGTGACTGTCCCCTTTAGGCTCTACCATATTAACATCTTCAGGGTCTTTCTGTGTGTGATAGAACACACAGGAAGCCCTAGAATAATGTAATTGTTCAAAACAGGAAATGGTGCTATGTGTTCATCCTCGGGCCCTCATATTACAATGGGAACTGGCTGGGTGGGCTGTTTTACATAAATAGCAATAATAACATCAAGAACAGCTTAGGATCAAGACACAGAATTGGTTTGAAAAACAAAAGAGGAACAGAGGATAATTTCACCACACTTGGCTTTAAATGAAAGTCTCTGCAGGTATTGCACAGACCAGCTCAGACAAGCTGCAGCTGGTGTGTAATGAGCACATTGAGAGATGGTGCATTGATCTGTCTTTTCTCACCAAAAGGGTGCAGTAACAAGGTTTTCCATTAGAGCCTCAAATGTAGAGGTTAAGATATAATCAAAGGGCCAGCTATCTCTGCTGCTGTTTTTAATATGAACAGCCTCCCGCATGGACTCTGATTTGGCCACATTCATCCTCATGTGGTATATCAACAATCAGAGTAAAAGTGGAATTCCTGCATTCTAGTGTTGCACTGTAGAGGTTGAACCAGGACATTTCAAATGAGTAAAAACTGGCTTTTCTGGAACAAGTTAAGCCTAAATAATACATAGCTACAGCTAGCTATAATACACTTTAATGGAATAATTGACGTTAATTTTCATGTTTACTCTTTTATATGCATAACAGCATTGATCAATTCAAAACAAAAAGAAGTGACAATCCTGCATCAGAAATAGCAGAATGGCCGTAGAAAAATGAATAGGCTATTGTTCATCGAGAGGACAGTAACAGCTACTAGCGCTATATACAGATCATGCTATTGCTTTGCAATCACTATGAGTGCGAGCTGGCCTTTTCTTTCACTTCCATCCAAAAACAGGGGACTGTCAATAAAGCAAGACCTGCGAGTAGCCATTTTCTGACTCTGCTCCCAGTCGGCAAGGCAACGTGTCACATTAAAGTTTCAGGTAAAATGCTACTATTGAATTCATTTCAATTACCAGTTCACATTTAAAAAAACATTGAAGAGCTGGCGGATAGCGTAGCGTTCTAACGCACCACACTTTGGCTGGTCCGGTGTGGTGTGTGCTGCCTGTCAGGGACACGGTTCGAAACCCGCGTCTCTACCAGACCGGCCCTGGTCGTCAGCCCCGATCAGAGGCGGCATTTGGCTGTCCGCCTCCGGGGGAGGGTGAGCCGGCACGAGTCCGTCGAGGAGAAGGTAAAGGCGTCCGTGGTAGAATTCCCATCTCGAAAGAGTTGGGAATAATCGGCCAGGAATGTGTCTCGCTCCCGGAGAACGGGCGGCGGACTCGTGGGGGTGGGGAATTGAAATAAATAGAGGGTATAATTGGCAACCAACATTGGGAGAAAAATGGAAAAAACTAGAAATAAATGTATAAAACCCCCCAAAAAAACCCATTGAAAATATTATATTTAACATGTGTAACTAGTGATAGGGTCTTCATTGTAAACTTTTTTTAAATACTCAGTAAATGTATCGGTTGAAGGCTTTAATGTTTTATATAAATGTGGCATTAGTGCCATAGCTATTTAGTTGGGTGTGCCATAAAATTACTTTTTGATTTTGATTGAAATTTTAAAAAATTTATTGCCAAATGAAATCAGACATAATTGGTTATTTGCTGTTCATATTAAATTCATTCTGGGTCACATGCAGATAAAGGTAAAAAGGTTTTGGTGTCTGTTCATACCTGTTCATTAATATTGTGTATCTCCAGGGGTCCACAGGTCTGCCATTAATTCACAAAATACAGTGCTGGCAGGTGTAGATGAAATCAATTAAATGAACTGCTTGAGTTGTAGCAATGAAAGCCTAATGCATCAGACAGTACAAATGTTTGTGTCTTTAAGCCAGTGTGATCCTAATGCTGTGCTACAGAGATGTAAACATTGAACTGGATTTAGCATGCTAGAAATGTGCGACCCAAATAGACACCTTTAACAGAAAAAAAGTAGGTATGTATACTACCGACTGACCAATTAGATGCAATCCATGGTGTCAATCACTCGGGTAAAGATCATTTTCTTTAGCTTTTGTGACAATTGAGGTACAGCACCGTATTAGTGCAGGAAGGTTTGTTTTGGTTGGATTTAATTTAATTATGCCTTTAAAGTGACTTTGATAAACCTAAAGAGACTTACAGTGCATTTGACTGAAGACATAGGCCACTGACTACGATTTAATAATAAAATAACTAAAAATAAAAAGAACAATAATAATCATCTTCAACATTTTTATTTGTAAAGCTCATTTCATAGAAAGGCTTGTAATACAAAGTACTTTATGGATAAAATAAATATCATAATAAAACATTATTAAACAATTATTTGTAAAAAATTGTGGGCATACAAACTAACAGTTGCTTCCCCTATTTTTCATGAACATATTGATATTATTCAGCAATTAGATCCTATTCAATCATTATTTCCCCAGAAAGTGCAACTTCTGCTGGAGTTCAACAGAACCAAATTTATAAGAAGCTACGCCAATTTATTGGCAGTAAGTAACTGAAAAACATGAATGCTTACCTAGCTAAATATGTGTTTTGGCATGAAACAATGGATTCACTTTGTGTTTCTACCATCTACCATAGCTTTGGACTTCGGCAGTTTATCTTGACTCTCCGAAACAGCTTCAGGTAAGATAGACCGCTCTCTAGTCCCTCAGGGTTTAATCACGGCCACTTTCACCCTCTGAACCTTTTTTAGACAGGCGCTCCCCGGGGTTACACAAGAGTTCAGTTTTTGAAGTCGAATTTTCCCAAAGTCGGGATATACTGTACACTGTACTTAAAAGATATTTAAAAGGGGAAAAAAAGGATTTAAAAACCCCTCAAATTACCATTTTAAACAATTATGTATTTTCCATCACTTTCAATGACACCAAGATGACATGGACTCAACGACAGAGTTTGCCCCTCTTCATATCTCTTAATTATCTTCATTTTCTGCTCCAGATCAATCACTTTATGCTTACAAGGAGGTTTTGCACTCTTGCTATCACATGGACGCTTTTGAGTCATTATTGCAAAATAACTAACACAAATGAACACAATGAGTTATACAGTAATCCACAGCAGATCAGATGTAACACACACTGAAGCGCTGGAGCATGGGCCGGGAGGACCATCTGCCCACCCTTTCCGTAACTAATACAAACTTGGCGGGAAATGTAAAAATTTCATTTTTTAAAAGTCAAATTTTCCATAAGCCGAGGTTTGGGTAACCCGAGGAGTGTCTCTAGTTTATTTGGTTCCCAGAGGTGGAAAATCCGCTAGCAGCTAGCTTAGAAACTGAGTGCTGTCCGAAGTACTCAACTGATGGAAAAAAGGCATACAAAGCCATAGATGACACAATCACAAATGAGAAAGGAATGCAGTAACGATATTTTACCACATCAACCTAATTTGGAAATTCTGTTTGTTTATATGCAAGGTGTGAGTCAAGTTCAAACTCAGACATAAACAACACACATCTACAACTAGCTACTTTTGACAGAGCCTGAACAATGGATGTTCTATGCTGATACTTATTATGGGATGTTTGCAAAAAGACAAGATGCATTGGAGCATTTCCATGATTACTTTATGTCACATGATTCCTTTTGAAAAGGGTTACCTTTTTTAATTGATTCAAATATAGACTGGCAGGTGAAAGAAGTGGGGGCCTAATTGATGAAAGTCTGGACACCTGGTCACTGAAACTAAACCATTTAAAATGGAAAATGAAAAGTTCAATGACAGGGCAATTAAACATTGTCATAAAATAGGTTTAACGGGGGCCTCCCGGGTGGTCTAGCGGTTACAACGTTCAAGGCTGACCACTGCAACCTGGGTTTTATTCCACCGGCCGCGCCAGTATTGGCTCTGGCCGAGATTGCCACTGGGGGGGGGGGGACAATTGGTCAATTGCTCACCCCAGGGAGGGGAGAGGGAAGCCGACATAAGTTCGCTGGGTATAGGAGTGGCTCTGTGTACCAGAGTTACGGTCGACAGCTTGGCGAGTGCCGGTACGGAGGAGCCTTTGTCACTGCCGGTCTCAGGGCTACGGCAGTGAACTCACATGAAATTGACATGAAAAGAGAGGGTGTAATTGGCTACTAAATTGGGAGAAAATGGGTAAAAATCAGAAATAAAATAAAATAAAATATATATATAGGTTTAAGGAAAAAATGATGGTAGAACTTACACGTTTAATTGATCAAGAGATTGGCTGTAACAAAAACCAGCATACGCAGTGGGTCCCCAGGACCGAACTTGAGAACCACTGCTTTTGTAAATCAGACAGAATACCACCTCAGATTGTGAGTTTTAGAATTGAGAAGAGAATAATCATTTTTTTTCTTTCGTTTTGTGGTGGCTCCTTGGTTGTGTTATTCCATCATATTTGCGCTGAAGTTGGGTAATTCTCTGGCAAGGTGTAATTTACTGATCTCTCGCTTTCTCTCTGCTTGTAACTTTCAAATGTCTTGTTTAATGCATTCTTTTGCATTTTTTGTTCCCTTGGATTATCTTTCAGAGATGTAATGTGTTGTAAGGGGGTGACTATTAGTAGACTGTAGCTATATTCATGATTTTGAAAAAATCTAATGCTTCATATCAATATGTAAAACTGTTGAAAAGACCAGCAATGGAAATTGTGTATATTCAGGAAACATGCTAGATGTATTCAGTAAAATAATACAAAAAACTTCAGCTATTTAGTTGTTTCACAAGTATTGTTTCAGTTATGGCTGCAATATTTTGAGTTTATGATTTGATTTAGCACAGCAATGAACAACATGAAACTCCATGAACCTTCCTGACACATAGAATCCACATCCACAATGTAAAGTGATATTGAATGTACACTCGTACAAACTAGTTTGCCTTTTACACGATGCATATTGTGTTTAAATCATCATGTACTGCTTATTTTTCAGTTTAATATAATAAAGCAGCACGTGATTTCAAAGCAATAAATGCAGGATAGTATGTTACATCACGTGATTCCAGTGCTAAATTATGAACATACTATGTCACAACGTTAATATAGAACTATGCACCGTAGTACATCATTCGTATCACGCGGCAATATCATGAGCGATTGCGATTACATTATTTATTTACGGGTAAAATACATCTGAACTGGGTATCTCGCTGCTCTCTGGGCCCGTATTCACAAAGCATTTTATCTTACCACTAGGAGTACTTCTAAATCGCACTAAAACCTTTTAGTTAGGAGTCCCACCTTAAAACCTATTCACAAAGCTGCAAAGACAAACTCATACTAAGGAATTCCTACAATGTTCAAGCTAAGAGTGAGGGCGGGGTTGACGTCGTTGCTAGGGATGACGTTGTTTCTCATGAACAAGCTTACTCAGAATGCCCACAGTGATTGGCTGATATAGGGGATGGGTCATCATAGAGAAATAGTTTTTCTGCCGCTGTTTTTACAGTAACAATTCCCTAAATCTCGATGCAGAGTTACAGTGAAGAGATAGACAACCATGTATGTTTTGGTTTGCTTTGTTTTTCATACTAAATGCCTTTCTGGGAGGCATGTTTTTAGAAACGCGACCGAATTAAATAGAATTGAAACATTAGCGATCTTTAATTTTTTTATTAAATTAATTCAGGCATAAGACCACCCTAGTTAAATCACCTAAGGCGTACTGAATCAAAAAAAAAAATTTTGTGAAATTTTCGAATAAAGATTTAGTGAAATAACTTAAATTGAAAAACTGAAATTATCATTCATTCAATTCCTTGAGAATAGTTCCTGGCAATTTTTGGTGGAAACGCGCCTTTGGTCCCATAATTTTTTTTTTTTTTGCTGATCCGACAAATGATCCGATGCACCCCTATTATATTCTAATAAAGATTCTAAAATACAAATGTACGCTACGTGTCACTGATTTAACATGAAACCAAGAATACCGACTAGTCAATTGGTTACATGTCTGCATCTCGTAAACAATCAGAGGGTATCTATATATAATATATATAATATAATATATATAATACCCTCGCGATTGAGGCGATACCTTTTTATGAGCTCTGTATCATTCAATATCTCCAGTTTTGACGCGATTGCGACAACGATTGCCGGCCGCAGCAGATTTTCGGATCGCAGTGAGTAGGTCTTTAGCGACTTAGAAGTCCTCTTGGCTGCTTTTAACTTCTCCTGGACTGGAGCTGGAGCTGTTTGTCCCAAAATTTAGGACTCCTAAATTTATGAGTGACACGCCCATTATTTTTCGGACTTGCTCCTAAATTGCCCAGTTAGGACCAACTTTTACCCTTAAAATGCTTTGTGAATACGGGCCCTGGTCTCTCCCAGGGTATGGCGGTTGCTATAATAATAATATAATAATAATAATATACGCCATTTAGCAGACGCTTTTATCCAAAGCGACTTACAGTAGTGAATGCATACATTTTCAGTATATGTGGCCCCAGTGGGGATTGAACCCACAACCTAAGCGTTGCCAACGCTGTGCTCTACCAACTGAGCCACAGAGAACCACTTAACCAGTTAGCTATAACTAAATTACACCACTGACCGAATCCTTCTTGCCCGACAGCTGTAATTTCACAGGTCTACTTTAAGAAATGAAAAAAGCTCAGAAACCTCCACCACCTGTTACCCATTTTGATGGTAACTAGCTTGTCAGAGTGCCTGAATCTTTACCACTATTGTTTTTTTGACAGCGGAAGTTGCAGCGAGTGTGGCTTAGGATACGATTGGGCATTCCAAATCAGGAGAGAAAGGGGTAAGAAAAAGAAAGAAAATAATAAATAACCACATAGGCATGCCTTAAATAGTACAGGTGTGCCTTTGGTAAACTGACACACCCGTATACAGTAATTAAGCTCATTTGAATTGGGACAGACCAGCCACCAGGAAGTAGTGATAAGGGGAAATGACAAGCATTCTTATTTTGCAGGAACTGGTTGATGGTATAGCACAAACTGTCCCCTGGACATTTGGAGAGAAGTGTAGATGGAGGTAGTGCTGCTTACTGGAAATATTATTATTTTTGGTATGGGTTTCCCCATCACCCTTTCCCCATAACCCCATATCCCCATATCCTGGAGTCTCCCCGCTGTCTCTGGTAGCACCGTTACATCAGGCTACAGCCCATCATACACACAAACTGTGGACTACATATTTTGGGACTGGTATTACAGCATGAATATTGGATGCCTGCTTGAACTATATATTGTTGTTTTGCATACATTATTTTCCTTTTCATGAAAGTCTATATGAACAATAGCTTAACTGAATAACTTGTGAAATGTGATACGGCATGTAAGTCTGAAATCAAATATGTGAAGCTAACATCTCCCTGTTTTATCAAGTTTTTCATGCAAGAAGTCAAGGGTTCAAATTGAATTTCAGAGCAAAAACTAAAAAGTAAAGCCAAACAAACAAACAAAAATAAAATTGAAAACACATGGTTGCATTGATCTATTCCCCTGCCTTATAACTGACTGTTTTTTTGAGAGCACAGGGTCTTTAATTCTAGCATGATGCATAGAAATGTTCTGAGAATATGTCAGCTCTTACATATAATTTGTAGGGAGGCAATCTACACAGTTATTTTTGATTTTTATATTGCTATACCCTCAAACAAGCTGAATAATCAGTTAATATTCTTTTTTTCCTCAAATTAGGATCATCCAGGATCATCCAAAGACAAGTCAATATTTCCTACAAAGGGAGAATCATTTCATTATTGAGTCTAAGATGATATTCCCTACAAAGGGAGAATTATTTCATTATTGAGTCTAAGACGATATTCCCTACAAAGAGTCCTGAAGTTCTTCATAAGTTCTTAATTAGTTTTTTTCTTTCTATTTCCTAATATGACCATTAGAATCAAGCTAATCTTCATGCAACTGCAACTGATTTGATGTGCATGAAAGGTATTCTCATTCCCATGGTGTTAAAATGTACTTTTATTTGATATAAACTACACACACCTCTGTCTGGCATGGAACTAGCTGACACAAAATGTTTTTTCTCTGTAATTTATTGGGGACACATGTTTGAAATTAGCCTTGGGCTATAAACACTTAATGCAATTCATCTAATGCATGTTGTTTAACTAGTTGTTTGCTATGTCCCTGACAAATAAACAAATAATTTAAAAAAACATACTAACCCGATATATATGTCGGCTGACTTGGTATGTTTACACAAAAAATAAAAATAATTGAAATTCTGAATATAGAAAAATGAAGTAAAATGTGCATCCCAAATTCACAATATTACCATTCCTTGACATTACATATAAGAATAATATATAATAATGACATACCTTAACTATACATTTATATATATATGGAGAAATAAAAGCAGAAAAAAGTGCAGAACTATTGGTAATAGAAAGAGGAACTGAGTATTTGCATCAGGGAAAAAACAGCCTTACAAGGGTTGTCTTACACAACCAAACTTACTGTGTTTTCACACAACCCAGTTTAGCAAGGTTCAACGGGAACATATGATAGATCAGCTGTTAAGTATTAACAAGAAAGGGAAGCTATCCTTGTGTATTTGCATTTATATAACAAAATAAACATTTAAACCGGTTAATAGTCATAGTCCAGAGAAGTGTGGCTCATTGTTAAATGGTTATCCTGCTCATTTAAAAACAAGTTAATCAGTCTGAATCTATCTGCCTGTGTCACTAACCATATTTTCACACCTCTCTGCTACTTTCACATGCTGTTATTTTTCACTAGCTGAGAAAGAAAAAATTGATGCATAGCTTTACCTAAACACATACATTAAATTCTGATAGACTGAACTGATTAGAATGCTTATTTAAAAATGTTAAATAAAAGACAACATTCCAGAAGAAAGTAATACATTTTCCAGGTAGCAGTTGTTGAGACGTAACAGATTTAATGTCTTGCAGCTGTTGTCAAGTTAAGTTCTGTGCCCCACAGGTTCCAAAGCATAATGTAAACAGCCATGGTTTAATTCCAGTTTCCTGCAGCTCCAGGCAGGAGCTCACAACATGGACCTGCCTGGTAGACTGAACAGGGGGTACTCACCATGTCCGAAGCGGTGTTGATGCTCTGATGACTCTGGATGTGGGTCTAGTTCCGAGGGGCGAGAGTGTGCTGCGGCTGTGTGTGAAACTGTGTTTGTGGGCGTCTCAGTGCATTATCTGCTTTTGGTTACTTCCCTTCTCTGTCGATGGGCTCCAGCACGGCCGTCACAGGAAACCTTATCGCCGGCCCCATCTACTTTTATTTGCCTATTCCACCCAGCGCTGCCCCTCTTTCCACCCCAACAGAACAACAGCTTTCACTCTCAGAAGTCCAGTTAGCAGCCTGGCATCCATGCACAGGAGCGCGTGACATACCCAGTAACCGCCAACACAAACACAAAAGTATGAATTGACTGCATGAAATGAAAAGCCCTTGCTACCAAACAAAACAGATGGCTGTAACAGACAAGGCTAATGACTCTGGGAGTAAAACAAAGGCTGGGAGATCATTAAACCGTACTCTAGATAAGGAAGAAAATCGGTTTGTATGTTCACCTCTACAGAGCAAAAATTAAACCACAGTAATGA
Organism: Aldrovandia affinis; assembly: GCA_029706075.1. Taxonomy (NCBI): domain Eukaryota; kingdom Metazoa; phylum Chordata; class Actinopteri; order Notacanthiformes; family Halosauridae; genus Aldrovandia; species Aldrovandia affinis. The sequence goes on along the minus strand of JAINUG010000127.1, from coordinate 293,403 downwards.
AATACAGAATGCTAGAGGATTTGTTGATGGTGCTTTGCAATGTGCACTTGAAACCACTGTGGGTGAATGATCAAACACCCTGACCACCATGACTGCTGGGAAATAAACAGACCAAAATACACTTTTGCAATGTACTTCCCTTACTTGTCTGGTCATCACATACAACATAAAGCTGACAAACTGTAAGGAGCACATTCTAACACTAACCTTAAAACAGTTCTGTGCAAGGTACGTTAATAATGAACGTGTATCTAAGCGAAGACACCCATTTTTTGTGTAATCACATGTAGCAATAAACCTTATAAATGTACAGTATCACAGTAAAGATTTGTGGTGCAGATTCAGAGTTATTCTCTTGTCTGCAATGACATTCAAATACATAAAACAGGTGTTTAATTCAGATAATACAATTCATGTACATGAATATACAGTAAGGTACAGCCTCAACATAACAGTAATATCACAGAGCAAATTAAAGGTGCAATTTTGTTGTCGTTGACTAATTAGCTTAGGGTTCCCAACCTCATTCTTGACCCCTGTGATAGAGAGAGGAGAATTAATTGAACTCTCCGCTCCACCTGTTGAAGAATACAACAGAACACTGTATTATAAAGCTAGCATGTGGTCTTCACACCTTTGTACCTCATGGTTGCTGCAGGCTGTGCAGCTACTCTCCTGCCACTTAATAATGTTTAAGATTATGTTGAAGTGTACTGTATGTTGGTGACAATTTGTGGTAGAGAGAGAGGGAGAAATTGTGTCCCTATCTGCATGAGAGAATTACTGTGCAACATAAGGCAGGTGCAACATCTAAGTAGGAACTACAGTCAGCAGAGTCATTTATCATTACAATCCTGCAAGACAGCACAGAAAGGGGTATGCAAATGTGGAGATGACTACGCAGAATGTGAATGTATAAATGTGTGCATGTCTGTGTGTGTGTGAGTGAATGAATGTGTGCATGTCTGTGTGTGTGAGTGAGTGTGACAGATGACTTCATAAGTCATATGAACTTTTTCTCCCCCTTATATTTTATTTTATTGTATTTTGTCCTTTATTGTATTCTGTATTGTTTGTTGTTTTTTATGCTTGTTAACAGGACTCTCCTGTAAAAGAGTCTCAGTGAAACCTTCTCTGTCAAAATAAAGGTTTAAATTTGTTTTTTTAAAGATACAGTTCAGTTTCACTTTTCAAGTTAATCTCAGTTTGTATGCATGTTATTTTGCACCCTATCACTTCAGGAAGGAGAGAAATTGGCACTACTAATAATATTTTGGCCTGCTAAGTAAGAAAATATAACTTTTTTTTAGAATTAGAAATGAAATTGAGATTAATTTCACCTCAACTGAACCACTTCCTCCTGAAATACATTAACATTTAACTTTTCAGGCATTTAGCAGATACTCTTATCCAGAGTGACTTACAATGAGTGCATTTAAAATGGACTAGAATGGAATAATCACAGCTAGAGCAAGAGATCAGCAAACAATACAATAGATAACATCATAGCCGTGCACACCACAAACACCTACAAAACAGGGAGAGAAAGGTTAGCCATTTCTTAAATATATTAGAAAGCAGAGGGAATGAACCTCAGACTGCTCTATGAACAGGAATCAGCTGATAATTCTGCAATGCTAATGTCACCCTTGCATGGGATTTCCCATTTAATAGTTAATATGAGAAACAGGGCATGCTGTGAAGCCAGGCACTGTGGAGAGATGCAGTCACACACAGGGAACTCTGCCCTGTGCATATGGTGGTTAGTGCAGAACAAACCTCCTGATACAGTCACATATACAGAAGGTGGTGTATAATCAGAACTTGCTTAGCCTTTCCCACTTACTTAGACAACCAAGACAATAAAACACTGTACAGTGATTATTTCAGTGTATTTCAGGCAATACAACAAAGGATAGGTCTCTCATGTGCAGTAGTAGAAAGATCTGTCTTATTTCTATAAGCTTTATATAAACTTTTATGAACATACACTACCGGTCAAAAGTTTTAGAACACCCAATTTTCCTGTTTTTACTTTAGTCCAGTGAATAACCTAAAATGGTACAAAGGTAAGCGGTAAACTGCCAGAGGTAAAAAAAAAGTTTCGGTTACCAAAAACTGAGAAATAATGTTAATTTCAGAGTTATAAAAAACAGTCACTCTGTGCAAGTCGACAACTGTGGATCCAGCAAAAGAGCCCCAGACCATCACGCTTCCTCCTCCATGTTTGACAGGTTGAGTGGCAGTAAGAAAGCCATTGCTAAGATGGCAAAATAAGAAAAAGAGGCTTGCCTGGGCCATGAAGCACTGCCAGTGGACTACTGAAGACTGGAAGAAGATCTTATGGACCAATGAATCAAAATTTGAAATCTTTGGCTCATCACACAGGGTTTTTGTACGCCGTCGAGTAGGCGAAAGGATGGTTCCTCAGTATGTGAAACCAACTGTCAAACATGGAGGAGGAAGCATGATGGTCTGGGGCTCTTTTGCTGAATCCAGTCGGCGACTTGCACAGAGTGACTGTTAACCCACATTAACCCATTACTTGTTCCCTGAAGAGGGCCTTTTTGTAAAACTCTGAAATGTACATTATTTTTCAGTTTTTGGTAACCTAAACCTTTTTTTTTTTTTTTTTTTTTTTTTTTTTTAAACCTCTGGCAGTTTACCGCTTACCTTTGTACCATTTCAGGTTATTCACTGGACTTGAACTGCTTAAATTTCAGTAAAAACTGGAAAATGGTGGTGTTCTAAAACTAATGTAATGTAAGTCAAGAAGAAAGTAGAAGTAAAAGAATGCTATGAACCTTGTGAACTGTGACGACGGGACATGTAGAAACCCAGGATTGAGCAACCTTCCTGCAACCAGGCCTCATGGTCCCTACCCCTCCCAAGAAACAAAAACACAAATAAATAAGCAGAATTTAAATATATCAATGCAGAGACAATCTTTCTCCAGCATGGACACTTTAGTGTGAGCCTCCTTTGATGCAAATGCAGTGGCATGATTGCTCACAGCAAAAGGTATTAACAGAAGAGCCTCCTGGAACACAAGCATCCAGAGTCTCTGAGCAAGCTACATTTACATTTTGCATTACATTACAAGCATTTAGCAGATGCTCTTATAAGATGTGCATTAATACATGGTAAGAACCATCATTGTTTGCGCAAGAGATCGGTGCAGTAATACAGCGAGACATTGTTGGCGGCTGCATACCATACCTGTAACACTGGGAAGGAAAAGGTTAGTATATTTCATTTTATTCATTTATTTTTTAGGAGTAAACAAGTATACATATACAAAAAGTATTAAACATGTAGGCAGTGGTAGTGAAGTCTGAAAAGGTGAGTTTTGAGTCCCTTGTGGAAGATTGCAAGTGATTCCACAGTCCTGACCGAGTGCGGAAGATCATTCCGCCACCGAGGGGTCAGGACAGAGAAGAGGTGAGACCACGAGGAGTGGCTGCCGGGCGCCCGGAGGGATGGGACAGTCAGTTTACCAGAGGAGGCGGACTCATCTGACTTTTACCACTTTTACTGTCTTTCTCTAACAATCTTTATTAGAATTTCATTAAAATGAAGTGAAAATAGAGGAAGAATTTCTCTATGCCTACTCGCTAAGGTGACATTAGCTTAGCGTTAGTCCACTGCACATCACACCTCACACACTTAGTTGAAGACACCCCTCCCCAGTGCCACATGCACACGATGTCCGGGTCCACAGATAGGTGTACTGGCACAAATCTTCACAGCTCCATGGTCTGTCTGGTCAGCTCCTCTCATAACATGAGACTCAACACAAGAAAAACGTTTAATATATATTTTAGAAATACCACCCCAAGACCTCCTTCAACTACCCTATGACCTTTTATTTAATTAATTATTACATTACAGATTTCAAGACAGATTTCTCTTTACACTATCAGAGAAGGCCAGCTGCCAATGTGTGTAAGAATAGCCATAATAGCAAGCATGTGTCTGCAGTACGAGGCCTTTAAACATGTGTTTGTACTCCATACATTTTCTCCGCATTTTCTTCATAAATTTGTTCATGACCTGCCAGGACCAGCGTGTCCAAAAAGGCTAAATCTAGGTTACAGATGGTTGAATTCCTCAGATATTTCGTTTTTCATTGGAACCACAGGTTTCTGGAATTGGGTCAAACTGACAAATGGGAAAAAGGGTTTAAAAATCTGCAAGTGAACTGTAATTTAGTGTTGAAGGAATTAAATGAAAATATTCCAATGTTGTGTTACTGTTCCTGTTGTTTTTCAAGGAGCAAGCAGGTGTTTATGGTCAGTCGCAACACTAGGATACAAAGACATGTAGTCAATCAATAATTGTCCTTAACTTTGGCTCACAATTAAATGTGTGTTTAGTAATACCTAAAATCCATCTAGCAAACTGTTTGTGGGAAAAAACACTTGTATTTAATTGCAAGTCAGACTTTACTAATTATTCTTGAATCCAGGCCAAGGTCACGAGGAGGTCATGGCAGCTGAGAGTTTCTTAGATCACCTTCAGTTTGTCATATAAAGGTCATAAAAGCTGTTTTATTGTTAAAATGAAAAAGAAGCAGATATAGATTAATCGTAACATTATACCAATTGAGAACCCATAAGTGGTTTAATATAAGAATATAAGCATTTGCTTAAATGTACACCAGTCATTTAAATTGACTGGGCAAAACATATTTTGCTCATTAGCTGAAAAAGTACTTGAGGAAACACTTCAGTAAATGAGGGACTGGTGGCACTGTTATGGTGTGGTATGGTATGGTGTGGTTATTTTCCTGGCATGGTTTAGGTCCACTCACCCCCTTAGAGGGCAAGGTTAATGCCAGTAAATACAAAGCCATTCTGAGTAATCACCTTCTCCTATGGTGAAGCATTTCTATCCTGATAGGTGTGGTCTCTTCCACAATGACAATGCCCCCATCCATAGGGCACGAGTGGTTACTGACTGGTGATGAGCATGAAAACGATATAAACCATATGCCATGGCCATCTCAGTCATCAGATCTCAACCCAATTGAACACTTATAGGAGATTCCAGAGCAGCACCTGAGACAGCGTTTTCCCCCACCATCAACAAAACACCAAATTCTGGAATTTCTTGTGGAAGAATGGTGTTGCATCCCTCCAATAGAGTTCTGTACACACCGTACAAGTGCTGTTCTGGCACTTCGTGGTGGCCCAACACCCAATAAGACACATTATGTTGGTATTTCCTTTATTTTTGCAGTTACCTGTACAACTGAAATTGATACAATTAAGAGTAAACCTTAAAATATGTCCCATATTTGAAAAACAAACCTAAGGTTTACTCTGTTTACATCTCAATTGTGTCTCCCTTAATGGCATCATTTAAAAAAAAATCTGTTTCAGTTTTAGAGCCAAAGGTCTGTTTCCAATCAAGGATCTGAGCACAGCAAGGAACAGCCGTCTGAGATTCCAGTGCAAGTCTAAGGGGTTTTGTCTGAATAATGTTGCAGATGGACAGATGACACCATAATGCAGGGATCCCCAACACTGGTCCAGAGATTAAGAATTATTATATAATTATATAATTAACCTGCTCTTTAGTGCAATAACTAATCAGCCAATCATTTAGCAGCAACTCAATGCATAAAAGCATGCAGACATGGTCAAGAGGTTCAGTTGTTGTTCAGACCAAAAATCTAAATGGGGAAGAAATGTGATCTTTGACCATGGAATGATTGTTGGTGCCAGATGGGGTGGTGTGAGTATCTCAGAAACTGCTGAACTCATGGCATTTTAACGCACAACAGTCTCAGACAGTCTAAACAGAGTTTACAGAGAATGGTGTGAAAAACAAAAAACATCCAGTGAGCGGCAGTTCTGTGGGCAAAAACACCTTGTTAATGAGAGAGGTCAGAGGAGAATGGCCAGACTGGTTCAAGCTGACAGGAAGGCGACAGTAACTCAAATAATCACGTGTTACATTAGTGGTATGCAGAAGAGCATCTCTGAACGCACAACACATCGAACCTTGAAGTGGATGGGTTACAGCAGCAGAAGACCACACCGGGTTCCACTCCTGTCAGCTAAGAACAGGAAAGTGAGGCTACAGTGGGCACAGGCTCACAAAAGTGGACAGTTGAAGATTGGGAAAATGTCGCCTGGTCTGACGAATCTCGATTTCTGCTGCGACATGCAAATGGTAGGGTCAGAATTTGGCGTAAACAACATGAATCCATGCATGCATCCTGCCTTGTGTCAACGGTTCAGGCTGGTGGTGGTGATGTAATGGTGTGGGGAATGTTTTCTTGGCACACATTATGCCCCTTAATACCAATTGAGCATTGTTTAAATGCCACAGCCTACCTGAGTCTCATTGCTGACCATGTGCATCCCTTTATGGCCACAGTCTACCCATCTTCTTATGGCTACTTCCAGCGGGATAATGCGCCATGTCACAAAGCATACGTCATCTTAAGCTGGTTTGAGATGACAATGAGTTCAGTGTACTCCAATGGCCTCCACAATCACCAGATCTCAGTCCAATAGAGCACATTTGGGATGTGGTGGAATGGGATATTTGCAACATGAATGTGCAGCCAACAAATCTGCAGCAACTCTGTGATGCTATCATGTCAACATGGACCAGAATCTCTTAAGAATGTTTCTAGCACCTTCTTGAATCCATGCCACGAAGAATTCAGGCTGTTCTGGGGGCAAAAGGGGGTCCTACCCAGTACAAGAAAGGTGTACCTAATAAAGTGGCCACTGAGTGTATATCCACTTTATAAATGATTATAGTTATTAGTTAATAGTGATGAACCCAAGTCAGGTTTGTGATGTGTTTTATTCCAAATATTAAATATGGCAATGTACCTAAGTTAATGTTAATGTAGTGACATTCAGAACACTCACGCTGGGTATTCAGTGCCACTTCCATGCTATACAGCCTGCCAGCTATACCAGACCTTAGTTTATCCATTAAAAAATAAGCTTTAGGACTTGACAACAGACAACTACAACTGATGTTTTGCAAGACAAATGAAGTTCTTAAAATGTTACTGGAGTAATGTCATCCTATTATTGTAGATATTTTATACATTATTGTTATTCCTCTTAGAAACATATTGTAGAGTTCTTGATAAAAGGATTTAGAAACATATACTTAATTTTCACTCCCACCCTCTCCTTTAATGTAAAATTATACATTATTAGAGTATATGAAATCTGCTTACAATCGATCATTTACAACCCTTTGCACAGATATTTGGAATCTTAAAAGTAATACAATAAAAAATATTTTCCTCTGGATAAAGTATACAGGATAATGCACACAGTACGTCCCACTGCTTTCTTTGAGTTCCCTTGGGAGAGCACGAGGAGGTCTGTGCAAAAACGTGAATATACACATCTGGAAAAGAGAAAGAACAGAGCTTCAAGGACAACTGGGTGTGGTCTCTGAGAATGATCAGTGCTCCAGTATATATGGCAGCATGTATTATATCTATGTATATAAGATTAATCTGCAGTTTTTGCAGAAAATGTCAATCTGTATCTGCAAATATTTTGGTGGATGTACAAGGATGCCTCAAAGAGACACCAGTTACAAACCTGATTGATACATGCATTGTATGTCCATCCAAAGACCAGGGTTATAGTTGGACATTCATTTTTCCTGGGAATCACCCAATTTGCCTTGGGTTTTTGAACTGAAGCTTTTGAGTTTTCCCTCTTTTTTAATTTTTGCTTTGCTTTCTCCTAACACCCTGACTTGACCATCCTCAATCCTCTGCTCTGCGGTACAGGTAACCTTCTTCTCCCATGTCCTCGTAGCCATGGGGACTGCCGCTGGCGTCCTCGGGACAGTGGATTCCCAGAGTGATCTGCAACCTCTGCTCCTGCTGTCGCAGCTCCATGGAGTCCACAAGGTCGTAGACGTTGACCAGAGACCACATGGGGGAGGGGAACCAGGCCTTCACGTCCCCGTCTTTCCCCACCACCAGCATGCTGAAGTACTCCCGGTTGATTTTCAGCTGGTCCCGCAACCCATTCACCATATCAGCCGAGAGGGGCTCATGCTCCGTCTGGCTCTTCCCTGTAGATGGGAGGTAAAGAGCCGTAATAATGAAGTACAGGAACAAGTTTGACTCCTTACTTTCTTGTGACTTTGTAGAGCAGTGGCCTCTACTAGAGCTTTTATTGGATGGATCTAGGTCAGTGGTTCTCAACCCTGGTCCTGGAGGGCCGCAGGGTGTGCTGGGTTTCATTGTTACTCAGCACTTAATTGATCAATTAAAACGGTTCAACTCACCTCACCTGGTTTCTTGTGTTTAAATTGGTTGCTGATTTTAAGGTGAAAACAAAAACCTGCAGGTCCTGCGGCCCTCCAGGACCAGGGTTGAAAACCTCTGCCCTAAAGCAGGGATGTCAAACTCATTCCATCGAGGGACTGGTATATGCTGCAGGTTTTTGTTGCAACTAATGCACTACACCAGGTGATTTCACTAATTAGCTCACTTCAACCAATTATGGACTCATTGAAATCACCTGGTGTAGTGCATTAGTTGCAACAAAAACCTGCAGCATATACTCGTCCCTCGATGGAATTAGTTCAACTCCAGTGGCCTAAAGCAAAGGTTTTCAACCCTGGTCCTGGAGGGCCACAGGGCCTGCAGGTTTTTGTTTTCACCTTAAAATCAGCAACCAATTTAAACACAAGAAACCAGGTGAGGTGAGGTGAACCGTTTTAATTGATCAATTAAGTGCTGAGTAACAATTAAAACCACCACACCCTGCGGCCCTCTAGGACCAGGGTTGAGAACCACTGATCTAGGTTCTAGGCATTGACAGCACTGAATGATTTAGAAATGCCCAGTCACCTAGCTGTCGTTCGATACACGCAACAGACTGTGATTCAATTTTCCATCCAATAAAAGCTGTAGTTAAACAATTAGCCAGGAACAAGAGCAAATCTCCAGTGGACACCACTGTTGCAAACAGTGTGCATAGAATACATTTAAGGTAGATGAAAATTTCCAAATGATAAAAGATTTTAAGCTGGGGACTGAGATGTTTAACTTGAGTTACTCTCTAGTGATCAAACCTGGTGAATTTACTTACCATTAAGTGGAAACAGTTCAACTGACCCCGAAGCTGTTGACCCTGCACCTACCAATTTCAACAGGGCAAAATGTCGTATTCCTGTAAAAAAAAAAAAAAACATTATGACAATGATCATTTAATGGAATGATGAGAGTTAAAACTTTGCCATTCTTAAACAACAACAATACAAATATATTAGGTTATATAGAACATATTATGCAGTGAAATCTGGAAAATTGAGAACCTGAACAAATCATGTTATCTAGTAATATATTTGGCGTTTTTGACTAAATATATTTAGTGTGAATGTCCATCCAATATCAGCAACATATTTCACCTATATATATATTTACATCTAAAAATTGTTTCAATAAAAAAACTGTTAATTGATATATAGTAGAATGAGAAAGCCAAGCACAGTGTAATCTTATTTCTGACCCATAGGGCAGGCCTGTCCATTCAGAGCCTGTAGCTGCTGCTGAAACGAGTAGTCATCTTCCACTGGAGTCGAAATAATTAAAAGTCTTCTTTTTGACATAAATCTGAAGAAAGATCATAATAACATATTAATAAAACACCAATTAATTAATCAATGCAAAATAATCTTGAAGACATTATCAGGAAGTTACTTTATTTAATTGAGTGTGTAAATAGTTCAACAGTTCGGTATTTGTAAAAAAAATTGTTTATTGCTTGACAAAATGCACTAAAATGTCAAACTACACCGGATATTGTGTTTCTGTTCACAAAAAAAATTGTCATTAATATCACAGAGGCCTCATATTAGTTGTCTGATTACCTCAGGCAGTGATGCATACAAATTTTATGACATTTATTTTTTTCATGATTGGTACACCTTTATTAATTATGTACAAGTTCTGATAGAGTACAGAAAAACTGATACAGTAAATCAGTGGTCAGCTAGTATATAAATATTTAAACGAATTCTGACCAACCGGCTACTCTCACAGCAGGGAATTCTTGTCCGCGGCACCACGCAACAAGAGAAGGCTAAAAGCGCATTCTTAAAAGTTTCCTGGGTTCTTGCACGCAACAACATGCCATGCACTGACAGTGAGCGCTTGAGTCTTAATACGGTACAGTTTGGCCAATTTCCAATGTAATTATGCAAATACTTTTCTTAAGCTACATTTCTTGTTTTACAAAAATTGCTTCGGTCGTTCTATTACCTGTCCTTGCAGCATTGCAGCTGATGTATCTTGTAGTGCCCCTTGTGAGGTCTGAATCAAAGCCCATTAGATTAAGTTAATTAGGTGTCCTTACCACTACTCTGCAGTGCAATCCCTGGCTAGCTTTCTTCCTTACCTGAGCAGTGAGCTATCACCTTCATCCTGGGCTCCAGGCATGGAACATGTCACAGGTTTGCTCTTCTCTCTTTTCCTCTCAGGCTCTCTTGATGAGAAGGAATCAATGCTGTCCATCATCACATGTGAGGAGATGGGTGCCTGGAAAATCGTCTGCAGTGGACATAATGTTGGGTCCATCAGTGTCCATATTAAATAGACAGTTAGAGGACTAATATTATTTGAGGTATTTTTTATCAACTGCCTGTTAATTAGACAGTGACAGTTGTAATTAACAAAATATATTTTAATTACAATAGTTTATAAAGGATCAAGCCCATTGTGAACCGACCCAAAGCAGATCAATCAAATGAGGGCTAAAATGATCAGTATTTTACCTTACAAGTATATTGGAGCTTTGAAAGGAACTGAACTGAACACACAGCAATTAAATATCTGTGTCCTAATACTTTTTCCTTGTTTCCTCATTCCCAACCCTCTTCTACTTCTCCTCATCTACTTCATGAAAGGAGACTAGGGGAGGAGATTAGTGGGTAGATGATGAGGAAAAGGGCTTTTATGTATAATTATCTATGGTCATGGGACATGAATATGAACATGACAAAGATAAAGAATATGGTATCCCTGTCAGTTAAAACATTTCTAAATACGTATTTCTCGCATAACTGTGACTGTTTTTAGATAATCTATTTAGCATGGAGTTTACACTTTTAATTGTATTTGTATGAATTTATTGTTTGATATGTTAAATGTTTCATGTCATTGACTTGGTCTGCTGCTGTCTTTTCGGGTCTCTTTTGCTAAAGAGATTATTAAGCTAAAGAGAGCTCAAGAAAATTTAATTAATTAATAAATCGAGGACAAGTAAATGCTAAAGATATGGTGGGAGGAGATGGGACGCCCCACACACTCCTGCACCACCTGTTTATAGGTGATAACATCAATCCAAGTCGTATCCATGGCATTATGGTCCATAACATCACACCATGCTAAAAACCCAGAATCCACTAATTTATCTGTAGCCTATATGTAATGCGGCCAGAGGTCCAGCCCTACAGTTAAGTGGCACTTCTGAGCATACAACTGATGTAGGAGTGTGTAGAGTGTGCTGTTAATTTCCTCGTCCTCTAACCATGTCTCCTCCTCTTGCCACCTTCTGAACTCGTGAAATTGTATGTACGTGTATTAGGGTGCTGCATCCAACTGAACACTTTACTGGATTAGATTTTCTTACAGAGCGGCCCAATGATAGTGAGGTTAAAGGTGACTGTAGATTTGAGTTCTTGGAATGCACAGTGAAAGGATTCGGCATTCAAAAGGCAGCACACACCTTTGGCTTCAAGTCATAGTCAGTCAGCACTAAGGAGAAATCCTTTGGCAGTGTCCCGTATTCCTTACGGATCTGTGAGATCAGGTCAGGGTCAGTGGATTTATCTGGGCCCGTGCCAAAAGGAGGCTCTGTGTCTAAAACAAAAACATAAACAAACTAAAACTTTTCTGGAATAATATTGGCACAGGATTTTGAAAATACTTCCCCATTCATCAAGGTTCTTGTGCTATAAAGTGCACCATTTACACCAAGTACCCAACACAAAATCCAGAGAACATGTTGAAACCCAGTCCAAGCTTGTTTGGAATGTTGGTTAACTGTCATGTTTTTCTAACCCCGGATATCGTTACGTCATCATATATCATTGTATCAAATTTTCTGGCTTTTTCCAGCATAATTATGAATTGAATGATTTTAGAGAAGGGGAGAGAGAAAGGGAGATAGAGAGCATACCAAAGCACATTTACTAAATGTATGAAATAGCAGTCCAAAGTGAACAGCAGCAGGAGCTGAGATCAGGCATTATAATACCTATCATATAGTTAGAAATAATTAACCTGTGGAATTTAGTTGTTGAAACATTGTATCAGTGAACAAACACATCACATTTTAGCTAAAGCATGGAATGTGCATGGTATAAACAGCACCATGATAAAGTAAGTGAATTTGACAGTAACTGACCTAAATTGAACAATGAGCAGTAACATAAAAGTAGTTTAAGTTGATAGATGCCCAATTTAAACCACACTTATCATGTCATCTGTGCTATAACTATTATTCCTCTTTTGATGATGTCCTGCCGAGACATCTTAATTATTCTCTTAATAGAAGGGAGTATTCATCATTGTTTTTTATTTGTTGCTTTACTGTCCGAATAGACCTTGTGTCTCTTGAACATCCCAAAAATTATTTAGAGAGAGTCAGAGGTTTTGTTCAACTGTGCTGTTCCCTGCTATTTCACCTGGTCACATCACATGCTGTTAAGTATCATGCATTGCTGTTCTTACTCAAGAAGGCATGTCTTATCTTGTGTGTACGGCAAACTCAAAACCTAAAAGTGAACAGCAGGGGAAAAAATACAACTTTATAAAATCCATTAATTTACTCTTCATATTTCTCACAGAATGCTAATCTATTTCTGGGGCACACAATATAAATGTATTTACAGCTCTGCTTCCCTGTTTTCACTTTGAATTCTGATTTCCAAGTTCTGCATTATTGCATTTTCCTTATAATACCTTATGAAAGAATAGTACATCAGTAAATCTGGGGTGTCAAATATCATAGAAAAATATAATAGATGGGCATGCAATTCTGTATCATCAAAGGCCTTTTATTTCCCTGCCAAAGAACTGAGGGAAATAAAACCATGTGATCTTCTGACGAGAGCACTGAAATGTTCTCAATTAGTACAAAGCTGGGCATTCCTGTGACTTGCATGCCTGACATGCTTTTCATTTTGTTCCATTGTTACTCTTTGATCAGTGATTGGAAATATTAATAGACAAATGTTTTGGAGAAACATGGAAAATCTGCAGTTGAGTTGAGCAATTCCAGGAACAAGAAAACCTACCCTTGATGTAGTGTTGCATACACAGATGTATCCCATATGAATATCTGTTTTCACTGCATTTTAAGCTGAAGCCACAAACATGCAACACCAGATCTGACTACAGGCTTTCTGTGTTGGGAACTGGCTGGAATCAAAATGGTTGTAGTCCTATAGCAACCTTCTGCGGACTGAAGATTTATAACAGTCCATAGTGTGGTCACAATCCATATAAGATCAGATTCTGTTCAGTGTATGTAAAGTAAGTATAACCAGGCGATTGAGACATACCCAGCTGGTAATGCTGAAGGTAGAGAGTGCCATTCTGTTCTGAACCCAAGATGGTTACCATAGAGACCTTCCTCAGGGCCAGGTCACAGTGGCTCTGTTCATTATTGCCTTTCTGCTGGATGTACTCCCTATTATTTTCACCCGGGGCGGTAATCACCTGCAGAATTTAAAATCAACATAAGAAAGCAAAACTAACTATGTATGTACCAGTGATGATGCACTCATATACCCAACTCTCTACAAGCCATAATCTAACCATTGGAATGAGATCAAAACTGCCATAAAAATTTTTTTGTCAACTGTGAGTTGAAAAGCAATTTTTCTTCACTGCAGCTGCAATCAATTGTTCATGCAAATACCTTAACTCTATCGTTAGCACAAACAGGAAAACAAAAGACTTTCTAAAAAATGTACAGAAGAAGACTATTTGCCAAGCACTTACCAGAAGTCTCCGTTTCCCTTGAAATTCTTCCAAAAACATTTTCAGTGTTTTTTTATCCTTTTCTTTCGCATCTCGTTGAGACTTCTTTCCTCCCCCTTTCCCCTTCTTCTTCCCATCTCTCTTCTTTCCCTTCCCTTTCTTTTTGGACTTGGACTTACTGTTTTCTCCGTTGGAGTCCGTGTCAGCTTTGACACCACTGGAGTTGGTGCCATCTCTCCTTTCTTGGTCCTGTTTGTTAGTCCTCTCCCCCTCACTTATTGATGTTCTGTCTGCATTCCCTCCAATGGTTTTCCTCCCAGTGACTTGCTTTTGGCTGCTTTCCCGAAGTGACCTGGAGTCAGCCCTGTCAGTGGCTGAGGTCTGTGCTCCTCTGACCCCTGCAGATTCCTTGCGTATCACAAACCTTGACCGTCCGCTAAGGATGTTCTGGACCTGGCTCTTTAGGGCCGCTTTTTTGTCCAGGGGCTTGCGCTGCTTGGGGACAGAGGTGAAATTCCCCTGCCTCTGAGGGCTGTAGGGTGCTTTCTTTGCGGGCCCCCGTTTTCGCACCAGCACCCTCTTTTTGATAACTTTGCATTTTTCAGTGGATACCTTCCTGGTCAGCTTCTCCAGCTTGCGCACAGGCAGCTGATCAATGACCTCCAAGACGGCCGCCACCCGGACAGGGTAGGGAAAACGTTCGCCAACGTTCAGGTTTTTCTTGAGGATGAGCATGGCGAAGCTCTGGTCCTGTAGCTGCAGGTAGTGCAGGAGCTTGGTGACCAGGTCCGTGTCGATCGCCTCCTCCTTCACTTCTCCCTGGAAGGAGGGCCGGCGTATCTTTCCCTCCATCATAGCATTCTGGATGATGGTGACAATAACAGTGTCTCTCTCAGCCAAACGGCAGCTCAGCCCTTCAGACTCCATATCCTGGATCTGCTTCTCCATCATGCGCAAGTAATTGTCTGTGTGTGAAGGTGCCGTAATTACCCAGAGGCGATTTTTCCCCACAAAATCTGCCAGGAAGTCCAATTCTGGGGAGATGCTGGTTTCTGAAGTATCCACGCCACCCTGCGACTCCGGCCGTCCCTGGGACGAAGGGTCCGTTTTGCCAGCCGACCTCCGCAGTGACCGGGGCTGGTGTGGGCGCTGCCCTTGCTGAGGGACAGACAGAACAGGGTTACAGCCCTGCAGGACGAGCAGGGGCAGAAGAGTCCACAGCAGCTTCGACATCCTCAGCGTGGTGATCCCCCCACCGCCTGTGGGGAGAACGAGCCCAGCGTCAGGGGTCGCAGCGATGGCGCTCATCGTCAGAGTGAACGTGGCGGAGAAGGAGGTGAAGAGAAGAAGAGCTGCTCGATGCCGGGCTCTGGTTCACATTACGGTTGGTCGATCTGGTTATGGGAATCTTCTGGAATTCCTCAGCTTCAAAGCGGACTCCCACACTTTGTGCACAGCAGCTCTCCTCCGGACTGCTCTTAATCTGTCCAGAGGCTGAGTTACAGCTCGATACCACAGCAGCAAGGGAAGAGGAGGGGGGGTTGTGAAACTTGACCCCCTGCCCCCCACACCCAACCCCACCACCATGAACAGATTGTAAAGACATGTCACCGCCTACAACACTGGTACGAAGCAGACAGAAACTAGATTTAGTTTACAAAAACTCTCAGTCAGGAAATACAAAGGGGGTTCAATGGTTCTAATTCAATTAATGTTTATTCCAACATAGGTAGAATCATTAAAAACAAGCTTAAAATGACTATTCAGACTTCAATTGACAGTTAAAGTTCATTGAAACTTGTGAAGAGGGAACAAAAATAAAATCTGATTATGAAAACCCCTTTTACACTGATCAGTCCTTTAGGAAAATACACTTGCTTTGCAATACAATTTATTCATAATTCTACACCATAAAACATTTACAGAACTGTATAAAATGTGAAAAAGGTCACTTGTAATCATAAGATTATGAGTTAAAGGATACTCTTCAATTTTCTATAAACCATGTGACAACAAACTATGGAAAGTTGAATTAATTCAGATCAGGTATTGATTACCCCACACCCCGTTGTTACCTAAAAATCTTCAACCCAAGTACACAATGCTGAATTAAGGTGTGTTTTGCCAATTGTACTCGCTTATATTGTAAAGTTATCTTTGCTTTGTCTTAGTATTATGTGTGCTGTGGAAGGAATTTTACTCATTGAAGATAATCATTGTCTACTGTCAACCCCAGGAAATAATCAGACCACAATACAGTATGTCTATGTTGACATACATACAGCGGTTTCAGACAGAGAGGAAAGGGTTAGTTTTTATGGTACACTTTGATGACTGCCACATATGGAGATAATTACTGCGTTTACTGGTCTCTGTGAAAAGTCTACAGACATGCTAGGAGCCCGGAGTGCAACACAGGCTGGGGAAGAGGGTTGTAAATGGGCTCGGCCGAATTCTATTTTTGTTTATTTTAGAATGATGTTAAATGAGAATTTATTTGATGATTTCATCATCTATGTAAGTAGGGGTGTGGTCAATCTGAAGTTAACCAGTAAATACTGGTGCATGGCACAACAGGCTTGAAAAATGTCCATTTACCTCAAAATTCCTATTGCCTATAGTAGTCAATTTCCCATAAATTAAAAGAGTGGCTTTGAGGCCAAATAAAAGTGTGTGCATTTGAATTATAGCTTTGCATTTCAGGTTCAAAAAGTCCTTATTCCCAAATACAAAATACAGGCGACGAGTTCCTGCATTTCAGTTTACATTTAACCACCTTCATACTTGCTCTCAAAATGAGAAGCAGAAGTTCAGCAACCACCATCTTCGGCGTCCCATTGCATAACTTCAGGCAAACTGGAGCCCCACCTACACAAGATCATGATTTGTCAGAAGTAACCGACTATTGGTTTATTAGCAAAGCACATGATGGGAATTTTGACAGACTTATCTCACAAGAAGGTGTCAGCTGGGCAGGCTAGCAGTACCGTAAGGTTATGAGAATGCAAGCAAATGTATTGATCTGTTCATAGTTTACACTCAAAAACACAATCCAAGCAAACTGTGGTGTAGACTGTGTTGTGCCTTGTCCTGGTTATGGAGGATGATTTACATGGTTGTATTCAGCAATGAGATTAAACTAGTACTGGTTACGGAAGAGGATGTGGCATTCACGTTGTAATCAAAGATATCAATGTAACTGCCAATGGCAGCTTTTTGAACATAAGAAAGAAATAAGACAGCTAATATTTAATGATTATAACTCGTTACGTTTGTAATGGATTGGCTCTGAAAAGCCAAATGTGCCTTTAAAAAATAAATATAATAATTTTGATTTTATTTGATCTTGTCTGTTACTAGCATTTTATTTGATCTACTGTAGGTAGATGTCATCCTGCTCATATTTTGTATGAAATTATATGTTCTTGTTGTCATGTGCTTTTCACTGTATGTTGCATTGTACTTTGTACTCTTCCCATTGCATTAAGCCTCTGTCACTCATTGCCCTCAGGTGCTTTCCAATACCACAACGCTGCCTAAAGAAAACACAAGTTGAAATACATTGCAAAGAGATCACTAAGAGGTATTAGCATCTGAAGGGACTCTATCAATAGCAGGTTTCAAAGTTTTCATATTATTTATTTGTTTATTCATATGGCTGGTGCTCCTACCCAAAGCAACGTAGATGCAAATCAGGGCACAAGAGCTGCAAGAACAAAGGCATAGCTACAGAATAACAAGTAACACATGGTAATGTGTCCTACGGCCAGACTGCATCTGGACCGCACCAGTGTCAACTACGGCCAGGAGTCCCTCAGGTCAATGCATATTGCCCTTAGTGTTGTCCAAGCAGGCAGGGCTCCATTCAGCAGTGTGTCTCCCCCCTCATCATTCAGTCATAAGTGCCAGCTAAGACAGTTGGGCAGCTATCTGCGGCAGTAACTGTGGCAGCTCTCTGAAAGAGCGAAAATCAGCATCGGTGTCAACGGAGGACATTGCAATTATGGGACAGGAACACAGTTGCAATTGGGCATTCCAGATTTGGGAGAAAAGTGCACACATTAACATTACATATTACACAAAGTAACACATTATTGATTACGTTCACCTGCACACAGTATTCCGGATAGTGGTCCTTATCCCGGTTACGTCTTATTCTGAATAAGCTGTAAACATGCAGCATGAAGTATGACAACTGCTGATATTCCTGTATACATGGTAATTAGACCATCCCAAATTAGCCCCGTCAAACATGCATTGATATTGTCATTAACTTCTGTATATTACTTGGGAGAGATGCATGCTTCTGCCGTTTTGCTGTTTTGTTTTTTTCTGCAAAATAGCTTGTTTTGGAGAGATTTTTTGCAGAGAGCATACTTACAGAGAGCATACAGGCTTCTGCCAGCAGATAGCTGGATGTTTCTGGAACCAGGGGCAGTGGAAGTGCACCACCTGACCCGTGAAGAGTTTTTTCTCATATTCCTGGCAGCATGGTTTAGTGATGGAAGATTCATCAAAGGTAACCTTAAAGCGGAGACCCTATTCATCAAACTCAATCTGCAAGTATGCCTTTGGTGTTGAACCAAAAGAAGCAGAATGGCTTATCAGCATCAATCTAGTTGATCTTACAAAGCATGCACAAACACACAGCAGGAAGCAACTTTAGAAATGTCATGCTACATTGTTTTTCTTAAATGCATGATGCTTATGATTTGATTTAACAAAAAAATAGGATCAACATGAAGCAAACAAAATAAATTCACTGTAAACTGGCCTCCATGAGCACAATTTCTGAGGATGATATTAACTGTTTTTTTTCTTGTAACACTTCATCATTGATTCAGTTCATAGTGAATACGAACAAAATGGCCACTAGCTACCTCTACAGAGCTATAGTAAAACAATTTTTTATAATAATAATAATTAAAGTTTGCTTTTCAAAATCGAGGGCATTTCAGCAAGACATTTATCAAAACCCTCTGTGACCCAAAGAGAGGGCTGAAACCAAGTCCGCATGGAAGACACCTTTGAAGCTTCCATGCAGACCATGTATGTATTCTCTAATCAGCATGAATCATGTCTGAAGTCCTCACACTTGCACTCACACTCACACTCACACATGAGCACACACAGAAACACACACACTCACACTTGCACGCACACACACACTCACATATATTTCCTGAATGTTGTTGCAGCCCTCCTCTCTGGCCCCACTTTGCTGTCTGATGTCTGCAAAACTTCCTTTAAACCCTTAGATATCTAAAATGGTCTGGTGTGAAAAGTGTGATCAGCAGAACCCGAGACCAAAACCACAAAGGAAACAAACGGAGCAGAGGTTACAGTGCAAGAAAGCGGAAGATGCTAGGACCGCGGAATCACTTGTGATCTTCTGCAAGAGACTCAAAGCCCACCTCTTCAGACTCCACTACCACTGAACTCTGTCCATCTAGCTAAATTGTCTTCACCACTGTTTACTTGTTCAACACTATACTCCAATTTTTTTTTTCAATAAATAAAAAATAAATTACACTAACCTTTTCCTTCCCAGTGTTACAGGTATGTTACGCAGATGCCTGCAATTATGTCTATTGCTGTATTACTGCACTGATCTCGTGCGCTAACTATGATTGTTCCTACCATGTATTAATACACATCTTGTAAGTCGCTCTGGATAAGAGCGTCTGCTAAATGCTTAAAATGTAATGTAAAATGCTAAAAGACCCATGGAAGGTGGCACTTGTATAATTGTATGCGTTACTGAGCAGCACTGAACAGTTTTATCTACAGCAAGCAATGGGAACAAGCATCAGTTTAAATTATATAAATTCACATAGTCAAAAACTCACAGCAAAACAATTATTTATTTCAAGAGAATGTGTTTAAGACAAGAGCATGAAAGCACATACGATTAGTATTTTATTGATTTATTTTATGACATTTTGATCTTGGTAGGGCTTTTCCCTTAAAAGTGGTTTTCAGCAGAGAATCAAGTTTTATTCAGATGTCTACTCTTTCTACTTTTTCTACTGAAAATGAAAAGGAGAAGGACCCAGACACTCACAGCACACTTGGCACAGCTGAAATGCTTCACAGCTGTGGTGACCACGCATTCTGCACACAGGCCTTGGAAGTAGAAACAGCTCTATTTAAAACAAAATGGAACTGTTGCTAATGGTGAATAAAACCCTAGAGAACAAAGAAACAAGTTATTATCCCATTCTCTTTGCCTGTCTGTTCTTAAAGTCCCTGCATGTGGAGCACCAAAACGGTCATAATTCACATGGCGGTATATGCTTGTTCCAGAAAAAAATCAACATTTTCAGTGGCACTTTTTGACGATTAACAGTGCTTGAAACGCTCTCCAGCGTTTACAAAAAAAAATGTTGATAAGTTTATTTGATAAATGTTACCAGATGTACTGGCTATGCATTGCGCATTTGTAGCTTAATGTAAAATCAATGGGGTAAGCCCCATCAACCTGTACCTTAACAGCACACCTGCCATCCCAATTAAATAAAGTGTAATATTCATTTCTGAGCTATGCAGTAACAAGCATATGGACTAAGTACACATAGATGATGTGAAAGGTAGGCTACATTTAGGAAAGTATTTGGTACAAGGATATTTGCATTGCTTTATTCATATTTATGATAACATGTAAGAACAACATTGAAATGTACAGGTAACTGCCAAAATAAAAGAAACACCAACATAAAGTGTCTTAATAGGCCATTGGGCCACCATGAGCCGCCAGAACAGCTTCAGTGCGCCTTGGCATAGACTCTACGAGTGTCTGAATCTATAGAAAGGAACAAAATTCTACAACAAAAAATTCCATTATTTGGTGTTGTGTTAATCACAAGTTGGGCCACAAAGAGCGGCCAGAATAGATTCAATGCGTCTTGTCATAGATTGTGGTATCTGGAACTCTATTGGAGGGATGCAACGCCATTCTTCCATGAGAAATTCCATCATTTGGTGTTTTGTTGATGGTGGCGGACAACACTCAGGCACTGCTCCAGAATCTCCTATAAGTGTTAAATTGGGTTGAGATCTGGTGACAGAGACAGCCATGGCATATGATTTAAATTATGTGGATGGGGGCATTGCCATCCTGGAACAGACCACTCTCATCAAGATAGAAATGCTTCACCATAGGGTGAAGGTGATTACTCAGAATGGCTTTGTATTTATTGGTGTTTACCTTGCACTCTAAGGGAATGAGTGGACCTAAACCTTGTCAGGAAAATGCACCCCACACCAGAGCCAACCGAACCCTTAATTTACTTTAGTTTCCTTTATTTGGCAGTTACCTGCATTCATTTTTAAGGTAGCAATTTGTCATTGTACTGTCGTCTACTGGTTATTCAGTTAATAGTATAATTATGCATTTTAAATCTTTTCTGATAATCAGAGTACGTGGTTTGTTTTGTTAATCAAATATTGTCTCGATCATTATAATCATTATCAAGATTAAGCATCAGATTTCCTTTTTACGAGTTACAAGTGTTGGCATGGAAGAATATAAATTGCCAAGGCTACATGTCTAAGTAAAGAGATAAAACAATGTTCAAGTTAAGAAGGGTGAATGATAAGCCTATTGTAGGCAATAAACTGTTAATCCATAAATTAATGTATTTACATTCTGTTGAGAGATTGCTTCAATATTGTGTAGACAGCATCAAAACCTTTTAATATGCTGCTTTATTTGATAACACAATATTATTAACTCTAATACTCTAAATAGTGAATATTAGCGCCCCCTAGTGAATATTAAATATTAAATTCACTCTACATCATTGAAAGTTTACTTGCGTTGATGTGTTCCTCCAAGCATTTTTTGCTGGAATCTTCTTGCACTGCTTCTACAAGGGAACCATCGGACTGGTCTTAATTAGAACAATACGATGCTTTCAAGAGTCTAAGCTTGTTTGAAAGAGCAGCAACCGGTTTGACGTTCCATACTATGCCAAACAATCTAAGTATTAACCATGCCCAGTCCTGCTTAGCTTCCAAGATCAGATGATTTCGGGCATGTTCAGGGTTGTTATGGCCATGAGCGATTTAAACAGTCTCTGACAGCTCCCTTATAGCATACCACATGCTGGTATCATATTTGCGACACTGCCATTCTTTAACATGTTTTCTGTTTCCTCTCTGCTTCCATTCTATAGTAGGTTAACAAAATGCAAGATGCACGTTGAGGTTAAAAAAAACTGAAAAACAAAGCAGAAAACAATATAAAAATGATCCCTGAAATATGAAATTGTCAGGCAAGAAAATGCTGACATGCGATTTCCCATGCTTAAAAAATATAAAGAGAGGAGCACAATACAGGAAACTTTGTCATATATGGAGCTCTGGCACTCCCTTCTGGCCAAAGAGCCAAAAAGCTTACAGCAATTGGTATTCCCAGGCAGTCTCCCATCCAAGTGTTAACCTGATCTGACCTAGATTAACACATTAGTAGAATATAGTTAGACATATTTTAAATGACAAATATTGCAATATTACCACACAGGGTTAATTGTATCTCAAAGTATGCAATTTGTGAAATCAAAAAAATGTAAACAAAAAATATTGGCATTTTGCTGAGGACTCAGGGATTTTTCCATTTAGGTCTTACTGAGAGGCACAGGAATCGATGAGCAATGTGGCGGGTGAACTGATCCCCAGTCATTATAACCGATTTCAAATGGTGCTAGAAAGGACAGAGGACTCTACGCACCAACAGAAATCAGTCATCCTTTAGAGGGGAGGGATGGCGGGAGAGAGAGAGGAGGGAGGCGGGGCGATGACCTTTGACTTGGCGTTTGAGCATGTTTCTCCTGTTTGTTTTTATTTCTAAGTACAGTTGCATTTGGGGAGAACTTGAGTCTTACAGTAAAAGTACTTCTTCCAATATGAAAAACATTATACCGATGTAGATGCATAATACACACATAATGCATAATGATTGGATCATAAGATGAGACCGTCAGTGTTATCATCTATTTTGCCACAGTAAAGCATTAAAATTATCAAATGTTTGATCAATAACAAGGCTGCTGTTGTGAGACTGCTCTGCTCTGTTCCTTGTGGAACATGAATGGCGCGAATGTCACCAGGCACTTACACCACGCTGAGGGTCAGAGGTCACATTCCTGGCCCTTGCGCTGCTGTCCTGTCTCCAGGAACACTGATTTCATATGGTGCTAGATACTGGAACACACATCTAAACCACCACAGGAAACCAGTTTCCAGGGCAAGACTTTGACTGGCGGCCCCGCCGTGACATATGGGCAGCAGTGTGGAGTAGTGATCAGAGCAGCAGTGTGGAACAACCTTCTGTTGAGTTGTTTCAGTAATAGTCACAGCAAAAGGAAAGGTAATACCAAATGTACATTTAAAGGTACATTTTATATCATCATAAGTCGATAACTACAGCTTAAACAGCTTCACCGTCACATCTGTCTTAAAAGCTTTCAATACTTTCTGAACTCTGTGTCTATTAAGAGTATAAATGATTAATCTGCTTGGAAGGAAGACTCGTTTCTGCATCAGGGAAAAACAGGAATTTAATTTGGTGTTTTCCAAAACACCTGTGGAGCCTCTGCTGTTAACATACACTCAAACTCATAAAACTCGAAACGCTAAAACTCATACACCAGAACACACACAGACACGTGTACAGACATACACACATGCACAGACACACACACAGACACGCACGCACACACAGACACACGTGTACAGACACACATACACACACACGTGCACAGAGACAAACACACATACAACGCATGCACACACACTCACCCTGGCGTGAGACAGCAAAGGCCGTTGAGCCAGATGACCTCAGTGCTCAGGATTCTGGGAAAAGAGAGAGAAGCCATGAGTGCCACGTGTGTGTGGTCAGTATGGACACACACTGTTCATCTGAAGCTACACGTGTCTGCTCAACACACCACCCACACTGAGCGTGTCTGTGTCCGTAGTCACCCATTTTGATTAATGGAACAAGTAAAAAAGGGAGTGTCTCCACCCACCTGTGAACTCTGACCTGTCGCTGCATGTATGATATGACATCAGACGTGGAAATGCATTGATGCCAAGCCAAGTGTTAATTTGGCTAAACAGGTCTTTCATTACAAGGGGGGCTGTGCTTCAGTGGAGCTTAAGAGGAGTTTCAGTTGTGTGCAAGGGTTGGCCAGTGAGGGCATGGGGCATAGCCAAGTTTCCATCCAGGACCCCCCTTCCAAATCAACACTAAAGACATCCAACCCAAGAACAAGCACTAAACCCAGCTAACAAATAACATTTTTCTAGTGTTGCTGCAACATTGCATCAACATATCATGTGCACAGTTTTGTGAGCACATTATCCAAGAACAGCCAACATATATTAGTACATAAGAGAAAGGTTAACATGTTGTAAGAACAAATACTAGAAAGGCTCATATTCTGATTTTGTTTTCTGGGTATCTCATACAGGAGGAGTCATTTCTGGTAACAGTGCAATGGCAAAAAGGCACTATGCGGAATAAGACTGTCACCTTTCATCAAATTACAACCAGGAGGGGCGCTGTTGAGCATGCAAGCCAAGTAGATGCATCCTGCACAGCTATTTTACGGGTAGTCAAGCCTTTTGTTTTATTTTGTGAACCTTGTTCCGTGAGGAAAGTCATCAATCCATTTCCTCTCCTGAGACTCTATTCCTCAGATTCACACAGCCTCTGGATCAGTGATGGGGGATCATCAAATTATCAACCACTTTAAAAGCTTCTACCAGAAGCTTTACTCCTCAGAATCCCTTTTGAAAAATACTGAAAGCTAACACTTTCATCGTCTAGATATCCTTACTGTACATCATGAAGCACGACCTAGAAGAGACCCCAATCTCAAATCTGTGTAGCCATAAGCTCGCTACAAAGTGGACATTTGCCAGGCCCAGACAGGTTTCCAGATGATTTTTACAAGAGGTTCTCACCTAAACCTGTCCTGTTACTTTGTAAGGTCTACCCAGAATCACTCGGTAATGGTGTCATCCCACCAGCTCTCTGTCAGGCTTCTATTTTTCTGTTACGAAAGGAAAATAAAGACTGGACTGTTCTTGTTATTGTTGATATTGTTATCAGTCTGGTCAAAATTCTTGCTAAAGCAATAGCACTTTGACTTGAAAACATTCTTCCTTCAATCATATCCCAGGACCAGACAAGGTTTATTTGAGGTCGGCAATCTTTTTCAATTTGAGAGAACTGTTTGACATATATACCCCCGTGAGATGCAGTAACATCACTTGATTCTGAAAAGTAGTTTGATGGGGTTGAGTGGGACTGCTTATTCTACACCATATTGTAAGGACCTTGAACCAGTATCCTAATATCAAATCGTACTGCGCTCCTCTCATAGATTGTAAGATAAAAACAAGATATCTGACACACCAAAACCCCTTATTGCACTATTCAGTGTCCCACCAGAGTATGATCAAAGCCTCTCCAGCCATATGAAACATGCTACTGCTTTCACCTCTTCACTAGAAAGACATCTATTTAAATGGAAGGAAGGAAGGAGGCTACCCCTCCCACAATTCGACTCAAATTAGAAGAAAAAAAAAGAACAATCTGATCCACGGTCATTAGGCAAATTACAAAAAAAAAAGTGAAATACATTTATTGAATTTGTTAACCACCTCCAAGAGTTGCCATGGGTTGACTTAATATATTCAAAGGGGATTTGTAGTGCTTCCTATTGAATATTTGCATTAGTGTATTTTTTCTATTCATGTCTTTATGTTTGCTCTTTGTTGTTGTTTCCTGTTTTGATATATTGAAAAATCCTTATAAACAGAATGTAAAAAATTATATGTAACCAAGAGAGGGTGCTGTGGCCATTTATTTTGGATTGATCCTACTGCCTATGATGAGAAAATCTCAACAAAAAGAGCTGCTGCCAAACCTGACCCTGAGGATTTAGAAAGGGAACAAGCACACACATATTTTACATTATAGTATTCTATGTTGATCAGTGGCAAGAAATCCCAATTAAATCCATTTTGATTCCATGGAGTAAGAAAATAAAATGTGAAAAATGCCAAAGGGGCGTGTATTTCGCCTTCCCGAAGAAAAATGAATGAGTCCCTCTGGAGCTACGGCCAAGACGGAGGCTAGCTTCCGTCTCCCGGGAAACGACCTCCAGAGCAGCCGTTGCCCAGTGATGTCACCGTCCCTGTCGTCGCTTGCCAGGTTTTGGTCCGTGTGACCGCATTATGTAAGGGTGCCCCCCTGGGGGCGAGGACCCAGGGCAACCGAAACCATCCCCCAAGTAAAGGCTTCAGTCAACATTTCAACCCAAGTGCTTACCATGCTATGCAAAAATATGCTGGGAGAAAAAAGATCATTCACTTATGGATAATTCACTGCACTTTGTGCAGATTTTTCGAGGCCTATTTCTGTATATTAGTCATATCTGAATTATATATTACATCAAAAATATTATCTGTGCTGGTGTGAATGAGATACTGTCAATGCTTTCACTGCTCGATGACTACATGATCAAAATGCCTACACCGCTGCGTAGTTACAAATGGCATTGTTGGAATGATGAATGTAATCTGATGACAAATAGCAGCGAAAGCCCTGACAGCTCATATGTATTTCTGTGTTTTACTGTAAATCACAGACATATTCTCTTCCTGCATGTATAGAACAGCCAAGCTGAAGGTTTAATGTCAATGTTTCTAAATCTTTGATAAAAGCTCTTGAAGAAACTTGCATAAACTTCCACTGCAACAGCACCCTGAACTCTGAACTTGACGCCCCTCCTTACCTTTTCCCAACACTTAGCCAATCAGATCACCTGCCCATTATATCATCACAATAATCTCCCACCAACAGCCCAAAGTGCAAATGAGAGCCCTGAACAAGCCCTGTAATTGGCAACTTCGACCTACACCAGTTAACATGGCCCGTAAGTCAGAGAAGGAGGGGTTCTCCTCACCAGTCTGTAAAAACATCCCCTGAGCAGTGATGGGAGGAGCTAGGAGCTACCATGTGCTGTCAATCACTCATGTGCGCCAATCACATGACTTCACTCTCAATGGAAAAATGCCATGATTGGTTCAAATCAGTGGGCCATTGACAGAACATGACAGCTCAGCCCATTTTGGTGGCCTTGCTCTGCCATCACTACCTGCTGGAGTAAGGGAGGAGGATTATGGGACATGGGTCAGTAACCCCCCACCACCCACACACACACACACACACACACACAGAATGTGAACCAATCAGATTTGTGTGCATAAATGCAAAGAGGTTTGTAAATAACTCTACCCCGTCCTGCCTTGCAAATACAAGCTCACAGAGAGTGGGGCATCGTTTGACCCGATTTACTGAGGCACGAGCCCCAGTAATATTTTTCTGTGCCCCACTAAAATGATGAAGATGTGGTGTTCTTGGCCAAAGCAAGTCAGCAGGTTTTAGCTATAGCTAGCTATTAACTACTGGCAGAACACTAACGTTAACTAGCAAGCAGGGGATGTTGTTTCCTGCTGCAATACTTTGCTCCCACATTTCATGCTAGTAATTTATTTAGCTGTCCAAATTGTCACAGCTTAAAAACCGTCACAATATTCTGTTCATTCTTAGATGGACATATTGACATTTTTTCAAGGGCAATATAGAAAAGAAGAGAGGGACAACGAGAGAAGTAATGCAGGCATAGTGTACAAAGTTAGTAACGTTAACTAGCTATTGTTTATAATGTAGTGTAAGCAGTCAATCAAATCAATCAATCACAAGAACATTTATTTTATCTTCAATGAACATAGATTTTAATGGGAGAGTTTAACCTCTAGGTTCCAAAAATTTGCCAGATTTATAGCCGAAATGCCACTTGTTATCACATTTGCACTGAAATTGTCACGATTAAGACCAGGAACGATGTGTTTCCCTATAACTAAGCCAGATACACCAGTTTTTCGCTGGAAATAATGGGGTTTTGAGGTGAACTTACTCATTAAGCATTTTCAGATATTTGTTGAGAAACCGGGACGTCTGGTCATTCTAGTCATGAGTTGTAGTCAAAAAGTCAAATCTTTGAAAATATTTAGTTCCAGGAAATATCTGAAAATAAAATGGCTGATTAAAATACATTTGATCTTTGCAACCAACAAACATTTTTACAAAAAATGCATAAGAAGCATCTCTTTCATCATCTTGTACCCTCTGATGTAGTGGGAGCAAGAGCTGACCTGCGTGATGTTTAACTCCAGTGATTATACATGGAATGACCCATTTGATTCTCCATTGGTAAGATTATCACAAATTTCAATGTGCGTGTGTGTGTGTATGTGTGTGTGTGTGCCAAACACCATTACTCGTAAGTTTATTGTCACTGTTGAACTTTTGTGATCATAGAATCAGCATAGATGTAACTGTCATTTTTAGGGTGCGAGAGCTGGGAGTTGAGCCCCTGTACTGCTGAAAGTCCAGCAATGTTCCTGGTGGGGTCTCTCTCATGTCGCCTCCCTGGAAGATTAGCGCTGTTCCCATTTCAGGTAAAAACTGAACAGAAACAGCAGGTAAAACCAGTCCTATTGTTTATCCATTCTCAGCAGAATACAACTGGAACCACGTCCAATGACTACCGACCTGTCTCTCTCCTCCCATTCATCTCCAAAACACTGGGCTGGGCTGTCTATAACTGTCTGCTCATCTCCTACAGAAGACCTGCTTGATCCTAACCAATCTGGGTTCAAGGCAGACCACTCCACAGAGACTGCTCTGCTCGCGGTCACAGAGGCTCTTCAAATGGCTCCCAATTGTCCCAATTGCTTAGCTCTGTCCTCCTCCTCCTCCTCGACCTGTCAGCTGCATTTGATACCATGGACCACCAGATCCTGCTCTCATCTCTCGTCGAGATGGGAATCTCTGGATCTGCACTGACATGGTTCAAGTCCTACCTGGCTGACCGGTCCTATCAGGTGGCCTGGAGAGGATCCCTCTCCTCTCCCCACATCCTCTCTACCAGAGTCCCGCAGGGCTCGGTGCTAGGCCCCGTCCTATTCTCCCTGTACACCAAGTCACTTAGTTCTGTTATCTCTGCTCATGGTTTTTCTTACCACTGTTATGCCGACGACACAACTCTTTCTCTCCTTCTCATTTTTTGCCTTTTGAAAACTTCATGCTGACCAGTCAAACTTCTTAAAACCTTTTTAGTAAATGCTTTTTGAACCTGCTCGTTCGTCCATTTTCTGTAATCATCCTTTTGAGTACTTTTTGGACAGTTAGGAAAGCATAGAGTAGGGATAGCCAGTCTGCGGAAGAAACCCTTATTTGGATTTGCACTGGGAGCTTTCTAGTGCTAGGGGTAGACAGACTGTTTGGTTTAGTTTCGTTTGTCTATATGTCCACTGTGTTTTGTTTGTATGTGGTAAATAAAGATCCTGTATTTTTAATAGTATTCGTTGACTCTGAGGAATATTTGTTTGTTACGTCCTATTTGATCAGTCACCTGGCTACTGCAGCGCGGGTCGCTTTGCGGGTTGTAACAGTTATGTCAAGGAGAAGCTCTCACAGTCTGAAGTGGGACGGCATCAAGAATATTAAGTTTGTTGATGATTGTTGATTATGGGTAAGTGGATACTTTGTGAGATACCTTTTTTCCTAGCTGGTTCATTTTATGATATTCAGTTAACTCAAGTAGTACGTGGGAAAGTGTGTGCTCAAGCAACTGAGCCAAGGTGCTACCAAAATAATGCTGGGTGTAGATTTAATGAGAGGAGGAACAC
Source organism: Aldrovandia affinis (assembly GCA_029706075.1). Lineage (NCBI taxonomy): Eukaryota > Metazoa > Chordata > Actinopteri > Notacanthiformes > Halosauridae > Aldrovandia > Aldrovandia affinis. Next base: position 263,636 of record JAINUG010000127.1, on the reverse strand, counting down.
TTGCTCACATGGAAATATATGTTGAACGACGTCTGGCTAGAGTTTAGAGTTGTGTATTCTTGTGCTATCAGCATAGCCCCCCTGCACCCAAACCTGGATTATGGCATTCCTTTCCTATATATATGGTTATTCTGTGGATATACCTCCATAGTTGACTGGGGCGGGTAGGGAGTTGTTGCAAACAAATTGTTCACCAGTAGATTAACAGACGTTCAGCCCTGTCATTAAACATTTCAGGGGGCGTTTAAACCCGTGCAATAATAGATTGTGGAAAGCTTCATAAAATCTGTTCATTTTCATCACCAATCAGTATCTACTGTTTTAATGCTGTGCAGATTGTCTTATCAAACAGGCAAATATTGGTTTCAGCCTACATTTACAGCACAAACTCAGGCTCTCCTGCAATTGGCCAACGTTTCTGCAGTATATTTTCTAAATCACCTGCCCCCCTCCATAAAATAAAGATTGGGAAATGCAGTTTGCCTTTTTTTTCAGGTTTGAGTTTCATGTTTATTTTCTGTCATGTCAATACAGTACCCACTACTGTTTTAATGAGTGTGACTGTATCGACGCATGGCTGACTCTCTGCTGACACGGTGTGTACGGTGTGCACTACCCTTTAAATGGAGCCTTTCATAAAGGAGAGCAGAGGAGAGGTCTCACTAACCAGGGGGACAAAACCTGGATGCTTGTCAGTGAGACCTCTCCTCTGCTCTCCTTTCATAAAGAGAGAGAGAGAGTGAGAGTGGAAGGGACACAATATCTTTCCAATTATTTTCTTATTTATCTGGAATCCCTAATTATGACACTCAAGTCATCACTGTGCCACCCACATCTGCGCAGTGAACACTACTTTACACCCTACAGTCCACACAGTACTACAGGAGAGCTAGTAACAACTTTACACCCTACAGGCCACCCTACAGGCCAGTACTACAGGAGAGTGACTCATGCACACACCTGCTAAGACATACACACATACACACACACACACACAAACACACACACACACGTCTAAGTGTATAAGGTGGACCAACCGTTGGATCCTGCTAGTAGTCATATTTCGGGAGACTCAATTTCAGGTCCCCATGACAACTCAGGTCCCCATGGTATTGATGTGCTGTCAAGTCCAGGTCCCCATGATATAATGAAAACAGACACACACACACGGACATGCATGGTCACACACAGAGACACACATACACACACACAACCTCATAGGTTACTACATTACACACATGTGCAAACACACACACTTACATGACACTGCATTATAGACCTTCACACACATACAAAAGCATTTTCCAGAAACAAAAATCAGTACACACACAAGCACAGGCTCACTAATGCACACAATGCATGCATAAAGACACAATGACACAGCCACAAACACATGCCTAGCACTAGCCTACATGCACAATTAATGCTCACATACAGTCACACACATACACAGACTTTCCACACTTCCTCTGAGACAACCACCCATATACAGGGCCGCAGAACAAAGAACAGGCTGAGCCAATCAGAATAACAATTGGCCAGCTGGACCAGGGATATGGACCAATAGGGAACTGTGTAATACAAAACTGGAAAATCCTGAGGTGTTCGATGCACAAATATATCAGTGCTGCACAATTGTTTTTTGCACGCTTGTATTGATATAGATGTGAACGCACAGTTCATGTAAACAGTCATTGGTGCATCCTGGGGTTTGCAGCCATATCTTACTGTTGCTATGATATCTTCTCCCTTTGCCACAGATATAAAGGTGGATCATTCAAAATTATTAAATTTGGTACATAGATGGAGACAATTACATACTGTACGAAGATCAATTGTCAGGCAGAAACAACAATGAAAATAAGGATGATAAATTGTTGTACAACTAAACAACAGTATAAAGTCACTTAATAGGGTCACCACAGTTTTTGATTGAACTGGCTGCACTTGATATTTCTGGTCAACTTATCTGAAGTTGCGTGTCTGTATTGGCTTGCACTTCAGATGAATGTGCAGACATCATGAGCATGTGCCACCTACTGTTTGCCCTTTAGTGGTGTCTTTTCCTCATAGTTCCATGATTACATCTAAGACATCGTTGCATGAGAAACATCAGAAAGTTAAGCTGTCTTGGTTATTTGAAGCTCCCCCAAACAATCACCCCTCTTTCAAAGTCACTGAGGTCTCCTCTTGCAGCCATGCTAGCCATAATTATAGGAAACCATGCAATTTTATGACCCTATGCATGCTGGGATGTTGTTTGCTTAATGGCTCAGCCACATCTGTGTGGTAGCCTCGGTTTGTATACTTGTTGTCCTTCATTTACCCAGGTGCTTACATTTTTTAACTACCTGTAGATGTGTGTAAATCACTGTGCTGTGCATCTGTGACACCCAAAACTCTTCCCCTCTTTGTCAAAGGGTTATTCTTCTGTAAATGCACCTTCTCTAATAAAAACTTCAAAACAAGGATCTCAGACACCATGACAAACAAACCCACCACGGCCAACAATATAAAAATAAAACAATCTTTTAGCACACTACCTGAATAAAGTACAGCCTCTGATACATTTAACTGGGAGAGTGTATAGTAATCAGAAACACACACACACACATGCATGAACACACACACATGCATGCACACACACACATGCACGAACACGTGCACACACACACAATCTTTTAGCACACTACCTGAATAAAGTACAGCCTCTGATACATTTAACTGGGAGAGTGTATAGTAATCAGAAACACACACACACACATGCATGAACACACACACATGCATGCACACACACACATGCACGAACACGTGCACACACACACACACACACACACACACACACACACACACACACACACACACACACACACACACACACACACGCACACACGCACAAGCATGCATGCACACACACGCACATAGATATATACACATACACTCACGCATGTACACACTCATGGATACACACAGACACATGAACAACAGTAAGACAGACACTTCAGAATGCCTCAAATTAAAGCAATTTCTTAGGCGTCTCAGGAACAGATCCAACGAACACAAATGCAAAAAGCCCCTCACACACACACACACACACACACAAACACACACACCTCAAAATCACCTGCACACTTCCTGTGGAAACTCACGCTCGCTTGCACCTGTCCATCTCTTGACAGCAGCCAGTGAGGCGAGCTTCTCGGTTGACACTTTATCTCCTTGGAATCCGGGGAGAGATTCTCGCCGAATCTGGGGAGAGGGAGGAGAATGTCAGCTGTCCGGCACCACACGCCCGCACGGAAACACCCTCCCCCTCTGCCCCCAGTGCCGCACGCCCAGCGAGTCACACTGCCCTGCTCTCTCTGTCACAGCCCACCCGCCTCTCGGACCACCCACATGTGCACTTCCCACCGCTCGCCACAGGGGGCCACTCTTACGGCAAACAGAGCTGTACCGGAGACAAGAGTCACACATGCATACTATAGCTACACACGAATACACAAACAACATATTCAATACTTCATTCAAAATACACAAACATGCACACAGCCCTCAAATCAAAAGACAAAAACACGCCCGCAATCCTCTAATCGGAACACACGCACAAACGGTGTCTCACACACAAGGACGCGTACATACACATGTTAACATTTCTGTTGCAGGGCCCTGTTGCAGTGCTGTGATTGGTGTTCTGTGTGGAGCAGAATGGACTCACAGGACTGGAATTCATTTGCAGGAAACAGGACAACAGAAAACCAGGTCCCTGGTCCCTCATCATGTGCTCCTCTTCTCTTACCCAGCTGACAACAAGCTGGCCACATGGTCAGCTGCCCTGATTATGGCCTTTAATCATGCTGCTCCGTGGCACCACCCCAGAATACAAGATCTGAGTGTTGTTATACATAAGTGTGGGGCAGTGGTCATCTAGGGTTGAAATCCAGTTCCAGCTATCAGTCTTATACCATCATTATTATACTTCACCTACACTACCGGTCTAAATTTTAGAACACCCCCATTTTCTAGTTTTTACTTAAATTTAAGCAGTTCAAGTCCAGTGAATAACCTGAAATGGTACAAAGGTAAGCGGTAAGCTGCTAGAGGTAAAAAAAAAAAAGTTTAGGTTACCAAAAACTGAAAAATAATGTAATTTTTTTGGTGATTAGTTTCCTACACCATCAAAAGGCACTTGGAAACTGGAGGAAACTCTGACAGGAAGAGGTCTGGCAGACCCAAAGCCACAACAAAATCAGAAGACAAGTTTCTGAGTCAATAGCTTGCATGATAGGCGGCTCACAGGACACCAGCTTCAAGCACAGCTTAACACTGGTCGAAGGAAGGAAGTCTGTTTCAACTGTGAAGAGAAGACTTCGAGCTGCAGGTTTGACAGGTTGAATGGCAGTAAGAAAGCCATTGCTAAGATGGCAAAATAAGAAAAAGAGGCTTGCCTGGGCCTTGAAGCACCACCAGTGGACTACTGAAGACTGGAAGGAGGTCTTATGGACCGATTAATCAAAATTTTTAATCTTCGGTTCATCATGCAGGGTTTTTGTACGCCATCGAGTAGGCTAAAGGATGGTTCCTCAGTGTGTGACACCAACTGTCAAACATGGAGGAGGAAGCGTGATGGTCTGGGGCTCTTTTGCATTACTTGTTCCCTGAAAAGGGCCTTTTTTTATAACTCTGAATTCATTTTTTTATACCTCTGGCAGTTTACCGCTTACCTTTGTACCATTTCAGGTTATTCACTGAACTTGAACTGCTTAAATTTCAGTAAAAACTGGAAAATGGGGGTGTTCTAAAACTTTTGACTGGTAGTGTATGAGTCAGACAAAGAACACCAAAAGAGTGCAAATGTATGGCAAAAAAACCCTGAGACCCTGGTTTTGGGCTGCTTTTAAAAACTATATATTTTTAAAATATCAACAAATCTGAGCGCCAATGCTGCCCGTTTTAAGCCAGAAGAATGAAGACCGCACTCCCTCCACAGAATGACAGAGCAACTCAATGCACCAATAGGAACATCAGGTCAGGGTCCCACTGTGATGTCACACAGGATGATGTCAGAGGACTCCAGGTGTCACAGGCATGGTCAAACCCACATGACCCTTGTTTCCTGGCAAATTCCCTCACGTCAAAGATCGCCCGGACACGCATTCCTCGCTCCGCACAGCCGCAGGGCGCGGGGAAAAGGGAATCTCTCACCATCCTGAGAAAATATTTCAGACGCTACCATCTTCTGAACGGGACGTCACAGCCTGCTCCTGACAAATAGCTCCGTGACCTTTGACCTGCCAGCACACGTCCTGCAAGCCGCAGTGCATGAGTCACCCTCGGCTTTCAAACTGGCAGCTGTGCAGTGGGACCTTGCCAGATTTTTCACATGCTGATGGAAAACCGCAGGCAGAATATCTCAGAGGCAGGAGATACAATGGTCTGACCCTTTTCTTTTAGAACAGGGACTCCCAAACTTTTGAATCTCAAGGTCCCCTGGAAAAATGGAACTATAAACCAAGCAATCCTTTTTCCACTTTGCTGAGCACTTTGAGAGCCTAACATTTGTGTTTGTGTGTGTGTCTGCAGCATGTTTATCCTATATGTCTGTGTGTATGTGTATGTGTGTGTGTGTGTGTGTGTGTCTGTGTGTATGTGAATGTGTATGCAGTTTATCCTATGTTTGTGAGTGTGTGTCTGTGTATGTGAATATGTATGCAGTGTGTTTATCCGATATGTTTGTGAGAGTGAGTGTGTGTCTGTGTGTGTGAGAGAGAGAGTGTGTGTCAAACTACTCTTCGTATAAGGCTGTGTGTGCTGCAATACTGCTCATGCACACATACATGTACATACACCAAAGGAAATACACACAGAGAGCAACACCACATATACACAAAGTGCTTTACAACAATTTCCATATTATTTTTAATGCATAAGCATCTTTGGTAGCAGAGGAAACAGCCACACCTTTCAACGAGCCTTGAAGGGTCTTTACTCTGAGGGCCACAGGTGTAAGAGCTTCACACAAATGAGAGCTGGATCAATAAGAGTCCAGGACACATTTTATTGTGCATAGATTTTTGGGGGGTGAGGTGGTGATGATGCGGGGTTGGGGGGGGTCTGATTACACCATGGACTATCTCCCTCCAGGGAAATTAATGGTTTGGCAGTTTATGTCTCTGTTGTACCCAGATCAGCTGAGGACAGGTTTTCTCATGTCAGAGCAGTGGACAGATGGTCAGAAAAACTACCCTCAGGTCAGCACCAGACTTGGGTCAAATACTGTAACCATATGAAGAACTTTAGAAACCAGTATGGTTTTGTAGATTGCTGACCACTTTAAAAGAAACAACTATTTATACCAATATTCAGAACAAAAGTCTTTCATATGATTGTTACATTTTGGTTTGTAGATTCACATTTATTTTCCTCAGAATTCACAGCTCCCAAGATCATACGCAACATAAAACGATACAAAAGCGATTATGCAGTGCAAAAACATTCATGATTTGTTGAAATTTCTCAAGGATCTGTAGTTGTTTTTACTAATGCTGTGAGACACAGGCCCACATGTTGCATGGCCATATAATATTCCACAATCACAACTTCACATGAGTCCTACAGCTTCTGTTAACAGGTAGAAGCACATCAATTTTTATTTAGTTATATTTACAGTGTGATAGACCTGCCCTATGTTCTGGAACATGTGGAAAGGATTTGCTGAGGAATCCACACCGCTGGTAGAAATGAATCTCCGGGAGCCTAGGTATTTTTATTTACATTTACGCACATGCACACACATATATACTGTGTACATACATGTATACTATGCACACACACACACACACACACACACACACACACACACACACACACACACACACACACACACACACAAACTGAAACCTCAAACTGAAATGCATCATTACATCCATTAAATATTGGCTTATGTAGTGTAAAACACGCTGCAGCGATCACAATATCAGAATCTCTGATAGCGGTATCTGTAATCTCTGACTGCTGTTACATGCATGTAGTTGGAGTTTTCGTTCCTGCATCAATTTAGTGATTTTCTTTCCTGCTAAAAGCTTTCCTGGGGCAAACTCAATTCCACCTGGTAGCGTTTTCAAATCAGGAAAACACAGATGCTCTGGCATCAGAATATAAATAACTCTGCTATTTATGTACAGTACACAATTACCTCTTGTGGTGAACAACAGTACTGCCCAGGACTGAGTTCTGGCAGTTGTTCATCACAGGAAGTGATGTGTGTATGTGTATGTGAGATCCTGGTTACAAAACCATATTCATTTATGGGGTCTCAAGTCAGGATTGGTGAATGACCTGCAATTTGGAAACCAAGAAAGAAAAAGTAATCACCTATTCTCTTTTTCCAATCGGATTTATAACCTGCTGTGCTGCACAAACAAGTTTCAAAAGTACATGGGTCTGGAAGCCTCTAGAGAAATATACTTAACAGTGTGTGTGAGTACGCAGTATGTTTATCTTGTGTGTGTGTAGGCAGCACGTCTATTGCACATGTGTGTATGCAGCGTGTTTATTGTGTGAGTGTGTGCAGCATGTTTATTCTATGGGTATGTGTGTGTCTGTGTGTATGCGTGTATGCGCATGCGTGTTTATTGTGCATATGTTTATGAAGCATGTTATTGTGTGATTCTGTGCAGTGTGTTTATCGTGTGTGTGTGTGTGTGTGTGTGTGTGTGTGTGTGTGTGTGTGTGAAAGCAGCATGTTATTGCAGGTTTATGTGCAGTGTGTTTATTGTGTGTGTGTGTGTGTGTGTGTGTGTGTGTGTGCATGTTTATGTGCAGTGTGTTTATCGTGTGTGTGTGCGCATGCGTGCATGCCTGTTTATCCTGTGTATCCAGATTCAGAGGCAGTTTGTTGGGCATATTGTGATAGCTATAACACTTCTACAACATCTCTAATGTTTCGCCAATGCTTTTAAAATATTTCTGCAATGATTCCAGACAAACATGACTTCCTTCCTCTTGCCTTGTTTACTCTCATCAAGAGCACAGGACTTCGTGTTCTTCAGTGTTTTACAACAGCTATGTCCTCTGCCAAAGAACACGGCTTCTGGCTCCACATTCAGTTTCTGAACAAACGACCAAGCTCTGCCTACATCACTCCCTCCATCTTTTCTCTCTCTCTTTTTACCACTCTGCTTTTACTCTTGTTTTGTACTTGGGTGGGGTGAATCATGGCAAAATGCAAGTATTGTGATTTTTTAATGCGTTTAATCTGAGGACATGGGATATGTGTGTGATTGTCAGTGTTTCTCAGGACTGAATTGTGCCAATAATGGCAGATTTAGATTTTTTAAATCTCTCAGTCCCTCTCTTTGCTCAACACATAGTGGGCATGTTATGATATTTGACCAATTAATGAAAGGGAGAGAGAGAGAGAGAGAGAGAGAGAGAGAGAGAGAGAGAGAGAGAGAGAGAGAGAGAGAGAGAGAGAGAGAGAGAGAGAGAGAGAGAGAGAGAGAGAGAGAGAGAGAGAGAGAGAGAGAGAGAGAGAGAGAGAGAGAGAGAGAGAGAGAGAGAGAAAGAGAGAGAGAGCGCGATCTGCTGAGCTGTTTAAATCCTCAAAACACAGCAAAAAAACACTTCCAAGGTGACAAGCCATGCAAGCAGCCACGGACCACGCCCACCCTTCGCCTGGCCATCTCCATGGCAATATTCCTGCCAGGGGAACAGGCTGCCGGTGGTGTCCACCGCACAAGTCTGCATAGCGCTTTCCAGCAGGCATCCACGTCTGACAGCAACGCTCGCAGAACCGCTCCCAAACCCCCCTCCCCTGCCGTCAGGCATCCGATTGCGTTCCTCAGGGGGGAGAATCCCCCTATGGTTGGCAGATCAATGATTGAAACATTATCTGACCAATAAGGGCTCAGTCATTTAAAGACTGATCTCTCACCCACAGGAAGACCATTCCCTTAACTCTTGGTGTGGATGTGGCGTGGTGTGGAAATTCCGACTGAGAAGTACATCTGCTAATTTTTACCTGGGTGTGGTCATGTTGACCAGGGTGTGATCATATTGAGATGTGGTCCTGCTGATCTAGTGTTGTTCATATTGAGTATGTATACACTACCAGTCAAAAGTTTTAGAACACTTCGATTTTTCCAGTTTCTATTGAAATTTACGCAGTTTAATCTTTCAATGTACTCTGAAATTAAAGCATAGAACAAATAAACAATTGGAGATAAAAAAGAAATAATGGAATCGTTTTGTTTAACAAAATTGTATCTACATTATTGACTCATAAAAGTGGAGTGGGCCTGCCAGACCTCTTCCTGTCAGAGTTTCCTCCAGTTTCCAAGTGCCTTTTGATGGTGTAGGAAACTGGACTCACTGACACCTTGGCCTTCTTTGCAATACCTCTGAAGGAAAGACCTACACTTTTAAGGGTTATAATGGTCTGTCTGTCTTCCTTTGTTAATTGCCTTTTTCTCACTATTATGATAGCAATATACTACTTCCTGCAGTGCAATATTGTCCAAATAATGCTTCAGAGGGTGTAGTAACAGTCTGTTCCAACACTGCTTTTATACAGACAGAGGGTTTGTAAGTAATCAACAAAAGTTGGAACACCTGTAGGTATTGTTTGCATCTACTTTCATGGCTTAATTTACTTCCATTGCTGCAGAACTGTAAGTTGTTAACCCATTACTTGTTCCCTGAAAAGGGCCTTTTTTAATAACTGAAATTTACATTATTTTTCTGTTTTATTTTTGTTCAAATAAAATAAAATATAGGGTGAAAACAAATTAAATTCAGGAACCAGGCACACAACATTACTCGCTAGCTAGCTAGCTAGCTAGCTTCTTAACCTTTGCTTTAACCACCCCCTTTACCTCACAGTTTTAGCTATGGCAGAAAACATAGCCTAAGAATTGCATTAGTCCTGTGGCAAAGTTCAATGAAAGAGCAGTAAACTTCACCACCGTGTTCCGACACTGATGTGTTCATGTTCATTAAGGGCCCGATGCTCACTTGAGGAACTCACATGCTTTTCATGCACCAATGAAAGTTTGAATAATTTGAACTTTGGCACGCCGCATGGCTATACACTTAGCTTATGCGCTTCTGCCCATTTCTCTCCATTGAAAACAATGAAGAGCAAGTAGCAATTGGCGCGTTCGGTGTGAAAGACCCATTACATGGTGCATGTCTCAAGTCAGTATACTGTACATGTATCTCCGATGCCCGTAAAGCCCCATTTATGCTCGATCCAACATCCATGGTCACAAACACAAACACAAGCAAGTTTGTGCTGAACACAGAGGGGGTTAGCGCTCTTGAGCGCAAAGTTCAAATAGTTTATAGAACAAGGCATTTTGACCAGCCCGGCACAACCAATGGGTTTATAGTGGATGTTCCTCCCCTTGAGACATGAAATAAATTCAGGATGGAAAACATCAACAACAAGAAACTCATGTTATGTGTGTCCGAGTTTCCAAAACTTGTCAGTGCCAGCCTCAAACTCCATCTAGATCCAGGGAGGAAGGCTAGCTTGGCAATAAGTTTCTAGCGGGGAAAAAAAAAACGATATTCGTCTTATCTCTGCATGCTTGGCAGACATCTCTGTCTGGATGTCCATCCACCACCTGAAGCTGAACCTGGGGAAGACAGAGCTGCTCTTCCTCCCAGCGAAGAGCTCCCCAATGATTGATGCTTCAATCACTGTAGAAGGCTCCATAGTGTCTCCGTCCCTGTCTGCCAGGAGCCTAGGAGTGACCCTGGACGACCAGCTGTGCTTCTCAGGCCACATTGCAGCGATCACACGGACCTGCCTATTCTCCCTCCACAACATCCGGAGAATCCGACCATTCCTCACCTAAGAGGCTGCACAACTCCTAGTCCAGGCCCTGGTGATCTTACATCTGGACTACTGTGCCATCAAGCCACTGCAACTGGTGCAGAATGCTGCCGCACGTCTGGTGTTCAATCAACCTAATGTCACCCCTCTACTCTCCTCTCTGCACTGGCTGCCCATTGCAGCATGCATCAGATTAAAATCACTGGTGCTGCCTTATCAAGCTGCTGGAGGAACTTCTCCCTCCTACCTCCAGACACTCATCACACCCTACACCCCGGCCAGACCCTTCTGCTCTGCCTCCTCTGGCAAACTGACTGTCGCATCCCTCTGGACCCCAGGCACCCGCTCCTCACGGTCTCGCCTCTTCTCTGTCCTGACCCCTTGGTGGTGGAACGATCTTCCGCACTTGGTCAGGACCACGGAATCACTGGCCATCTTCCGAGAGACTCAAAACCCATCTCTTCAGACTCCACTACCACTGATTGTGTACATTTAACTAATTGCCATCACCACTGTTTACATGTTTAATACAGAATTTTGTAATATGTATCTATGTTGAAGACTGTCCCCTAAAAAACTCTTAACTTTTTTCCTTCTCTGTGTTACAGGTACGGTATGCAGCTGCCAACAGTTATGTGTATTACTGTATCACTACACTGATCTCTTGTGCGGACTATGATTGATCTTACCATGTATTAGTGCACATCTTGTAAGTCGCTCTGGATAAGAGCATCTGCTAAACGCCAAAAATGTAAAATGTAAATGTAAATCGTAGCATAACCAGATAGCTAGCTTGACATGTAGCTACTGCTTATTGATTTGATCATTCGCTTTCACTATCAGGAACTGATGCTACAGGTGATACTTGTATTGTTGTGCTTACTAGCTGGCTATATATGTAATTAAAACTGCCTGTAGTGATCTGTGATTAAATGTGTTATCGCTAATTTCCTGGGATTCGGGTATTTCTGTAGCATGCGATGGCTAATGAATTAGCTAGCTAATATTTGAAAACGGGTCATTTGCTGTGTCTATTTAGGATTTAGGTCAGGGCTCTGACTAGGACACTCAAGGACATTCACCTTTTTCTTTTTTAGCCACTCCACTGTTGCTTTAGCTGTGTATGTTGGGTTGTTGTCATGCTGAAAAGTGAACCTCCTTCCTTTCAACTTTCTTGCAGAGGGTAGCAGGTTTTCCTCAAGATTTTGTCTGTATTTTGCTCCATCCGTTTTCCCTTTTATCCTGACCCAGTCCCTGCTGATGAGAAACACCCCCATAACAGAATGATGCCACCACCATGCTTTACAGTAGGGCTGGTGTTCATTGGGTGAAGTATTGTATTGGGTTTTCGCCAAATGTAACATTTTGCATTTTGCATCTTTTTTCATCTGACCACAATACTTTTTGCCACAAGGCTTCAGAATCTTCAGCGTGTTTTCTTGCATACCTCAAACGGGACTGAATATGGACTTTTTTGAGTAGTAGCTTCCTTAGAAGTCTGCTACCCGACCGAGCCTGACGGGACCTGATCCTATTGACAGATTCAGGCTGGGTTCGGGCTCATTTTCTAATAAGTACATTGAGCTCGGGTCTTGTTTTTGATTAGTTTAATATCAGGCCATGTATGGTGGTACTTCTCACAGCCAACAGATACACATTAGCTGCATCCACATTCAGGCTCTAATCATTGAGTGATCGACTGTCATAGACTACTTTTCCCACTCTCTCTATGTTCAGGCTCTCATCATTGAGTGGTAGTCTGCCATAGACTACTTTTCCCATTCACTCTGTGTTCAGGCTCTCATCATTGAGTGATGGTCTGCCATAGACTACTTTTCCCATTCTCTCTCTGTGCATGTGATTTGTAAGTACATGAGGGCCTGCAGGCGTGCACAATGCCATGTGTACAGTTAGCTCAGCTTTGGGCATCACCAACTTCTCCATGGTGGAAATAAAAGGAATGTTAGCCAAGGGAGTAAAAAGTAACCTCTAAAAAATCCCAATCCATCAGGGAAATCTGCAATGTGCGGCAATTATGATTTAATTGCTAATACCGACAGAGAGCTGTGTGCAGTGCAGACATTGCTATCCTGAAATAAGACAGCAAAAAGACTGGGATGTCATCTCTTCAGACACTTTGAATGTGGATGCAACTGTCTAGCTAACACTAGCCAAAAACTGAGTGTCTAACCTTCTCACATCTAACTCAGCACCTGCTACTGTAAAGTCACAAGTCATTGACAAGAGCACTGATTTCTGTTGTCGGGATATTAGACCTTTCCATATAATAGCTGGACCAGGCTTCATCGCACTATTACAAGAGCTCATTAACATGGGAGCTAGCCGTGATCGCCTACCCGCCAACAGTTTACTGCCTGATGCCACTACCATTTCAGAAAGGTGCATGGATATTGCAGGCACTAAGGGAGGATGTAGTCAGAGAGATGAAGCAGATTATGTCCTCTACCAATGTGGGAATGACTATGGACATTCGGAGCGACGATTATCGCAAGCTTAGTTACATGGCTATCACCTGTCACAATAGCTATGTTTCAGTGGCGCTTTCTTAAAGACAACGAGAGCAGCTCATCTTCTCCTATAATTTTTTGGGAGATGGGAAATATTTAATACAACATTAATAAACATTTTTACTTAATATGGCTGGGAGTGCCACTAGGGGGCGGCAATTGGCTGTCCGCCCCAGGGAAGGGGGAGGGAAGCCGACATGAGTTTGCTGCATATAGGAGTGGCTCTGGGATACGGTCGACGGCTTAGCGAGTGCCGTCTCGGAGGAGACGATACTTTGCCTTTGTCACTACCGGTCTAAGGACTATGACAGCGAACTCACAATATGAGGGGGGGATTGACATGAAAAAGAGAGGGTATAATTGGCTACTAAGTTGGGAGAAAAATGGGATAAAATCAGAAACAAAATCTTCTATCAAGGCTGGCGGATGGCCCAGCGGTCTAGTGCACCACGCTTTGGAGCGGTGTGCGCTGCCCATCAGAGTTGTCGTAACCTCTGGGTTTCTATGGACTTACCCTGGTTTAATCAGAATAACGCGGCATGGGTTTTGGGGGAATTTAATTGGAGCGATATTGAGTCCGCAGAGGAGAAGGTTAATGGAGTCCGTGGAAGATCTCAGTCTCGAAAGAAGATTTTGGAAATGCCTCCAGGAATCAGGATCTGCCGGCGTTTGCTCCAGTTTTTGAGGGTGGGGAATTGAAAATAAAATAGAGGGTTGTAATTGGCTACTAAATTGGGAGAAAAACAGGGGAAAAATCAGAAATAAATTTATTTAAAAAAAAAATATATATCTTCTATCACTATCTATCGCCTCATGCACTTGAAGCCGTCAGTGGAAGCTTGGCCAGTTGTAGTAGTCTCTGGGTTTCTATGGACTTACTCTATTTAATAGAATAACGTGATTTCGTATTCTAAATTGATCTCTTGGGAGTTTTAAAGTTAGCCACAGTAGCTAGCTAATGTTAGATAATTGCATTGATTTGTCAGTCTGCTAACTTGCTTGAGCTAGCTTAACTAACGTTAGCTACTTAGCCTGACGTTTTAGAAGAAAGTCTTTGTATATTCAACATGTCAAATAATAAGCTGCGGTTTTGTTTTAGCTAAAGTTAGTTACTAGTTAACGTTATCTTCTAAAAAATAAGTTTCCATCATAATGGTCAACAAACTTTTTATACAATAACTTTATTCACATAAAAACTGCCTAATGAAAACATAGCTTATGTCACACCAGAATACGAGCTGAAGAGCAGAGTGCTTAAGATGACAATGTTTGCCCCCAACAAAGCCAAATCAGCTGACAACATACACTCTTTTCATCATATTTATTATTTTCTCTGTAACTCAAAGCGCCATTGATTTGTTCGTTTTACTGTGTGCACTGTATAGGTGTGAATTCGGACAGGAGATTTAATGGTTGCTTTCTATAGTCTACGTTGTAGCTTAGTACGTATATATATATATATATATAAAAAATAAAAAAAAGATTTAACCTTTATTTATCCAGGAAAAAGCCCATTGAGATACAATCTCTTTTTCAAGGAAGACCTGGCCAAGAAAGGCAGCAGAACAGCATTTACACAATAAAATACATAAAATACATTAAAACATCTTCCAAGACACCTATATATATACTTAGAGAATCCAGCCTATGGGAAACATCTACACTCCTCCTTAAGGACATCTGCAACCAGTGTCTTGAACTCCCTAAGTGGTACCAGCACCTCTAACTGGAGAACCGTTTGTAAGGTGTTCCATGTTGTGGGTGCACAATATGAAAAGGCAGTTTTTCCTAACGTGGAGGCTACAAAGGTAACTGGGCAATTTGCACAGGATTGCCTTGTAGATAAAAACACACAAATGTAACTGTCTACGTGTAGCTAGAGAAGGCCATTCCACCATTTCATATAAACTACAATGATGGGTGGATGATCTGGCATTTGTGATAAAGCGCAACGCTGCATAGTAGACAGAATCTAGTTTTCCTAGCAGAGATGATGCCTCATGCATGTCCAACAAATCCCAATAGTCAATCACAGATAAAAAGGTGGCTTGAACAAGTTTCTTTCTAACTTTAGAAACAGGGGAAACAGGACTTGTTACGAAAATAAAAACCTAATTTTGGCCTAAGTTTCTTTAAAAGCTTGTCTATATGTACATTGAAAGCCAACTTATCGTCCATCCATATACCAAGATACTGATAACATGTTACCCTTTCAATAGCTGCCCCCTTTAGTGTGACAAGGCCAAGATTCTCAAAAATCTGAGAGTGAGCTCTAGTGAAAGTCATGAATTTGGTTTTCTGGGCATTTAAAACTAATTTGAGCCTATGCAGGTAAGTCTGCAATGATTTAAATGCAACCTGGAACTCTTAGATATTAGACTGTATTTCTATTTTATATTGTGAATGCCTATAAAAAGCTAGGCTAATGTTCCTCTGTGGGATGTGAGAACTAAACAGGACTGAAATTAACAGGATGCCATGCATAGATAATTATCAGCAGTGCTTTTAATGTAATCACATTAGTCCCATCAGCACCATGATCAAATTAAAAAGACACAATGCTAAAACATATTTTTGTAATTTTGGTAAAGGATGCAGTTAATTTACTTCCTCACATGTCAGTGACATTAGTGGTGTAGTGGTGAGAGCGTTGTATGTTGGACGTCAGTGAGTCATGGGTTCATTTTCAGCATATTTATTTTTCATTGATTTAAAAACAATACCCAGTTAGAAGTGATTGCACTACTTAGTAGATGCTGAATTGTAAATGGATGCACTGCTGTGGGAGGAAAACTTACAATTCAATAATGAAACGCAGCATTATATTTCCATCATATTTCTCTTTCCTTTCTTCATTGATATTCCAAACACATGTTGTTCATAATAGCGCTATTTTGCCATATAATAGCCTCTTGTAATACATATTGAATTACATAAGAACATAAGAATACATAATGACAAGAACAGGCCGTTCAGTCCATCTAGGCTCTACTCTCATGTCCTAATCTAAAGAGTATATAGTACTGCATCTAGCCTAGACTTGAATAGCCCAAGTGTTTCTGCCTCTACTACCCGACCTGGCAAGCTGTTCCAGGCATTCACAACTCTCTGTGTAAAGAGAAACTTCCTAATATCTGTGCGGAATTTGCCTTTAACTAATTTCCACCTGTGGCCTCTTGTTCTGCTGACCCCACTTATCTTAAAAAATCTTTGGTAGTTCACTTTGTTGATCCCTTTTAGGAAGTTAAATACCTCAATCAAATCCCCCCTAAGTCTCCGTTTGCTAAGCTTAAATAGGTTGAGTGCCTTAAGTCTATCCTCATAACTTTTACATTTCATACCAGGTATCAATTTAGTTGCCCTTCTTTGAACTTTTTCAAGAGCTTCTATATCTTTCTTGTAGTGCAGTGCCCAGAACTGCACACAGTACTCTACGTGAGGTCTGACAAAGGTATTATATAACATTAATATATATTCATTATATATAATATAATATATTGTAGCGCAACCAAGGGTGTGGGGTTTCCACTCCGCCAATAATCTATAATTTATGCGATACACAACGAAAACAATGGAGACAGTTTCAAACGATTTATTAAGGAAATGCGGAAGTATCTCCGCTGAAAGAAATGCCGCTCCCGTGGCCGGGAAACGCGGCGGGCAATCAATGTCCCGTGCAATGTAACAATGTCCACAAACTTTCCTCTTTCCTTTGTTGTGGTGTCCGTAATCCAATTTCGTCGTCGTTGTCCGTTCCGTTGTCCAATATCCAAAAACTAGCAGTCCGTTCACCACAAAAAAAAGTAATCCAAAAACCCCAAAAACTAATTCTCTTTCTCTCTCGCTCGCTCTCTCTCTCTCTCTCTCTCTCTCTCTCTCTCTCTCTCTCTCTAAACCCTCGCACACACAGATCTCGTACCTACTCCCAACAATGCATCCGAGGGAGACCGCACCTTTAATCACGCGTCATTTGCGTTTAACGCACTTCAGCTGGGGAATCAATCCGGGGGTTCCCAATTCGGCGCGGGGGTGGAGCCAGCGGGCGGAGAGGTATTTCCCCTCCACAATGACGCCATAGCACGCGCCTACTCGGGCGCTACACACCCTCCCCCTCAGCTCCAACCCGGAGGGGGGAGCGGCGTGGCACCACAGGGCTTCTCTCCGCGAGAGGGCGTCCGCGTTGCCATGGTGGGCACCGGACCTGTGGAGCACATCAAAGTTAAAAGGCTGTAAGGACAGAAACCAGCGGGTCACCCTTGCGTTACTCTCCTTATTCCTTGACATCCACACCAATGGTGCATGATCTGTGACCAATGTGAATTTTCGTCCCAGCAGATAATATCTGAGTGTCTCCAGTGCCCATTTTATCGCCAGGCACTCTTTTTCCACCGTAGAGTACCTCGTCTCTCTCGGCAGCAACTTACGGCTTCTCGACCCCCAAGTGCGCCCCCAGCACGTGCGCATGCGCCAACTGTAACACCGTGTTCACCATGGAGTGTGGCACTAACAGCTGCTCTATTTCTCGACCTTCACTCATGACCACCTGGTATAACAAATGGTTTTTTATAGCAAAATGAGGGTAAGTTTTATCTCTTACTCCCTCCATGAGAGTCCCGTTAACCACCGTGACGTGTTGGAAGGCGTGTCTCAGGTTCTGGTCTTCCAGTTGAGCCGTCCCAAACTGTCCCATCAAGGGCGGGGACTCTGGCGCCTCCTCGTGGCCCATCGGGAACAATTCCTCCCATGTCGGTTCTTCCTCAACTGGGGTTGCCTCGCCAGCGCCGGCCTCTGACGGCCCCTCTGCTGACGGCTGTGGGTCCGCTTCCTGAAATCCGCACAATCTGGCGGCTTCGACCGCCTCGGATTCGGACCCCACCTCCGATGAGGGCGGCAGATCCGCCCCCTGAACTTCGCCGCTTGGGGGGACTTGGGTAGCTCTTGCTGCTTCCGCTTTTCGGCCCCCTGTCCTCTTTCTTCGCCTTCCTCCTCCCCCGCATCCCTGTCCAGAGCTGGGGAAATATGGGGCAATCCCGTCCCCAGTAGCACCGGCACCGGTAGGTTTTCCACGACCCCAGCTTTGCCAACTTACTGCCCCTTGGTCGTCTGTAGCTTCAAGAGGGTCACGGGTAGTCCCTGCTCTCCCCGTGGATGCAGGAAATGGCCATCTTCTCGGGTTGCAGTTCGGCCCGAGCGCACTTCGGGCAGACCAGGGTCACCATGCTCCCGGAGTCGAGCAGGGCTGTGGTGTCTTTGCCGTTGGCCCTCACCGGTGTCAGGGGCGACGGGCACCCTCGGTGGCCCAGCAGGACAGCAGCAACCCACAGGGTTTTGCGAGCGGGGTTGTTGTGGCGGAGGCGGTCCGCTTCACCACGTCCCGTCTGGGACAATTCCAGGAGAGGTGTCCCACCTCTCCACAGTCAAAACACGCCCGGCGGTCTTCGGTCATGAAGGGGCGTCTCCTTGGCGGGCTGGGCGGTGCCCAGGTTCCTTCTCTGCTCCTCTGGTCGAGTTTCGGCCTTTCCGGGTTTCGACCGAGGCTTCGGCTTCTCAGGTTCGGGTCAGCTGCTGCGCAGGACCTCTATAGCAGCTTGGTATCCCTCCACCAGTGCCACTAGTTCATCGGTGCTCTTGGGGTTCGCCTGGCTTGCCAATTTCTTTGCTTCACAAGGTAGGGAGCGCAAAAATGTGTCAATGACAAATCGTTTCCTGGGCGTTAGTGCAGTCGGTTCCGTGGTCATCCAGCTCCTGGTACGTGTGCTGGGCCGCCCCAGACAGAAAGGGAGCTACCCGGCCCATTGCCCTGGAGCCCACCCTTCTCGGGTCGCCGTTCGCTCGAAGGTGTGGAGGTACGCCTCAACGTCATCCTCCGCGGTCATCTTCACTAGGAACGCACTGGGGTTTGGTTGGCGGTGGTTTGCGGTAGCGGACAGCCGCGCTACTTCCATTCTCAGAAGAGTTGTCTGCTGCCGCTGCTCTTCCATCAGTGCCTGGTTGTGCTCCAGCTGCGCAGCATGACCTTTCTCCAGCTGTTTAATCAGTGGCTCCATTTTACGTTGTGTAAAGAAAATTATTTATTATTTGGCGTTATAGTTGCCCGTATTCTCCACCATATGTAGCGCAACCAAGGGTGTGGGGTTTCCACTCCACCAATAATCTATCATTTATGCGATACACAACGAAAACAATGGAGACAGTTTCAAACGATTTATTAAGGAAATGCGGAAGTGTCTCTGCCGAAAGAAATGCCGCTCCCGTGGCCGGGAAACGCGGCGGGCAATCAATGTCCCGTGCAATGTAACAATGTCCACAAACTTTCCTCTTTCCTTTGTTGTGGTGTCCGTAATCCAATTTAGTCGTCGTTGTCCGTTCCGTTGTCCAATATCCAAAAACTAGCAGTCCGTTCGCCACAAAAAAAAGTAATCCAAAAACCCAAAAAACTAATTCTCTTTCTCTCTCGCTCTCTCTCTCTCTCTCTCTCTCTCTAAACCCTCGCACACACAGATCTCGTACCTACTCCCAACAATGCATCCGAGGGAGAGCGCACCTTTTAATCACGCGTCATTTGCGTTTAACGCACTTCAGCTGGGGAATCAATCCGGGGTTCCCAATTCGCGCGGGGTGGAGCCAGCGGGCGGAGAGGTATTTCCCCTCCACAATGACGCCATAGGACGCGCCTACTCGGGCGCTACAATATATATATATAGATTTATACTCAATACTTTTTGATATGTATCCCAGCATCCTGTTGGCCTTTTCACTGCTGTAGCACACTGCTTTGTTGCAGATAGACTGTGATAAACTACAATTCCTAAGTCTTTTTCAAATTGAACACCTACTAACTTTTCTCCTCCCATAAAATGCTCCTGTCTTATGTTTTTATTTCCCACATGCATAACTTTACATTTAGTAATATTGAATCTGCCACATACCTGCCCATTCTTGGATTTTGTTGAAATCATCTTGGATTACTTTAGTCGATTCCAAACTGTTTGCCAAACCCCCAAGTTTAGTATCATCTGCAAATTTAACTATTTTAAACGTCCATATCAACGTCCATATCAAGATCATTTATGTAAATAAGGAAGAGCAGAGGTCCCAGCACCAATCCCTGTGGGATACCACTGCCCACAGCACCGAGGTCAGATACGGCCCCACCTACTGTTACTCTTTGTATTCGCCCCTTGCGAATTCATTTGAACAATGAGCCTCTCATGTGGCACCTTGTCAAATGCTTTCTGAAAGTCCAAATATATACTGTCATAAGCCTGGCTCAGATCAACACACTTCGTAGCATCTTCAGAAAACTCCAGGAGGTTTGTTAGGCATGACCTCCCTTTGAGAAAACCATGTTGGCCCTCCCTTAAAATAATAATGATTCAAGAATGATTCCAACTTGTCCCTAATAATACATTCTGTACATTGGCTATACATTTAGGCATATTTATAACCTCTTCTCTAGTAAAGCTCTCAACAAAGTAACTGTTTAGTGTGTTAGCAATATCCTTATTATTATAAACCTATTCTTAATAGACTTAACCTCATCATTAGCTTTCCTACAATATTGAAAAAACTTCTTAGGATTATTTTTTTCATCTTGGGAAATTATTACTTATTTCCTTTTTAGCCTTAGCCCGCATATTACAAAAATCTAACTTGTTTCTCTCTGAGTTTTCCTTTTTATATACTCTGTACAGTCGCTTCTTTTGCCTCAAATTTGCCTCAAATTTGGCAGATTTAGTCATCCACTGCGGAGACTGTTTTCATCCTATTTTTCCTTACTTTTGGGATGAATTTACACTGTACATCTACTATAACCCTTTCAAATGTAGTCCATTTTTCATTCATGCACAGTTCTGCAATCTAGAAGTTTTATCCAATCTATATATTATTGTCTCTCATTTTATTAAAGTCAGCTCATCTGAAGTTATAAATTATAGAGTTGGGGGCTGTCTTAACTTTCCAAAAAATATCAAAAGTAACTGCACTGTGATTATTTGTTGTTAGTGGTTCTATTACCTCTGTGCTGAAAAGTCTGTCAGGATTGTTACACAAAACCAAATCCAGTATTGATTTCCCTCTCGTAGGCTGAGTAACAGACTGTACCAAAAAGCAGTCATTGACCACATCTAAAAACTCCTCTTCACATTTACCCTGACCTGTCACTACCTCCCAATTAATAGAGGGGTAATTGAAGTCGCCCATTATTAATGTCTCTCCTTCAGCACAGGTTTGTTTTATGTTACCAAAGAGCATAGTATTTATGTTACTGTCTGAAGCTGGAGGTCTATAGCATACTCCTATATTAAGGCCCTTCTCATGATCTTCCAGTAATCTAATCCAGATGTCCTCACAAGTAATGAATGAGTTAATACCTAGAATTTCCTGCACATTAAGATCGTCTTTCACATAAAAGGCCACTCCCCCTACTCTTTTATTAGTTATATCCTTCCTAAACAATTTGTACCCCTCTACATTATATTCATCCCCATCCGCTGTGCCAAGCCATGTCTCAGTAATCCCAACGATGTCATAACCCCCATTCAACATGACAGCCTCCAGTTCCAAAAAAATTTTTATGCTTCTAGCATTTAAACACATGAACTTCAGAGCCTTACTCACACTTACGTTGTCCTTCCCCTCCACACATAACTGTGCCAAACCACCTCTATTCACCTCTATATCACAAATCTTTATTAATTATATCCTCAGATTAATTATACTCCGCCCTGGTATCTTCCATCTGGGCAGTCTATACCTCCCTATCCATAATACTTCTACTAATTTCCCTCCCTGCACCCTCAGTCCCTAGTTTAAATATTCCTCCGCTACCCTAAGCATATGCTGGCCCAATGCAGCTGTACCCCTTCGGTTCAGGTGTAGCCCGTCCCACTTGGACAGGTCATTTCTGTTCCAAAAGGAGTCCCAGTGCCCCATAAACCTGTACCCTTCTTTCCTGCACTAGGTTTGTAGCCACATGTTAAATCTCCATATAAAAATTCCTACTAAATTATACATGATGCAACATAAAACATAGGTAATAAACACAGAAAGAAAGTCCACTGGGCACAGCCTGTTCATTAAATGTTTAATTTACCCATGTTAAAAGCTTAATCAAGAGCTCTTGAAGGTGACATAGATAAATGACAGTGCAGCAGCAACATGAATCCACCTTCTCATCACTGATCACAGACAGGTGTGCTCCAGCAGGCTGGTCACGACAGGTGGGATTACATTTTACACTATAAAGATTTGGAGAACGTCTGTTGACCGCACCAAGGATTTCTAGTTCTGCCACTTCAGAGTTCAATTGGTAGAGCATTTACACCACAATCTGAGCTGCATCAAATGCTACCTTATTAGTCTGAGCTAGATCTGTACTACCTCCCGAGGTGGAACATTAATGTGTATACACTCATGTTCTGAGCCTAGAAAGAGTAGTGTAAATGCACATTGACCATTTCTTTTAACATAAGCAATATACAGTAGGCTCCGTTTTTATTCATACCCTTGATAAAGATGGGATAAACAAAACAGATCGTATAAAATAAACTAAGTAATGAGGTATATTTTATGCTCAAAAAATTCCAAACCTACATTACTAATACAATTGTTCTGAAAAACATATTTTGTTTTATTAATAATATTTGTTTTCCATAAAACATCTGGATCATAATTATTCATACCCTTAATTATTCTTTAAAATTTCATCTAACAAAAAAAATATACAACTTATTTGAAGTTCATTGGAAGGTTATGGAACTATACAGTGGCCTACAATGGTTTCCTGTTTCCCTTGGGCATAAAAAGGAGGGAACACACATTTAAAATACTGTGGTCAGCCATCATCATGGTGAAAGCCAAATAACTCCCTTAAAGCATCACACAAAAGATTATTGATCCCTACAGATCAGGAGATGGCTACAAAAAACTAAAAAGGTAAAATATATCGCTTTCCACTGTTGTCAGTTAATTATTAGGAAGTTTAAGGCACTGGAACAGTGGCTAACCTGCCAAGTATTATGCTTACTTGCATAATTTTCATTACAAAGTGCCAATCTTCGCTGACTGTCTTTTTAGCCACACGATGGCAGTATTTCCAGGCTGGATAACCTATTTGTCCTAGTGACAGCACATCATCTGAGATGCACATTATTATTGTTATTTTCATTGTTATGACAACCATACAAGCTTTGGCAATATGTATTGTAAAGTATGTAAGGCCAATAAAGAAAAACATCCCCTTGCTATCTCCAGTGCACAGAGTAACCTCGTAGTTTGGGTTTTCCAATGATGGATTGTGTGAAAGGTCTTGATCTGCCTGAAACAATTATGTAGACAACTGACAAGTTAATAATAATAAATCAAAATTTCTGAACATTAATTAAAAATTAAAACCTAGAATAACTTGGATTGATAAGTCTATACCCTGCTGATCATACCAATTTTAAACTAGCTCAGGGGCAACCAGTTACCTTCCACATCACACACTAAGCTAATTAGCCTCCACCTGTGTTCAATTATGTGATTCTGATTTCTTCAGAATAAAATCAGCTGTTCCTAGATAATTCCACTGCTGGGTAGTGCATTTCAGAGTAAAGAATCCACTATGAGCAACAAGGAGCTTTCAAAATAACTCTGGGATAAAGTTGTGGAAAGGCACTGTGGAGGGCGTCAGTCTCGGCCACGTGGGAGTGGCATGGTTGCCTGTGTTGTTTCATGTGGTAGAGGCCTTTGAGGCAATGAGACTTTCCAGGGGCAGGTTTGGCACTCTCACAGGGTGTGAGAGTGAACTGTCGCCCGGAAGGGAAGGCTCCAAAGGCTATAATTGGTTTAATTATTATTTAATTATTTAATTAGTGTCAATCAGTCAATTGATATGGAAGTCAATTGGCTGATTGGGTGTCTGTGTGAATATGTGAGTGAATGATTGTGATTGGGTGATTGCCTCACGACCTGAGCCGGGGAGAAACTAAGTCTATTTAAGAGCAGGTGGGGTGAGTGGGGAGTTAGTCTTGTCATGTCATTATGTGTGAGTTGCGTGTCGTGTTGTGTCGGTGAGTGCACGTATGGTGTGGATTGTGGATTGTGGATTGTGGATTGTGGATTGTGGATTGTGGATTGTGGATTGTGGATTGTGGATTGTGGATTGTGGATTGTGGATTGTGGAATGTTTCATGTTTCATGTTTCATGTGATTGTGATTGTGAAGGAGAGCGAGAGGGTGCCCTGGAAGAGGGTCCGCCTCTCGCCCTCAGTTTTAGTGAAAGAGAGCTCGAACTGAAAAGTGTCTCAGTATAAATGGGTGGGAAGCACTTGAAAGGTCACTGGATATGTGTGTGCCTGGGGAGGTTCCAAGGGAACTCTGGATGTAGAGGCGCGGTGTCCCGTAAGTTATTATTATTTTAGCTTGTTATTTTAGTTCGTTGTTTTTACCCGAAAGCTTCGCAGCGAGTAGGGTGAAGATTTTGTGTCTGTGTCTGTGTCTGTGTTGGTCTTTGTTATATGTTAACCTGCTACTCCCACTGTCTCTTCCCCATGTCTGGGGGGGAGAGACAGGAAAACATTGATAAAATCCGGTCCGTAGACCAACAAACTCCACTCCGTGTCTCCTGGCTGCTCTGTTCCCGTCCAGGGTTTGTCACGTGGCGTGTGACAGGCACATATCAGGAAATAGGTATAGAAATATTTCAAAGGCCTTAAATATCCCTTAGAACATGGTCAAGATGAGTAAGTGGAAGGTGGCACCACCAGGACCTTGCCTAGATCAGGCCGTCCGTCCAAGCTGGATGACCGAGTAAGAAGGAGACTGATCAGAGAGGCCACCTGCTACCCTCTGCAAGAAAGTTGAAATTGGGAAGGAGGTTCACCTTTAAGCATGACAACAACCCAAAGCACACAGCTAAAGCAACAGTGGAATGGTTAAAAAACAAAAAGGTGAATGTCCTTGAGTGGCCTAGTCAGGGCCCTGACCTAATTCCTATTTAAAACCTGTGGAATGACTTGAAGAGCACAGTCCATTGACGGTCCCCATGCAATCTGGCTGAGCTTGAACAGTTCTGTCAGGAAGAATGGGCAAATGTTGCCCAATCTAGGTGTGCAAACCTGGTAGAGACATATCCAAACAGACTCCTGGCTGTAATTCAAGAAAAGCGTGCTTCTGCCAAGTACTCACTCAGCGGGGTGTAGATTTATCAATCCAAGATATTCTAGTTTTTTTTTAAATTAATGTTCAGAAGTTTAGATTTTTGTTTTTCCACTTAGAAATTGTAGGGTACAATGTGTAAATAAAAGTGGAAAATGGAAGATTTAATATGTTTTAATTTCAGGCTGTAAGGCAACAAAAGGTGAAAGTTTTGAGGCTGGGTGTAACATTTAAAGGGGCACTGTATATCAACTGCTGGTAACATTACATAAAAATTGCATTTTCTTGTAAGCTCAAGGGAACAAGATTTTTTTAACCTCAGGATTGATGAGTTGTGATTAAGTGATTTGCAGTTTTATTAGCAAAATGTGTTAAATGTATTTTCTTTCCCAGTGTTACAGGTATGATACGCAGACGCCTGCAATGATGTCTATTGCTGTATTACTGCACTGATTGTGCGCTAACTATGATTGTTCTTACCTTGTATTGATGCACATCTTGTAAGTCGCTCTGGATACGAGCGTCTGCTAAATGCTTAAAATGTAAAATGTAAATGTAAATGGTGAGGTTTTTTTGTAAAATATACAGGGGTAGACAAAATAATGGAAACACCAAATTAAAAATGATTCTTACTTTGAAGTAAACAAATCACAATTAAAAATGAGTATACATGTTTTATATGAATATCAATACTAAATACCAATACGCTATAAAATCAACACTTTAATATGGGAGTTTCTACAGCAACACGAAAAATCTAACAGAAAGAGATCAAATAGTTGGGGCCCGAATTGCAGGTGCGTCAGTCACAGAAACAGCAAACCTATTTAATGTGTCAAGGGGAACAGTATTGAAAATCATGACAGCATATGCTAAATAATGAAAAACTGTATCAAGAAAGAACTGTGATCGCAAGTCGAAGCTCAACAACAGGATCAGGGCCGTGCACAGACATTTTGGGGGGCAGGGGCTCAAGCAAAAAAAAAGGGCACTCACCCCACCGACACGCACTATTACAACTCATGTTGTAATGAGTAATGATAAGATTCTAGATCAGCAGTCCTACTCTGACATGCTTGATACATAAGCCCCCTGAATTTGGGGTTTCAAAACTTCCTTCTGTTTTCATGTTCTGTATAATTTTGTTACACTGCATATATTTTATAAATGACACATATGGTACAACTACTGAACTACAGTTTGATTGTAGTAACATGTTTTTGAGCATCACACAGAGGAAAATAAACCAGTATTATATTATATTCAAAAACGCATGCACGCACACACACACTACTTAAACACACTCTCATATATTTGTTACATTATGCATATGGCTGAAAAACTGATCCAGGGTCAGGGAGGTGAGAAGTATTTTGCTTTTCATTGGAGACAGGTGTATTTGCAGCAGTGTTTATGCTGCTTCTTATTTCCCAATTAAAATGGATTGATTGATTGATTGAAACTTTTATTTTAACAGGGAAACACGCTGCTACATGCCCAAACAATAATACACTTTTAAACATCACATTTATAGAAAACTGGCTATACAGAAAAGGGGATGACTACACTAAAGTAGCAAAACTATGCAAAACGTAACTACCTGCTTCAGAAATGAATTGCATATTTGTAAGTTGTCCTGCATGACGGAGATAACGTTGTTTTAATGATAATTAGACTAGCTTACTTGCTCGCGAGTACCGAGGCTAGTAATGACGAAATTACAGCGTGAAGGTGGCAAGTCCTACTGACTACTTCATAGTTTTTTTAACGGATATATAAAATAAAAAGTAAGTAAGTGTTGTTTAATCGTGGTTTCATCATTAAAACAGTGCCTACTTGAGTGATATCATTCACCGTAACCGAACTGGGGCTGGGGATGCAGTGCTTTTCATGACAAGTTGTATTCGGAATGTCGGAAGATGCAACGTTGATTGATTGATTGAGACAAAACCATTTGGAAGGGGGGGGGGGTTGGAGAGCGGAGTACTTTTTAAATTGATAATGTGTATTTTTTCGTGGATACTACTATACATTCCCCTCTTTATATTTTATAATTTCAATAACAAATAAAGAAAAAATTTAATACAATTAACACCAGCCAAAAAAATTGCACTTTTTGACTCTGAGGGCAAAAGGGCAGGGGCTCAAGCCCCCCTTGGGCCCTATCTGTGCACGTGCCTGAACAGGATAGATGGACACTTAACAAGATAGTTGCTAAAAACCAAAAAAAGGCTTCAAAAGTGACCACAGAACAGAATCTATACCTCTGTGCTCCAGCTCAACAAAAATTGTACATTGTGAACTTCTGATATTTATGGTAGGGCTGCCATTCGGAACCGCTTGTAACCAAAGCCAATGTGCAACAATGCATAACCCAGTGTAATGAGCACAAAACCTGGACTTCTGAGCAGTGGAAGAAAGTAATAGTCTGATGAGTCATTCTTTTGGTCTTTTTCCTATATTTGGTTGGGTTTATGTCTGGAGAAACCAAAAGGAAGACTTCAAACCACATTGCCCATTCCCAACTGTTAAACATGGTGGTGGATCTGTTATGGTATGGGCAGCCATCTCATGGGAGTCATTGGGTCGGATTATAACTCTGCATGGCTTACTTACAACCAAAGAATACGAAGCCATGTTAGGCGGCCAGGTGCCCCCAGTGGAGCAAACATTGTTTCCTCAATATGTCCCCATATTGAAAGACGATAACGTCCCCATACACACTGCTAAACAGAGTCAAGAGTGGTTTCCTGAACACCAGGATGAAGTCAAACACCTTCCATGGCCTCCCCAATCACCAGATGTAAACATCATTGAACCTTTATGGGAAGTTCTGGAACGTAGTGTGCAGAATAGATTTCCACGTCATCTCGCAAAGAACTGCAGGTTTTACTTCTTGAATAATCGTCCGATATCCCACTAGAAACAGTTAAAAACGTGTATAACAGCATTCCAAATGATTAAAGCTGTTCTGAAGGCAAAAGGTCAATTAATATTCATAATTATGTGGTTTTCATTATTTTACTATACCCTATTTAACCAAAAAGCTACCTCACTCCTTCATCTATCATTCTATCTACTGATCCATCCCTTCATCCCTCAAGTCAGCTGATTATGTCATTAATGCCTTACTACTGTATGGCTATCATAATACTTTACCAAACCAAATAATCTATGGGCTCTAGTTTTGGGAGGACAGTAGTGCAAACGCACCTCAACAGTACAGTAATTGCCATTTTTGACGGTTGCAAATTGAATATTTCTTGCCTCCGCCCAGTTTCGTGGTTGGTGATAAAGGCGTTTCCATAAACTTGGGTTGGGCAGCACAATGGCGGGTGTGTCAATAAAAACTTTAGGCACTGCGCAAGTTTTGTGTGTGCGTTTGCGTTTTTCGTTCACCTTTGATTGCATGGGAGAGGAGGGACTTTATAACGAGGAATAATAACCAACAAAATATAACAAATTCTAAAAATAGCAATTGCTGAGGATATTGTTGAACTGTGGGGCAGGGATCATATCTGTATGCCTTAAAGTTTGTACATTATTTATAATGCAGTAATAGTCAAAATAACAGAGGAAGAATTCTGAGTTTATTGACACAGTGGTCAATTGTTGAGTGACGGATATTACTTAAAAAATTATAGCAATGGATATATTTTACTTCGTGGGACAACCAACGTCCATTGTTGCGGGACGAGTGAAATTGTCAGACACAAGTGCATCAATGAAACAGTTAATATTGTTTGTCAGAGCCAAGTTATTGTCAAACATCAAGTTAATGAATTATGAAATATTATGAAGAAAAACTTCGTTATAGTTTTGTCCTATACCTGAGTTTTGAGGTATATTGGCAATTTGATTGGCCATTGACAGTTGGCTCCAACCAACGTAAGCGGACGCAAGACACAATATGAGGAAGTTTGTTTTTGATTGGGAAAAAAGAGCGTCCTAGTAAGCGTGGAAGCGATATAGTTTTTCAACCACACTGAATCACTCGCATCTTTTGTTTGTTTGCAGTTTTCTTATTGAAACTTGGATATACACACTACATCACTACACATCCATCTGGATACTTTTGTTGCTTGCTTTTGTTACTCATCTCTGGAGCCTGTGTGTCTACGTTGGCGATAACATTACAAGCTTAACATTACAAAGGAAAACAGGTACGTTGATGCTATTTCACTCATGCTAGGCCAGTGGCTAAAAGTTTGTTTCGAAAGATTGTTTAGACTATATTGTTAATATTTGAATATAGTATATGGTTTTAAAAAATGCAGAAACTAAATTCGTTTAGTTGTGTATTGCCGCATGAAATGCCATCCAATTATGTACTCCATGTTATTGTAGGTAAAGCAAGTCTCAGAAAGTGCTCTTCACAAGCCATTGGGCTCGCCTTTCATTAGACAGGACAAAAATGCCAGTTCGCTCACTATGATGTACAATAAGAATGTGACAGTGGAGATGCTTTGGATGTGACTTCTCTTTATGCAACACTCACCACACCCACAGGTAATTTATTCTTCTTATACCAACCTCTTTCACAACTCTTTCTCTTGTCCTGTAACCACCAGAATGGACAAGGACATGCGCTTCAGTCCTGGATAAACTGGATTAGCACTACTGTCTGTGCATTATGCTTTGACAACAAATCTAGAACCCTATATCTCTATATACAAGTATAACCACTAGGATACCATACTTAATCCCCTCTCTATATGTCCATCTACACTGCCCATCCAAAAAAAAAAAGTCACACACTCTAATATTTCGTTGGACCGCCCTTAGCTCTGATTACGGCACACATTCGCCGTGGCATCGTTTCGATAAGCTTCTGCAATGTCACAACATTTATTTCCGTCCAGAGTTGCATACATTTTTCTCCAAGATCTTGTATTGACGATGGGAGAGTCGGACCGCTGCGCAAAGTCTTCTCCAGCACATCCCAAAGATTCTCAATGGGGTTAAGGTCTGGACTCTGTGGTGGCCAATCCATGTGTGAAAATAATGCTCCCTGAACCACTCTTTCACAATTTGAGCCCGATGAATCGTGGCACTGTCATCTTGGAATATGCCCGTGCCATCAGGGAAGAAAAAATCCATTGATGGAAAAACCTGGTCATTCAGTATATTCAGGTAGTCAGCTGACCTCATTCTTTGGGCACATAACGTTGCTGAACCTAGACCTGACCAACTGCAGCAACCCCAGATCATAACACTGCCCCCACAGGCTTGTACGGTAGGCACTAGGCATGATGGGTGCATCACTTCATCCACCTCTCTTCTTACCCTGATGCGCCCATCACTCTGGAACAGGGTAAATCTGGACTCATCAGACCACATGACATTCTTCCATTGCTCCAGAGTCCAATCTTTATGCTCCCTAGCAAATTGAAGCCTTTTTTCCAATTAGCCTCACTGACAAGTGGTTTTCTTAAGGCTAAAAAGCTGTTTAGTCCCAATCCCTTGAGTTCCCTTTGCATTGTGCATGTGGAAATGCTCTTACTTTCACTATTAAACATAGCCGTGAGTTCTACTGTTTTTTTTACGATATGATTTCACCAAACGTTTAAGTGATCGCCGATCACAATCATTCAAGATTTTTTTCCGACCACATTTCTTCCTCGAAGATGATGGTTCACCACTATCCTTCCAGGTTTTAATAATATACTGGACAGTTCTTAACCCAATTTTAGTAGTTTCAGCAATCTCCATAGTTGTTTTCTTTGCTTGATGCAGGCCAATAATTTGACCCTTCTGAAACAGATTAACATATTTTCCACGACCACAGGATATGTCTTCCGACATGGTTGTTTAAGAAATGAGAAGCTACTCACTGCATCAGTTAGGGTTAAATAACTTGTTGCCAGCTAAAACATATTAATCACTGCAGTAATTATCCAATGGAAGGCTCTTACCTATTTGCTTAGTTAAATCCAGGTGGTGACTTTTTTTTTTTTTCTATCCCACATCCAGTAAGTAGAGCTTACTACTATTTATATAAAATATTAATTATGTAAGTATAAATAACCCATGTAAATTTCTATACATAAGGGTGTCCACAGAACAAACCATAATGCAATGTATATGAGGAACCTTAAATACCACAAACAACTTCATTCAGGCAAAAACTGCGGGGCCTAGCCAAAATGCCCCTACACAACAACTTAAATGGGACAGACTATCTATAACACTGCAAAATGTGCACAGATCAATTATTATAAAACATTTTCATCTAATCGAACATCAATAACGTAGACAGGCAGGAACACTGGGGATATTGACTTCAGCACTGATTCCCTGATGACGCCTCCTGGCCAGTAAACAAACTGCAACTGACAGAAGAAGAGCTCATGTTGTCTGGATTCAAAATCAATGCAGCAATGCATTTCTCAAGACTGACCGTCTGATAGGATCAAGTCGTGAGACTCAATGGCCTTGAGCATCTAAATATTTTCAACCTCAAAAACGACAATGCTTTCCTGATGAACTCAATTCTACAGGTTAGAGTAAATGCTGCCTGTGGTCATAGTCTGATGAGGCCGTGCATCATTGGGGTAGTTTCATACAGTGACTGGGGAAATTCTGCATTGCACATTTTTAAATGACTCACTGAAGATCAAAACTCCTTTTAAAAGCTTCTGTCAGTTAGAGTTAGTCACTTCATTAATCATTTATGTAATAGACAGACGCTGTACTGGACCAACGGCTGTTACTATGAAACTATATGTTTTTGTACCTATGAAAGACGGACAACAACCTTGTTCCAGATAAGTGTGTGTGTGTGTGTACGTGTGTTTGTGTATGAGTGTGTGAGTATATGTTAGAGTATGTGTATGAGTGTGTGAGTATATGTTAGAGTATGTGTGTGTGTGTGTATGAGAAGTGTGTGTGTGTGTGTGTGCACTTGCCCTATCGAAGACCGCTCTCTTCATATGAATGTGTTAAATTGCTGTCAAGATAGGCAACCTGTGTGCTCTGCTAGGTGTGAACTATTTCTCAGTGGCTATTTACAGGTCCAGGAAATGTTAATATAATGTATTTTGATTCTGGTCTCAGGGAGTGACCTCAGAGAAGATAAATTCATTCAACTCCGAAAATAGGACAAGAATGCTCTCTGGACCATGCAAAGCCCCAAGTATCAGATGATGAGGAGTCAGGATGGACAATGATAACCTTGTTGTATTCACCACTAATCAGTCTAATATTGAGCTTATAGTATCCCATGGTTTGTGCTGGTAACACATTTCTTCTGTTGGCATGGAAAGATCTGGGGGAAGAGGGTCAGTCAGGTATCTGCATCCGGACTACATCTCCCACAATTCCATGCATTGTTATTCTTTACATAATTTGGATAGCTTGTGAGATCATACCAGCTGAGATAATATACAAGAAGCAGAAACTGTGAGCCCACAGTCACACTCCCTGTTAGATACATTTCCCATAATGCCTCACTACTGACAGGGAGGCAAGTTTTAGTGCACCACTGTCCCTATTGTCATGGTTAACCCAAAGGAACAGAGGGGAGATTTCAAAAGCAAAGCCCCATTACATCCACTCACTGTGCCAACAGCTGTCTGATCACACATACAGCAAAATAAAACTTCACCCTGTCTGATATGGCTTCACTGATTTCTAGTGAAAGGCTCTATGATGTACTTCCTGTTTAAACAGAATAAATCAGTGGATTAGCATGAATTACTGTACACACAGCCTGGCATTGCTCCAATTCTCCACTCAATGCCTCCAGAGCTGGATTCTTTGCACGCAAAAAAAATAATTTAAAAGAAAGTAACCTGGTAATGTACTAATACATGGCCTATGGAAAATATCATCATGAAGCTTGAAGGTGATGATATGAAGTCAATTTCAAGCTGGAATTGGGTTTGTTTCCATTTTATAACGATGTTTTTCCCCATCCACCACGTGCAGGATGACTTGGCCATAAGTGTTGATTACTTAAGAGATGTAAGGGAAGCTTCTACAAGGTAAGACGATGAAAGCATTGTCTTCAACACTACACCGTTTTGCTGAGAATGTCAATTAAATGTTCAGCACAGCTCCACCATCTCTGGGAAAACATTTATTTCCTCTTCACCACAACCAAAACTGATGTATACATATACAAGAAGAAGGCTTGTAGTAACACAAAACACACACACACAAATCCCCTTATAAGCATAGCAAAGAAATTCACACAGCAGTACACTGAGTGTCTCTGGGCCTCAGTTAGTTTCCAAGGGAATAAGGTTGCATGTTATAGCATTGTTAGCATGTATGTAGATAGATAGATCATTTACATGTTTGAATTGACCCATGAATCCATTTTAAAATAAGCATTGGGCACTTCTGACAAACACACGCAACTGCATGAAATAAGGAAGCATTGTGGGTCAGCCCTTTCCCTTCCACTCGCAAAAACAACGCAGCCTCTGTATTTAAAGTGCCATCTACTCACACGCCCACAGAATAAACTCGCGTAGTGAACTGAACAGTGACACACATGTTGAAACACTTGGCTGGCAATCTGGTCTATTGCACGGAGTGCTGGAAAACAGACCGCAGGCCGAAACACCTGCACTAGTCTGGCTCTCTGCTGGGACCAGTACATTAGCGCGGCGCAGGTTCTGACCTGAATGGTGTTTACATGGCTCACTGCTACTCACAAGAAAGAAAGACGACCACTTGGAACTGCCTTTCTTGAAACCTGTATCCAATACAGGACACTCAAAGAGGATACGTACTAAGCTAGCCTTGACCTGTGTTTGTATGAGGCTTCGGTTCCAGAGGAGCTCGACGAGCCCTATTACATGTGTGCTCTACCTTTGCCACAGTGAGCTGTTTTGACATCCTCAAACAGCATGCACGGAGAACGTCCTGTTCTTTCCCGTTTGCTGCCGAGAGAGAAGTATTCTTCTCAAATGATGCCAAGCCAAGCGGGGCTGATATTTCGCTCTCTCTCGCTCGCCCCCCTCCCCTTGTTTGATTAATGTTAGATAATGTTAGAGGAGCTCCTTTCTTAATGAAACCCTGAGAAACAAGCTTGTGTTCATTGGCACTGCTCAACGACTGACCTGACTCCCCCTCACACATACAAACACACACACATTCCACTCTTATTAGTCTGCGGGAATTACTAGCTTCTGTGCTGGAGATGAAACCCCATCAATGACCCCAGTAAGGGTGGGACCAGTGGGTGTGTGGAACACAGGTACAAGTGATGCAGAGGGTGTATGGGACACAGGTACAAGTGGTGCAGAGGGTGTGGTCCCTGGAAACAGACTTCAGGAGCTCATAGCATCATTATAACACAGGCATTGAATTACTCTCTCAATACACAGGCAGGTCAGCACTGACTGTCAGCACTACTTTTGAGTCATTCTCCATCAGCTACACACGACAGAAGAAAAAGAGAGAGAGAGAGAGAGAGAGAGAGAGAGAGAGAGAGAGAGAGAGAGAGAGAGAGAGAGAGAGAGAGAGATTGCCTTGCTTCATGCTCTAATCCGCAGTGTCGAACTATGATCTGATCTCTGATATTAAAACATGGCAGAGGAAAGGCCTGTTTCGCTCACGGCTCACTTCTCTTCAGGAAATTCAACACAAAACCACTGACCTCAATTACAACCTTTTCTCTGCTCAGACCTTTCTTTGCAGAATACAGGTAACTGTTCGTGTTTATTGCACCACTAACGTTGTTGCTCAGCTGCTGTCGGTACCACCGAACGATTTTAAAGGATGCAGTACCAACTCACCGTCCCTGACACATCCACCATAAATATTCTATGGAATGGAGAAACTTTGTCCTTCCTGTGATGAGGAGAGCAGCTGCGTTTGTTATATTTAATTTCCCTTTAATGACCGAAACCATCCATTAGGTAAAATAATGTAGCAGTCCACAGGGGGGAAAAGTCTTGGCTGTCCTGCAGTCCTGCAGGCTTCCTCCAACTGTAGTGCTGCATGTTTGTTTGTTTGTTTGCTCACAAACTCACGTCATTAACCTTATGCCGATGTCTATGAGCAATATTTCAAACGTGCCGGCAATTTCTTTTCACTTCTTCCACGATGCAAGGAGCGGCGAGCAGCGTAATCCGTCATGCACTAATAAGCGGAAATATCTGCTTACACCCCACAGCCTTCTGAAAGGGCGATTTGTCCTGCTAATAACTGCAAAAACATCCAACCCCAGCAATTCAGACACACGGGAATGCCAAACCGCTTAAAACCCATTCATTTTCTTTTGCCATTGGGACACTGTGCTTATTTGTTTTTGTTTACAGATTGCAGAAATCCCTCTGATTTTATTAAGCATAGTACCAATGATGTTAGGAAATGTATTAATTGTGTGGGCTGATAAAAACCTGTGGGCGAAAATAAATTATTATGTGAAGGGGTTTTATAGTGAACGAACACCTAGGCCTTACTACAGACCCAACATATAACCGAGGTATTTCACGAAGCTGGTTTAACAAAATCAGGCTTACTTCAAGTTAGCTGGCTTTAGTTAATGCGATAGCCAAAGTTGGTCTGATTTCATTCATGCCGATGGATTAGCTTCAATTGTCAGGCTCATGAGCATGCAGTGGATAGCACTGTTGCCGGACAGCAATAAGGTCCTGGGTTCGAATCCCGGCCGGGGCCTTTCTGTGTGGGAGTTTGCATGTTCTCCCCGTGTCCGTCTGGGTTTCCTCCGGGGGCTCCGGTTTCCTCCCACAGTCCAAAGACATGCACGTTAGGCTAATTGGAGAGTCTAATTTGCCCGTAGGTATAAGTGTGTGAGTGAAAGTGTATGTGTCTTGTGATGGATTGGCAAATTGTCCAGGATGTATTCTTGCCTCTCGCCCAATGCATGCTGGGATAGGCTCCAGCCCCGCCGCAACCATGACCAGGAATAAGCGGGTTAGATAATGAACAAATGAATGTCAAGCTCATAATCTTACAGTACTATGGGCCTGACCAGGCTGCTCATAACCTTACAGTACTATCAGGGGCCCAGATTAGCAGTCGTCCTATCGTCTCAGACAACTAAAAATTAAGAAGGACGACCTTCGATTTCCAAGTGGTCATCCTGCTGACGACTGTGAATTTAGGATTTTATTATTTTTTAAATGAGCTAACTAGAACTATTTCTGTTTTACCCTCACATTGTGACAAACACGACATGCACGGATATTCAAAAATATTTCCGAAGTTCCAAATGGGAAAAGCGGTACATTGTCACTCGCATGCAGTCTTTGCTCACCGTGTTTGTTGTTGTTGCTATGCCAGACTCTGCAGCAGTTGAGAAAGTTTGCTGATTAGACACAACAGCGAGAACCAGCTAGTTAGTTAGCTAGCTAACGTTAGCGTTCACAGACATTGGATATCGATATCTGTTGTTGCTAGTTGCTTGCTAATACAAGCTTAGTAAGTGATCATGCATTTATCACTTACCAAGCCTTGAATTAGCAAGCAATATCCATGAACACTAGCTAGCTAGTTACTGTCTATATTCAGTTCAGTGAGCCCTCCCACCAGGCTGAAGAATCGCTGTGAGTTTCCTGCAGTGATTTCTCATCTCCGTCCTACAGTCCAAGCACAAATCATTCCCACATCCCTGCTCGTTTAAATCTAGGAATGATTAGCTAGCTATCACGTTAGCTGCCATACCACAGTCTAGTTGGGAATGGAAAAATCTCTCGTTCGAATCCCGACTAGAGTGTACGTTATAATATACTGTACAGTCAGAGCACTAGTCGCGGGCACCCGTCAGAGCTTCACTGCTACACAGTCTCAGTGTCAAACATAAATATCCATGTAGAAAATAAATAACGTTAACCTTCATGTCTTTGAGCTACATACGACGTAGTGATCACATTTTCAAAGATGTGGAGATTTATTGAGGGTGCAAGTCCACCTCCCACTAAAAAGGCTAAAACGAAGATCAGCTAAAAACTCAGCAAAAATATGATTCAGAGAGCAGAGATCGCACTTTCCAGGAAAATTGGAAGGTGAATAGACCAAGGACAAGTAACTTTTAGGAAGGACAATAATCTTTTCTAAGATACTTGCCCTTTGACAAGTATGACTTTTATAATCTAATCTGGGCCCTGACTATGAACCTGACCAGGCTGCTCATAACCTTACAGTAATATGAGCCTGACCAGGCTGCTCATAAACTTACAGTAATATGAGCCTGACCAGGTTGACACCAGTGGAGCAGCGATTCACCTAAAAACAGACAAAAAAACCATAACACACATATCACATAAAACATATTTTTTAAATGCCTAAGTATCATTACAACGACTATTTCCTCTAACTTAAAAAAAAAATGTATAGTGCAAAACAGCACCACCCTGAGGTTATTAAAAAGTACTTCAGTGAAGCAGAGAAATAACCTAATTCAATTCAATGTAATACAATATAGTACTTTATACATAGTTGATTGGACAATTA
This sequence comes from Aldrovandia affinis, assembly GCA_029706075.1. Classification (NCBI taxonomy): domain Eukaryota; kingdom Metazoa; phylum Chordata; class Actinopteri; order Notacanthiformes; family Halosauridae; genus Aldrovandia; species Aldrovandia affinis. Next base: position 225,698 of record JAINUG010000127.1, on the reverse strand, counting down.
TGGCTTATGACGCGTTTTAAAGCCCACCCAGTGAAGCACTGCTTCACCTAGTCTTTTGAATGATGTGCGATCTTTGCGCGTTTGCGACATGAAGATGATTGACACCTATCTAAACCATTCACCATTCACCTCTTATCAAGCTGATGCAGACAGTGGGCTCAGTAAGTCACAAAGCACCGCTTTTTGGAGATTGCAGTGCTGTTTTTGGCCTATACAAATGTGGAGAAACCGTAGTGCAAAGTAGCAGCGCTGAGCAATACTAAAGAATGTGTGGTTGTATTTTTAAGCTGCAGACCCAATGCCAGGCAGCTAGTTAGGTAGGTAGAGTAGTAAGAGTGCACAGAAAAACATTTGCTGTGAAAAAAAAAGCCTTGTTGAAACCCATACAAATACTACTATTATATTTAAAGGAGCGCATGTCCTAATATACGCCATTTATATCCTAATGTCTTACCATCAAAAGACAATTAACAGTACCATGCTACACAACATTTAAGTTAGTAATCATGTTGTGTTGTAACTAAAGTTATTACATTACACTGCAAGATAGTTTACGTTAGATAATAGGGTAACATTACTCAACTTCACTCCCCCAATAAAATAATTTGACCAGTAATTTCATAAGAAGAGAAGTTGTTATGTCAGTTACATGTCTTTTAAAATAATAAAAGCTCATGGACATAATATGCTGGGTTTATCTGCTAAATGATATGTTGTTTATACACATATAAAGACAGTGAGTGCTGTTTTAAAAGGGGGGTTGCTTCACCAAACATTTTGGCCACCAGCCACCACTGGTTGACACTGACATGACATAAGTCTACCCGACTTGCAGGATATGATTAGCTAATAAACCAATGGTCAGACACTTCATAATCATAATCATAATCAAGCCAAATACTCCTGCATGTCAAACATTTAAAAGATATAGAATAAACTGATTAATGAAACGTGGGTTAAAGGGAATGTCGGAACAGTGAAGTTTGAATAAAAATAGAATTTGGATTCAGAATTGAATTGCTAGATTCCTCTAAAACTGCAAAAAATCCTGAGCTCTAGCCATAGACAGGTCACACTTTAAGTGTTTGGAAGAGGGGGGGGTGCTCCTTCCCTCTTTAGCCCATGCCTGATTAATTTACGATTTAGGGGAAAGCCCTCCACAAGCCAGGTTCAGACCCCTTTTTATTTTTTGTTTTGGGTCACTTACTACCACTACCAATATCTTTTCAATGATCCTCTTTGATCAGAATCGTTGTGATACCAAACATCGATAGGGCCTGGGGAATCAGCAGCTTGGTGTATACAGAGATGTTGGTTGAGCTAATATCTGGAAAGACATAATATGCTCAATGAATATTGCTAGCACATGACAAGGCCAATCATACCATGTTGACCTCTGCTTATTTCTGGCTCATAATTATTTTCTCCATGATCCATAATTTCCATCCCACAGGTAAAGCCTCAAAATTGTGGTGCGTGGTGTGTAGGCCTTGTAAGTTTGGTGTGCTGATCTAATACGGATTTAGCTGGCTGCCAAAGCTACATACCTTAGTGCCCTGGTTTCATTCACAGAATGACAATAAACCTGTCAATTATGGCACCATGCTTGTTTATGAGAATTTAGGTTAGGGTGGGCCACATTCCATTTGCCTGCGATGACCAAAATGCACCCCCCGACAGGAAGGTAATGAAGAGAGGAGGGATTTAAACTGTATATATGTTTTTGTTTCATTTTTACATTAATTTAATCACTTGAATTATTGACACACTGCTCTGTACATTGTAATAAGACATTTCTCCTCACTACAACTGGTTGTGTTGTCAGAAGTGTGTCAATTTTAACCCACAGCCAGGATAACTTGGAGTTAGGGTGCTATACATAGTAGCAGGTTTAAGTAAAGAAACGGGATCATAAGAAGAACCACTCATGTACGTTGATGGCCGTAAGTGTTATTGATTTATTCAAATCAGTTCGATTGGGGGTTATTACATGGTTGCAACCACCCTGCAAGCCAAAATATTTGAATAAGAAATTAATACTTTGTCTTGATATTGTTCTTAAGTTTGTTTTGTACTTATGTTTAATTCAAAATCAACACTAACCTTGGCCATTTTAATGGGGAACTTGTTTGACTCCTTTAAAGGTTTGAAGACAATGCTGGTCTGGGGAGCTCTATGCATTCCCAATAGTTCAGTCTAAGGCTGGTTAAAATGTGGAAGTGTGAATGAGTGGTCCTTCTTCTAATCCAGTTTCTTTGGTTTAGGATCTTGGATGTGTTACCTTGGAACTAAGCTTGACTAAATGTAAGATTTGTGTCATGAAACTGGAAATTGTTCCACAATATTAGCTGTGCTAACTCATTAACCGTGCTTCATGGAATACCACTGAGGCAAAGATGTGTTATTATTTATTATTAATTGTACAATTCCAGAATGTTGCAGCTTACTGAACGGCCATGCTTAAGATGAGCTTCTAATTTATTATTACTTTTTAGATATTTTGGGTTAGTGCAACTTTTTAAAAAGTATTAAAATCTCAAAAGGATCAGTTGATTAGGAAATCATACACAAAAGCAAAAAGGGAGCCTGTTGTTACTAACTCAGTGAGTAAAACCAGAGATGTAAAATAATAGCATAGTTATTAGCCATTTTGATTTTGATTGGTAGATGCACTTCAAAACAAAAACACAATTTTAAAATCAACAGAGATTCTATTTGTTGACTATTCTCTGAAAGAGGGCAGGAGCTTCATCACCAACCTACTCTTCAACAGAGAGAGCCCTGCTACTTTCAACTCAGCAATGTGTAGATACATTCAGTACTTTGGAGAGAAAGGAATTTGCAATGGCCGACAGATTCTAACTCATGAGGATAATGTTAAGGATCCTGAAAGTTTATATTTAACCATGAACCTATATGACTATGATAAAATAATGGTTCATGGTAACATAATTGAAACTGGCCTCACAAGTCTTTATTAAAGAGTTGAATATCCTGAGAGAGCTGGCGAATCATACAGATTCACACCCCATTCGAATAGGGAGTGAAGACACACATCAGGGTACCATGGCTTACAGGGGGCGATCTTACCCCAGCATTCTAAAAATGCTTCCGAGGGTGCATGGTAAGCGATACATCATAGATTTTGAGAATCTTTATTATAAATATTAGTTGGCTAGCCCAGTGGTGTGGATTCCCCACGTTTGAATGGCTTTCTCAAAAATGCATGTTCTCCCGTGTCGACGTGGGTTTCTTACAAAATTTCTTCCCACAGTGCATGGTAAGGCTAATAGTTCATCATAGATTTTGAGAATCTTTATTATAAATATTAGTTGGCTAGCAGTATTGTTTCCTTCAATCATGGATGGATGGAGTTGGCTAGCAAACTCAAACTCAGAAGGCTTTTTACAATTGCGGCCATTTACTTGTCTCCGATGCGTTTTCCAAACGTACCCATGCGATCTAAAATTGCCTTTTAACCAACACAAACATTAAATAAGATGTATGTAGGCCATATAAGTTAAGCTAGCTATAAATATTTATGCTTTTAGGATTAAATAACGTATGGCGGTACTGCAGACGGCTGTTATGAGTTTCTCCTAATTCATGTTGAAGTGTCGGAACTAGGAACAAAATTTTGGTGTTGTGTTGGTTTCCGCGTGGGAGGTAAAAAGAGCAAGACATGAATTTGATTGGCTCTTACCGGGCAACATTGCCCGAAAGTTCAGAATTTTCAACTTTTCTGGGCCACCGCCACGCCCATAAATCAAACAATCGGTCAGGCACCGGAAGTCGCTCACTCTCACAGAGAATCAATGCATTTCCGGCAGCTCGTCGCCGAATCGCCCCCTGTTAGAATGCGGGGTTACCTCTTAAATTTAGTCAATTAGCATTTTTTATAAAAGCCTCTCTCAACATTGGAATTCGCTACAAACTGATATTAAGAGATGCAGGAAAAATCGAATCTGGCATCATCAATCCTAACCTATATTCCGGCTGATATTATGAATAATACTAAAGATCCCAATTGCATTAAATACATAAACATTGTACTTGGTGATCAACAATTTTATTTTGTAAATATGGGGGAGGCTTAACAGAAAAGAGGGTAGGGGGTTAAACAAGAGAAATGAGACAGCACAGTACAATAAAAGTATCATAGAAGGGGAAAACTAACAGAAGGGTATTACATGGACAGATACATAATGATAATCACATCGGTAGTAGCTACATAATGCCAAAATGACATTAGATTAATACTTGATAGATTGAAAGATTGATACTACAATTTTAATAATTTGTATACAATATTATTAATGGTAATAATAATTATGCGATACTGATAATAATAACATCAGTGCTATAATTATAATGGTTAAACATAAATATGGAATTATTTAGATAATATTTCATAAATATTTGATTTAGTTTTGTTCGTTTTTATTTTTTTATACATACTTTATATTTTTTATACATCATTTTATTTTTTAGTAGTTTTATTAGGGACAAGTGTTATAAATTAGCCTTTGGCTATAAATACTTAATGTAATGCATGTTTGATGCTTGGTTTTTTTAGCATTGTTACAATGTTTTTTGCCATGTCCCTGAGAAATAAACAAATAAATAAATAAATAAACAAAAGTATGGCCTCCTGCGTGGCCCAGTGGTTACAACGTCCGACACTGGCCACGGAGATGGGGGTTCAATTCCCCGTCTTGCCAGAGTCAGCTCTGGCCGGGAGCGCCACCAGGGGCGGCGATTGGCTGTCCTCCCCAGGGAGGGGGGAGGGAAGCCAACATGAGATTCGCTGCGCATAAGAGTGGCCCTGCAGTATACCGGGTTACGGTTGATACTTGGGTGAGTGCCGTCTCGGAAGAGGTGTCAGGTCGCGTGTTGCTACCGGTTGCAGGACTACAGCAGTGAACTCACATTACTAGGGGGGGGATTGACTTAAATAGCAGGTCTAATTGGCTAAAAATTGGGAGAAAATGGGATAAAAATCTGAAGAAAATAATAATAATAATAAAATTAACTAAAGTAAAAATAACTAAAATAAAATAAAGTGCTGAATCACTCTCTCTGAATCATTATGAAATGTTGATATTTGAATTATGCAATATTTTGTCTGGCTGAACACTTTTCATCTGGGCTTTGGGCATTGCACCAATTGTTATAACAGACCACTTCAAGTACTGTAAAAAAGTAGCAGCTTGAATGTGAAAAAGTAGCAAAAATGTCAACAGTCTGCACCAATCAGAGTTGACAGTCCCACTGCACCAATCACAGCTGAGAATGGAGGAGACAGTCCATCCACACAAATTACAGTCTAGAACAGAAGAATAAGCATCATAGATACACCCACTGAATACTCTACCCCTTTAACATGATGACTGCACAGCCTGTACCCCTTTAACATGATGACTGCACAGCCTTACATCACTTTGTATTGATCTGGCTACTGATGTGACAAGCAGTCACCACAAAGAGTCATGTTTAAAAAGAGATATGTGACTGAGCGAGATTAATTACTACAGCTACATGTTTTCTTATCTTAAACAATTCTCATCTATTCTCGTGATGGGAGAATAAGGCTTCAAGAAACCAATATGGCCGGGGCTACCACATGTAATCGGTGAACCACCATTGTGTTTTGCTGTGGAGAGCAAAACCTTTTGATTGGTTCAAATAGGTCGGTGACAACTTACTGTAGCTCCATCCATTATAGGGTTCATTATATCTCCTATCATCAATCTATAATGGCTTCTGTAAAAGGGCAGTATTATATTATGGCAATCTCACAGGGGATGTCTGTCAAATGAAGTCTGCTAAGGAGTAAAAGATTATCTCTGGCAGCAAACTCACATAGCTAGCTTCCTTTATAATAGAAATACAGCTTTCCTTATTATAATAATACATGTATATGATATTATATCCAGAGCAACAACTGTTCATATAAAAAGGTTAGGCAAAGAGGTTAGACAATACCAAGTTATCAAGGTGCTGTATGACGTCATTACTGCCATTGACTGCAAAGAGTATTGTGTTGCTTCTTTTATTGATTTGGCTAAGGCCTTTGATTCGGTTGATCATATCATTTTACTGCAAAGGCTACGCAACTCTGGTTTCTCTCAACAAACATTGACATGGTTTTCCAGCTATTTTCACTCCTGCAAGCAGTGTGTCAAGGCTGAGAACACCCTATCCAAACTCCTCCCTATCACCATAGGTTTGCCTCAGGGCTCGATTTTAGGACCAACACTCTTCTCCATCTACATAAACAACATTGCACTATCTATTGGTAATGCCCAAATACATCTTTACGCCGATGACACCATACTGTACTGCTCTCACCGCTCATTACACACAGCCCTCACCAACCTTCAGTCATCCTTTTTACTTATACAGAAAGCTTTTAATGATCTCCACCTCAAACTCAACACTAAGAAAACAAAATGCATGCTTTGGACAATATCCCTAGGATCACCACCCTGGATGGCTCAACCCTGGAATTTGTCGCATCATACAAATATCTCGGACTCTGGCTGGACTCTTCCCTCACATTTCAAACACATATTAACACCCTACAAGTTAACAAACCACAACAAAGCGTCTTTCACCCGTACTGCTAAACTCACTCTGGTCAAGATGTCCATACTCCTTATTTTTGATTACTGTGATATCATTTACCGGTCTGTTTCCAAAACATTGCTGAACAAACTCGATGTGCTACACCACTCCGCCATCCATTTTGTTACTAATGCCCCTTTCACTACACACCATTGCACCCTATACTCCCTTGTCGATTGGCCATCTCTCTACACCAGAAGATGTATTCACTGGTACCTGTTCATCTACAAAACCCTCTTACTCATCACACCCGTTACCTCTCTAATCTCCTGCATCATTCCCACAACTCCTATAATCTTAGATCCTCCAACTTTATCACCTTGGCTGTCTCCAAAATCTCAACAGATTTTGGTCGTAAATCCTTTATTTTCTCTGCCGCCTATGACTGGAATTCCCTACAATCAACTCTCAAACTTCCCATCCTCAACACGTCCATATACGCCTTTAGGAAACTTCTACAGAACACATTCACTGATAAATGCACCTGTTAGCTCCTTATCCCCTTGTGTTTCCTGTGTTATAGTCTTTTTGCGAGTGATTTTGTTATTTTAATCCTGTTTTTAAGCACTTTCTTTATGTTTTGCGTAATGTGTGTATTGTTGCACTACTTTGAAGCTTGTCTTCTTGGCCAGGTCAGTGTTGTAAATGAGAAATTGTTCTCAATCACTTTTACCTGGTTAAATAAAGGTTAAATTAAAAATAAATTAAAAAAAATAAAATCAACACACATTTAAGTGCCATTGCAGGTGCGAGGGAAAGGTTAAGGATATAGTGATTTAAATAGTCAATTCATTTGAGAAGTGTTAAACGTAGCATAAGTAGATATTCAACTGTGGAGGGCGTCAGTCTCGGCCACATGGGAGTGGCATGGTTGCCTTTGTTTTACATGCTGTGGAGACCTTTGGAGCAGGGAGACTTTCCGGGGGCAGGTTTGGCACTCTCACAGGGTGTGAGAGTGAACTGTCGCCCGGAAAGTTGCTCCAAAGGCCATAATTGATTTAATTGTTATTTAATTGGCAATTGATTGGAATTCAATTGACTGATTGCATTTGTGTGTGAGAAATGTGAATTGTTTGGTGTTGAGTGATTGTGATTGGGTGATTGCCTCCCGAGTCCCACCTGAGCCAGGCAGAAAGTAAGCCTATTTAAGAGCAGGTGGGGCAAGTGGGAAATCAGTTAGTCTTGTCATTATGTGTGAGTGTTGAGAGTTAGTCTTTTGTCTTTGTCATTTATGTGTGTGTTTCCAGAGAGTTAGTTTGTCTTTGTCTTGATGTGTGTGTATTGATTGTGGCATTCGTGTGTGTGTACGTGCATTCGTATCGTATCGTGTAGTGTTTGTGTGATGTAATGTCAGATGTGACTGTCGGGCATGGTGGCACATGTCTGTAATCCAAGCTGCTGGGAGGCGGAGTCTGTGTGGAATATATGTTGAGTTCTGTGTGCGTTTGTTGAAAGTGACTGAGTAGAGCGCTTCTTGTGTGTGTGGGAGAGGCGGTGCCTCTCTCCCTCGGTGTGATCGTGAAAGAGCGAGAGGGCGCCCTGAAAGAGGGGCCGCCTCTCGCCCTCGGTGTGATTTGAAGATAACTCGCACTCGGGCAGTGGAGAGTGTCTCTGGACAACGGCCCGAGAACTCTCACTGAAAGAGTGGAGAGTGTCTCGGGGCTGGTTGCCAGAGAACTCTCACCCTGCATTTTAACAGGGGCCCGATACTAGGCGAATAAATTGCCCAGTGGGCATTCACCACGCTTGACTGGCTTCCTCAAAAATGCTTCCGACGTGCTTACAACATTTTTGCATGGTAAACGAATAGTTCATCATAGATTTTGATAATCTTTATTATAAATATTAGTTGGCTAGCAGTATTGTTTCCTTCAATTATGAACCGCAAACTCAAACTTAGAAGGCTTTTTGCAATTACGGCCATTTACTTGCGCTGGAAATAGCTCGCAATTTCTCTCCGGTACGTTTTCCAAACGTACCCATGCGATAAAAAATAGCCTTTTAACCAACACAAACATTAAATAAGATGTATGTAGGCCATATAAGTTTAGCTAGCTATAAATATTTATGCTTTTAGGATTAAATAACGTATGGCGGTACTGCAGACCGCTGTTATCAGTTTCTCCTCATTCATGTTGAAGTGTCGGAACTAGGAACAAAATTTCGGTGTTGTGTTGGTTTCCGCGTGGGAGGTAAAAAGAGCAAGACATGAATTTGATTGGCTCTTACCGGGCAACATTGCCAGAAAGTTCAGAATTTTCAACTTTTCAGGGTTGCCGCCACGCCCATAAATCAGACAATCGATCAGGCACCGGAAGTCGCTCACTCTCATAGAGAATCAATGCATTTCCGGCAACTAGTTGCCGAATCGCCCGCTGCTAGACCGCAGGGTCACTGTGAGGAGTGGCGAGGGTCTCGGTATGTCTGGGGTAAAAGAGAACTCGGACTGGAAAGTTTGAGTGTCTGTGTGCATGGGTTTGGGAAGCACTTAAAGTCACTGGAGATGTGTGTGTCGGGACAGTGAGTAGAGTTCTACCCTGTCCTGGTGAGTGTTGATGTGTGTTTAATGTGAATGTATGAAGGCGGTGTGGAAAGCTGCTGATTGTCTGTGTTTGTTCTGTGTTTCCCTGGAAGGGGATTCCCCCCTCAGATTCCCCCATATTTTAGCTTGTTATTTTAGTTCATTGTTTTTGCCTGAAAGTTTCGCAGCAAGTAGGGTGAAGATTTTGTGTTTGTTTGTTTTATGCTAACCTGCTCTCCCCAGACATGGGAGAGAGACAAAAATAATAATCCGGTCCGTAGACCGGCAAACTCCACTCCATCTCCAGACTGCTCTGTTCCCATCCAGGGATTGTCACGTGGCGTGTGACATCAACCTATACAAATTCCAATTTATTTCAATATCTAATTAAAATATCTTACCATGACATGTTTACCGGATAGCCAAACGTTAACAAGTTACTATAGCATTAGCTAGCCAAAGTGAGTGTTTTGGCTCAGTGTGACAGATAAAATAGAATTTTCTATGTAACAACAGCATGACCAGTGTCATTAACATGGTGTATAATAACAACTGAATAATGTATAATAAGGGACTTTTCTTGCTTCTGTAGTGGGTGAGCTCTGGTACGTGAGCGTCCGCTACAGAAAGTGACATGGATAAGAGTGTGATTAGTTCCCGGAGTTAGAGACTTGAGTCTTTAGCTCAGCGAGCTAAATCGCTCACTTGTCGCATCAAAGATCCTCGGTTCGAAACTCGCTGCGGGCAGAACCAACTCTGCATTTGGTGCCGTGACTCGGATGCTACGACTGATGGCAATCAGTCGGGCCGTGGTTGCTGCCGCAGGAGTTTCAAGGGGAGAGTGTAGCGGGTGAGCTCAGGTACGTGAGCGTCCGCTACAGAAAGTGACATGGATAAGAGTGTGATTAGTTCCCGGAGTTAGAGACTAAATAGCTCTCTTGTCGCGTCAAAGATCCTTGGTTCAAAACTCGCTGTGGGCAGAACCAACTCCGTTACACTTCCAAGCAAGCTGTTTCAAATCAACACTACTTGTCTGATAAGGTGAGTACATCTGATTCTGTAGCAGTGCCCACTCCTCTGAACTGCCAGCCCCTGATTGGTTTAATTGGTATTAAACAACGTTACGTCCAGTGAACATTACAGCAACCATATCATCGCTCCTGTTTTTAACCCTTGTTGCTCCACCACTGGAAAGTTTCAACTCAACCCCATATGTCTGGACGTGGCTTGCCAAAGGGCACCGAGGAGCAGACGATGCGAGAAGTACAGGAAGGCAGGATAGCGGAGAGAGAGAGGCGAGGAGCATGGTTGTCCTATGGAAGGACCTGGACCATATAGACCAGAGGGAGGGACAGAATCCTCCGCGGGGGGGCGAGTTGAGCCCCGGCATCTATTATTTTACAAATTAAGCACTGCGCACATCCATGCAAATGAACACACACAAAAATGGTTTCTCACACAAATCAGCTTGATTCAATCGGCACAGACTATTTTATGTCAATTTCAAATGAATAATAATAATTTAAAAAAACACACACTTTAATGACTTGGATGGCTGAATTTAAAAATAATTCCACACTAAATTAATTAAGAATAAATTTTCGTGAACCGATGGTTTACTCTGAAACGACTGTTAGCAATGAATGCACAAAAAACGGACAATGCGCCAGGCAGTATGACGTACGTTTGTGTCGTTAAAACGAAATTACATTTCACATGACGAAATTAAATGCTGCAATAGCAATAAAAAATATATATTAAAAGGGTTTGTGTTGTTTGTACTAGCTTAGAATGACACTTTGGGTGTCGTTCGTCTTTATTTGCTATACTTTTGAAACTGTACGGTTTCTTACATCATGTCTTTAGAGCGCCGTGTCCCTTTGGTGGCGTCCCCTCCTCCGGTTCTAGATGGAGTTGCTCGTGCTCGTGCTCGTGTTGCATGCGCGCTCTGCCTGGTCAGGTGCTCTGTTGTTTTCGCACCTTTTCCAGCCACAACGCGCTGATGACGTCGCATATTATTGCCACGTTCCCGTATCCCGTGTGCTAAATTTAAGGAATGGATCTAGGACATGACAATAGAGTACTGTAGCCCCACCGATAGCACGACAGTAAACACTTCCATGGCAACGCTATATTAGCTTTCACAATGGAGTCTTCCACAAGGCTCAACGTCATTATATAGCCTACATTAACTATATAAACGAAGGTTGTAAGAGTGCGGGCATGGGGAATATTGTGTTATATTACGAATTACGCATCAGTAACTTCATACACTGGCGATCTAACATGTAGGCTACTGCATCAGCCTGCAAGCCACTCCTTTACAGTAAACTTCCCCGCATTGCTTGTTATAACAGACTTCGCTAGACAAGATTATCAAATGATTGTTGACTGTTTACAGACAATCAACACGGGTGGGGGAGCATTAGTTCAGCAATGCAGCTACGCAGCTAGATAGACAGATTACATTTGTGGTCTGAAAACGTATATCGAACATATGGCTGACGCGAAACAACGAATTATGCAATTCGAAACACTGTTCTTTTCTGTTCACCTACATGTATTCCAAAACACCGAATAAGTAGATGACCCTCACCAATTAACATAAACCAGATATTACACAGATATGTGTAATAACGGCGCTAGGCTACTGAAATGTCAGCAAGTTATGAAAGTGCGTTCTCATTCAAAGGGCTTACAAGGAAGCTCGTGTCTGTATTTCGTTGCTTACACTGCGATTTAAAACAAACTGAATGTTAAATCGAGCCATAAAGAAGAGGTGCTAAATGGTGAGCTTATTTCCATGTAAAACAGCAGCACAAACGAAGCCATTTCGAAATATGAACATATTCATTATAGCAGATACGCACTTGGGGGCGTGAAGTGTCAAAGCGACTGTAAACAGAACTAGCATGCGCTTTAAACTGGTCCTTCTAAAAATCACATACGATACAGCTGGTTAAACTATATTTGTCAGGTGTTGCGGAATCCACCAAAACAGTTCATTTTTTTAATTCAAAAACTTTGAATTTTATCTGCGCAACATACGCTGGAATGCGGACATTGGCAGTGCTCAAGTGTCACAGCCATGTGGCAAAAGATCAAAAAGGTCTCTTAGCAACTAAACATGGCGCAATGTTTATTTCTAATCATAATTCCACAATTCCCCCTCGGTGGGATAGGGCACAAGTACAATACAATATGCAAAGGATAATATGCTGACACGAAATAAATTAGTTCCAAAGGGGGGCACACCTGACAGAAGGCATTATTACCAAACATGACAGCTAACTACCGACCTGCTGAGTTTACAATAGAAACACTGCACTCCAGCTGCGATTCAACCAGCTGATTTTCTATAAATAACTTCACTTACGTTTATGAGATGCGCATGAATCCCAGCTCCAGTGTCAAATGTGAATGTCATAAACACGCACTTTTTGCAGTTGATCTTCCTCTTTGAAAATACTACTAAAGTGACGTAAAAGCAGGTGCAATCTTGTTTTGGGTACTTTGTCCCTTTATTGAGGCGAATTGTGTGGGCTTTTCAGCTGCCCACGTCTTACCATTTCTACCCAGCTCCGACTCGAGTGCGTGTGTGGGATGTTTGCAGACGATTGCGTGGTTTTAGTGGCTCTGGGCGCACTTCGCTTTTCTGTTCCTGCGATTTCATTATATCACATCCATCATGTGACACACTGAGTCCTCTCTCTATGGAACCCTAATGGGGCCTCCCACGTGACTCTCACGAAACACCACCTCGCGCAGTTAGTGGTCACGTCACCCGGAGCTTCACGGCTGCGAATAAAACAACGCAACACGACCCGCGAGCTAACCTGCGTATTCTTCGCAAACATCTTGTCACATTATATAATTGGCCGTCATTATATAATTGGTAAAGGCCACCACGGGAAACAGTAAAATAAACCCCACACAACGATTATATTTACACAATATATAATAATGCCATATGATATGCGGATTTAGAGCCAACAGTTTGGTTCCTACATTTCCATTCCAAAATACATAGTACGTTACATTCCAAAACTATTAATTATATAATTTAACTCAAGTTAAAACAATCGGTAAATCGAATTTGAATAATTAATCGTGGATGCATAACAATGTAGGTTTACCGAAATAGAAATGTGTATGTCAATAGCACATTTTCCTGTGACCCTGGGTACAAAACTGAATTGTGAAATGTAATTCACTCACATTTATGCACATCTAATCTATTTGTTGCTTGCACTTGCACTTTCTGATATGGAACAATGTGTCTCCTGTTTATGCTGATAAACATAATAGGTGTGAGCATTCTGTTGTAGGAGACGTTAGATATTGTAATTGTTTATTAGTAAATGGGTCCCCCTTGGTATCATCTTTTGACTTTGATATTGGTTTGAAAATGAACGTGTCCATTGATGTTCAGTAGTCTCCACATCCTTGTAGTAATTTTCTTCTGCTAAGCAATGTTTGTAACTTTTGTTCGTTTTGTGGAGATTTGACTGAAGAATCATTTGTTGAATTTGTGGCCATAAATAAATCAGAATAAGCTGAAGTGAAGTTTCCGCTGTACCATCCAATAACAAGAATCTCAGATGATCACTGCCATAGTGTTACTGGGACGATCACTGTCAAAGGTTTAGAAGGCAAACTCAATCCCAACAGCAACAATTAGTCATTTTAAGGAATACCTGTGATACTTCAGATCACTGGGATACAACATTTAAAAAATGCCATTCCATCCTGGCACCTTGAATCTGGTGCTCATGGCAGAGTTGGAAGGAGGTAGCCTCTTCAGAAATCACAAAACAAATAGTAGGCTACAGTACAGACTCAGTACAGATATGTTAAACTGCATATTAATGACACCATTGTTACAATTACATTTAAAACAAAAATCGGAACTTTACAGACATGTCATCAGCGCTATTTTTGGTGAAATGTTGAAACTCCTGTTTAACCTTAAGCTCATATGCAGAAAATGATCCATTCTGTGAATTGTGGAGGTGGATCTGCTTTGGTTTGGGACATTTTTACTTCTGGTTCTGGTGCCTATGTCGGTTTCAAGCGAGATATCAATTTTGAATATTTTTGGCTGAAAACCTGGTAACCTAGCTGTTAAGAGGCCCACGCTTGTTAGCTAGTTATTTGATAAAGTTAAGAAATTCAATGTCGATAGCCCGAAAGTCGTTTTTGATGATGACAAGGAGTCTCCCTCAATTCACTGGCCGGGGGTCATAAATGAGTCAGGGAGACTGGGGCTGTTGTCACATGTTGTCACAGAGCTCATAACCTTTAATCAAGAGGGAACTACAACACAAAATTAATCTTTACCAGAGAGCATCCATTTTGTTGTTAGAGAACAAGGTCACAACACACCAAGGTGAGGACAGTTTGGATATTTTTCACAGCAAAATGTATATTATTATATTGGGGTACCCACAATGTTAAAAGAATGATGATTCAAGGCAGGGAACAGCTGTATTTTGATGCACAATCGGAGTCACTAGGCTAGATGTGGGCATGAGAATTAAACTGATTAAAAGGTCTGGCTGGGGCAAACTGTTAATTGTGTTTCACTCTTGTTGGCATATCAAAGTTTATTAGGAGGGGTTATCACAATTTACAAGGTGATTCAGGTTATATTCAGTTCAGAAATGTGCTTAATTCTGCATTAATGGCAGACATTTTTACAATTAAGTTGGAGAAAAAACTATTTCCAACCAGGTTCAGATTATAGGCTGTTCAATTCATTAAAAGGCTAAAATGAGTTAGACTTTATTTGCTTCCTTTTATTTGTATAAATAGGCATTAATACCATTGTGACAACAAACCCCATGTCATGGGCCAACCAACCCACCGATGGGGCTAGTTGCCACACATGGACAAACTATTAAACTAGAGATAAAATCATTTTGATCAATTTCTACCTGAGATGTTAATCTTTCATATACACTACCAGTCAACACCCCCATTTTCCAATTTTTACTGAAATTTAAGCAGTTCAAGTCCAGTGAATCACCTGAAATGGTACAAAGGTAAGCGGTAAACTGCCAGAGGTTTAAAAAAAGTTTAGGTTACCAAAAATGGAAAAATCTGACAGGAAGAGGTCTGGCAGACCCAAAGCCACAACAAAATCAGAAGACACATTTCTGAGAGTCAACAGCTTGCGTGATAGGCGGCTCACAGGACAACAGCTTCAAGCACAGCTTAACACTGGTTGAAGTAAGGAAGTCTCAGTTTCAACTGTGAAGAGAAGGCTTTGAGCTGCAGGTTTGACAGGTTGAATGGCAGTAAGAAAGCCATTGCTAAGATGGCAAAATAAGAAAAAGAGGCTTGCCTGGGCCATGAAGCACCGCCAGTGGACTACTGAAGACTGGAAGAAGGTCTTATGGACCGTTGAATCAAAATTTGAAATCTTTAAATTTTGAAAGGTTTTTGTAGGCCGTCGAGTAGGCGAAAGGATGGTTCCTCAGTGTGACACCAACTGTCAAACATGAAGGAGGAAGCATGAGAGTCTGGGGCTCTTTTGCTGGATCCAAGAGTCGGCGACTTGCACAGAGTGACTGTTAACCCACGTTAACCCATTACTTGTTCCATGAAAAGGGCCTTTTTTTATAACTCTGAAATTTACATTATTTTTCAGTTTTTGGTAAACTAAACTTTTACAAAAATGTTTTACCTCTGGCAGTTTACCGCTTACCTTTGTACCATTTCAGGTTATTCACTGATTTTGGAAGAGGTCAAGTGCCGGAATTGCGGGTGCGTCAGTCACAGAACCGGCAAGATGAAGAAACACAGATGCGAACGAATGTAGGGCAATATGGGAAGCATTGCTTTGGAACAACGGTTGTATAGTTTCTGTGAAATATATTGCTGATATAAGTTCAGTTGTTACTTGGCATCATCATATCAATAATTTGGTATGCAGACCGAATTTAGGAATCGTATTTTACAGATGTGCAGTTTTGTGAGTAACTTTTTACGATTAAAACGTTTCTGTTGAGATGTACTTTACTCCATCGACAAACTCGTTCTTTGTTACTAGGGACACTAACTACAGCAGCCTCCTTGGGTTAGAAAGCCAGAATGGAATAGATAATTGAATATCTGGTATTATGGATGTTAACAATTTATTTTGCATGCCTGTGTTTATATTTGGGCTATATTTATCTGCGATATGATGACGCAAATCACTAACTTTGACCTGCTAGGCTATATGTGATTACACCATCTAGAAGTATAAAGTATGCACAAGGGATAGCTCAGAGGCTTCTGTGATTCAAAACCTTGAGGTTGTGTTCGATTACCTTGAGCAAACGGTAAAAAAACGAAAAGATGGTGAAAATGGTGTTCATCCGGTTAAGCAGATAACATGACGTAGAACAAAGTCGAAAAATGTTATGCAAATACAATTTGTTAGACTATATTTTCCTCAGCTGAATCAGTGAATGCAGAAACTTGGTTGCAGTTTGCATTTGTGCTAAAACGCAACAAAAAAATAGAGGGATAATCTCGGAATCTGCCAATATGACCAGGAAAAAAACCTCTTCTCGGTATCAGCCCTGAATTTCTATACCAGTGAATCCCTAAGGGTGACCTGCCTCGGTCTGTGAGTTGCCACTTAAAATGTACCGGCTCAAGGATCTAAAAACACTTTACGGTGAGGCAAATTCTTTTAAACTGCTTGTGTAACACATCACTGGTTCTTTTTATAACGTTATGATTCGCTTAGAATCACTAACGTTACAATAAGTTACTTGGTTTGCTCCACCTACGTTGCAGAAGGTATTATTCTAGTTATATTTAGCTGCCAGACAGGCTAATGTTCGCTTCAAACTAGCGTTAAACGCCAATAAACAAGTTCATAAACATAGCGAACGTTGAGCTAGCTAGCGACCGATGATTTATGCTCGCGCAATTGGCTCACCCGAAAACTCGAATCATTCATTGCCGCCACCTCAAAACCGTTCAGACTGAGTTCAGCCTGGTCTATGGCTTTAATAAATGTAATTTGTATATAATTATAATTTATTTCCACTTATTTGACTTGCATGATGCATTGAACGTGGACGTTACAATGAACTAAAACGCTTTACGTGTCATTTTGAAAATCCATTTGATTTAATGTTAATTGTGTAAAATTCCCTTGTCATTTCGCTTACCTCTCGTGTATATGTACCTCTATGACACGCCCCATCTGCCTCTGCAGGGTATAACAGCTCGTGAACCAACATGTCGGCTAAGTGAGCATCTTACAGTGTACCAATTGAGATATTACTCCTAAACGTACCTGCCAGAGCGAGTAAAACCTTCACACGCTGGCATGATTTCTGTTCCACCCATGGCTTCATTGCGTGTCCACTAGCACGAATCAAAGCCTCTTGCATTTAAAATACCCCCATCGTGCAGTGATTTAAAAAACATTTATACGCTGGCTAACTAAACAGCATCCAAACGAGACTGTACTTCCAACATTATCCACATCCAGGGAATTTCAGTAGGCTGCAGTTTCTTTATCTCTCTGGGAATTACGGGAAGTTTGAGAATTTAACACCACCGGAATAAACCGTCCAAGCTTCGGCAAGCCCCTGTGTGGGCTGGTTTTGTACTAAACTGAAATGCAATGCGCTAAGAATTGGTTTAGTGTGTTCGCATATCCTCTTCACGCAGACACTTCCTGTAACCTCTATGTTGCATGTTTATCCGGAGTGTGTCTAGTTTAACCCTTAAAAGGCATACTTTATGTAAGTGCGCTCTCTGGTGGACTATAATGAATACAAGATATGTGTCCAGCTAGTTATGTTTTGTTTAACTGATAGAGGGTATACTACCATCTTTGCAGCGTTCTGTGTCTGAACTCTCCTACATGGTTGTGATGTCAAAATGGGCTGAAATAGACACATTTGTGTTTCCTTTGAGATTAATTTATTGTAAGAAGCCAGTTTAATGTTTGGTGTTTTTTGGTGTATTTTGTGGCTTGTCATGGCTTTGGCTTCCTGGACAGACTGATTACATCACCTTAGTTTGGGTTTTCAAAATCACTATGGCCACTGTGGTACTAAATGCTGAAACCATGAACAGCTGTTATTGAAACACCCTACTGTACAAAAATAAGACAAGCCAAATCATGCATTCTGTTCAAATTAGTTTACCGAAAAGACAGAATTATCAGACTATTATCTTCAATGTTTTAACAAAGCCCCTAAAATCCAATACAGGATTATCATTGATTTTGTGGCATTTTCTTTGAAGCCTGGTGATGGCTTTGCTTAAATGCATTTTAAACCTAAAGTTATTTTTGGCCTTTGAAACCTGAAATTCCATCTGTCTGGATTGCATAGCCTAGTTTTTGCCGGCCGTAAATCTGTTATATGGGAATGTGGCTTTAAGTATGACCCAGTTGTTGCATTCCAGGAAAGTGGACTCTGTGGGCTCCAGGGGCTTTCAGTAATAGTGTGTTCCCATGGTTACTGTAACCCTACATTTTCAAGATCAACTTTTCTGCTCACTCGTAAAAACAAAACTGAAAGTAAACAGACTGCTCTGCATGCAGATCACTGTACATGATGCTCTGCCTTGCTGTCAGTTTCTGATTTTGTGGGTGTAACTTCAGTAACTACAATACCAGTGAAGTTATGTTAAATTATGCTCAAAAGGTATTCTTCAGACCAATGTTCAAAAAGACCCGGACACAAAAATGCCCACCATCACATTGTTATTGCCAGCCCACAAGCTGCATACTTTTAACTGCTCTGCCGGTACAAAAAGTGTTAATATGGTGTTCTGTCATTGGGGTTTTACTGCTCTACCAGTACAGAGTGTTAATATAGTGTTTTCCAATCATGGTTTTATTGCTCTACCAGTACAAAGCTGTTACAAAGACCATTAAAACAGTGTTTCCCAATTGGGGAACACCATATAAGAATACATAATGACGAGAGGGCCGTTCAGCCCATCTAGGCTCATGTCCGAATCTAAAGAGTATCTAGTACTGCATCTAGCCTGGACTTGAATAGCCCAAGATTTTCTGCCTCTGTTACCCTAACCTGGCCAGCTGTTCCAGGCATTGACAACTCTCTGTGTAAAGACAAACTTCCTAATATCTGTGCGGAATTAGCCTTTAACTAATTTCCACCTGTGGCCTCTTTGTCTGCTAACTGAACTTATCTTTGGTAGTTCACTTTGTTAATCCCTTTTAGGAATGGAAAAACCTCAATCACCCCCCCCCCACTAGGTTTCCATTTGCTAAGCTTAAATAGCCTTAAGTCTATCCTCATAACTTTTACCTTTCATACCAGGTACCAATTTAGTTCTTTGAACTTTCTCAAGAGCTTCTATATCTATCTTGAAGTGTGGTGTCCAGAACTGCACACAGTACTCTAAGTGAGGTCTGACAAAGGGATTATATAACATCCTTTGATTTATACTGAATACTTTTTGCTATGTATCCCAGCATCCTGTTGGCCTTGTTCACTGTTGTAGCATGCTGCTTTGATGCAGATAGACTTTGATCAACTACAATTCCTAAAGCCTTTAGTGCTTAAACCAATTATTTAGTTGTGCATTTGACCATGCAGAAATATTTTTGCAAATCTATCTGGTTATATGAAATTAATAACATAAGTCCATCCATCCATCCATCCATCCATCCATCCATCCATCCATTATCTAAGCCGATTATTCCTAGTCAGGGTCGCGGGGGGGGGCTGGAGCCTATCCCAGCATGCGTTCCGGGCGAGAGGCAGGAATACACCCTGGACAGGTTGCCAATCCATCGCAGGGCACACACACCTACACATTCACTCACACACTCTTACCTACGGGCAATTTAGACTCTCCAATTAGCCTAACGTGCATGTCTTTGGACTGTGGGAGGAAACCCACGCGGACACGGGGAGAACATGCAAACTCCGCACAGAAAGGCCCCCGGCCTGGATTCGAACCCGAGACCTTCTTACTGTGAGGCGACAGTGCTATCCACTGCACCACCGTGCCGCTTATAACATAAGTCAATTGAATATAAATACATTTATCTGGAATAGAATATTCTCTTTTCTGGTCAGCACTTGTTTTTAGCCTAATGTTAGGTTATGTATGTCATTTAGCGTTGCTGTAAAGGCTAGGGCAATGTTATTAAATGTGTGTTTGCCCATTCACAAAAGGCAGATTTTGTATTAATATTAGCTGTAGCCTGTTGTTCGCACACATTGTTGGATTTTCATTGTACCCTGTAGACTTTTATTACTTTTTCATTGTGTGCAGTGCAGGCAACATTTGGATGACGACACTGTTCTTAATTTAACACAATAAAAATGTAATTTAACACGTGAAAATAAAAGTAAAAGTTAACCCATCTAATATGCGTCATGCAGAAAGGTTTTGATGAATATGAATAGGTTAAATATTCTAGAATCCTAAAATATTTCTAGACTAATTATTAATAGAATCTGGTTATTTCGCCTGTCAGAAATCACAGATATGCAGGAAATTTGTTTTGATTAAAGTCATAATTGTGTATATATATATATAGACACACATATTTGACTAGCTCCCCTTACAGAATGCCTAGTTGTGCACCTGCTATTTACAGTGGGTATAAAAAGTATTCACCCCCTTTGGCATTTCTCACATTTTATTTTCTTATTCATGGAATCAAATCAAAATCAAAACTGGGATTTCTTGCTATTGATCAACACACAATACTATATAATGTCAAATAAAAAAATAAAACCTTTCCTTAATTACAAATAAAAACAGACAATTATGTATTGCATAAGTAGATTCACCCCTTTTGCTAAGACACACCTAAATTGTCTTCAGAAGTCACATCATTATTTGATTGGAGTCCACCTGTGTACAATTACGGTGTTTCAAATTAATTCTACTTAAATACACCTGTCTGTGAGAGGTCCTACATTTTGTTAGTGCATTTCCAAATAAGAGTTGTATCATGAAAACCAAAGAACATTCAAAGCAGAGCTGAGAAAATGTTCTTCAAGAGTAACCAATCAGGGGAAGGATATAAGATTTGAAAGATTTTGAATATCCATCAAGTCCATCATAAAGAAATGGAGAGAATATGGCACCACTGTGAATTTGCCTAGAACTGGCTGTTCTTAAAAACTGAGCATCAGTGTGAGAAAGGCACTTGTTAGGGAGGCCTATAGCATCTCTGTTGGAGTTACAGTCTTCCATGGCAGAGATGGAGAAACTGTCCATGGGACAACAATAGCCTGGACACTTCACAAATCTGTGATTTATGGGAGGGTAGCAAAAAGAAAACCACTGTTGAAGAAAACTCACATTAAATCTCACCTAGAGTTTATGGCTTTGCCATAAGGCATGTGGGAGACTCTCAAACCAAGTGGAGGAAGATTCTATAGTCTGATGAGACCAAGATTGAACTTTTGGGCCTCAACATTAGGCACTATGTTTCAGATCATCCCATGAACACTATCCCTACCATGAAACATGGTGGCGTGAGCCTAATGCTATGGGGATGGGGATTCTCTGCTTCAGGGACTGGAAAACTTGTCAAAATAGAGGGGACAGTGGATGAAGCAAGTGGATGAATCTTGGAAACCTGCTGCAGTCTACAAGAGACCTGGGACATCCAGAGGGACAATGACCCAAAACATACAGCAAAAGCCACATTGGAGTGGTTTAAAACAGAAAAAACATCAATGTCCCAGTCTTAGCCCAGACCTCAATCCCATTGAGAATCTGTGGAAAGATTTTAAAATGTCTGTTTCCCAACAGTCCCCATTCAACCTGATGGAGCTTGAGCAATTTTATCATGAAAAATAGGTGAAAATGGCCTTACCCAAATAGACTCACAGCTGTAATTGCAGCTAAAGGTGCTTCTACAAAGTATTAAGTCAAGGGGGATGAATACTTATGTAATCAATTATTGTCTGTTTTTCATTTGTAATTAATTAAGAAAAAGCTTTTTTTTATTTTTTTATGTGACATTATAGAGTATTTTGTGTTGATTAGTGGCAAGAGATCCCAATTAAATCTGTTTTAGTTATTGATAACATGAAGTAAGAAAATTAAAAATTAAAAATTAAAAAATTAAATTTGGGTAAATATTTTTTATACCCACTGTATCTATGTCTATAGCTGGATAACTAGTTAGCAAGCTAATAAATTACCCATCCTTACATATGAATCTATCTAGCTCATATTTACTTGTCCATCATCCATCAATGTGTATTTCAATTTGTATTTACTTTGAAAGGAGCAACATCCATATCAAAACATATTGCATCCAGATAGCTATAGTAGCTAGCAGGGCTGCCAACTGTCACTCATTGATCTCTCACTCACAAATCATGCCACAACTCCCCAATCTTGCTAGTCTGCTGGGGTCAAATCTCACTCTTTGTTACTTCTCAGAATTGGGAGCAATGAAAATTGCCACTTGCAAATCAATAAATGGATGTGTTAGTTTATTATAAAATATATGCATACATACTATAATACATACTATCCTGTACAGTTGTGCAAATGTTACAAATGTAAACAAATTCCACACAAAAAGATCATTCTAAAATTCAAATTGGCGAGTGTTCAGGTCAACATTTTTGTGGAATACATTCAATTTCAGATTGTCAAATGCATGTGTTGAGGAGACTATCGCGGGCCTCAGAAATCCCACCTGTGCATCTAAGGGTTAAAACATTCAATGAAGTAACAGAAAAGCTGCTGTTTTATTTTTTTGCCTTACAACATTTTTTTAAACACTGTAGGGCAGATTGCTCATTTTAAATCAACACTTCTCACCTCCTCAAAGTAAACAAATATATTTTACGTGTTCTTGGTGGACATTTTAATGTATTGCAGCACATGATATGTGTCAGTGGACATAAACATTGCGCTGTCATTCTTCTCATTCGCCTGATTAAGTGGTAATTGAATGATTAACTGAGAAGATTGTTGTAATTAATTGAATGATTGTTTGACACATGGCTTGAAATAGAGGCTCCATCGACCCCTTGGTGGAAATACATAGATAACAACCCAAGATTTTCTCAGGAAACTACTAATAACATACCATTGGTCTTTTAACTTTTTATTTGTATTGATGGATTGAGTGGATTGACTGAGTTGGATCTCCACTTTTGTTTTTCTGTCTCAAGTTTTAGCACTGAGTATTACTGAGATATTACTGAGTTGTCTCTGTGTCTGTGTGTGCATCTGTGTTTATGAGAGTGTGTTGTCTCTGTGTGTCTGATATGTGTGTATCTATGTGTTTATGAGAGTGTGTCTGTTGTCTCTGTGTGGGTCTGATATTGAGTGTGTGTGTGTGTGTGTGTGTTTGTACATGTCAGACCCATTTGGCCCAGTTCTGGTGTGTTATATTTTCTCTGTGCGTGTGTGTTTGTGTTCATTTAAAGGTGTTTATGACAGTCAGGTACACTGTGCCTATATTTGTGCTCCACATTTGGTCTGGAATGTTATGCATTTACGGCCAATTTTAACATCAGTCACATTGTTTTCCAGTGCCGAACAAAAGCGTTTGTTTTTAGTTTTTAGAAACTTCCATTCAGTATGCCAGGTCAATCCGGAGTGTAATGGAAGAAATGAGAAAAATGTGCTGGACGCATAATGAAATCAATGATGATGATGGTGGCAATGAAATCGATGATGATGGTGTTGATAATGGGGAATGGTGAAGATCCCTGTGATGACACTGGTATGGTGAACACCATGGTTAAGATGATGAAGATGATAATAAATATGACAGCGTGAGGTCATTCATCCTAGCGCAGCAGATCCACACTCTTAGCCACTACCTGGATTTCATCATCAGGAGCAGCCAACCCTGAGGATTGACTTCTCCAACTTTGACTGCAACACCGAAGCTCTGCTCAGCAAGCACACTAACCTGGACTGCCCAGTTCTGAAATAAACATCTGGATGCCTGTATTTTTAATTTTTTTTTTTAATTAAATGTATAGTTTCAAAATTTTCCCATTTTGGTTGCCATTTATACCCTTTATTTATTTCAATTCACCCCCTCCCCCTGGGGCAGATATAGCCAAATTCTGCCCCGATCAGGACTAACGGCCAGGGCTGGGCTGGAAGAGACGGGTTTCAAACCACATCCCTGACAGGTAGCCACACTCGTATCGGACCGGCCAAGATACCGCTACGCTATCCGCTGCCCCCCTGGATGTCTGTATTAATTTAAAGACATTAACACCTGTACACCTGAGTGAGGACATTATCATGTGGACATCTGAGCAACATTAACACCTGAACACCTTAGTGAAGACGGTAACACCTGGACATGTGAGCGCTCTACACACTGAACATCTGTGTAAGGCCTGTAGCTGCAGAGTGAGCGTGCTCTCATTCTGCCAGCAGAATAGAACAGTATGTGGGGAACAAGTTGTTCTCAGCGTACAGATGGGATTCCATCATCCTCAGAATAAACAGCTCATTTCACAGACAATCTGTCTTTGGTCAAGCTATGTGTGAGTGTTTGTGTGTGTGGGTACATGTAAGAATTTGTGGGTGTATGTATGCATATGTACACAAGAATACATAATGACGAGAACGGGCCGTTCGGCCCATCTAGGCTTGACATGTCCTAATCTAAAGAGTATCTAGTACTATATCTAGCCTGGACTTATAGCCCAAGTGTTTCTGCCTCTACTACCCGACCTGGCAAGCTGTTCAACGTGTGTTCAATATGTACGTGTGTATGCGTGTGTGTGCGCGTGCGTGTATGAATTTCTGTGTGTGTGCATGTGTGTATGTGTGTATGTGTGTGTGTGTGTGTGTGTGTGTGTGTGTGTGTGTGTGTGTGTGTGTGTGTGATTTATACACTACCGGTCAAAAGTTTGAGTGCACCTGCTGGAAACTAGGTTTATCTCATAATTGACAATGCTTTACGCCGTATACATTTCTGTAAATACTTTAAAATGACAAAAAACACATGTAACAATGAACAAAATGAACATCAAAGAAATGTTCAAGAAAATTATATTGAAAATTTCATCTTGGATTCCTCAAAATAGCCACCCTTTGCCGTGATAACAGCCTCACAAACACGGGCCATTCGGTTAATAAGTTTCAGCAGGAAATCACCCGATATGTCTTCCCAGCTCTCCTGCAGCAATTCCCAGAGAAACTTGTGGGTTGCTTTGCTTTGACTCTTCTGTCCAGTTTGTCGCATACAATTTCTATGGGATTGAGGTCTGGACACTGGGCAGGCCAGGTCATCAGTTTGAGTTGTCCTTCACGTTCCTCCTTCACCAGGTAGTTCTTGCACAACTTCAAGGTGTATTTCGGGTCGTTATCTTGCTGAAGAATGAAGGAGTGCCCGATTAGCCATAGTCCAGATGGAAGGTGTACTCAAACTTTTGACCGGTAGTGTATATGTAACATATACTCATCGGGCACTGCATACTGTTCCACACAGATTCATAGTCCCCTAAACCCAGAACTATCAGTTCTTCGAGACTTCAGACAAGCTAACTTCAAAATAGCGGATGAAAAATATACCAGATGCTGCCAAAATAAAGGAAACACTTGAGTAAATGAGGGATACAAAGTATATGTGTATCTTAAGCATCTGCAGTCAAATGGTGATAAGAGACTATATCAATAGAATGGAAGTGTCAATAAGTCATCTGCTTGTAGAGGAAGGCGGAAACAGGAAACAAAATAAAGAAAAAAAACTCATCTTGCAAATAGTTTGGGTTCATCACAACTTACATCGCACATAATGTGTGGTCTCAGCTAAACCCAACACAAGTGCATATTTTGGCATCTAGCTCTACCATCCGCCAGCAAAACGAAACATAACTATGGCAGTAACATAACTCGGTCTCTCTGGGGCAGGCAGCAGGGGGAGTACTGTCAGGCCCTGGATCCGAGGCCAGAGAGCTCAACCCAACTCCAGCCCCTGTGTTCAGCCCTACTCCAGCTTTAACCCTGGTGTTCAGCCCTACTCCAGCCCCTGTTCAGCCCTACTCCAGCCTCTGTTCAGCCCTACTCCAGCCCCTGAGTTCTGCCCTACTCCAGCTTTCACCCTGGTGTTCAGCCCTACTCCAGCTTTCACCCTGGTGTTCAGCCCTACTCCAGCCCGTGTTCAGCCCTACTCCAGTCTCTATGTTCAGCCCTACTCCAGCCCGTGTTCAGCCCTACTCCAGCCTCTGTGTTCAGCCCTACTCCAGCTTTCACCCTGGTTTACAGCAGTGTACATGAAAAAGTATATTTAAAAATGAGATGTATGCCAAATGCACTGATGATGTCATGGTAATGGCGCATCCCATTGGGAGCAATGGCATCTTATTGTGTTTTATCCCTGTTCTTACCCGCTCCTGACACGCGCCTTGTACAGATAAACAGACTGTGTGAAGTCTTGAAGGAGGGACTTGGCACAGAGGTGGGTGTAAATAGACCTCTTGTCCCTGACAGGAAAAGAACAGAATGTTTTTTGGCAAAGAGGTTGTCCTTCTATAATCATTCTCAAAAGTGTTTATTATTTCTTCTTTGAAAGGACATGACTGCAGCTGAAAGATAGGGCATTTGAATTGTACCTGGAAGTACTGGATTAGAAAGTTAGCATGTGCCACAGCTGGTCAGTAAGGATGAAATTCAACAGGTTCTAGTTTTCTTTTAAAAGTACACAGCATAGTAGATAGAATACTTTATTATCCCAGAGGGAAATTTGTTTTGCAATAATACAGGCAGGCATTGGCATACACATACAATCTAACACAACATAACATAATACAACATAATACAAAAGACATGACATGAATATATAAGACATGACGTGTAAAGTGAGGTAATTATGTTTTTAAGTCCTTGTTTAAAGAGCTGGTGCTAGTTGGGATGAATAATTTGCATGCCCGGTTCGTTTTGAACCCTTGGCCAGAGGGTAGCAGTGCATACTGGTTGTTTAGTGGGTGGGTGGAGTCATGTATGATTTGTTTGGCCCTATTTTTAGAAATATCTGCTATGTTCTGGCATGTGGTGCTACAGACTTCACTTGCTATATTGACTATTTTGTTTATCTTGTTGGAGTTGGGTATTCAGAGTGAACTGTACCAGCTGAGGAAACAGAATGTTAAAATGCTCTCAATGATGGCTTTATAGAGTCTTTTCTGTCCTTTCCTGAGTATTGCCTGTGTGTTTGAGTTTGAGTCCAATTTTGAGTTAATGAAGGTGCCTAGGTATTTATATTCCTGTACCCTATTACAGCTGTGTTTATACTGACAGGCCTTAGATCATTAGCCTTTATCCGAAAGTCAAGGATCACTTCCTTTGTTTTATTGGTGTTGAGTTGCAGTGAGTGATTGTCGCTCCATATCGTAAGTGGATTTTCTCCATTTCCTTTCAGCTCCTCGCAGTTTGAGTCGGTCACCCCGAATTGAGTCAGTTAGCCAGGGGGTGGGGGGTCGGAGACGAGCAGGTTTAGTGGATAGAGGACAGAGTGAATCAAAGGAGGAGGAGAGAGAGAGGAAAGTAGGGTGGATGATGCTTCCTCAGCAGGTAGCTGAGAGAAGGCATCAGTAGGGTGAAGGGAAGATAGAACAGTAGCTGACAGGGCAGTGGGGGAGAGAGAGCAGAGGTTGCAACGGACAAGGACAGTGGGGGCAGGTGAAGATGGTTTAGGCGCAGAGGGGAGGGGGAGGGAGAAAGACAGAAAGCAGTGGTCAGGCACATGCAAAGGAGATACCACAATGTTGGGTGAGGTGCAGTTCCTAGTGAAGACCAGGTCCAGTTGGTTACCAGCCTTGTGGGTGGAAGGGGATTCAGCCACGGTGAAGTCGAAAGACTGAAGCAGGGGGAGAAATGTGGAGGACTGAGGGGTGTCCAGCAGCAGGTTGAAGTCACCGAGGAGTAAGACAGGAGTGCCATCCTCAGGGAAGGAGCTGAGTACGGCATCCATCTCATCTAGGAAACTCCCCAGTGGACCTGGTGGGTGATAGAGAACAACGATGTGCAGTTTACATGGAACCGTGACAGTGACAGCATGAAATTCAAAGGAGGAGGGTGAGAAGTGTGGAAGAGGAACAATACCAAATCTCCACAGGGGGGAGATAAGTATACCTGTCCCTCCACCTCTACCTGAGGGTTGTGGAGTGTGGGAGAAGGTGTAGGCAGCGGAGAGAGCAGCAGGGGTGGCCATGTTCTGCGGAGTGATCCATGTCTCTGTGAGCGCCAGGAACTGCAGGGAGAGTAGAGAGGCCTGGGCCGAGATGAAATTGGCCTTCCGGACAGTTCCATAGTCCGCCTGCTACCACTACATTGATACCTGGAGATCTAGGAGGGTGGATGAGATTGGAGAGGTTGCGGGTGTGAGTAGAATCTCTCCTTCTAGGACATGGACTGGGATAGGGAGGTAGCATGTAGTGTTAGAATATGACACTGCCTTGTGGTACTCCTGTGTTGTTGGAAATGAATGGTGATAGAATGGAGTCGACCTGAACTGTTTGGCTGCGGTCATTCAGGAAACTGTCTACCCAATGTATGATGGTGCTGTTAATCCCCATGTTCAACAGTTTTTGTAACAGGAGATGTGGCTTAATGGTATTAAATGCAGAGGAAAATTCAACAAACAGAATCCGGGCATATTGAGTGTGGTTTGTCCAGGTGTAGATAGATGTTATGGAGATGGAATATTCAAGTATCCTCTGTGCTGTGCCCTGCCTTGTATGGAAATTGCAGCAGATCCATCAGATGTTTTGTGTTACTGAGGACGTGTGACAGAACAATCCTCACCAAGCTCTTAATTACTAGTTATGTGGGGGCGACTGGGCGGTAGTCGTTGAGGGCTTTTGGTCTTGGAATTTGGGGTATGGGACATATGACTGCTGTTTTCCATAATGATGGAATTTGGTGCAGGTCCATGGATAGCTGGAATAGTACCCTATAAATTGTACTTAGTTGGTGCCTGCATTCCTTCAGCTCTCTGCCCCCTAAAGGCCTCTACATGCTTCTGCATAACTTGTGCGACATCTTCGCGGTTCGCACAATGCAACATGTCGCAAGCACTCTGCAATTTATACAGAGCTAGATCTGTATTATATTATATTATATTATATATTATATATTATATCTAGCTAGATAGATATCGATAGTTTTGCTTAGCTAATGTTAACATAGATATATACAGGTATGGTATGCAGCTTCCAACAACAATGTCTATCCCTGTATTACTGCACTGATCTCTTGCGCGAACTATGATTGTTCTTACCATGTATTAATGCACGGTATTGTATTAAGTCGCTCTGGATAAGAGCGTCTGCAAATGCTTAAAAAATGCTTTAAAAAATGTATATGCATTTTTCTTAGTTTTGTTAGTTGAATATTCTTAATGTTATTAAGCTATTGTAGTGACATGTTTACATTTATATGCAATCTAAAGCACAACACAAAACATCTGGATATTTGCAACCTTAAATATATAATTTAGAAGGACGTGAAGACCACAGTCGATCCTTCGTTGTTTGCAGAATTTCAGAGTTTAATGTAGGCTATTGTCAGTACAATAGACTTTAAAACCTTTAAAAAAAAGGAAGTACGCCTGTCATGAAAGCAGCTTGTGTGTGAGCAACTCACCTTTATAGCATTAAAATAATAGAATAAATTCACGTGGAACAAAGAAACCAGCAGACAACTCTTGAAAATAATGTTAATGTATTAAGGGAAATTAAGGATGGTCTTTTTCTGTCTTTTCACAGAATTAAAAAAATCGCTGCTTTTATCTTTCTCCGTTAATCTGGATTCCGCTCTGGATAAGAGCGTCTGCTAAATGCTTAAAATGTAAAATGTAAAAAAATGATGTACTAGCTCAATGAACTATGACTATGACAGCTCCGCCTCCATTCGCTAACCAACCAATCAATGCTGTGCAACCTCTGCGACGTGTTGCACAGGATGTTGCGTTGCAGTCGCATTGCAGTCGCTCAACCATGTAGAGGCCTTAACCCAACACACCCGGCTGCCTTCCTGGTGTTGATATTCTTAAACACCAACACAATCCCTCCTTTCTTACCCTGTTTGTGTTTTCTCTTTCTGGAACACTCCGTGGGGAGATCCGGTGGAAATCTGCACTGGTTAGCGAACATCTGCAGTTGAAGTAGGGCATTGCGATCATATCTTATTAGGTGCACGTGCATTTGGAACTGTCTGAGTTTGTGCCGATGTTCTCTCAGGTGTAAACAAACTCCAGGTGTGATGTAGAATCAGCAGGATACAAAAGACTGTCCGTTATCCAAACATTATGTATGTCTCCGTTGCCGATTAATACCTTAAGCCAAACGTTACTAGCGTGGACAAACATAGCGTACGCAAACAAACAAATAAAACAAAATGCCAAATAGCCAGTCTATCGCGCGTTGCCGGTGTCCAGCGCCATCTTAGTATGACAGGGCATCCCTTATAATGTAGCCTAACCTTAGTAGGCTATATGTGTGGTCTAAACATAAAGCAAAATAAGGAAGGTAAGTAATACAGTTAATTATTGTACGGTTAAACAAAAAGCTATAATGATTAAATAGCACACACGTTTTGCTTCTCATTTGTAGTAAAGGGAATAGTTAACCCTTAAGCTTACAATACTGCAGTTCGTAGTATGCCACTAGAGGGCAGTCGTTGCACCAAAGTTACTTCCTTCCTACTACAGTGGTAGTCATAGGAGTCACCAACCAAGAGCAAGCACATGTATGTTATTAAACAATGGAATAAAGATGCAGTTCTTAACTTTATACTTTCGCCAAATTCTTGGGTTCGGTTTATGACATCGTCATATTATAATGCATAATATTCTAGCGAGCATGCGCGGTGGGGTGCAGCAAGAAGACAAATGGAGCCAGGCAGTAATTTCAATGTGGCTACGTGCTTCATACACCGCAAGGCCCCATAGCCACTTTATTATAAAGTATGGACGATATCTGTGCCCCATACACCGCACGACCCCAGATATTGTCTTTCAGTCTTTCTTTAGATACAGGCTCATCCCTAAAAGGTCACGCAAGGTGCACATTGGCAACTAACTAGTACGTCACGCAGGAAGTACTCTTCAATGATGAACACTTTTGCAAGGAATTACAGGCAACTGCACTAAACAATAAACAAACGTCGGTCGCGGTGGCTTTACCTCTTAGCTCACCGTGACCATCGGTTTTACATGCACATATTTATAACTAATAACACACACAACATGATTTACCACACATAACACTAACTAACACGGGGAACAAACAAACACAGCAATGTTCGCACACATATTTACATATAGCAACCCACCTGGATTGCTACAATATTACAGTTTTTCTTGATTCCTTTGGCACATTTTTCCATTCAGTTTACTTTTTCAAAACAGCTCACACACAGCCTTTAACAGAAGACGAAATGACCAAAACACCATATGTTTGCAGAATGACACCACCTTCTCAAAACTTGTCACACACCCATCAAAACCAAACATTTCCATCAAAACCTGCAATTTGTGCTCAATTGAAAATGTATTTTTTCTAATTTATTTAACAATGGATAACAAAATTGAAACTACAGCTATCAATATCAACCTCTGCAACCATCACTTCAACTTTTGTGCAGCACCCTCACAGTATTGACTGTTTTACCACTGACAACCATACTACAATTTGGGTTTTGTACTGAGCACTCTTACTTAGGGAATATACTGTCAGAAAGTATTTGAAATCTCAATAAAAATGAGTATACAGTAAAATATTGTAGTTCTGTTTTTGTATTGCTGAATACTGTAAAGGATATTGTAAACATGGACCTATCAACACCATTGATTTACATTTGTTCTACTGTGTACAAAATGGCACAAGATTCTCACACAAAAATAAATATTTATTGGTCATTTTTCCACATTACATGTACATACTGTAAGAAATCTAAATGACAGGCTTCAATATACAGTAAAAATGTCAAATCTCAAACTAAAAAGTCCATAAAAGCAAATGAAAAGACCCTGTAAATATTCATTTTTCAAACCTTATCGACGCGGTCCTGAGGATTAGGCCACATGTTCTCATCTACATCACAGTTGATGTCTTCCACTGCGATGCATTGTGGAAAAAATCTTCTGGAATGGCGAATCCATCCCTGGCAGTCCTCTGCGCGGATTGCCAAGCATGCAGCATTCATTGCATCCAGCAGTGACATTTGGTCATGTGGCCTGTGATCATATACTTTCCAACGCCAGCAGGAGAAAAACTCCTCTATTGGATTTAGCATTGGAGAGTAAGCTGGAAGAAACAGCATCATCATACATGGGTGGGCAGTGAACCAGTCATTCACTACTTGTGAATGGTGGAAGGCCACATTGTCCCAAATGATTACAAAACGGGACATGTCCGCCCTGAACAGGCCTCTCTCATGTGGCAGCACCAGCCTATCATGCAAGGCATTGAGGAACGTAATTAGGTGATCGCTGTTGTATGGGTGTTATGTTTTGCATTATCTGTTCAGTTTGTTTTTGTACTTTGTTTATATTATCTCTGTTATGTTTTGCATTATCTGTTCGGTTTGTTTTTGTACTTTGTATATCATCATTCACGTTTCATTCACCTTCTGTTCCCCGTCTGTCATTGTTCCTTGTTGTTCGAGATCCACTCCTTGTCTTTGTCATGCACTTCGGGAAATTCAACTTTTCGGTTTTTCTGTCTTAGTTTATCTCGTTTTACTTCCTTCTTTCTTCCTATACCACTTTGTATATATTAGATGTATATAGTACTAACCTACTAAACTACTAACATTAGGGATTTAGATTAAGTTACTAACATTACTCATTAATAATGATCTCACGCTTCTATCTATCGCTATCATTCTCTCTCTCGTTGTCCTATCCCTGTACACTTCTCACGTTTTGCTTCATCTGCACGCAGATTCTCTGCTATCCTCCCCTTCGAACTGTGCACATGTCTGCCTGCTCTTCCAGGTCGTATATTGTCTATGTGTCTGTGTGATTCCCAGTCCGTGTCTTTCATTTCCCCTCATTATTGTATTAGCGAATCCTATCGTTCTCACCTGTGTTCCTGCCCTTCTCTCCTCCCAGTCACACCCGATTCCTATTGTGTTTCCCTTCCCTGCTTGTATATAAGTTCCGTGTTTATGTTCACTCCTTGTCAGAACGTTGATCCTCATTCCCTGTGCCGATTATTAGTAAGCCAGAGTCTGTTGCATTTTCCCGAGACACCCCTTCCGTTTTCACTTCGAGTTTGCCTGCCGATTCTCTTTTGTTTGCCTTTTCTGATTTCTTGGTTTTGACTTTTTGGATTGTTTTTTGACTACTCTCTTGGATTTTGATTTTGTGTCTTCGCTACTCTGTCTACTGGTTTTGACCCCTGCCTGAATTAAACGTTCCTTTTTGCCTGATCCTGGTCTGCGTCTGGGTCCTTATCCCGTACCTCACAATGGGCCTATGGTTGGTATATGGCAAAGGACTCCAATTGTGGAAATGGCTGCACAGATTGTAATGTTGGCACCAGTCTGTCCTGGCACGGTTACTGTCGCCCTGTGACCAATGATATTACTGCCACGTCTCCTAACTTTGGAGAGATTGAATCCCGCCTCATCCACATAGATGAACACGTGTTGCATCGGCTTCCAGATCTATTACCCTCTACATTCAAAAAGAAATTCAGAATAAATTACAACATATACAGAAGGTGCGGTTTTCTACAGTAATTGAATGTTATGCAGCAAGACAAATCCTTTGCAGTGACAGATCCGTACCTGTACATACTGTGCACGCGCTGCCTTCACATTGTCGCTATTCCTTTGGAATGGTACCTTGTATAGCTGCTTCGTTGCCACCAGATTGCATTTGAGGATGCGGTCTATTGTTGCAACACTGACACTGTTCATTGACAAATATCCCCTGGTCAGCTAAGACAGCTGCCTTGATCTCCCGCAACCTGATGGCATTGTTAGCAACCACCATGTCCACAATAGCATCTCCTGTTCTGCAGTGAACATTCTCCCCCTGCCACCAGTGTGGGCCAGTGTGTTAATTCTGTGAATAGTGCAATAGGCTGTAAATATACAGTAATCAGAATTCTACTGTATATTTTGAAAGTCATGGTCAAGAGTGCAAATACAGTGAAACACAGTACAGTAAATTACTGTAAAGGCTGGCAAAGTGACTTACCTATAGTCATTGCAGAACGTACGAACATTTGATGCCACAGAATGACGGCTCAGGTTTGGCTGAACCCTTTGGCCAGCCTCTCTCATGGAGGCCATGATTGACTACGTGATCATGATTGTTGCCCTAATTTCATTAGAGCATCTTACACGAACGCCACGTCCCCTGACAGGGGCCCCTCTACCTCTGCCTCGCTGAGGTTGTTGGTGGCGGCCTCCTCGATCCATGCTTGGCATCAACTTCAATCTATGCTTGGCATCAACTTCAATCTATTGACCTCTTATAGGTTGAGAACTAATTGATTAATTGTGCATAGAGAGTTCACACAAGTGCTGATGATATTTAGAATTGAGAGCAGTTTCAGTAGGCTGCTACTAAGTGTCTGCAATGTGTTGACATGGTTATTTGATTAGGTTTCGTGTCTCTGAGAAGTGTGCCAACTGTTTTGAAGTGTGTTAAAACTCAAAGACAATTGTGTGAAAGCAATGAGAAATAGTTAACCCATTCGCCAGAGAAGACTTGCTGTGCAAAGAAGGTGTGAGCATTAGATTAAGTTGACCCATGATTCGCTAAATGTGTGTAAGCAATCAAGAAAAACGAATGCCATTGACAGATGAAATTAGTAACTTGCATATTGTCAACGACGCACACTGAACTCACCAGTGGCTCGTGAGGTATGAATAGAGGCTGAAATCTTACCTTTGAAATGACTGTTGGTCTCAACCGGTTTTCATTCATTTTGCTTAATTAACAATTTTGCCAATTAATTTAATAATCCATTGATCTCTTCATTGTCTCACGTTGTAGTGATCCCTTTCTTCACGAGAATGTAAATCGCGATGAATGGTTTATTTGAGTCAAATCCACAATCATTTCAAATAGCTTTGACTTTTCACTTAAATCTCCGTTAATTTTGTAGCGTTAGATGTAAGAAAATACGACAATTTTGTAATGTAAAGAAAAATGCAATCACTAAATAAAATTGGGAAGCTATATGAGACGGATGCGTGAGGGTTGGACCCGAAATGCACGACTCAGAAACAATGACGTAAAATAAAGACCCGCAAGGGCTTTATTAGAGGAATGTTCAGGAGACTTACTCAAACAAAAGCAAAGTCCGATAACCAAAAAATCAAGCCAATAACCAAAGTACAGTACCGAGGAAGAAGGCAGTCTCGAACTCGGTAAACCATGCAAAAAAATAAAAACAAACCAGAGTAGCTGTCAGCGGGGCAGTGGTACAGGAGGACGGTAGCAGGCTCGTAGTCAGGGACGATGCAAGAGTCAAGACT
Source organism: Aldrovandia affinis (assembly GCA_029706075.1). NCBI lineage: Eukaryota > Metazoa > Chordata > Actinopteri > Notacanthiformes > Halosauridae > Aldrovandia > Aldrovandia affinis. Next base: position 190,099 of record JAINUG010000127.1, on the reverse strand, counting down.
GAAGTCCGCTCCGCGGGGCAAAGGTACAAAAGACAGCAGGCAAAACTCGTGGTACAAAACAGGCAGTGGTAACAAAAACGGCAGGCAGTAACAATGGTCAGTAAACAGGCTTGGGTTGTAACAATGACATAAAACAAGGAAAACGCTCAAAAGTGCTATAGAAATATAGGCAACAATTTCGCAAGGACGTGATTAAAAACACTGAGCTTATATGGAGGTGTAGACAGGTGCAGACACTTAGCTTGAGAACAAAGCGAAACAGAAAACAGCTGAGGAGAGCGTGACAAGGTAACAAGATAATTAGTCGTTGTTAGTAATTATCCTATCCTGACCTAGCGTTAGTAGATTAGTAAATTGACATGAACTAGAAACGAAAGGAAACATGAATACACATGGTTAGCGAGTTAGTAATGAGTAAATCTCCAGCACGTCGGCAATTAGAGTTACTAAATTGCTAATCGTGCTAGCAGAAACAATAAACCTATCTAATCGTTAGTAAGTTAGTAAATGAGTAAATCAGACAAGGGGTTAGAAACAATGAGGAAGCGTGAGCGACAGCGATAGAGAGAGATATAGGCTATATGTAGAGAAATGGCATATATTATATTTTATATATATTATATTATATTAGAGAGAAAGCATGAACGCAAGATTTGCGGAAACATGAAAAAGTGTATGCTTTAAACATGAACAGAAACGTAACATGAAAACAGAATCAAGACATGACATTAAATTAAACATGACTTGAATGAAACATAAAATGTGGCATAAATAATATGGAACCGTGACACTATAGGTAGGCTACCTATTGGCATTGATTATTCAGCTAAAGAATTGCTTGAGTGGTTGCTTGAAGGAATGTAAACGGAACCCGGTTTTGAGTAATCATGGTTTAAAGGGTTTCAGTCTCCCTTATGCCAAGCCAACAAATCGTGACTATAACTCACACTGTAAAGTAAGTTCCTTTAAGCCCACCGACACACATACACTACCGGTCAAAAGTTTTAGAACACCGCCATTTTCCAGTTTTTACTGAATTTAAGCAGTTCAAGTCCAGTGAATAACCTGAAATGGTACAAAGGTAAGCGGTAAACTGCCAGAGGTAAAAATAAATAAATAAAAGTTTAGGAAGGAAGGAGGGCTGGAGACCGGATAGTTGTTGACGCGCCCGGACGGGGCTAGCGCTAACCGCCCACGCCGCTCCACGTCGGAGCGCAGGGGCGCTCCCACCAACCTTGCTGCCTCCCGACCCCTCGCCAAGCTGCCCAAGTACGACGGAACAGCGGCGCTGACATCGTACCTCGCCCAGGTACAGCTCGCGGCTGAGTACAATGGATGGGGCGAAGGCGGACACAGCCGTCCACCTAGCCTTAGCCCTGGAGGGTGGGGCCTTGCAGGTTCTTCTCGACCTCTCCCCAACGGAGCACGTTTCGGTCAGCGGGTCTTTGCGAGCCACAGCCGAGAACAGCTAGCCAACGGCTCTCGTCAAGGACAAGAAATGTTTTTTTGTCATCTAAAATAAATAAGCATGAAACATTAAGCCATAATTTAAGCCAGGAGACAATATGGGTTTGTGTTTTGCATTAACCCACATTAGTGGTTTAATTTTGTTCTTAACACAAAGACTGAATGGAATGATGGGTAGTGATCTTTTCTGAAACCCTGAAGGTAAATATATTGCATTAGTTATACAGTAGCTGTATTGTTATACTGAATGCAGGGTGGTTAGCATTAGCTATAGCTCCATTATTAAACCTTGTTGCAGGACAGCTAGCCTTGGCTAAAGCTGAATTATTGAGGATCTGCAGTCAGTCTTCAGTGTGGAGCAGGTGGCTTTCTCGCAGGCTGATTAGGTAAACACTAGTAATTTATGCTGGTCTGAACTGGTTGATTAGGTCAACACTAGCAGTTTATGCTGATATGGACTGGATGATTAGGTAAACACTAGTCATTTTGGCTGGTATGGCCTGGGATTGACCTGCTAGACCAAAAGAGGATGTACCACATATCGACAAGTAATAGCTCATAGCATCAGCAACATTTTTTTTTTGCTTTCAAATGGTTTTATGGTTTCAAGTTATGGCCTCGGTGTGCAACTCAGCTCTGTGCTATTTTTAATGTTGCTAGCAAACCAGTGACATTTTTAAATTACATTACATTACATTACAGGCATTTGGCAGATGCTCTTATCCAGAGCGACGTACAACAAAGTGTTAACCGTAGTCAAGAACAGTTTAGCTGAAAGCCACCCTAGTGGGAAGTACCGTTCCTAGGTGCTAGGAGCAACCACATAGTTAAACTAGGACCCTGTAGGTAAAACTGTAGCCACAATTCAAAGGTAGCAATAAAGCAATCAATGCAGAAAATAATGCCTAAGCCTAATATAATACATAAACAAGTAGACATGTGTAAAACTAAGCAACTATGTCCCTAAGTTAACAAAAACCGGACTACGGGGAGAGGTGCACCCTGAAGAGGTGAGTCTTCAGTCGTGCTTGAAGATGGCCAGGGTCTCAGCTGTTCTGACTTCCACAGGAAGGTCATTCCACCATTGTGGAGCCAGAACCGACAGGAGACGTGACCGGGAAGCGCAGGTGCGGAGGGGGGGGACGTGCTAGGCGTCCTGAGGTAGCAGAACGGAGTGGTCTGGCAGGTGTGTAGGGTAAATCATGCAGTAATTGCGATGGTTCAAAAGTGAGAAGGAATACCTTTGAAGTAGAGCTTTAGTGTGTGTACTGTGTAGGGCGTTTTTATGTGTTCAGAAATTCAATCAACTGTAAAGCAAATTTTAGCCATTTGGACAGTGTAAAAACAATGAACAATTACACACTTGTTTACATTTTTATTTAGACAGAAAAAGAAAAAAAAAAAGATTTATCCAAAAAAAACTTAAAAATCCCATTGTAATATATTCATTCTATTTTCCGTAAAGGCATTGCTATGGTGGAAATCCTTGCTGCAGACTGAATTACCCCCTCAGACCACCAAAATAGAGGGCCATCATTCAACCTTGCAGCCGTTATTTCAGCTCAAGGTAAGATAACTTGCTGGTGTGTCCCTGGTTCAGGTTGGCCAAACACACTGCTGTCACACATGACAGCAAACTGACTGTTCTGAGAGATTTTGAAGGTGCACTTTTTACAGGAACAGTATTTACTGTACACATGTTTTACATTCAACAACAACAACAACAACAACAACAACAACAACACATATTACAGAAATTGAGCAGCTAATAATTTGAATTTTATTTCCACAAAAGTTAATTGGTATAAGAAGGTATGCATATCTACCAGGTCCTTTTAGGACCACATTTCATTCATAAGCATAAATCCAGTGTGTCAGACTCCTGTTCTTCTGCTAGTTCAGAAAACACAATAAATACAGTACATTATTTACCCTTATAAAATACTTTGGTAACATGTCATTCTAAATTATGTACAAAATTATTCATAACAAACGTGGTGAAGAAAACAAATGAATATAATGGTTGCTTTTGTCACAATTGTTAAATTCCCCTAACCTACAGTATGTTGGCATCTGTGTGCCTGTGTGTAAAGTTTCCTTAATGACTGAATTACAGCAGACAATTAAATGTGTGTGACTAATCAGTAGCTTGTTTAAAAAAATAAGTCTAAGTTCTCCATGTTTAAAATGTGAAAGAGATCTCACAAAATGTGATTGGCTGATACATCCTTTGGAATTATTCAAGGCAATTGACCATGAAAGTCTGCTGTGGGGTTGCCATTGAGACTCAAATGTAGCTGTAATCCACAGAGAGCATTGGTCATTAGCCACACCAGATGTACACTGGAAGTGGGTGGACACTGTGGTTGTTCTACTGACTTGGCACCTCTGTGGTGGATGTCTGAGCAAATACGGAGCATTCGAGAGATTCGGAGCATCATTGCTTAGTTTAGGAGTCATATTGCACCCCACCAGGGATTAAAAAGGCAATATTCTCATCACAAGTCCAGTTCTCTTTCTACTACAGAGCATTTTTCCAATCTCTGACCTAAGACCTGAAGTCTATCTTGTCTGGAGGCAGAACTGCTATTCAGGACACTGCCTGCTGTTGCAGTGACAACCCAAATTTTCACAAGACACGGCCATCAGGACCAAAATCAAGATTTCGGTGCTCTCACATATTTCTCCAACAAGATGTAGCTAGACTGTTTTTTTATTATTAGCACATGACTAATACCTATCAATCAGCAGTGCCTGAAAAGACAAGCTTCTCAGCATATATCATGGTTTATTTTCTATTGGGCCTTATATCAGCTCATGCATGATATTAGCACTGAAGTCAAGTTGACAGGATGATTTATCCTGAAGTCACAATCTAAACACTCCCGTGGTATACCACCTGAGGGCGCTGCTATGTTATTTTCTCTAAGACTATGAAAGTAATACCATATATACAGGTGAGGGCTCTAAGAAATATACTTGTGTGGGAAAAATAAGGCTGGTGCTAAAATGTGAAGTTTTCAGGCTTTAGTTACCATATTTTGGCATAATTAGGTATGTAATCAATTATTTTATCACTGTGAATGGTGAATGGAAAATCATCTGGCTGTGATGCTCGCTAATTTACCTCATAAAGTAAACAGAAATGCACTGTTTAGAAAAGCAAGGTGAGAAAAAATACATTAAAATCAAAAATTAAACAAAAGTCACACTGAGGAATTAAGGCACAAGGTCTCCAACCAAATCTATGGAATCTATCCCCCACACCACAGAGCTGGCAGCCGCCACGTACGGTGCGTGAGTGCCGAAGTGACCACTCTGACTGAAGACTCTCCATCATTTACACATTACAGGTTGTCCTTTAGAAGATATTTGGAACGTTCTCTTCAGAAATGCATGGATTTGAGTCCTGCATACAATATTTTGAGCAATAAAACATATCACATATACTGGAACTGTTTTATACATGAAAAATGTGTATGTTCAGCTGTTACATGCTGCAGATTAGAATCACGTGACCAATGCCATCTCTGAGTTACGTGACAGCCTCTCCCTTTTGTTTTGTGACTACATGTTTTCCAGTTTTGTGAAAAAAAGGTGCAGGTAACAGTAGGATGTTTTGTAATGATTGATATTTGTGTTATTTTATGTTTGACCTGATGAGGCAGAACTGGTGTTTTTTCCCCTTAAATTGATCAATTTCCCTTTAACTCGCCAAGAGGACCCATCTGCTGCTCGTCTCACTCACTTATAGAAGACTGCAGTGATTTGTTTTGCTTGGGTTGTTTCCGCGGCAATCGCTGCAGTTCTCGGCCGGTCAGGTGGAGTTTCTGTGGCAACCACAGGGGGTAAAGAAAGGGGCAGGCCAAGGTGGGGCAGGCCGCACCTTACAGGTGTGTGTCCTCCTCGTCAGGCATGTCCTCTTTGGCCAGGTTGTCGAACGGGACGATCCAGCTGTCGTTGAACTCCCCGTTCGGTGCTGCCTTCTTCTCCTGCATCTCAGGCTGCACCTCCATCACCTCCAGCGTGGGGTTGTCATGGTAACCGTTCTCCACCGTCTGCAGCTCCTCCGTCAGGTGTTGCTGTGGAGGGGACGGTGGCGTGGTCAAGGGGTCCACCTAGTCCTAATTGTTTCATTGCACTATTGCTCTGTACATATGGATAATTTAAATAATTAATGCAATTGGGCCAGTAGCAGGACTGCTATCTCCTTTTGGGCCTGCTATTCAAGCGCATGGCTGCTAGCTCACCTGGTTCTTCCTGTAGGACTGGCGGTGGCGAGTGGTGTAGATGTAGCCAATGATGATCGTGATCAGGACGAGCACGGCAGCGCAGGAGCACAGAATGGCGATCAGGATGGTGCTTTTCTGAGGTTCCACCTCAACATCAGAAAACAGACAATGTTAATATAACATTAATGTCCCCTGTGGTCAGCTCCCTGGAAAGCTTACACCCACCCCCTTTTTTCCCCATTTGGAATAGCCAATCATGCCTCTCAATTCACCCCTGTGCCACCCACACCCACCAGGAGAATTGCAGCTTTAGCCTTAGCCAGTGAGTATTTTCCATAGTATAAAGCTATGCAGTACTGCAGAAGAGAGCTAGCACCTTCGGAAGATAGGTGTATCTCTTACTGACCACAACTGGTAGCCTGTGGGCATTTGGCAGGAATGGCAATCATACAGCAGTCACAAGGATTCCTGGCCAGCACAAACCCACCCTACTCCTGGTGGAATGAGGACATTTGACTCCCAAGTCAGAGTCAGCTAATAAGGTAGCCAGAACCATAGGATACAGCCTGCACTTGTGGTGAGCACCTTACCGACTCCACTTGGGAGAACACACTTCCCCCAAGTGAAGTGAAATATTAGTATTTATGGGTTTGCCTTGGGAATGAACCATTGTCACATCCTGTTTCATTTTTCAATTCTACACAACCAAAGCAGTTATTAATATAAGATATTAATGGGCTTTATATTCAGCTTCAGCCAGCTTCATATGTGAATATGTGGTGAAATATACACATTCATTATAATGATCAATAAATGTAGTTGAATATTTATCACTAACGTGTGGCATAGAACTCAACTCATGACAAACCAATCAACATAAGAACCAAGGTTTAAAAGACATATATTGCAATATATCTTCAAAATGTGCTTTATATGCACACAACATATTTTCAGAATTTCTGCATTTTACTGTGCACCATACCAGTTCATGTTTCTCTTGAATTTTCTTCAGAACTGTGGGGTCAACTGTAAGAAAAATAAATAATTGTCAGTTTAATAAGCCATTTTGTTTGTTTGTCAATTGACTGGGTTGCACTACCCATGAAATCTCCTGTAAGAAGCAAATTTGAATGAAGACAAAGCAATAATAATTTAGTTTGATTTGATGGGTCGGGTGTGTTTGGAGGTTAGGGTGTGTTTGGTGGGTGGGATGTGTTTGGTGGGTAGAGTGTTTGGTGAGTAGGGTGCATTTGGTGAGTAGGGTGTGTTTGGAGGTTAGGGTGTGTTTGGTGGGTAGAGTGTTTGGTGAGTAGGATGTGTTTGGAGGTTAGGGTGTGTTTGGTGAGTGAGTGTCGGCAGCATTCGACACCGTGGACCACCGGATCCTGCTCTCATCTCTCGTCCAGATGGGAATCTCTGGATCTGCGTTGACATGGTTTGAGTCCTACCTGGCTGACCGGTCCTACCAGGTGGCCTGGAGAGGATCCCTCTCCTCTCCCCACACCCTCTCTACCGGAGTCCCGCAGGGCTCGGTGCTAGGCCCCGTCCTATTTTCTCTGTACACCAAGTCACTTGGCTCTGTTATTTCTGCTCATGGTTTTTCCTATCACTGTTATGCTGATGACACACAACTGTTCCTCTCCTTCCTTCTCTCCATCTGATACCCAGGTCCCGGCACGGATCTCTGCATGCCTGGCTGACATCTCCGCTTGGATGCCCACCCACCACCTGAAGCTGAACCTGGGGAAGACTGAGCTGCTCTTCCTCCCAGCGAAGGGCTCCCCGATGATTGATGCGTCAATCACCGTGGAAGGCTCCATAGTGTCTCCGTCCCAGTCGGCCAGGAGTCTTGGGGTAACCCTGGACAACCAGCTGTGCTTCTCGAGCCATATTGCAGCGATCACTCGGACCTGCCGTTTCTCCCTCCACAACATCCGGAGGATCCGACTGTTCCTCACCCAAGAGGCCACTCAACTCCTGGTCCAGGCCCTGGTGATCTCATGTCTGGACTACTGCAATTCCTTGCTGGCAGGCCTTCCGGCCTGCGCTATCAAGCCACTGCAACTAGTCCAGAACGCTGCCGCTCGTCTGGTGTTCAACCAGCCGAAGTTCACCCACGTCACCCCTCTACTCTCCTCTCTGCACTGGCTCCCCATCGCAGCATGCATCAGATTCAAGTCACTGGTGCTTGCTTTTCAAGCGGCCAGAGGTACTGCTCCCCCATACCTCCAGTCACTCATCACTCCCTACACACCTCCCAGACCCCTCCGCTCCACCTCCTCGGGTAAACTGACTGTCCCTTCCCTCCGGGCGCCTGGCAGCCGCTCCTCGCGGTCTCGCCTCTTCTCTGTCCTGATCCCTCGCTGGTGGAACGACCTTCCGCAATCGGTCAGGACCGCGGAGTCACTTGCGATCTTCCACAAGAGACTCAAAACCCACCTCTTCAGACTCCACTACCACTGAACTCTGTCCATCTAGCTAAATTGTCTTCACCACTGTTTACTTGTTCAACACTATACTCACAAAAAAAAAAAAAAAAATAATAATAATAATAATAATAATAATAATTCACTAACCTTTTCCTTCCCGGTGTTACAGGTATGGTACGCAGATGCCTGCAATGATGTCTGTTGCTGTATTCCTGCACTGATCTCATGCGCTAACTATGATTGTTCCTACCATGTATTAATGCACATCTTGTAAGTCGCTCTGGATAAGAGCGTCTGCTAAATGCTTAAAATGTAAATGTAATGTAATGGGTATGTTTGGTGGGTAGGGTGTGTTTGGAGGTTAGGGTGTGTTTGGTGAGTAGGGTGTGTTTGGAGGCTAATTAGAGTGCGTTTGGTGGGTGGGGTGTGTTTGGAGGTTAAGGCGTGTTTGGAGGGTAGGGTGTGTTTCGTGGGTGGGGTACATTTGAAGGGTAGGGTGTGGGGTGCGCATATGATTCTAACTCAGTATGTAGCCCTCATGTGGGTGGTACATGGTAGCCAATTTGTGTCCAAATGCTCACCACACATCAGGTGAGGTGTTTCTGAATTATTCAGTCAGTTAACCTGGGGGATAATTAGATGGCTGAATTGGAGACATGGCCATGTCTCCAGAGTAGATTCTTACTGTTATGTGATAAATGCTGTGAGACCTTTCATGTCCACAGTGAGTCAGTACCCTTATTAAATGTCTCAAGTGCAGCACATCTGCTGAATTCTTTAACTGGAAAAATCTATGGGCAACAAACAAGTCTACTGGGAGTGGCCAGTTTAGCTCCTCCTTGGCGCAGTTCCTGTTGAACACCTCCAGACGCTTTTCACTGAACTAACCTTGGACGGAGCCGCTCTTGATGATTTGCTTCCCATTGACGGTGTGGATGTCGAGGGTGCACTTATTTGCCAACATGGAATTCATCAACTCCTCGCAGACTTTGAAGAAAACGGTGTCCTGTTCAGAGGGTGTTAAAATAGTTTCAGAGCTTGGCTCAGCTACTCAGAGGATTTTAAAGCTTCAGAGTTTCAACCGACACTGGCCTAAAAATCACCAAGCTACTCGTCTCAACATAAAGTTAAAGGTTTTAACTAAGTTAAAGAACTCTCCATTGGACTCTCCCAAATAAAGGAAACACTTAAAAAGAGTTACATTTCAATCCCTTTTTACCATTCTGCAACTTTTTAAAAGCCCACTGACAAAGGTACCTGCCATGCTGACTCAGCTGGGCAGGGACTAGGGGGGACACTAAACCAGTGCTGTCAGGTTTGGGTTTTGCAGCCAAATGGCTAAATTGTCACTGATTTCACATTTGTGGAATTAAAAAGCCATTTGGTATTTTTGCTATTTTCCTAAAATCATCTCAACAAGTAGGCAGCTTGTTCCTGAGCAAAAATATTTGTATTGTATGGTTGCATATGGCATGGTTGATAGTGCTTTAGAAGATTTCTGTCTGATGGCATGAATTGTGGTCCTGTTTCACCTGTGGGCATTAATGGTACCACTACTCTTATACCCCTTATGCACAGAAACCAGGGTTAAACACAGTATTCTAAGTCCAGGTTAATCCCAGCTTTGGCCCATTTATACCAAACCACAAACTCAGTAATGTACCGTGTAGCTGTTGTTTACACCAGACCCGGGTTTGCTAGTCACGTTCTATAAACACATATCCGAATACTAGCCTAGCTTAGGCTAGAGTGTGTGTCCCCATGAACAACTAAGCTAGCTAGCCACTAATTAAAATCAGAGGTCAGTAACGTGTAGGCTAGTTTATTTGTGAGTGTTTAGAGATAGTAAACTAACAGAAAGGTGAAGACGCTAAAGGACAGACATTCACGTTCTTTCAGACATAACATTACACACTTAAAATTATTTTTTGCGGTTCCCTGTTAGTTTTTTCTGTCAGAAGAGAGATTATCATATTCTCACGGTTGCACGCCATATGCTGAATAGGAAACCCAGGTGCAAGGCTCTTGACCCAGGTCAAATTGCCGTGTCCGATAACCCAGGTCAATCATTTGCACCAAAGCCGAACCCAGTAATAACCCATGTTACTACACTACTGGTCAAAAGTTTTAGAACACCCCCATGTTCTACTTCCAGTTTTTACTGAAATTTAATCAGTTCAAGTCCAGTGAATAACCTGAAATGGTACAAAGGTAAGCGGTAAACTGCCAAAGTTTAGGTTACCAAAAACTGAAAAATATTGTAAATTTCAGAGTTATAAAAAAAAGCCCCTTTTCAGGGCACAAATAATGGGTTAACGTGGGTTAACCATCACTCTGTGCAAGTCGCCGATTCTGGATCCATCACACTTCCTCCTCTATGTTTGACAGTTGGTTTCACACACTGAGGAACCATCCTTTTGCCTACTGGACGGCCTACAAAAACCCTTCAACATGTCAAGATTTCAAATTTTCAAATGAATCGGCCCATAAGACCTTCCAGTCTTCTGTAGTCCACTGGTGGTGCTTCATAGCCCAGTGTAGGAAACTATTCACAGCCCAAAAATTTACATTATTTTTCAGTTTTTGGTAACCTAAACCTTTTTTTTAAAAAAATTTTTATTTAACCTCTAGCAGTTTACCGCTTACCTTTGTACCATTTTAGGTTATTCACTGGACTTGAACTGCTTAAATTTAAGTATCAATTGAAAAATTTGGGATGGAAGACATGGCTGTCTAATTATGCCCTAAATCTGATTGACTGAGATGCACTTAAGACTGCTGTGCACCTCCCTGGCACATATCCCTTGTGCATGAAAGGCACTGTCTTAACACATTCAATAACCATAGCGTACAGAACCAGTGGAGTGGTTGTCATGTCTATGTGACCTCAGAATGGCAGCTGCACTGTGCCGGTCTGTGCGGAGATATAGGTCAGAGGCCATAGGGAGTCCTTCCTGTGTCAGGAGGAGTGGATTATTCTTGGATCTTTATTAAAGGACAGGTCGGCTCCCACAGGAAGGGGCAAGGGAAGGGACGGAGTAGTTTCCCACATGGTTGACTGCAGGGTGCTTTTATAAAACATGACGCACGCTTTCCCATCCGTCCATCCTTCCACATTTCTCTCCACAAGGCCAAAGGTCACCGGTCGCCTAACACACGGCCTTTCCGCAGCATGTGATGGACCTTCAAGCGTTTTCCAAACGAGTTGTTCAAGCATTACTGGAAAGGTCGTCTCCTCATAGTAATCTTCAGTCCCCACCCATGTCTTTTGGCCTCTGAAACATATCTCTGAATCTGAAATAGTTCAACCCAGGGTTTACCTTTGGTGTGACCGATCAGGCATGCATGGCACCCCGGACTGATGGACGTCCACACATAATATTCCCTGTGCTCCTTTTGATACGGGGCCCATTTCCAAGTAGCATAATTTAAGCCACTGTGTTCAGCTCCGATTTCAGCTGCACAATTACACTGCATTTCTACACAAATTGAAACACTCGCTAACATCTTACCTGTTCTTTCGTTTGACCTTTCTCGACCTGTGACAAAAAAAAAAAAAAATAACTTTCTTTCAAGAAATCATAGTATAATGAGAGGTGATCATTTAATGGCACATTTTAATTTAATAAAATATATTTCACATATATTTCATATAGCTGACATCCACCCTCTAAAAACGTTAATAATGAGTGACAGTAACAGCTTTAATGTTATCGGAAGGAAACACATCCAGACAACATTAAGAGCTATAATCTCTATCTAACGTGGACACAAATAAGAAAACTGTCTTCTCAAATAAATGGTGGTAAAACGGCATTACTGATCACTTTAATGTAGGCAGAAAGGCAGACGGACAAACAGACGGGCCAGACTAAATGCAGGATTGTTTCACCTTTTAGTAAAGCCTCGCAAGGCAAACTGGGATAAATGTTGAGGAGGAGCCCAGCTAAGAAAAAATTGGTACTTTCAGTTCCAATAGAAGTGTCAGCATATTCTGCTCATGCCACTGCGTCTGTGTCATTTCAGTATCTCTCCACACACATTTCAACAGCTAACAACATCTTACCTGAAAGATGACATCTTTGACATCTTTTTCTGTGGTCTGCAAAAAAGATATAGAAATTATTATTCCAGTTTATTTCACAAAGGTACAATATAAGGAGGTAATTACATTACATGTGGTTCTCTGTGGCTCAGTAGGTAGAGCACAGCGTTGGCAACGCTTAGGTTGTGGGTTCAATCCCCACTGGGGCCACATATACTGAAAATGTATGCATTCACTACTGTAAGTCGCTTTGGATAAAAGCGTCTGCTAAAAGGCGTATATTATTATTATTATATTACATTAACCACACACTAGAAGAGTGCTCCACCGGGGAATCAAATCAGCAATCCCTGAGTGACAAGTCCAGTTCCCAGACCATTATACTACACTGCTGCCCTCCTTTATTACAGATGACTACATTACACACACACTAGAAGAGTGCTTTAACAGGATGAGCCACCCAGCAGCCCAATAAGTTTTTCATTTCTTAAAAAAGACAGAATGTTATCACAGGGCTGAGTGGCGATGGTAATAGAGGGCCGGTATGTGGCAGCACACTGGCTCCACCTCAGCCCAGAGGGCAGCTCAGTAGCTGCACCTGGGGAAATTAACACAGGGCTGAGTGGCCAGCTACAGAGTGACAGAGTACCGCAAGAGAAATTAACCGAGAGAGTGAGTACAGTGCAGTGCTGTGCCATAACTGTTGTGATCATTGTTTGGATAGGAGAACCTGCTTTGTGTAACGAACCTTGACCGTCTGACTACAACCTGGAAAACCCGCCCTGGACCGTAAGAGAATCTGCTTCCGTGTACCGAACCCAGCTACCGGCCCCGACGATTCTCAAGGATTACGGATTCCCTGCAAACCACCATTGACACTCTCCCCCTTCCCCTTTCCCCTGGGAATTAAATAAAGTTCCAGTGAATATTTAATTCCTTTGGTTGTGAATCTCGTTAATTATCTGGCTTGGTTTCATGGCAACTCCACACTCCCCGGGGTTTGTCGCAATATACACCCTCAGAAATATTATTATATTATATACATTATATATTATTGTAATGCATAATACAAACTGCTTTACATTTACATTTTAAGCATTTAGCAGACGCTCTTATCCAGAGCAACTTACAAGATGTGCATTAATACATGGTATGAATGGCTTTAATGCCACAGGGAGCAGACACATCCAGATGGTGACTCCCTTTCGTCCTCGAAAGTCCAGACTTTTATCAGAATATAGATGGACGTGATGTTAGTGTCATAGAAGTTTGAGGAAAACTGAGTTGAATTCATTCATTCCAAGCCAAAGGGGGAATGAGCTGCTGCCCCCTCCCTATTATATGCAGTGGGGTGCAAAAGTTCACTACCAAGATCTGTTTGTTTTCATTATTCATCGAAAACTAACACAAACTTTTTACTCAGGTGGTATTTGTTATTCAAGAATGTCATAAAACACTGATTCAAATAAAAAAAATGTTTGTTTGAGAAAGGATGGTATAAAATTGAAATATCTATGAATATTTTGTTTGCACACCTTTCATTTCCTCAAAATGTTGTGACACCTTATTTTTCATTTATGGACACTCCTAATATACAGTGTGAGTTGTTTTGGTCTTGTAACAATTAATACCGGATATTGACGTAATTAATATGGTCCTCGATGTGTTCTTGTTGCTACTGCAGGTGCTTTAATCTTTGTAATTATGTCAGCAGAGCTTAGTGAAGTAAATTGTTCTCCTGAGTAAAAATGTGTTACTTTTTGATGAATGATGAAAACAAACAGATCTTGGTAGTGGACTTTTGGACCCCACTGTATATTTGTATATTATTGTGTGTGTAATGTACAAGTAACTGCCAAAATACAGAAACACCAAAATGCCAAATAATGCCAAAAAAGGAAACATAAACATGAAGTATCTTAATAGGGCGTTGGGCTACCACAAGCCGCCAGAACAGCTTCAATGTGCCTTGGCATAAATTCTACAAGTTTCTTCCACAAGAAATGTCATCATTTGGAGTTTCATTGATGGTGGAATATAACGCTGCTCTAGAATCTCCCTTAATCGTCATTCAGCCCTGTGGATGGGGGCATTGTCATGCTGGAAGAGACCACTCCCATCAGGATAGAAATGCTTCACCATAGGATGGAGATGATCACTCAGTATGGCTTTGTATTTATTGGCCTTTACCTTGCTCTCTAAGGAGTCGATCGGACCTAAACCATGCCAGGAAAATGCACCCCACACCATAACTGAACTGCCAGAACCTTTCAGTGTGTGAAGCACTCAGGATTGTAGGTTTCTTTTGGCATACCCCACACATACACTCGTCCGATGTTGAAAACAGGGTGAAGGATGACTCATCTGACCATGTGACTTTTTCCACTGCTCAGTAGACCACTGCCTGCACTTGCACCACTTTACTTGCAAACATGCATTTTTAGCTGTAATGAGGGGTTTATGCACTGCAACTCCACCAGTATCCCTCTCTGAAGTTCTTGAAGAACTGTTCTTGAGGAAACTGCCTGCTCACACCGTTGATGGAAATAGTTGCTCTGTCTGTTTTGCCTTGCATCTTGAACCAACACACGAACAACACGGTTGAGGAATATGCGCTTCCAACCACAGTTGCCCCTAGTTGATGATGTCTTTCCCTCAGACTTCCATGCCAAGATAACCTTAGCCACTGTTTCTCATAAAACACCAGCAAGTTCAGCAGTCTTCATCACTGAAGTTCCTTAATTTGGCTCCTGCCAAATGTGCCCCAACAATCAACCATCCTTCAAAGTCACTGAGACCCCTCCTAGCCATGGTAGCCAAAATAATTGGCAACTGGGCCTGCATTTTTATACATGACCCTAAACATGATGGGACATTAATTAATGAATTAACTCAGGAACCACACCCTTATGGAAACACCTGCTTTCAATATACTTTATATCCCTCATATACTCATATGTTTCCTTTATTTTGGCAGTTAGCTGTCATATACATATATGCATCTTGGGGAAAGAAAGGGAAAGAGAAAGCCAGATGGTGGATGGCCATATTGTATTGTTCTTTCTCCTTTAATGGTTGTGTTGGTGGCAGTGGATTTGAGGGAAAGGGATGCTCTTACATTTGGGGTCTTTGGGGGGGTGGCTCGGTCGATGGTCGTCTCATCTCTGCTTGGCCCCAGTGCAGTCTGAGACGCTGCCACAGTCGAGACCCCATTAGTGATGTGAAGGGTTTGTGAAATCTCTGGTATTCCTGCCAGATGGAAAAACATAGCTAACATTAGTGTGACCCTTATCAACAGCTAATGCTGCCCCAACCCAATAAAATGTGGCGGCCAAGTTGTGATAATCGATGTGACGCATCCAAGCAGCAGCTAAGCTGCAGTAGCCAATGAAATGTGCTTGAGTTGAGTGCAAATGGATGGTCAGGATCCAAACATAGACTGACCAAAAATAACCTGTTACGTTAAGTTGACCAGGAAAATGAAACATGCCAAGCAGATCAGTGTTGTACTGTTTCTGACCACTGGCTATCTTGAATCAAACAGACTACACTAGTTATTTAATTTGGAACTGGATTCATATTATTTAAGTGCAATGGACTACTCATATCCCAGTAGTGAGCTAATCACATTTTCCAAGGTTACATACTGAGCTGAGTTCCCTGGAAATATGTGAACCATGGGAAGGGCTGGGCTACAGATGCCAAGCACATTCTGTATAGATGTGGGGCTGAGATGACTGAAATGTACTTATTTACTCTAGTTGTATATTACCTATCTGTTTAGGAGGAGGCTTTGCATCGCCCATCTTTAAATGCTGTTAATTTCTACAGCTTTGTTTTAAAAAAAATATATATATATATTTATTTCAGATTTTTCCAGTTTTTCTCCCAATTTGGTTAGCAATTATACCCTCTATTTATTTCAATTCACCCTCCCCCACGAGTCCGCTGCCTGGTCTCCGGTTTGAGCCAATTTCCCGATGCCGGTAGATCCGCCTCCTCTGAGACAAAACCTCCCCGGAACCTCGGCGAAGTTGTGCTGGCTCACCCACCCCCCTCCCCATAGGGTGGACAGCCAAATGCCACCCCCGATTGGGACTAATGGCCAGGGCTGGTCTGGCACAGTCTGGTTTTGAACCGCGTCCGTGATAGGCAGCTCACACTCATACCGGACCAGCCAAAGCACGGGTGTGTTAGACTGCTATGCTATCTGCCAGCCCCTCTACATCTTCATTTTTATTCAGTATGTAGCATTTATTTATTATTTCATAACTCATTTCATATTTACAGAAACAATTCAGGTAAAACACCTTGCTGAAGGGTACAACAGCAGAGACTCACCAGGGAGCCCAGCCTGCAGCCTTCTGGGTACCACCCCTGTCCAATGTTTCCAGAGTCAATTTCCAATTAATTTGATGCATTTCTGATGTATTTCTCTTAACATGTCAAATGTTTAATTTAGTCAAATATATTACATTGTGAAGCTGAGTATTAGCGATGATTCCATGGATTAAAACCATTCTGGAAATATTCATAAAAGGTGCACATTCAATGTTTTTATAAAAGCAGCCAAGGGTAAACGTTTTGGCTCACTTCGCCTTCATCAGTGAAAAACTCTTATTCTGGTGGTACTTTTTTAAACAAAGTTTTGTGTGATATTTTCCATTTTTCTCCCAGTTAGAGATTCTGGGCATATTCCTAGGCCCCTCTCATTGCTGCCAAGCCCTCTGTCAGTTCCGGGAAATGCAGACAAGATCAAGTTTGATAACAGAATGCAAAAACATGCCGAATTAATGTTTTTCATGATCTTTATACACAATCATATTAACAATCTTTTAGAAAGGCAGATTCAAGTTTCTGACACATATGGCATGGCATTAGGTGGTAAAGCTTGCAGTCATCTGATGCAAACAGACAGACAGTCAAATGAAGTACCCTCAAGGCAACAGCTTGGGGTCAGTTCCAATTTCAGTCAATTCAGGAAATTAGTTAAAATTCAATGAATTAATTCAAATGAATTCTGTTCTATAAGGGTTTTTCAATTAATTAATTTAATTTAAATTCATTGCTGGTATCGATGGAATTTAAAATACAATTGGCCTCAAACCTACAAGGCAAGGGTGATTAACAAATTATTGAGTATATTTAGATACCTGTTTTACATCAGTTTGTTTTTGTTGTTTTTGCATGTTTTATTGGCTGGATCTTTGTTTCAGATTAAATATATACTCTATTAGGGTGTGTCCCCTATGGTTTCTGGCATAATTTTCCCCAAGCCTGAGATGCAATCACCTGGCTACTGCTCCACACTGCCCTCCAGGGTAAATCTTTAAAACTGTTGGTTTTAGATTTTAAATATGTCATCAGTTGATGGTATGTACCTCCAGGGTCCTGCTATGGCACTTGTGCAAATTACATTGAGAGAAAATCCAAGAAACCGTAATCCTCAACAAACAACAAACAAAACAAGATAGTTAGTCAACACATTTAATTAGTCAGGTATCATTCCCCTGTGGTGTTCTGAATAAACTGAGAATTCTGGGTTTTCTGTAATTCTAGTCATTTGCAATCTGGGAAAGGCGGTGATCTTACCTGTGGAATTCTGGGTAATTGGAGATCTGGGAAAGGAGGTGCTCTTCAGGGCAGAGTGAGAGGTGGCCATGGAGGTGTCTGTTGAAGGCAACGCAGGGAGCACTGCCCCCTTTGTGTCTGTTTCTGGCATGGATGTGGTGATGAGTTTGGAGACAGTGCTAGTTATTAGTGAGGTAGTTGATTGTGGGGTCAGAGTTGATTGGGATGTTGGGGTCAGAGTTGATTGGGATTCGGTTATCTGGTTGACAGTGGTGGCCTTGGTGATGAAGAAAGCAATGGTGGGTGTTGGAGAGGGCCTTGTTGATATCGTGTCCACTGCAGGTGTTTTGGTGTCAACCGCTCCAGAGGACGTAGTGGCGATGCTTGGGAGTGCCTTTGCGATAATGCTGGGATCCTGTGTTGTCTGGGATGTGGGTGAGTCAATGGTTGTATTGGTGGATGGGTCTGGTGTGCTAGTGATCGAAGCTGGCTTTGATTCCGTCGTGGATGGCTTGGTCATGGTGAGATTGCCAGAAGTGCCCCTAATATAAAAAAATCCTGATGTGGGAGAAAACAAAGAAGCTATGATTTCAATACACTGAGTTTTATATAGAGTGGATGGTTTTATTCATATAACTATTCCCTGGGATAAAAATATAAACATGTTTATGTGTGATGTGTTGTGGGATACCTGTTGTGGAACCTGAGCAGCCAGAGTTTGATTCTTGGAACATTTGAACATTTTATTTTTACGTTAATCTCATATTGCTCCTGGGGTAGCAGTGGAGGAATTATGAACTGTATAATGCAGACATTTCAGGATAGGACAGAGCTATGCAGTATGATACACACTTCACTGAATGACAGGGAGTGTGAGTATGCCGGAAGTGGCAAGTGACTCAGTAGTACGGATGGCAAGTGAGTCAGTGGGGTGTATCTGCTGGTGGCCCGTTCCCAACAAGACGCATGTCTCAATCAGGTTTTCTCTTCAGCTTCAATAAGCTACCAGTAGAAATCTGCACTGCTGAGTCACTTGCCATCTTCTGACACAGACTTGAAATACACCTCTTCGGACAACATCTCGGCTTCTCTTTTAACAGAGTTACCCACAAACCTAACTCTAGGTATAACCACTGGGTTGACTCTACACATAACTACTACCTTGACTCTGTATACCTGTCTTCACGATTGCACATCAGATTACATCTATTAGCTTGACTAATTACGACCTTGACTCTATGGAATATTTAAAAAATGATTTCGCTCTTGTTCTCTCACTTGACTCAGATATGTATGTGACTTAATCGATTATCTAGGTCTAGCGCTGTTCTAGCCTTATTAGACGCACTTGTAAGTCACCCTGGAAAAGAGTGTCCACTAAATGTGAATGCAAATGAGAAAGCTATGTGAAAATAAATGACTTATTTCATTTCAGATTTGTAATAGTGATAATTGCCTTTACAGATGAAACTCCCACTGTCTAACAGTCCTCTAATATACTGCTTCCTAATGCCACCACACTCTTAGTCCGGGCAGAATAGTATGCAGAAGAGCAAATAATATCACTGCGGTACTTTGCAGATCTACATTAAAAGGCCAGTGTGATTTTAACTGTGTTGGGCCATGCTGAGATAAGCAGATGCAGTGATTCACATACAGTATATACCTGCAAGAGCACCAGCTTTCAGGATCAACCGATAGAATGGCAAGTTGCAAGTGCATTAAATGCAATTAGGCAACAATTACAACAGACCATAGCCCAGCAACAGTCTCAGAGAGTGTTTTTAACGTTTCTTCAACTATTAAGACATTATTTTACTTCAATTTCTCTCCCAGAGTGGCTATATTTCTTCTCTTCTTCTGAAAGTAAGGTGCTTGTGATAAGATGGACACTGTTGGCTCCCGTTTGTGGAAACCTGCTGGGACCTGTGGTTTCCTCAGGCCGATCTGCAGTAAGTGGCTTCATCTCTCTAATTATAGCAGACAGGACGCTACACACAATAACCAAGGAAACGCCACACCCACTCCTACTTCGCCAGCCCTATATGAACAATGCTGCCCCCTCCCTGCTTTAACAGAGGCATTAGGTGACTTAGGACAATGTCTTATGGTAGCACCCCCCCCAAACACACACACACACACACACACACACACACTTCTCATACTCACAAAAGGAAAACTTGTTGAACTACATGATGAGCCAATTAGAATGCATAGTTGGCCTTTTACAAAGATACATGCAGTTAAAATAGGTTACTGCGAGCTCAGTGGTTTACACAGTGCTTCATGGTTTTGAGGACCTTTGAAGTATGTTCCATCCAAATTGTCAAATAAAAGGTGCTATGTAATATTATATTTCAGCCACATGCCAATCAACTTGTACAGTGAAAAGGTATGATTTTTTTACCACACTTTTGGCCAGATATGATTTTTCAAAAACTTGGTTGTATATGAGATCAGCTGATTGGCTGCTACAGCGAGTGCCAAGATCAGAGGTCGGAGAGACGATACAGATTGTGGTGGAGGTGGGTAGTTTATGTCACTGGAGCCTCCATCACTCAACCTTATCACTGGGGGTGCAATGAATACTCACCCGATTATGGTATTTAGTCAAACAGCTAAGGGAATGTAACACATTCATCATGTACCTGCTGCTCAAAAAGACATAAAGTGAGCAAGAGAACCTGAGTGGGTTTTTTTGTGGGTGTTGTTGAATTTCCTTTTCTAACCAATCAGAGGGGTAATTTCTATACATGTTATGTTCACTGAGACTCAAAAACAAAATCCAGATAGCAAAGAAAAAAAAAAACTTAGTAATAGCTACTGTAACTATAGCACTGATTTCACTTCTGTAATGCCAGAACATAGACTTGTGATTAATCTATCAGGAACATTGCCTGATGTAAGATGTGAGCTCGAGCCACAACTGCCGATTCTTCCAAACTAATTTATCTAACATCTACCAGAGGAATCAAGGCACTCTGGCCTATCACGGAATCCTCTGTGAGTCTCTAACACTGGCATGACAAGTCCTTTACCGAATCCTCTCTGAGTCTGCACAGGAAGAACAAAATAAACACTCCTGGAGACAGTGAAGCGGCTTTCATGATTTTAATTTGTCAATCCAGGGCAAATAGATAGGTTTAGGTCAGCCTCTCCATACTTGACACTCCAAAAGCACCAGATGTATTGGCGATAGTAGGGAAGGAAAAGTGGTGCTGGGGCTTTTAACATTTAACTGGAATCAGTTTAATAGTATTGTTTAAAATACATTTTAATTGACAAAATAACAATATTGTTTAAAGTAAAAGTCAAAATTGTCTTCGATTTGAGCGAGTGTATAAGCCCTGCCAATCTCATTGGACCGATTTTTAGAATAGTTCACGCTCATGTTCATTTTTGGGGCAGTGAATGGTGGAACTGCTGTTGGCACTTTCACTGCCACAGTGTTTACTTCACTCGGAAGCTGAAAGGATGTTGTTGCACCCTCCTTCTTTTTGATTGGCTCAGTGTTTAACGGGCCTTCCCTATTGGCTGACCAAAGGTGAGTGGCTCCTGTTGATCTTGAAAAGATCATTCAATCTTTTGAACGCAGGCCATCTCATTAACAGAGTATGGAATCAGGCCATCACAGAATCAGCTATCTTTATGCAAACAAACTTCATCACGGCTATCTTTATGCAGAGATTAACATTCCCAGTGCCACTGCTTCTGTTCCCACGTGATCCCCATTCCGCAAAAAAGGCAGTTACGACCTGTCTCCCATTCGGTTTGTTAGTGGCAAAGACAGAAAGGATGGTAACATGGGACATTAGCCTGTGCCTGTTGCAGGTGGGTATTTATATCAACTAGCCTACAGCCACTGCGGTTGGGTATTTGTATCATTATCATTATGATGATGATGATGATTATGATGATTATTATTATTGTTATACCTTGCTAGTCAGTCCCAATGCAAATACAAATGTGATTTATATTTTAGATCAACATTTTTGTCCCTTGCAGTATCAAACAACCCAGCTGATATGTAATGCACAGGTGGGTAGCACTGATTAGACACCTGAATTTCGGTTTAGTTCCTGACCTTGGTCCTGGAGGCACAGCTAGGGGCTGAGGGTCTTGTCCTGTGATGGTGTTCTGGTTTTGCTGGATGACTGAGGAACCTCTCTATCTCAGATGGACAGGGGTGTGAGAACTGACCCGTTTTCCCTGCGCCTTCCTGCCAACTGTTGACTCTGTTATGCAATAGGATGTGTGTTTCCTCAGTACGTATGATTTGTACTCAGAGAAAATACCACGCCCGTCTCAAGCATGGCTTGGACAGAGCGTGTCAGAGCAGTCCAGCAGTCTGGCAGAAGGAAATGACTGTAAAGCATTATACTGCCTACATTATACTTAATGGCCTGATTCTTGAGGGAAGCACTCACAAATGTTTATATTGAAAGTGACATCATGAATATGGATTGTCTTGGTCATAAGCATTAAAGATGTTTATGAACGCTTATGTTTAGTCTCGTAAAGCATTTGGAGGCGTTATGCACTTGTTTTAAATCGTATTACAATTCTATAGTTTTTGGAGTGATATTTAATATATTTAAACAATATGCATGTCATGAAAAATACCAACAAACTCCCTGACCATATCAATAATCCGATCAAGCATGGAATCTCCACACTAGCACATCAACTCCTAGACGTGGGTGGAAAAAAGAAATAGGCTCAACCTCCAACATAATTTTGTATTTTTCCAGCCTACTGATTTTGAAGACATAATAATATGACTATCATAGTTAGTCATATTTTGAAAGGTAATGTAATTGTAGGGCCAGCCTATACCTGCAACATCCTCCCTTTGTTCGGGAGAGCACACTAACTTACACATCCTCCAAAATGTGTGCAGTCAGCCGCTGCTTCTTTGTACTCTACAATCCGCTAGCTGAACTGTGACTGCCACCTGATCAACCAGAGGAGGCACTAGCATGCTACTAAAACCCTCCCTCCCTGGGTGACATGATGGCCAATCACACGCCGCCCCATGGGACTCCAGGCCATAGTTGGCACTGGCACTGTCAGGATTCAATCCAAACCTCAAGGAGTATCACCGAAGGATTAATTTTTTCAAATATTTGTGTGGCTTTCATTTTTTAATGGAAGGCATTGACAAATGTAATTACTACTAATACCAAAATTCTCATCATTTTCATTCTAGTTTTTCATACCATTAAGAAACATTTGAAAAAGAATTAGTTTTATCAAATTAAATTCACTATCTTGATTCTGGATATATCTAGTATAACTTTGATCTAGACTCTATGGATAATCTAGTATAACTACGAACTTGACTCTGGATTATAAAAAACTTTGCACTCTTTCACTTGTCTCTACAACTGAATTGGATTTGTCTGGGACTTCTGTGATTTCTGAGCCTAGCACTGTTCTTGTTTGATATCCTTGTACATTTATGTGCATGATAGTGTCTACTAAATGCCTAAATGTCAATGTAATGTTTGTTGTTTTGTCTTGATACAAATGCAAAGGAGTCAAACTAAGGACATGGAGAGAATGTCTATCTACAGCACATGATGTGATTGTTTGAATGGTACCCCCCACCCCCAATACACACATCAATTGCACCCCATATGTCTCTCGCTTCTCCTATTGGCTCAGGGCCAATGGCAAAATGCTTTGCATGATTTAACAAATTAGCTCAGATTGTGTCCTTTCTCTTACCTGATTTCTTACATTTGTCTTCTGAGACATTTCAATCTATTTCAATAAGTATTTACAGAGCTAGGAACTTATTACCTAAAATGATTTCTTGAGTTCTTCCTGCCGAGTTAATTAATCATTTATATCTCTGAAAAAGGCTCAAGGACCAAACCGAAGATGATCAGGAGAATCTTTAGGACTCGGCAGAGGGATAACAGTTCTGTCAATGTCACGCATTTGAGCGTGCATATGCACGCACACACACACACACACACACACACATACGTGCATGCACGTATGCATGCAATCCTTAGCGACCCACCCCAGTGATTTTGAGTGGTGAGCATATTGTGTCTCAGTTCAGGTCACTTGCGTTCCAGTAACGTTTTGTGAAGCAGTTAGCATCAGAAAGAGTTGCCATGACACTGCAGCATGCTTGCAAGGAGACGGGGCCACGTTGTGAACACCGATGATGAACACAGAGAGGTGCCCTGCTCTTCATGTCAACGTCACAGGCTGACAGCCATGACTGACTCTTACGATGAAACTACTGTTACTTATAGTAATGCCCCTGCAGGTGGTGTGTGCGGTATGTGTGCACATGTATGTAGTGGGTGAGTGTGTGGGTGGTATGTGTGTAGTGGGTGTGTCGCAGGTGGTGTTTGTGTGCGTGTGTGTGTGTGTGTGTGTGTGTGTGTGTGTGTGTGTGTGTGTGTGTGTGTGTGTGTGTGTGTGTGTGTGTGTGTGTGTGTGTGTGTGTGAATACCATGCATTCATGTTTGGAGAGTGGAGCATGGGAGGGTGTGACTGTGCCAGCCACTGAGAGATTTATGGATACAGAACTCTTGAAAAAAAACTGGTGGTGGAAGAGAGAGGGCAGCTACAACAGATCTGATGGATGTAACATTTCAACACACACTCCCGCACAGAGCCCAGAGTAAAGTACCCCTTTGACCCCCCCCAAACTCTCTAAAATTCGGTAACCCCCCTCTCCCCCACACAAACTGTCTGTTCTGTTTTTCTCAACATCTGCAGGAGTGGAGAGCGGAGACAGTACGGCAGACTATGGTCCCATGCCCTCACAGGGGGAGAGAGCCTGCCACGCCCTCCATGGGAACAGAGATGTTGATAAAGTTCTCTTCCTCACCATTGTTCTCTGCTCTCTCAAGTTACTGTACGCGAGAAAGCTGATTTTGGTTTGTTGCTACATATAAGACATGAAAGTTACTAAACATTAAGATAAACACAGACTCCGGGTGCATTCTCATGGGATTGGTTTGATATGCAATATAAACAATTGAATAATGATAATTCAATACTGACATAACTCTGTATAATATAAAGTTTACTTTCCTTCAAATTGTTACTGTGTCTATAATTTTTAATAATCTTTTTTTATGTGAATAAAGGCTATAAGCATTATTTCTGTTACAAATGGCACGTATATCATTTTGATTATCCATAATAGACATTAACAAATAGGCTACAAATACATTTTATAACGATGACAGAGAAACCTCTAATTAATGAAGTCGCATAAGAGCTATGGGGAAGCTTTTCTTTTCTGGAAATTTAGAATATAGGCTAGCCTACTCTAAATTCCCAAGTTATTAAAAAACAGCTATTGGTGCTTGTAATAACAGAATTCCCTTGAAACGGCTGACAAGCCCATCATTTCCAGCAAGTTTTCATTGTTAAAGACAGATGCAAAACTCGTCTAATTAAAAAATAACAACTCCTTTGTGTCTGTCAGCAGCGTCACTTAATTAGCC
The DNA here is from genome assembly GCA_029706075.1 of Aldrovandia affinis. Taxonomy (NCBI): domain Eukaryota; kingdom Metazoa; phylum Chordata; class Actinopteri; order Notacanthiformes; family Halosauridae; genus Aldrovandia; species Aldrovandia affinis. The sequence goes on along the minus strand of JAINUG010000127.1, from coordinate 164,874 downwards.
GAACGGCTGCAGCGGGTCCACTGCTCTTGTCACCAAGCGGACAGATGCTTCATCTCTCCACGTCCACACCCCCCTACCACCACCCAGGGTACCTCTCCCTACCCCCTACCACCACCACAGGTACCTCTCCCTACCTCCCAGTCACGACTGCTTTTCTAAAACCACAGGTCCTTCAATAAATGCCCATATGTAACAGATACAGCTAGTTGTTGTCTTCTACGTTACAGTACAACTAGCCACTGTAGTAAGAATAAAGAATGGCCTAGTTTCCTGATGAAAAATAAATAAAAAATTAGCATTCCGAAACAAAACCAAACGATTAATCCGCATTTTTGCATGGTGTTTGAAAAGTTATATTAATTGAGATCTGTTCGTTTTTACGGTGTAACTAGAATAATTACAAAAGCGTGATTTACAGCAAACACGCGTGCGCCTGATCACTGACTGCATCTGGCTTTGTGATGATACACTCAAGTGTACCCTGCATTCTATCAGCCTTATGTTCGACATATTTACCAACACTGAATTTTCCTAATTGGACAGTTTTTTTATTCATTATTATTATTACTACCACGACTACTACTAATATTACTATATGCCTAATAACGTATTATTAGACTATATTCACTATAACTTGTAAATAACGTCTACTTCAGCCAAACTTCAAATTCTCATCAAATAATTTCCAGAACTAATTTCAAGACTAAATACGTCGTAAGTGGAACGGCAAGCAAATAAGAGTTGTTGTAAAAAATGATATAGGCATATAGCCTATACACTGTAGCGGAGCAAGTAAAATAACTCAAAGGTAAAATGATTACTTACCCAATAAAAGAAGAGCAAATATTATGCGCATTTTTGTTTTCTTTCTTTCTCTGGTTCTCTGTAAAAAGTTAAAATTCTGTTCAGTGTCGCACTCAATCCGTTGTGGTCAACTAAATTTGTATTTTGCATAAGTGAAGCGCTTGATGATGCGGAGAGGCAAGACGCTATTCAGTCCACTATGCGTATCTCCTTGGATTCTTATTTGAAGTAAATGATTTTGTCCCGATGTTATTGTTTTTGCTGAAAGCTAGGAATGCTTTTGTTTGCGTGTCTCGCCTCTTTTCTTGGGCTCTCCGACTTGGGGATTTGGGGGAACGTTTTTTTTGCAGGTTTCCTTGGCTCCGCTGAATGTAAGCCGCTGTCGCTGGCTCCCTCTCTGCTGCTATTCATTCGCTGCTCCGCTGGTGGATGCTGGGGAAGTATTGTACTGCAGACTAAAAAGCCCGTGACTGGACCAAACCCTCCACTACTCTTCAAGTACCCAGCTGCGCGCGTGGCTCTGGCGTGGCACTGCCCACATGTCCGCAGATTGTCACGGACGCCCACCACGCCAGACCAGACGAGCTCCAATCGGAAACCTCGGGTGGACCCTTTCAATTGCCAAAACAGTAACAAAGAGAATTCCCATAGACAATGTGTTCCTGCAGCTTGGATTGTGAATAGTTAATTATGGAACAGACACATGACTTTTGATAATGGCAATCAGATCAAAATTACAGATGATTTTCAGCGAGAGATTTACATACTTGGCTATAGTAAACTACTATAGTTGAACTACTTTGTATTGATATCAAAGAGCGTGTAAAAAGTGTAATTGAATCAACTAAATAATGTATAATAATGTATAACAAATAAACATTTGAAAATAGTTGAAAAGTTGTCTTAACATGCAGTTGGGTGATCATAATGGGTTGTTACCGCCGCAATGCTTGGGAAACTGCACAGAAAACCAACTGTTTAAATGTTTGCCTTCGGATTTTGAGCTCGAAAGGCAAACAGTTGTGAATGATAGCTGGCCAACCATAGGTTAATTCTCGAAAACCAAAATGTCAATAGCCTATGAATTATTCGCATCTAGCCTACCAGAAATACATCAGATGGTTTTCGGTAACAATTTGCTTATTCCGATAAATAAACTCAATCTTATTATATGACGCTTTAACTAATTAGAACGTCATCATCTCACGCTCTTGATTTCGAGAACGTTACATAATAGCTGTGTCCATTCTTTGGAGATTTACAGAAGACATTTGAGGAAGTGGCCATCTTAATAGGATCTTGCAAATACGTTACCATTCTCTTTCAATATTTTATATGTACTGAATTAAGGAATTCAGATTTTCAGTACAGATTGAACAGGTCGATACAAGCAGTATTAATTCAAGAGCATTCAGCAACTCAAGTACAGAGGATTGCGATGAGTTTTGTTTAACTCCTATAGAGAACCAAACCTGACGATATTACATTCAATTCAAAATTATTTTAAAGTAGGCCTAAATACACAAAATAAATAAACTCGAAATACATGAATAATTCAATAAATATTTAAAAGCTGCTTAATTACTGTAAAAATCCCTTTTAGAATTATGCTTGAATCTCTTGAATTAATGAATGAATCATACAATACATATATTTAAAATTAAATACATGTACAAATGCATATACAATTACTTACATACATGATTTTGTAGAGTGACATTAAAAAGTGACACTAGCTCCCATATAACTGCTAAGGAGAAATATTATAGACTGCGTGGTCAGAAATGATTAACAGTCTGAGACCACAGCTTGAATACCAATCTGCATTTAGTAAGTACTACTGTACATTACCTGGCTTCAAGCGAATCTGTCTCACTCAGCCCTTTGGTTAATGCTATACACTGTTTGCTTGCAATATCATGCTTTGGGTTTTGTTAGTCATTATATTTTCACCTCTACAGGAGGGGTGGAATCATTTAGCTCTGTTAAGAATTCTAAGACTCAATAAGCCAGTCATAGAGTTCACACAGGAGAGAGACATTTCTGTTGGTCACAGTGTGGGAAGATTTTACTGAAGCACATTTATATAGTATATTAAAAAAAATGTACATTTTTATTTACATACAATCCATTTATACAGTCGGATATTTACTGAAGCAATTCAGGTTAAGCACCTTGCTCAAGGATACAATGGCCATGTCCCAGCTGGCAATCAAACCTACCAACCTGCCACCCTCATATTTGAACAGTGAACAAATATTAGACAGCCACAATGTCCATTAAATAACATCGGTGAAATGCCATTTGACTGTCTCACTCTTCTGCATAATATTAAAAAGAAACAGTTTGGACCTCATGGTCAAGAATTTAATCCTGTCTGTCCCTGTGTCACCTGTGGCTGGGAGTTCTGTGGTGCACGTCACATTAGCTGGGTGACACACAAATCTATATAATGCTGCACAGGGAGGGAGGCTTTCAGTCACCAGGGTTTCCCCAACCTCATCATGCAAAAGAAGCATCTTCACTGGTCAGTTAGGCACCTGCAGTGTGCCTGTGCTCCAAGAAGGGGTTCCGGCATATTCCAGATGGTTTCAGAGTGTGAGGCACACATGTGCTTGTACAATGGGACCGGCTGTAATCCCAGCAGCTGGTTGCAGGAATGCAGTGTTGTTATAAGAGATAGAGACCCCAGCACACTCGTCCACCCCCACAGCTCCATCAGAGGTCTATTAAGTCCAGATTACACCCACAGTCCTGGTACACTGATTATCTCACTGATAGTCCCCAAACGCAACTATATGAAGGAGGGATGCGGGATCCACACAGATGGAAGAGAAGACTGGCAGCACTCACATATCTGCCGTTTTACCAGTTAGTTTTCATGCAACTGCTTTAATCTTTGGAGAGGAACCTGACATTAAAAAAGTGGAACGGCATTTGGTTAATGCCATTGCTTGAAGATTGTGCATTTTAATTGAATTGTTTAAAAAATGATCTGCATAGGGATCTACAATAGCAAAATACAGATAACTAATGTTAATTACAGTGTCAATGATACTATAACAACTTAGAACACATATGATGAATTATCTTTTTTGCAAATGACCGTAGTTTTAATATTTGCCAAGCCTGTACTGAGATAGAAAACCCAGCAACATGCTTCACCAGAACAGTTGTTGTCTGAATGGATTTTGCCATTCCTTTATAAGAACATAAGAACATAGGAATGCATAATGACAAGAACAGGCATTCAACCATTCATAAAGGCTTGTTATTGACCTACAGTCTAGAGAGTATCCAACACTGGGTGTGGAATTTACTTACTAATTTCCACTTATGCACCCTTTTCTGCTGATTGAAATCAACCTGAAATGTTTTTGATAGTTTACTTTGTTAACCCCTTTTATTAATTTAAAAACCTCCGTTAAATTCCCCTTATTCTCCTTTTGCAAATCCTGAATAGATTAACTGTGTTACTTCTTTCCTCATAACTGTTACATTTCATACCTGGAACCAATTTAGTGTCCTTCTTTGCACATTTTCAAGGGCTTCTATATCTTTCTTGTAGTGAGGTACCCAGAACAGCACAAAATACTCAAATAATCTGCTTTGACTAAGGCATGGTATAATATCAATGTAACCTAGTACAATTTATACTCTTTTGATTATCTTCTTTAGATTTTAGTCTGTAGATAAATGACATCCCTGCTATATATACAGTATATATATATATAGGAGGCTGGAAGTACAGCTGTCCATCATTTCAGAGCTCTTGTTTTTAAAATTGAGCCCACAGAGAACAATATTACTCCATAGATTTCAAAACACCATAATGATTACCAGTACAACCTTCTTATTTCATGTGAAAATTATTTTGTTGGTCATGGACACAAGATTTAGGCACACATTTACAAACCAATTACACAATATTTATAATGGTGATACATATCAGGAACAATATACAATACAACGAATCAGCAACATTGATTTGCTTTCTCTTTAATAAATCAATCAATCACTTAACCAACCAACCATCGAGCCACGCTCTCTCATGCCGAATTGTAGGATCCCTCTCCCGTTAGCTCAGTCACTCACCGCGTTTCGATGGACTTTCCCCTCCGCCCCCGGAGCTGAGCGTCCTCTCTTGTCTCTGGTTCATTAGATGCCGACAATAGCGGGGGCATTTGAGGAATGTCAGGGCGCATTCTCCTACGTCCTCTCCCCCTTCAACATCCAGAAATGCCGAGCCAAACGCCGTGGGTCAATTCTTCTTCGTGATAAATGCAATTTTAATCACTTAATATGTTATTATAGGGTTAATTAGTTTTTTGTCATTGTATCGCCGCAAACCATACAACAGTCTTCAAATAGCACAATGCCTCGATTTTTGTATTTCACATTTTAAATGTGTAATCTGTTTTATTGCATATTTTGACTACATATTGTTGACAGTTGTTATTCTATGCACGTCGTAATGATATCTGGAGGAATTTTTTTTTTCACAGCGAGAACAATTTCGGTTAAGGAGTAGCCTAGCCTACGTATTCAGGGAAGGACTATTCCCATTTTTGCTGCACCATAAGAGGGCATTTCACTTCGCACGTTGGCAAGTTCAGCCCAGTAAGACTAAGTGTTGGTTTGATAGTCGAATGAGTCACACAAGCCAATAATGTTTTGATTATTCATACTTCACACTTACAGTCAACTGTTGAGACAGGGACCTCTAACTGACAAGACAGAGGACGTAGAGTGTTCTGATTAGCGATGTTTCTGCCGGAAAATTACATTTATCAATTTCCAAAAGAACCATAATTACGCTATTTTGCAGCGCCCGTTGCGGCACAGTGCTAGCTATTGAAAGGAGAACGGGAGGTCCTTAAGTAGCAACATTCCAATGGTAAGACGTCATTGAAAGCAAACACTCAAAAAAGCATCTGTCGAATAGGCCTATGTGAAACACCTAAATGAAATGTAGAAAGAAAGACAGTAATACGATCATAATTGATCATGAACGATTGGTGACATAAGTGATATTTTGGACCTGAAGGTGAGAACAGAAGTAAATGAGCAGTTGACGGAGGCGGTAGCGTCATTTCAGCAAAAGCTAAGGTATGGCAAAGTGACGTCACGTAAAAAATATTACATTTACATTTACATTATATTTTGGCATTTGGCAGACGCTCTTATCCAGAGCGACTTACAAGACGTGCATTAATACACGGTGAGATCAATCATAGTCCTCGCAAGAGATCAGTGTAGTGATACAGTAATAGACATAGTACTAGTAATACTAGTAGCCTAATAATATTGTGTTGAAAATGTAATAATAGTAAACAGCAAAACAGTTTGAGCTTAGTATCTATAAATTAATATGACTTTCATACCGTGTTGCTTGACTAATAACTCCAAACTGTTTGGACTAGATGCTTTTTATGTAGGTTAAGATATATATGGAAAATGGTAAAACAACGTCTACTGGTTTATTCAGGCAAGTTTTTAAAATAGACTATGAAACCAAGGTATGGCAACAGCCATACCCAATTGATGCCTGTGGACGGAGATGCAGAGGGCCTTCAGTACTATTAATTATATCGGATCCGTCAACCGTTGATGTCATAATTTGCACTATTATTTTGTGGAATCAGGAAGCAAACAGTACTGACCCATGGCGCCGATTTATAATGTCAAGTTTGATTTTAAATTTGTGGAATTTTACCCGTGGGTGCTCGGCCTTCTCCGTGGGTGCTCGGGCCCCGGAGCAACCACGGGATCAGTGCCTATGACTGGACCAGTTATATGTTTTGTAGTATGTAGCCTAAATTCGAGTGCACCACTGACACAACTTAAAAATAAACCTTAAGGTATTGTGTAGCAGAAGAACACTATTTGTATTGCGTTTTTATTTGTGAAAAGAATGTCATTCCTCTCGATTTAATCTAGAATTATTTCAAAAACCTTTTTTTTTAAATTCCTGGTAACACTTCAATTTACCTGCCAGAATATCGTGGATGCATCTGTATAGGCTGTTATCAATGGCAGCAGACTACTTTAAGTAAAAAGTAAGTAAGCAAGTGCAGATTAAGAGTAAGTAATTTACAGTAAACATCATGGTAAGTGGTCCAAAAAATGTAATACTTTTTATTTTTTAAAGCTACTTATTTACTCGAACACAAGTATTTTCTAGGTGGAGTAGTTTTAATTATACCGAAGTAAATTTTCTCTAAAATAACTTCACTTATCATACTTATGATTGAGTAGCATTTTGCTGTACTCTTTCCACCACTGTGTGAATGTGTACATAGTGTGTGCATAGTAGAATATATATTTGTGCTTGTGAGAGAAAGTGTAAGTATAGAGTATAGAGTATATATTTATGTGTGTGTATGTATTTGTATGTGTGTGAGAGAGAGAGAGAGAGTATGCATGTATAGTGCGTATGTGTGTGTGTGCGCATGTGAGAGAGAGAGATGAAGTAGTATTTACAGACCCTGTGTGGGAGATTTTGGACACAGAACACTCTGCGCCTCGCTATCAGCAGCCTGGTACCAAGCAGTGCCTCTCCCCGGGGAACCCCCTGCCCCAGGGAGGGAGGGAGGGAGGGGGGGTAGGGGGTGTGCAAATACCGAACTCCGCACTGCCCTTGGAACGCTCTGTATCTCACACTCCCCTGATGTACTAGAGCACATGCCACGACTCCTAAGGCCATTTAGTCATGCCATCATCCCAGGTAACTAACGTGATTGATGACAAGTACATGAGGAATGGTTTACATTCGCAGCATTAAAAGAAGTAGGAGTGTGTTTTATCTGCATGAAATAGCAGTTGCAGTGCTACAAATGGACAGAGATTAAGTACTGGACTTAGGACTCTGCTACCTGAGACATGACACCATTAATGTTATACTGCAAATGTGCTGGACTGTATCTACACTGTTGGTGTTGAGTTTGAGCCTTTTGATTTGGTGTGTGGATTTGGTTTCATCCGGTTTCTTACCGGAGCAGGATATGAGTGGAGAGGATGTGAGTAATGCTGGGAAGGGTGGGGGAGATGGGTGACTTTGCAGACACTGTAGCTCTCCAGAGCCAGGGTTGAGTGGCCCTGCAGACACAGTGGTACTCCAGGACCAGAGTTGAGCATTGACCATCATCAGTTGAAAGTCTTCCTAGAACAGTGCTCCCCAACCCCAGTCCTGGAGGGCTGCATGGTGCACTGGTTTTTGTTTTCACCTTGAGATCAACAACCAGTTCAGAGACAAGAAACCAGGTGAGGTGAGTTAACTGTGTAATCAACTGATCAATTAAATGCTGAGTAACAACAAAACCCAGCATACCCTGCAGCATGCTAGGATCAGTGTTAGAACCTAGAGGATAGAAAAAATGCTATTGAGATCTCTCTGCTGTCTTTTGTATCTATAGACCAAAATGAGATCACCATCAGACTGCACCAAGACATATTGTGCAGTCTGATGAAAGCGTTTTAGGTTTCTCAGGTTTTTTCTCTTGAGAAGTATACCGTACTGTTATATATTATACACTCAATGGCCATTTTATTAGGTGCACCTTTCTAGTACTGGGTAGGACCCCCTTTTGCCCCCAGAACAGCCTGAATTCTTCGTGGCATGGATTCAACAAGGTGCTGGAAACATTACTCAGAGATTCTGGTCCATGTTGACATGAAAGCATCACGCAGTTCCTGCAGATTTGTTGGCTGCACATTCATGTTGTGAATCTCCCGTTCCACCACATCCACCACCACCAAAGGTGCTCTATTGGACTGAGATCTGGTGACTGTGGAGGCCATTTGAGTACACTTAACTCATTACCATGTTCGTGGAACCACTTTCCTGTTCTTAGCTGACAGGAGTGGAACCCAGTGTGGTATTCTGCTGCAGTACTTCCACTTCAAGATTCGACGTGTTGTGCGTTCAGAGATGCTCTTTTGCATACCACGTTGTTGTAAGCGGCGTTTTCGCCCACAGAACTGCCGCTTACTGGATGTTTTTTGTTTTTCGCATCATTCTCTGTAAACTCTAGACACTGTTGTGCGTGAAAATTCCATGAGATCAGCACTTTCTGAGATACTCACACCACCGCGTCTGGCACCAACAATCATTCCACGGTCAAAGTCACTCAAATCACATTTCTTCCCCATTCTGATTTTTGGTCTGAACAACAACTGAACCTCTTGACCAGGGGTCGGCAACCTGCGGCTCCGGAGCCGCATGCGGCTCTTTCAGCCTTATGTTGCGGCTCCGCGTGGTTTGGGAAAATAAATAAAAAGTATCCAATTGAATCGGGCGCAAAATCCCCGGTCCGCGAAATAAATGAACTGGTCGCACCTTTTTTTCGCGTAGCACCCCCCGTCGACAGAAAATGCGGCTCCCAGTGTTTTCTTTTCCGTGGAAACCGGGTCCAAATGGCTCTTTGAGTGTTACGGGTTGCCGACCCCTGCTCTTGACCATGTCTCCATGCTTTTATGCATTGAGTTGCTGCCACATGATTGGCTGATTAGATAATTGCATTAATGAGCAGGTGTACAGGTGTATCTAATGAAGTGGTCACTGAGTGTATATATATATCAAATAGGGATGCTAATTTTAAGAAATGTTCTTGATTGATTGTCGCCAACATTAACAAACAATGAATCGATTCATCTTTTTTTTTTATGGCAAAATGTAGCATATGACTGAGAATAAAAAATGCCCGTTTTGTTTTTCAGTCAAAGCTTTATTTAAACTTTTGAGACAGGGGCCTATTTTAACAGCATAGAACAATACGAATTATGAAGGAAATGAAACACCATTCAGTAGGGCTAAGAACGAAAACAATATTCCTTTTGAAATGAACCCATTGCTTGTTCTCTGAAAAGGGGCTTTTTTTATAACTGAAATTGACATTATTTTTCAGTTTTTTGGTAACCTAAACTTTTTTTTTTTTTTAACCACGGGCAGTTTACCACTTACCTTTGTACCATTTCAGATTATTCACTGGACTTGAACTGCTTACATTTCAGTAAAAACTGGAAAGTGTGGGTGTTCTAAAACTTTTGACTGGTAGTGTATATTTGACTTTGTTGTGGTTTATTTATATTTAGGTATTTATATGCAATTTGATACGCATGTATTTATAGGGGTAACTATAGGCCATTACGTTTAATTTATTTAGTTGCATTTTACGTTTGATTTTATTATTTGTCTTTACTTATTCAGAGTTAGGTATTTAAATGGAAAGTGTACTCACATTTACAGATGCTTTCTCCTGACTTTCCTTATAATCCAGGGAAGTGGTAAATTAGTTCTCAATCGCCAACAACTCAACGCGTTCAGTTTCTTTTCCTTCACTGTTAGTCTCAGGTACGTTTTAACGTGTTTCAATAAAGAAAGCGACTTTTCTCCAAAGCAATTTGCAATCGGTAATGCCAGATACATGTGAATGCATATTTCCACGTTGGGGAATGCATCGCACAGGCCTAGCTCTCTGAACTTCTTATAGATGCCCATCACTGATTGTTCACCCTTTACCATTGAGCTGAACTGGCAAATCTCCTCTGTAAAGTCATTCTCAAGATCATGTGGGTATATTTCTTTCAGATTTTCTGTGGCTGCACACACTTCTTGGATGCCCAATGAATGACATTTTGTAAGGAAACTGAATTCTTCCTCCAGTTTCTCCAGCCTTCCTTTTTTGTAGGCGTCCTTTGTCTTCATTTTGTTGCACCCAAAAGCATTGCTAAAATGACACTGCTAACATAGTAAGCATGATGTGCACTGAACTGGAAATACTCTTCGCGCACATTGCAAGGTGCTTACACTGTGTATGACTTTCAAAACTAATACATTGAAATAAAGGTTTATGTTGGAGTTTTTATCCAAAAATATTTTACAGTATTTAAAATGTAAAAAATATTTAATATTTAATATATTTTTTAATCGCTCTGTCTGGGCCCCCCTGTGGCAATTAGACACTAGGCACGTGCCTAGTTTGCCTATGCCTAGATCCGGCCCTGCAGACAGTGGAGGCTTGGCAACTTGAAAAAAAATAAAGATTTCGCCAAAAACTCTGAGAAATGCGGAAGTAACGTTTGGCGTGCTTAACGAATTCAAGAGACCACGTTATTGTCGGCTGAGGTAACATTAACAAAAATGTTTTGTCATTGTAAATAGTTTCTTTTGTGAAATATTGCTAGATATATTTGATAAAATCAACAAGGTTTTAACTGTTGTTTCAAAGCAATATTATTACACTCAATAGAGTTTTTGCTATTATATTAATGCTGTGCTGTGACACTGTACGTAATCGTTAATTTGATATGCTTGATCGATCAAATTCTTAACGGCAATTAATTGATCATCGATTAATTATTAACATCCCTTATATGAATATAGAGGCAGATTAATCAAGGCCTTGTGTGGCTGCAGAGCTCTTCATCTATAGAATTGTGATATTTGGTAAGACAGCGTAAATACCTTTTGCAGTCATTAAATGGATGAAATGCAGCAATGCTAATTTTTGTGAATGGGTCTTAATACACATGTAACTGGTATTCCAAATGTAGGATCATGAAAACCGGGGAGGAGAGAAGTCAAAACATGCACATCAGCCATTAGATATGATTTATCAAGGTTGGTATCAGTTGCAGCTTAACTTACTGCGCCCATTATGAATGACCGGGCCTCTTTCTCTTTGAGGGTTTTAGATGTTTTTTTAGGTGGGGGGCGGGTGTCTGTGGTGAATTTCCCTTTGAGCCCTGAATGGAAACAGTGCTGCAGAAAGGCCTCTGTGTTATCTTCCACAGAGTTGACGTGGACATCCATCTTTCTCAGGAAGGATTTGGTGGTCGTGAGGTTTATGGGAGGGTGGAGCAGCTACCACTCCCTGGCAAAGGATGGGGTCAGAACAATGGCCGCCTGCCGCCTGTCTCCTGTCTCATACCCCCCCATAAGGTCATGTGAGACATGTACAAGTAGTGGTCATGATGGTTAAGTGTGTCTGTGTATGTGTGTGCATATCTGTGTGTGTGTGTGTGTGTGTGTTTCTGTGTGTGTATATGTGTACATTTCTGTGTGTTTGTGTCTGTGTGTGTTTGTGTGTGTGTATATGTGTACATATCTGTGTGTTTGTGTCTGTGTGTGTGTGTGTGTGTGTATGTGTGTAAGTGTGCGTACATATCTGTATTTTTTTGTGTGCGTTTGGTTGTGTGTGTGTATGTGTGGTCATTTGTTTGTTTGGTTGTGTGCACATGGATGGGTGTGTTTGGTCCTGTGTTTGGTTGTGTGCACATGGATGGGTGTGTTTGGTCCTGTGTTTGGTTGTGTGTACTTGGGTGGTTGTGTATTTGGTTGTGTGTTTGGTTGTGTGTCTGTGTGTTATTTTTAGAATGTCCTGATGGACAGAGCTGGTGGGGGGCGTCTGTCGGTCAGGCAGGAAGGAGAAACGTTGTGTTTATTCACAGAGTGGGAGCGGCACAGGAAGCCTCCCTGGGAGTGGCAGTCAGTAGCCCTGTGTCTCTATAGGAGGAAATGGGGCGTGGGGGCGTGTGTGCGCCAGGGTGGGCTTCCAGTCTGGGGCCCTGATGTAATGTTGAGGGCTTCTGCTGATGTAGGAGAAATAATAATAACAGCCAATCACAGAGGAGGAAAAGAAGCTACAATAAAAAGCGTCCAATCACAGGACACACACTGTAGCCCGGTCAATGTGTCCATTGTGAATCGATAATTTAATATAATTGGAATTTGGAAGCCAATGCAGTTGAAAGTCCAGAGGAAGGTCCATCCGGAAGACCTGGAACCAGTTAGCATACAAAAACCACTCCGTGTCCAAACCATGTTAGTACTGAGAAACATGACGAGGACCCAAGCCATAACCAAATGTAGAAATGAACAGGAAATAAACAGGAGGCTAATTGTAGAAGTTATTAGAAATGTAAAAAAATGTATCACGGCAGGTAACAGGAATCATCGGTCACCAGGACAGGTCTGGCCTGATGCCTTCTTCCTCTGTGATGAGAATGTGATGTACATGGTGCAGTGCTGCATTTATAATCACACAGGACATTCGCCCTGAGATTAGTGCTCGCCTGTCGGTGTGATGCAATATACCATACGTAACTGCATGGAGCTCCATTTGAACATCTCTCTGTATAAAGAGAGATGACAATGATAAATAAATCTCATTGACTCTATTAATATCACTGGGCAGGTTCATTTCTCCTGAAAAGCATCACTGCTCCAACACTGTTCCTTGAAGTTACGTTGGCTATGACTTGAATTACTTGTATAATTGTCACCAGATGAATACTACTACATATGCCTTTGGGACTCTGATGCCACCAGGTCTTCCCACCAAATAGTCCCTTGATCATGACACGATTACGATACGGTTAGCACATGTTGATTAATAGCAGCATAGCAACCAGGGATGAGAGATCAGGGACTACTCAAATCAGCAGACATGCTCGATCAATCACTGCAGGACAGCCAAGACACTACTGATAGGTGCCACAGACTCATTGCCATGTCCTGTGCATTTGTCGAGTGTACCGGCCTTGTTCAAAGCTGAGAAAAGGTATGAAACACCATCAAGGCAAAGGCTCATGGTCCATATTGCCTCTGATGAACCCAGAGTGCATACGGTACTGCTTGTGCTGCACCGCTAACATTATTTTAATAATTGTACATTTTCCTTCAAGGATGTGAGCCTTTTTTCGCTAACAGTACAAATGGTGAAGGCAATAATGATCCTTCCCACAGCAACAGAATTGTGTTCTTGTCAAACAGTCAATTCTGGTATTAAAGGGCATTTTCTAATCACTGTTACAGTGTGTTTCGACTCTCGCGGTGTGATTGATATTTAAGGAAAATTAGTGTGAAGCACAAAAAAGATACATGGATCCCACACGTTCTTCCTCCCAAGGAGATGAGGGAGAATGAGGGACTCAAGCCACAAGATTTTATACCACTGACTTTAAGGTCGTTACCACAGACACAAACACATGCACACACACACCCTGTGCCCTATAGAGTTTCTCATTATAAACGGCTTTCAAATTAGATTTAAATTTTTTCTTATTAGCTTAAAAATACCAAACACTGCTTGAGATACTTCTGCACATATCCTTTTAGTCTTACCGATGACTAAATAGTAAGATGGAGTTGGTCCTGAGCAGAAACAGCCAAATTTGTGTTTTCTTAGTGACTAGTTTGTTCTTAGAAGCCAGTTGGCAGTCATGCCTCTTCTATTTTTGCCAGTGTAACAGCATGATTCTCCCTTCTTTGCCTGAAAAGACAGTGGCACGCTGGCCTGGGATTTTGAAATGGCCCTGGTGACCCAGTTTAGGATTAGGCCAGGAAGAGTTCAGGCTGCTGCTGTCCTTGCTCATGTCCACCAGTCAATAAGGAGACAGAAATTTGTTTATTTTGGTCCTCCATGTTTAAAGATGATTAGAGGAGATTGTTTATTTGTATTCTGTGCATTTCATAATAATTCAAGGAGATTGTTTATTTGGGTTGTCTGTGTTTAATGATGATTTGAGTACAGTGTTTATTTGAGGAGAACAAACTAAGCACACCCTCAAAGGCCAGTCAGAGAGGGCACCCAGAGAAGGGTCACTCACCATTATGAGGATATATGGAGTTAATATTAACAAATACTGACTCAAACTCAATTTATAGAGGGTGGGGGGTCCTGATGCCATTTTATTTAACCTTAAAGGCATTGCTGCAGTAAACATCCAGCTGAATATGAAGGCAACATCTAAATCTGTGCTACCACATGTCTCCCAACCTTTCTGCCATATACAATGTGGCACAAATATATATGTTAATTGTTTAATGTTGGAGAAAGTACCTTTTGGGAAGTATTAGAATGAAAACATTTTTACAATGTTTGCGAATATATAACTCTGGGTAAATCCGGGTACCAAATTAATTTGTTGCATAATTAATGAAACCCCCTTGGTATGTGTTATCATCTGTACTTATGACCAGTGTCCGAGCTTGACCCACAGTGCCTAAACTTTCATGATAAATTAAACAGAGATTTACTAAATGTACCCTCAAGTTGATGAAACAGAACTTGGCAAAAAGGCTTTAATGGAAATACCAAATTTGCCATTTGGCAACCCCTATTTTCTTGGTTTATTATAAGAAAGAAGTTATCCTGTATGTGATATCATGCATGTTGGCCAGAACTATTTCTTTATGAAGAGCTTTGTGCTTTATGAAGAAAGACTTAAAACACTTAAGGGTTATTCATAACACTCACCGGCAGGATTACCGTAATGGTAGGGCCTGAGATCGTCATGGTAGAGTGTTCTCATAAACGTGGATTACGGGGCCAGTTTTACTGTCTTCACCATGCCCATCTGATCATTTGCACATTGCAGATATGATTCATAACAGCACAATTCAACACAGAAAATACCACCTGCTGCTGTTTTGCCTTAATTATGCTACTTTTATTATTTTATTATATTTGTTATAACTGACAGTTTTAAAAGACAAGTTATATTCCATTTTGGCTATATACTCTGAAAATGGTAAATATTGCGATTGTAGCTGTAGTAGAAAGAGAGTGAAGGAGGGGTCAGGATCCCATTAGATTGCCCCGTAATTTTGCACCAAGAGAAGATCATTTAGGTGTCACATACAATGACACAAGGAATCGATTTTGTCTGAATATACAAATGTGCACCTCTGTCACGAGCTAGAGGCAGAACTGCAATCCCAATCCCAACGCAACCATGCAGTTCCCATCTTGGTTAAGGCAGCTAACACATTACATTGTTACACAACTCTGAGTCAGTCCTTTGTATCCAGCTACGCTTTGCAATTTACAGCTGCCATGTTGAAGCAGGCCCATCAATGTATTTATTTTCCCAGATCTCCGAAGCTATCAAAAAAAAAACTATGTGTTTTTAAAAATTTTATTACAGGTTTCCCGCACATACGAGGAGCTATCGACTGCACCGATATCCCCACCATTCCACACAAGGACACCAAAGTAGCATTTAAACAATGAATAGTTTGTGTGTTAAATATGCAACACTTAATTAGCATTACAATTGAATTGGTTGTTGGCTGCCACACCGCTGAGAATAGGGCAACGTTAATCTGATTCAGTCGTGTCATGACTCGACCAGCAAACGGGCATTTCCCCCACGCCCCAATCATCAGGAGAAGTGAAAGGCATGCCAGGAATGCACAAAATCAATCAAGACAATGACTGGCAGTTGTGATCCCTGGAGGGTATTTAACCTTCTAGCTTCCCTAGCACTGTGCTTGAACATTCATTGCCATTAGCTTTGTCTTACCTGTTGTGTTTGTGTTCTTGCCACCCTAAAAGTTTGTCCTCGTTTGTTTCAAAGTTCCAAGTGTTTAGTTTATTCTGCACCCTGGAATACGTTTTGAGTTTTACTGTTTCACTTGTTTTGTTTTCTCCTGCTCGTTTGTTATTTTGGTTTATTTGTTAGTGTTGTTCTGTGTCTGTTCAGACACTGTTTTGCTGTTTTCTCATATCTGCGTTTAAGGAAAATAAAGAACCTTAAAACATCTCTCTGCATCCTGGGTCTCTCTCGCCTGCAATTGGTTCCAAACCAACAACATTCCTGACAAGTGACAGCAATCACTGCAACGATATGTTTATGAATCGGTTCAAGTTACTGGGCCATAGATTTTGCGTGATGAGAGGCAGTTACCGTCAACTTTTATGAATAATCTCTCAGGGGGAGGGGTTGATTTGAGGTTTTTTTTAAATGTACATGAGATGAATAAAGTGGATTACAGAAGATAATTCAGATTCTGGCAGCAGAACAGAAGAGCAAATATGGCAATGTAAAAAGTATACCTTTTGCACTGATATCAGGAAGCATTTTTCACACAAACTTGTTAATGCATGGAACAACCGGTAACACTTTACTAGAACGATGACATAAAGCATATATAACATGGTCATAAGTATGATATAACAGCTGCCACAAACTCTAAATATGAAAAATGATCACAACACTCCTGACTCTGTTATGACATTGGTCATAAAATGTAATGTGATTAATCCGTATATCATAATATCTGTCATCCTAAACCTGATGATGAGCCTGCTAGAAAGTCACCGGCTGTCAGTGCCTCAAGGCGCAAAATTAACGAAATGGGGAAACCTCTGGACAACCAGCCACACAACTGTGGCTTATAATGCATGTTTCACATTTGAATGAGCTGCTGGATGAATTGCTATGTCCAAATTGCATGGGAATCGGTCTACATATAAATATAGAAACCCCACAGCCCTTGGTTTTGTAGCAGTCATGTTAGAATGTAGCATATGCAAATTGCAAGAGAATGGATACAGTAAAAGTGTGTTCCCATAATCACGTCTTCAGGAGTCAACCAAGAGCGATGTAGCGTTTGATGTTAACATCAGAATGGTGCTGTCAGCACATAAGTTAGGACTGTGATATGCTGCCCTAGGGAGATTAGTAGAGTGTTAACTATTTCATCACTCCACCTGAAGAAATGTCAGAGACACAGGAGAGTAATGGGTATAGTACATTTTACATTTTACATTTTAAGCGACGCTCTTATCCAGAGCGACTTACAAGATGTGCATTAATACATGGTAGGATCTTAGCGCACGAGATCAGTGCAGTAATACAGCAATAGACATCATTGTAGGCATCTGCGTACCATACCTGTAACACCGTGTAGTGAGGAGATTAGAGGTAGAAAGTGTGAGGCAATGTAAAACAATCTACCAGTGTTGGGAAGAGCTCTACTTCAAATCATTTTATATTAAATAATTGTATTAAAAATTGTATTATTATTATTATTATTATTATTATTATTATAAAAAGCAACTGAGTTACACTGAAAGCTAAGCTACTCCACAACACTGCTATTTAGTGCATGTATATTTGTAATGAACTCCCAATCCCATGACACAGAATAAAAGTATGCAATTCGTGCTTCTTAGTTGTATTTAATATAATCCAACAAGTATTTATACAGTTTAGATATGTTCAGTAGTGTAATATGGAATTGGGGGATGTGATTTAATGGGTTGTCGTTACTATAAACAATGATTACTAGTCAGTTAATATATGAATTCACAATATCTATCTTTAATGGCCATTTTCTCAAAATGAGTTTTTTCAATACCAGAAATCCCAACTTCTAGAGCACTTACATACATAGCACTTTCCATATTCATTCTTACCACTGTTCTGAAGGTTATTGCTAATTTCCTGATTTTAATACATTTTATTCTTAAAAACATGCCGAAAACGCATTTTTAATACCTGTAAATAGCATTTTCTGATTTATAAAATGAAACATGGATGTAGTCAAATCTGTTCTGTAAATACTTTTGTCAGCAATTGAAATGTTTAAATATATCAGGAGTCAGAAAACAAGGCTTTGTTTTGTCAATGTTTTTTAGGCCTAACGCAGCAAAGTAAAATACAGTAACTGTAGTTCCAGCACAGCAAAAACTCACCCAGTCGCACACTTATGGGTCTCTGGTTCATTAGAGATTTGATGTCGATAAGAGATGCTCTTCGCAAAAATGTATTTTCCTGTACATATTACACTGTCTATTCACAGTTGCTTTAAATGGCCAGCATTAAGATCAGGGCGAGGCTGGATGATTACTGGATGGTACTGTAAAAGAGTGAAGGCAACAGTCTGTTTTTGTGCTTTGATCATGACTACAGAGGGGGCATGAGGAGGAGGCAGCCTTAATCCTGCCGTCTCTGTGGAATGTGTCGATGGAATGTCTCTGTTATCTGGGCAGAGCTAAATCTCCCTGAATTTACATCCTTCTTATATACCTGGGGTATTCCAGAGTACCATGCCCTTCCTCAACATGTCAGTGTTGTCTCTCTACAGTTACACACACAATGTGCACATACTCTCTCTCTCTCTCTCTTACACACACACACACACACACACACACACACAAACATGCATCTTGACACACACACTCATACCCACATGCACCCACACAAACACACTGTGCACACATAAACCCGCGCATACACTCACACACGCTAATACACACACATGCTCAAATAGAGCGCACATTACACACACAAACACATACGCACACATACACTTTGTTAACAGGAACAGGAGATGGGACACATCAAAATAGCCCCACCAAGCATGCATTGTGGTTTTATGGCATGCACAATCGTGATTTTATATACAGGTTAAAAACATCCATTATGATTTATTTGACAAGTGAGTCGCATCTGACATGTCCCCATTAAAATAGGTTGTTGCGCCTCTGCTAAGAACATAATATGTGATGCCAAGGGCAGACAGTGTAAATATTTTTGTTCTGCAGTCTTCCAGAGGGAAAGGTGGGGTCACACTGCGCTTGGAGCTTGTTGCATTGAGTATGTGAGTGATTACTGCTGTGCCAGGATCTTAATATCCTGAGCAACGCTTAAAGTCCAGGCTGGCTCTCCTTGTTCCCTAAGAGGGATGCAGGGGCCTGGCCAGAAATGTACAGCCGCTTTATCTCCAAGAGACCAAATCTGCAGGAGAGAGCTTAAAATACCTCTGGTTATCCGCTGAAATTCCCACACTGCTGATAGGACTTACATCTGTGGGGTGATGAGCTCTGATACTGATACAGGTCCCCTGTCAGAACCATCCGGTAGGACTGCCGAATTTACTGTAGTACGGGTCACTTTACTGTAGGATGGGCCACTTTACTGTAAGATGGGCCACTTTACTGTAAGACGGCCGAATTTACGGTAAGACGGGTCACTTTACTGTAAGATGTGTCACTTTACTGTAAGATGGGCCACTTTACTGTAAGATCACTCATAGATTACATAACAGTAAAATGTTTCATAGAGGGACACAAAACAGCTGTCTTCAGCTGTCATTCACATTATTTAATTTTTGGGGTTATAAAAGGTCAGCTCATGTAAAAGATTCATCTAATTAAATAATTAAGAGCAGAATAAATCCATATAAAGCAGAGGAAGGCAAGGAGGGCTGTAAGCACTGCAGGGGCAGAATCATTTAGGGGCACTACATTCCAGGAATTTGGCTCCCTCTGCTGGAAATATAGAATGAATACAGGCAGTCCCCGGATTACGAACGTCCAGTTTACGGACAACTTGTATTTACAAACGGACTGCCATAAGGCCTAAAAATCTAGTTAAATACACTGGTTCATAATAATGAACGCACACACTACTTTGTGAAGCTCATGAAAACATTGTGCGGTTTCAGCGATTCGTCAGCTCAAGGAACAGAGATCACTGTCCCGTTTTTCTCTTTCTCTTACCCTAACAACGATGCCTCCAAAGCGTAAATCCAATTCAAGTGCTGCTGATGCATCAAAGAAAAGGAAAACAATCACCATGGAAAGTAAAGTTGAAATAATAAAGAGATCGGAGAGAGGAGAAATGCCATCAGCCATTGAGAAAGCATTAGGCTACAGCCGGTCAACGATTGGAACAATTTAAAAAGACAAAGGGAGAATAATGGAGCATGTGAAAGGCCATGCCCCGATGAATGGCACGATTATTACCAAGCAACGCAGTGGTTTAATTATTGAGATGGAAAGCCTATTGATAATTTGGATAGAAGACCAAAATCAGCGTAATATGCCTATTACTCTTTCTTTAGTGCAAGAAAAGGCTTGAAGCCTTTTCAATTACTTAAAAGCTGCTCGTGCAGCAAGTGAAGGTGATTGCGACGAATAATTTGTTGCGAGTAGGGGTTGGTTCAATCGCTTTAAGTTGAGAGCATTTACATTTACATTTTAAGCATTTAGCAGACGCTCTTATCCAGAGCGACTTACAAGATGTGCATTAATACAAGGCGAGAACAATCAAAGTTAGCGTACAAGATCAGTGCAGTAAAACGGCAAAAGACATCATTGCAGGCATCTGCGTATCATACCTGTAACATTGGGAAAGAAAAGGTTAGTGGGTGTTTTTTTTTTTTTTTTTTTTTAAACAAGTAAACAGATTGACTAGATGGACAGTGTTCAGTGGTAGTGGAGTCTGAAGAGGTGGGTTTTGAGTCTCTTGCGGAAGATTGGAAGTGATTCCGCAGTCCTGACCGATTGCGGGAGGTCGTTCCACCAACGAGGGACCAGGACAGAGAAGAGGCGAGACCGCGAGGAGCGCGGCTGCCAGGCGCCCGGAGGGATGGGGCAGTCAGTCTGCCAGCGGAGGCGGAGCGGAGGGGGTCTGGACGGGGTGTAGGGCGTGATGAGTGACTGGAGGTGCGGGGAGCAGTACCTCTGGCCGCTTGAAAAGCCAGCACCAGTGACTTGAATCTGATGCGTGCTGCGATGGGGAGCCAATGCAGAGAGGAGAGTAGAGGGGTGACGTGGGTGAACTTCGGCTGGTTGAACACCAGGCGAGCAGCAGCGTTCTGGACTAGTTGCAGTGGCTTGATGGCACAGGCCGGAAGGCCTGCCAGCAAGGAATTGCAGTAGTCCAGACGTGAGATCACCAGGGCCTGGACCAGGAGTTGAGGGGCAAATTTACATAAAGTTCAAGGTGAAGCAGCGAGTGCAGATGTAAGTGCTGCTAAAGTCCATCTCCAAGTCCATCATCTTCTGCATCACCCAGTTATTAATGTTATCATAATGTTACCTCACAAATAAGTGTTAACCTTTAATCATGATCCTTTTTCTTTTTTCTATGTAAACTGTTTTAAGAACGGTTTCTTTAATGTTTTTTTTACAGTACAGTAGCTACTGTATGCACATAGTTATTTTTATTATTACTGTATTATTAGTAGTAATATTACAGTATTGTTATTATTATTACAGTATTATTATGTACTGAATGTTATGTTTAAGATGTTTTATTGTATTTGGAAGTTTTTCTTAAGTGTTTTATATGCACAGAAAGGTAAAATAAATGCTATACTAAGACAAACATTTGACTAAGTGACGGTTAATAAGAACTGTATGTACTTGTTCCGACTTACATACAAATTCGAATTAAAGACAGACTTAAGAATGGATCTCGTTCATAGCCCGGGGACTGCCTGTACTTCAATGTGTGACGCGAGTACCTGCAGTGAAAAGTGTGGCTGGTGTTTGGCATTCCTCCAAGGGCACAGCAACGACTTATCCAGGAAGTCACAAAAAACGAAGAGACAAAAAAAAACGTCCCCGTTTCTTTTTACAAAAATTGTCCTGCTCCAAAGTGGGAAAGTTGTATCCTGACGTCTGGACTTTGACTTCTGTATTATTAAGATACCCTACATGCCTGTTTTCTGCTTTATTGCACTTACATAAACAATGTAAGTGCAAATAATGTATTGCACTTACATAAACGGCATGGTAAATTGCTATGGCACCCAACCTAAAATATGTCTTCTACGGTGAGAGTGCGTGTGCATAAGTGTGGAGATGGGCCGATTGTTTGTTCATGCACAGGGTTATTAACAACGTTTAAGCAGCAGCAGGAAGCTACCAGCAACTATATTAAACGTATGTTAATCACTCCTCATTTTAATTTGAACCGTTGTATACATTGTTTATGTAAGTGCAATAAAGCAGAAAACAGGCATGTAGGGTATCTTAATAATACAGAAGTCAAAGTCCAGACGTCAGGATACAACTTTCCCCACTTTGAAGCAGGACAATTTTTGTAAAAAGAAACGGGGACGTATTTTTTTTGTCTCTTCGTTGTAATACGTTCGTCTATAGCGTATTTGGATCACTTTTTGTTGTACATAACCCCTCTGGTCATGATAATATATTGTAATTCCACTGAAACTGAATCCATTTTAAGTGCTCCCAATAAACTGCATTTCTTAGTGCGCATGTGCTTCATATTTTTGACATTTTTGTTTTTCTGATGTCAGAGAAAGACCGAAACTGGTTGGCCAGACGCGTACCAGAAAGTACGACGATGTTCCTGTTATGTTGTTCTTAACGCTCTCTTTCAGGAATTTGAAAGAGAAAGCAGCGAGCCGTGGATTCCGAACAGCAAATTAGGAACCACGGACAGCTCCCAGCACGTGGGGCGAACAATCGAAGAGAAAACTCTCGTCTGCTTCTCAACAAATTATTTAACCAACAGCATTATTCAACCTGGAAATGAAAAGGACAACGTTTGCATACGCATTTAAGCAAACGTGATTACAGTTATTTTCAAGTATAAGTGTAAAAGTCCATAAATGATACAAAATAAACAGTTTTTAATCAATCGATGCGCCTTAACATGTGATCCCCTTTGCTTTAAAAAACGACTGTCTAATTTTGGAAGATACATTACATCCATGAAATCAAATAAATCGTAATTGTAAATACATAGGCGTCATTCGTGAGGGGAGGGGGGGATACATTACATTTTTTACATTTTAGGCTATTTTACATATATTTTACTGAAGCAATTCAGGTCAAGTACCTTGCTCAAAGGTACAACAGCATTGCTCCACCTGGGAATTGAACCAGCAACCTCTGAGTTACAAGCCCAGCTCCCTAACCATTACACTAAACAATATATTAATATTTATTGACTAATAAGGAGTTGGGCCACCATTTTCCTTCAGAACAGCTTCAATCCTTCTTGGAATAACTTTTGAACTGTTTCATGTGGGATATCGGACCATTATTCAAGAAGGAAAGCCTCCAGTTCTTTGAGAGATGAAGATGGAAATCTACTCTGCACTCTGTTCCAGAACTTCCCAAAGAGGGTCAATGATGTTTAGACAAGATCAAGTTCCCTCTTTGGGGAAATCATGGAAAGTGTTTGACTTCATCCTGGTGTTCAAGAAACCACTCTTGAATCTGTTTAGCAATGTGTATGGGGACGTTTTCATCTCGCAATATGGGAAAATATTGAGGAAACAATATTTGCACCATAGGGTGCACCTGATCGCCTAAAATGTCTTTGTATTCCTTGGCCATAATTTTACCATGCAAAGTAATAATTGGCCCCAATGACTCCCATGAGATGGCTGCCCATAGCATAACAGATCCACCACCATGTGTAACAATTGGGAATAGGTAACATGGCTTTCTCCAAACATAAACCCATCCAGATGTAGGAAAAAGAGTAAAAGATGACTCATCAGACCATATTACTTTCTTCCACTGTTTCCATTATCTTGTCTACCTCTTGTATTTGAAATTAATTGAAAGAAAAAGAGAAAATAGGTGAGTTAGATTGCATGGCTAAGAAGGAGGAAACACTAAACAAAAAAGGTCAAAGGAATTTCTGGTGTCAGCATAGCTCTATGCATCTTATGATCCTGTCCAGGCAAACAGCATGTGTCCTGGCTTAACCTAAGGCTCTCTCCTCTATAAAACACACATGAATTGACCGAATACCCATAAAAAAACATGGGCTTCCCTGGTGTTATCACTGACAGGTTGTATTACATCTTGAATGAACACCAGGGCACTTAGGCATGTGTTTTTGTTTTGATTGGAAGTGGGGGTCAGATCTTCTCTCTGCCCTCTCCCCCAATATCCACCCTCCTCTCTGTCACGCATAAGAATATTTCCTAAAAAGGGGTCACACTGTCATAAAGAGATAATGTCATAAAGAAAAGGTCACAAAGGTCTCTACTTGAATTATCCACAGCTCTATTAGAAGATGAGTCTTCATCATTTGTCATTTTACCTGGTGGGGAGGAGAGCCATCAGTGGCTTTCCATAAATCACAGAAGAAAAGAGGTTGCTGTGCTGTCATACCAGCCACAGTAACTGCGCTAGGGCCCACTACTCCTCTGCTCATCAGAACACGTCCTTTTGCATTACTCTCTGAGCTGGCTCTCTGAGAACTCTTCCATACCAGCTCATGCTGACCGGGTATGGAAGGGGCTGGATGACCAGGTTCGGGAGGGGCTGGGTGTAAATAAGTTCTGACTGCAGTGGATCAGGTGAGATGGAGAGCGCTCGGACACTGTCTGAAGTACACACATTGGACAGTCTGTCTCTTGGTTCCAGGGCCTCGAGCGTAAATACATTAAAAACAGCAAAAACAACCTGTACCATGGCAACCACACTGGCCAAGTACATTTAAAAATATAGCATTTTGTTTCTCACCAGGTTGAAAAATTACATTTTTATTATTTTGAATGAATTTTATTTGCACACACACACACACACACACACACATACACACACACACATACACAGAGATAAACATTTGTGTTGAAAAGTAAGCAGCTTATTATGTCTTTTATCCTCCAATCCTGCAAATTCAATTCCAATGTAATGACTTCGGTGAGCGATTATCCGAACAGGAACTGGGTTACATAAAAACTTCAGAAGATGTCTCTCTTTAATCAAACATCCTGCTCCAAGGTAACTGGCAAGCCAAGCTTTTGAATTCTCCTCCACAAAGGTTTATTTACTGTTAAGTTCCCACATGAAGATGGGTGCGTGTATTTGCATATGCTTTTCTTCCATCTCCCCTTTTGCTATCCTGCCATTTCCAGGTATCGTCTTGTGATTAGCCCATCCTCCTGTCATTCATCATTACTCCCATTGTTCGTCAGCTGCTCCTACCTCCCAATCAGAAGGACGGCCTCCGGGTATAGTGTCCCTCCAGCGTGGTCGTGGCTAGATAGAAACCCTATTTTTCCCTATATTGTCCAACTCCCATGAGGTTTGATTGAGTCCCCACAATAACGACGGAAAAGTGTCCAACCCTCGTTCCAGCTGCCTTACACTTAGGGTTAGGGTCAAGGCCTCTACATGCTGGAAGAACACCAACAGGACAGCAACACAACCAGGGCTCTGCAACATCAACGCAACCTCTGCAACCTACTCAGAGGAGGTTTCAGAGGGTGTTGCGTACCTAGCATAAAAATCGAACTTGCGACCGCAGCACAACCGTTCACGTAGATGTTGCGCATCATTGATTGGTTAGCAAATGGAGGCGGAGCTGTCATAGTCATAGTTTTACATGTACATCTTTTTTTACATTTTAAGAATTTAGCAGACGCTCTTATCCAGAGCGACTTACCAGATGTGCATTAATACATGGTAAGAACAATCATAGTTTGCACAAGAGATCAGTGCAGTAATACAGCGATATACATAGTTGTTGGCAGCGGCATACCATACCTATATATATATCTATGTTAGCGTTAGCTAAGCAAAACTATCGATATCTATCTAGCTAGTAACCTGGTATCATGGCCAAATAAAGCTCGCTAACAGTAGCTAACGATATAGATAGCTAGCATCATTTGTTCGACACGGTATAAAATGAACCAGCTTCAGGAAAGAATGGCTGAAGAAATTTGAAGGTACAGGAGTTTCTCTGCTTTCATGAAAACTTTACCTCAACGTGCTTGCAGCTGCCAGGTTTTGCTCCATTAAAACAGCTTTCAAGAGTCATGAGACTTTGCTTTTCCATTTTAGTACCACTTCTTTATTAGAATAAAGCGAGTAGCACAGGGAAGTACAAAGCACAAGGACAGAATCACACGAGGCACACTCACAACCCATTCACCCACAATGATGGTTGGTCGGCACATATACACATTCACACATCATTCTCAACAGGGTAAAAGGGGCTTTCATTCCAGACATATGTGGTACTTTACATCAGAACGTGTGCACATTTATTAACATAGCTAGCTAGTAATCTTACTCTTAGCTGGCCGCAAGGGCCTCTGGGGCATGTTACAGTTTCCTAGGTCAGATAGCATTTGTCAGATAGCATTTCCGTAGCTAGGCTAGCTGACCCCCGTTACAGTACTCAGCGGCTCATGCACATCTAAATGGAGCGGACCCTTTGTTAAGCTCTTCCTTGTTAGAAAACTTTGCATCTCTGTCTCTTTCCCGTTGTAACTGCATAATAATGTCGTAAGCTCCGTAATGAAAAATGATAGGAATACATTTACTCGGACATGGCCAGGGAATGTAATGAACATGTTGATACATTTCTTGAGCGCCAAATAAACCTTCTGAACAGCACGGCATGCAGCGGCTTTGCTAATGTTCTCCGCATCACCGACAGTGTACAAAAATGTGCCATTTTTATTGGCCATGTATGGCTCGAGATGGTCTTGTAAATAAATTATTTTGTCAATTTATTTAAATATGTAATATATAAATTATATTATTACTTGTCGGCTGAATCGGTAGCGCTCATATAGGAAGTCATCAGAATATAATAAAGGATCTTGGCGATCTCAAAGAACTCTCTCCCTGTGAAACACTAATCTGATTAATATTGCTCCTTCATCAATGGGATCTCTGAGGAAGGGAGCTGCCATTTTTTCGGGGGAGTGTCAAGCTTAGTTCCAGGTAACTTAAGTTAGCCTGTGCTGGAGCAGGTTCAAGTTTATGGGTGTGTTGCTATAGTGATTTAGCCAAACTTGCTTCGTGGAACCGAAAAAGCCTGACTTATGTCAAGTTATCCTGAAAGTTATCAGGCTAACTGAGTTAGCCATGTACGAGGAACGGGCCCCAGGACAGGGAGGTACCGCTGGGCCCCTGACAGCGCACACAGTCACATGCGTGCACACATCTACATACAAATATGCGCACACACACACACACGGATTTTCACACAAATGTGCGCACACACATCCCTAGTTTTTAAATTGAATACAGTTCAAATTAATTTTATTTATATTTTAGTGTAAATGGTTTCCATTGCTAACAATTAAAACAACATATGAACATGTGTATTTAACTGCACAGCTATTCTTCTGAATTATCCATAGGAAGGCACATTTAAAAATCAACTGCCAGCTTGGTTTCAAGCAAAGTTTACAAAGTAATGCTCCAGCATTAGGAAGAGATTTTAAACCACCTCCACACCCATAACCAAGATATACTGGCAGATAATATTCTAAGCATGTTTCATATGCACACTAACTAAAACCACAAAAATCCTGATTTCCTCTCATCACTCACCAAGCCATATTACAATAAATACATGACATGGAAAACTTTTATTTTTGTATTTTTAGATCGTTCTCATTACACCCTAAATGACTCCATCCCAGTCAACATCGTAAGAATACTGATTGTGGTTAATAAGGGATATTTAAATGACATTTCCTTCAGATTAATGTTGGTTTAAACATTTCTACTCCCACTCAGGGCTGTACTTAGGAATGCTTTTTTGTCCTAATTATTTACAAGGCTTTGTGAATCAGTGCTGCACATTCCATTTCCAAATGGCCCTCAGGCTAGCAGTTTGTCCCAATCTTTCAAGTCACTGCCAGTCTCATAACTGGCTCACAACATTTATCAACATGTACATAGAACTACGTCTAAATATGTACTTGAACAATGTGAATAACCAAGCTGAATATCTTCTGTCTAGCAACTTTAATTTATCCTAAAATCCAAACTAGGTTGTTCCTGCTCTGTATGTACAAATATTCTAAGAGTAGGAGTGCTGATCTAGGATCAGTATAGCCTTTTAGCTCATAATGGACATGGTTAGGATATGAGCAGGGGAAAACTGATCTAATACAGCACTTATACAGCACACTCAGCCAGAGCTAATACAGCACTAATACAGCACACAGCACACTAATACAGTCTTGCTTCTTTTGACTTCATGCCAACCAAACCTTTTATGAATGCTTTTTGACCCTGCTTGTTTGTCCGTTTTCTTTAATTATCTTTTTGAGCACTTTTGATAGTTAGGGAAGTGTAGAGTAGGGATAGCCAGTCTGCAGAAGAACACCCATTTTTGATTTGCACCGGGAGAGAGGTTAGAGTCTTTTCTTTCTAGTGCTAGGGTTTAGTCAGACTGTTTTGTTTGGTTTAATTATTCCTTTGTTGTCTTTGTGTGTATGTCTAATATATGTGATATGTATGCAATAAATCCTGTATTTGTAATAGTATTTGTTAACACGGAGGAATATTTGTTTGTCGCGTCCCTTTTTGGTGAACTATCCGGCTAATATAGTGTGGATAGTTTTAGTGGGTCATAACAAATTTGGGGCTCGGTCCGAGATAGAATTTTTGGAGTCATGTGCAGTTGTCCGGATCACAGTTTTGAGTGTGTGGTTGTGCTTCGTTTTTAACTTTTTGTGAATTGTTACCCATATATTAAAATGGAGTTTAACCTGGACACGTTTGTTAAAGATCTGAGAAAGCCGATTTGTTGCTTATTTCAGAATATAATAACATTAACATAAGTCGCTCGGTTACTAAGGGAGCAATCAAAGCAGCGATAGATGATGTATTAGTGGAGCAGGAAGTTATTTCTGGTGAGATTAAAGCAGCTGACGATATGGAAATGCTGGCTATGGAGGCTACTGAAGTTGCTCGTAACCAGTTTCAACTCGAGATGAAACACCTAGAGTTTGCTTGGGAGAGGGAGTTGAAGGAACTGGACGTACGGAGGGAGTTGCAAGAAAAGGAACTGGATATGCAGAAAGCTTTGCACTTACAGTTTTTTTACGATTGCTTTGACTAATTTTGCATAACAGAATTTGAATGTACAAAACTCAAAATGCAAAGTGCCAAACTGACTTGCAGAATTCGTACCTTAAGACACTACAACCTATGCTGACATACAAAGTGCAAAACTGTTAATACAATGTGCCAAACTCTAAATCATATGCTCCATTCTCAGAATACAGCTACCTAACATTACAACAATGTACAAAAATAAAAAAATAAAAAATAATAATTATTATTATTTTTGGAACTGGAGGCTGTCATGTTGAATGGGGGTTATGACATTGTTGGGATTACTGAGACATGGCTTGGCGCAGCAGATGGGGATGAATATAATGTAGAGGGGTACAAATTGTTTAGGAAGGATATAACTAATAAAAGAGGAGGGGGAGTGGCCCTTTATGTGAAAGACAATCTTAATGTGCAGGAAATTCCAGGTATAAACTCATTCGTTTCTTGTGAGGATATCTGGATTAGATTATTGGGAGATCATGAGAAGGGCCTTAATATAGGAGTATGCTATAGACCTCCAGCTTCAGACAGTAACATAAATAGTACGCTCTTTGGTAACATAAAACAAAGCTGTGCTGAAGGAGAGACGATAATAATGGGTGACTTCAATTACCCCTCTATTAATTGGGAGATAGTGACAGGTCAGGGCAAATGTGAAGAGGAGTTTTTAGATATGGTCAATGACTGCTTTTTGGTACTGTCACATTCCCTTTGTTCCTGTCTTGTCTTTTCCTTTGTCTTGTTTCTCCCGCGTGATTGTTTGTGTTAATTGTTTTATTATTTTCTATTATTCAATTATCTACTCCTCGTCATACTTAATTTTTAATTTTAGACGAGCTGACTTCAATAAAATGAGAGAGAATTTAAGTAATATAGATTGGGTAAAACTTCTAGATTGCAGAACTGTGAATGAAAAATGGACTTATTAAAAGGGTTATTGGAGATGTACAGTGTAAATTCATCCCCAAAGTAAGGAAAAATAGGATGAAAAAACAGTCTCCGTAGTGGATGACTAAATATTTACGGGAGATTTTGAGGCAAAAGAAATTACTGTACAGAGTATATAAAAAGGATAACTCAGAGAGAAACAAGTTAGATTATTGTAATATGCGGGCTAAGGCTAAAAAGGAAATAAGATCAGCTAAAAGGCGGTTTGAAATTAAAATTTCCCAAGATGCAAAAAGTAATTCTAAGACGTTTTTTCAATATTGTAGTAGAAAAAGGAAAGTTAAGGATGAGGTTAAGTGCATTAAGAATAAGGAAGGAACTTTGGTTTATAATAATAAGGATATTGCTAACACACTAAACAGTTACTTTTGAGAGCTTTACTAGAGAAGAGGTTATAAATATGCCTAAATGTATAGACAAGGTACAGAATGTTTTGGAGGACTTTGAGATAAGGGACGTAGAAGTACTACAAAAACTACAAAAACTTAGGCAGTGCAAATAAACTGATGGAGTGCTGCAGAGATGGTTGTCCTTCTGCCAGGTTCTCCCAACGCTGCAGAGGAACTCTGAAGCTCTCTTAGGAAAACCTACTACTGAGTGCTCCTTCAAGGAGGATGGGGTGGCTCAGAATTATGTGCCGTTCATTATGAACGGATTGGTGCCGCTAATTGAAGAACCAGGTGTGGAAAAACGTATTAAAATTTTGCGAGATACTGGCACGGCTCAGTCCTCCTTGCTAGAAGTGCTGCCATTATCGGAAAAATCATCTTTAGATTCAAGTGTGTTGGTGCAAGGATTCAGAATGGGTTATATAAATGTACCTTTGCACACTGTAATGCTAAAATCTGACCTAATAACTGGATGTGTCGTTGTGGGCATGCATCCTTGTCTTCCTGTGGAAGGTGTAACCTTCATTTTGGGGAATGATTTAGCTGGTGGTAAAGTTTTAGTTAATCCTGAGTTTAATCCTGTCCCACGTGTCACTAATTGCCCTGATCAACTTGCGCACAAACACGTTGATGTTTTTCCCGGTTGTGCTGTTACTCGTGCTTTGGCTAAGATACTTTATTAATGCTCTGACGTTGGGAATTATATTAATTTATCTGATATGTTCATTGTGAATCCTGACTTGAATCACCAGCATGCTGCTTCGGCCGAATCACCAGCTGTGGAGACAGGCATTGTTGAGCCTTGTGTGGGGCTTGAAAAATTGTCTCTGTCACGTGAACAGCTAATCAAGGAACATAGGGCTGACCCTGCTCTTTCCTCTTTCTTCGTTAATGCGGTTTCTGGTACAGAAATCAATGCCGTACTGTGACACTGGGAGAGGTGGAGGGAGGAGTAGAGAGGGCTGCACCTCCCTTTTGACTGCTGTCAGGTGTTCCTGTTCCCTCCCACAGCCTGGAGAGGACTACAGGGCCTTGGACAGCAGCAGCCTCACTTACAGGCAGGCTCACCTGAGACTAATGAGCAAATCAGCTGAGTCATTGCCTTCGTTAGGCCATTATAAAAGCACAGCCTGCCATGCCTGATGAGGGAGGTTTTGGGCATGGAGGCAGAAGTGCTGTTTTTTTGTTTGTTGCTGTTTCCCTCTGTTGAATTGGTTTTGAGTTAAATACTTGATCTTTGTGTTTTGTTTTAATTGTTTGAAAAAGGGTAATAAATTGGCCATTGGCCTATTGAACCAGTTTTTTTGTTGGTATTTCATCCACTCACCACCTGGCATGGTGGCCACCCCTGCCACCTTGCTACATGTACCTACTGGGTACTTTGTGAGAAATGGCACTTTGATGCGAAATGGCGACCACTTACTGCTTCAGCTCAGGGGGAGTGGAATGTTAATCAAATAGTGGTTTCATCAGTTTATCGCCATGAGATATTGTGCTTGACTCACAATCATTGCCTTGCTGGGCATTTGGGTGTTAAAAAAACGTATGACTGGGTGTTCAGACACTTTTTTTGGCCTGGTTTGAATGCGGATGTGCCAAAACATTGTAAGACTTGTCATGCATGTTAGATGGCTGGCAAACCAAATCAAACAATTCCACCAGCTCCTCTGTATCCGATCCCCGTTATTAGAAACCATTTGAAAGGATAATAATAGATTGTGTTGGCCCATTGCCTCACAACAAAGTGGGAAATCAGTATTTGCTTACAATCATGTGTGCCTTGATGTGATTTCCTGAAGCTATTCCATTACAGAAGATAACTGCTCCTGTCATTGTTAAGGGTTTAATCAAGTTCTTTTCATTATTTGGTCTTCCCAAGACTATTCAGTCAGACCAAAGGTCAAACTTCATGTACAAAACTTTTGCTCAGGTCTTAAAGCAGCTCGCTATTCAACATTGAAGGCTCAGATTACTGATGTGATTATGTCCCACATTGAGTTTCCCGATGTGCCTACCAGTACCAACCTTATTGAACATGATATTGATGTTGGGGCTGCGCAGTTGATTAAACAACATGCTTACCGGATAAATCCTGTGAAACACTCCTGACTAAATAATGTGAGGTGAAATATACACTACCGTTCAAAAGTTTGGGGTCACCTGCTGGAAACTATTTTTATCTCATAATTGACAATGCTTTACACCGTATACATTTCTGTAAATACTTTAAAATGACAAAAAACACATGTAACAATGAACAAAATGAACATCAAAGAAATGTTCAAGAAAATTGAATCTTGGATTCCTCAAAATAGTCACCCTTTGGCGTGAGAATAGCCTCACAAACAGTGGCCATTCGGTTAATAAGTTTTAGCAGGAAATCACCCGACATGTTTTCCCAGCTATCCTGCAGCAATTCCCAGAGAAACTTGTGGGTTGCTTTGCTTTGACTTTTCCTTTCCAGTTTGTCCCATACAAGTTCTATGGGATTGAGGTCTGGACACTGGGCAGGCCAGGTCTTTAGTTTGAGTTGTTGTTCACATTCCTCCTTCACCAGATAGTTCTTGCACAACTTCAGGGTGTGTTTCGGGTCGTTATCTTGCTGAAGAATGAAGGAGTGCCCGATTAGCCATAGTCCAGATGGAAGGTGACCCCAAACTTTTGAACGGTAGTGTATATGTTGGAAAACGGAATTGCGGAGCCCAGCACCAGTGCGTGGAGTTCCCCTTGTATTTTAGTGGATAAACCTGACGGTACTTTTCCTTTCTGTACTGACTATAGAAAAATAAATGCGGTGACCTGACCTGACCTGACTCTTATCCTCTGCCATGAATGGATTTTTATTTTTTTGTTTTTTATTTAACCATTATTTAACCAGAAAAGCCACATTGAGATTAAAAATCTATTTTTCAAGTGTGTCCTGGCCAAGACAGGCAGCAAGAAAACAATAAGTTACAGACATACAAAACATACAATGGGGGGAATAAGTATTTAACACATCAACATTTTTCCCAATAAATGTATTTCCAATGAGGCCATTCAAGTGAAATTTGCACCAGACTTTGGTATTAACTCAAGAAATCCAGACAAAAAATCTAAACATTAAAGTCCATATGTAAATAAAGTTATGTGTAATAAAGTGGAATGACATAGGAAAAAAGTATTGAACACACTAACTGAAATTAATTCAATACTTAGTGGATAAGCCTTTGTTTGTAATGACAGCTTCAAGGCGCTTTCTGTATGAAGTAACTAATCGCCCGCAGTATTCAGGTGTGATTTTGGCCCATTCCTCTACACAGATTGTCTTTAAATCTTGAAGATTGCGGGGGGCCCTCTTGTGAATCTGGATCTTCAGATGCTTCCACAAATGTTCAATTGGGTTTAAGTCAGGTGATTGACTGGGCCATTCCAACAAGTTGATTTTCTTTCTCTGAAACCAATTGCGAGTTTCCTTTGCTGTATGTTTTGGATCGTTGTCCTGCTGGAAGGTCCACCCACGTCTCATCCTCAGCATCCTGGTGGATGGCAGCAGGTTCATCTCAAGAATCTCTCTGTACATGGCTCCATTCATTGTTCCTTCAATGATATGAAGTCTGCCAGTACCACGAGAGGAGAAACAGCCCTACATCATGATACTTCCACCTCCAAACTTCACTGTTGGTATAGTGTTATTCGGGTGATGTGCAGCGCCATTTCTCCTCCAAACATGGTGTGTTGTTTGGTCTCATCTGACCAGAGTACATGCTCCCAGTAGTTCACTGGTTTGTCCAAATGTTGTTTGGCAAACTTTAAACAAGCTTCAACATGTCTTTTTTTCAGTAGTGGAGTCTTGCGGGCTGAGCGTGCACAGAGGCCATGGCGGTGGAGTGCATTGCCTACTGTCCTTTCTGTCACAGTTGTACCTGCTGTCTCCAAGTCTTTCTGGAGCTCTTTCCTAGTGGTCCTTGGCTCTTTGGCTACTCTTCTAAGTATCCTTCTGACTCCCTGATCAGAAATCTTGCGAGGAGCTCCTGTGCGTGGCCGGTTGATGGTGGAGTGATGTTGCTTCCACTTACGGATAATGCTGCTTACTGGAAGATTCAGAAGTTGTGAAATACGTCTGTAGCCAATTCCATTTTCATGTTTTGCAACAATCTGGTTGTGAAGGTCTTGAGAGAGCTCTTTTCTTTTACCCATCATTAGATGTTTCTTGTGTGGCACCTTGGTAACAAAAAAAAACCTTTTATAGCCCATCAATATATTCTAACCCAGCTGACATTAATTAGCACAGATTGGAGGTAGAGATGCCTCCTAATTAGTTATGGTGTTCAGCTGGTTCCTTGCCTTTCCTTGCTGTGGTGTACTGCTTAGGTTCCTTTTCTTAGTGTGTTCAATACTTTTTTACTGTTTCATTCCACTTTATTACACATAACTTTATTTACATATGGACTTTAATGTTTAGATTTTTTGTCTGGATTTCTTGAGTTAATACCAAAGTCTGGTGCAACTTTCACTTGAATGGCCTCATTGGAAATAAATCGCAAGTGATTCCGCGGTCCTGACCGATTGTGGAAGAACATTCCACCACCAAGGGGTCACGACAGTGAAGAGGTGAGACCGCGAGGAGCGGCTGCCTGGCGCCCAGAGGGATGGGACAGTCAGTTTTCCAGAGGAGGCGGAGCGGAGGGGTCTGCCTGGGGTGTAGGGTGTGATGAGTGACTGGAGGTATGGGGGAGCAGTTCCTCTAGCCGCTTGAAAAGCAAGCGCCAGTGATTTTAATCTGATGCAGGCTGTGGGATGCGAGTCGTAGCGGGGTGTGGATAGCCCTGTGGCTGGTGCTGAGTGGCTCTACCTCGGGGTCAAGGGGCATTCCTCAGTTCCCTGGTACGGGGCGAGTCGATCGCGGTGTAGCACCACTATCTGGCACCTTTGGTGAAGTCGGAGCTTGTAAACCACATCTGACAGCCGTTCGAGGATGAGACAGGGGCCTTCCCAGTTGCTGTCCAGCTTTGGTGAACGCCCCTTTCTTCTGCGGGGGTTAAAAACCCACACCCACTCGCCTGCTTGAAACTCCGTGCAGCGTGTCGTAGTTTCTCTTCTGTCGCCGCTCTGCCCCCTGCTGCTGGTCATGGGCCAGAAGAAGAAACGGGATAAAGAAAGACAACCAAAGTGATAAAGTGGAAGAGTAGGGTACATAGAGTAAGGGTTTAACTGGACACTGAAGGTGCCAGTTAAAGGTCAGACTATGTAATTGGGCCATTGGGCAGAGGCATTAAAGTTTTCATTCTGAGTGATTCGGTGATAGGCCTATGTTGTGAAATATATTATACTATTATATCGAATGTGCTCTACAAATAGATTGATTTGGTTAGCTCAAAGATTTTTATTAAGAAACAATTTTTTGTACGTCTATAGTGTATCTGATGGTTACCAGCAACAAGCAGCTGATAAGCAGACATATGTATGTAGGACTAACCTTATGTAAGCTGAGTTTCGAACAGAAGATCCCAACGAAACAAGAGACACGATTAACTCGCTGGTAAAGTCCCGATTCCTCAGCCAAGGGAACTAATCATACTCTTATTGATGTCACATTCTGTAGCAGACGCTCACATGTTAATGTATGTATCGGAGCTCCACCACTACAGTTATTCGGAGATATCAATTAAAAGTTTTTCCACACTTGAGAACAGCAGCTATGCACGCATCTACTCAGTGGTGGTCCTGGCTCACCTGGTGCCCTAGGCGAGATCAGTCATAGACCCCAAGCCCCAGGGAGGCCACGCAAAACAAGTACCTATGTTGTAACAAGGCGCAATAGGCACCCCTTTTATTTGAAGAAAATATGCTAATAGACAAAGAAATACTGAATAATGGTGCACACAAATATTAAATTGTAAAAATCCAAGACATATACAAATTTAAATTTAACAATAAATAAA
Organism: Aldrovandia affinis; assembly: GCA_029706075.1. Taxonomy (NCBI): domain Eukaryota; kingdom Metazoa; phylum Chordata; class Actinopteri; order Notacanthiformes; family Halosauridae; genus Aldrovandia; species Aldrovandia affinis. The sequence continues at coordinate 128,424 of JAINUG010000127.1, read as the reverse complement.
AATAAATAGATAAATAAAAATGCTTATTTTAAAAGGAACAAAAATAAGGAGGTGCTGTCTAAGACAATAAATAAGAACACTGAAACATATTGCACAAATTGAAGGTGCACACAAATAAAACTAAATTGAACACTGGCTGAGTCTGGATCAATGTGGCTGAAAGTTCACTATGCACAAACCAGATTTAAGATAGGTTCTGCTGTTTTGCTGCTAGTTTAGCTGGACTAGTTTAACTAGCCAGTAGGAAGCTCATAGTGATGCAGTATAGCGCTATTATTACCCCAAAAAATTCACAGAAAATGTTCATGATGATAGTCAAGGCGTTTTTTAGAGAAAGTTCAGCGTTATAGGCAGCTAGTGCAATGTTAGCTAAATGCTTGAGCTACTAGCTAGCATTAACGTTAGTATAGCAATTGATGCAATACCGAGCTAACACGATTATTTACTAGACAACATTAGAACATAATGTTCATGATGAGATGACATAACACATAGGCTAACTTTATCTTGGCCCGTTTCTCTTCTTCTTTTCTCTTTTTTCTACACTGAAATTACGAAGGCTTGGATATTTTTATTTTGGCAGCGTACCTCAATGTGTGTGTGACACGATTGTTTATGTGACTAAACGATTGCTGAGCGCATATGAGCGAGACTGAAGTGAGCGCGCGTCTGTGTCTGTATATGGAGAGATGTGTGCGTGTGCACCTTGCCGGCATGCCGCCCTATGTCGCCTACTGTACAACATTACAACCCATGATTTGTTCATTTTTAGAGTTCATTATATAGGGAAGCCCGCTAATGTTTCAAACCTGTCAAACCCAGTGCGCAGCAAATGAAACCAGTCATGTGATTCACTGAGGGAAGGAAGCAGTGTTTGCTTCAGATGTCATATTTCACGTGATCATTTCCTTAACAAAGCAAGCTCCAAGCAGTGACAGAGGTAACATCACTACACATCAGCAGGCTGTTGAGAATCATTTTGTGACAAGCACATGCACTGCATTGATGATGATGGTGTTCTTAAAATACCAATTTAATACTTTAAAAAGCATTGATTTGTGAACTTAATCTGGCGTTGTGCACTGGTTGCAAAAAAACCTGCATACACTCGACCCACGATGGAATGAGTTTGACACCCCTGCCCTAATCCTACACCTTGTAGCACCCACCTCGGCTCAGGTATACGATTCTCAGGTAGAGTCTGTCTAATTCTGACGGGACATGTGATTCCCATCCTCTCTACATCCCCTTACTGGAAGCCAAAGAAAGTGTTTCATGAACTACAAATCCCACAGTCCCACACGTTCAACCCGGAAGCGTGTGTCGCCGGTTGACGTGTCTATCCAGTTTGCAGGTTTGCCTCCTTGGCGTTCGCTCGTTACTAGTTAGCAACTCCTTTAGTTTATATCTCAGTATGTTAATAGTAAGACTAGCATTACGTTGATAGACACAATCGGTATTCATTAACAGGGCTGATTTAAAAGTAACAATGAATACCATATTTGCAATCATCCTGGTTTTTGTTGGGTGCTGTAGCAATGTTGTATTTTTGGAACTTTTGGTAAGGTTAGTAACTTTCAAACTGTCTATCTGGTTACATTAATAATTTACTACGTCTTACACAACGTAGCCCGTCCCTACCAGTCCACCTGAAGTTGCAAAGGATTTAAACAAGACATTTATACGTGCGTTTTGTGTCATAGAATTTGCTCTTCACGGTCACCATGAGATGCGTAGTTTAAGATAGCAGTCCGTTTATGAACGGGTATTCAACGATCTTATCAGTCGATGCTGTAGTTTCCCAAATGCACGTGCCTCTCAGCGAACGATTGAAACCACAGGGCGACAATGCTCGCTATTTCTGCGTCTGTTGTTGTATCGAGCTCGGTGTGCACCAGGCAATTGTGTTTACATCAGAATTGTCACACAGAGACGGAAGTTGAAAGTGCCGGCCGCGCTTGTTTGCTTGCAATGTAACTCATTGTTTATATTTATTGGTATTTATTGCACGTACAGAGAGTTTCCAGGAAGCGGGAACATTGTCACGTTTGCCCAGTTTGCCTTCATTGCTCTGGAAGGGTTCATCTTCGAAACAAATCTCGGAACGAAGAAACCTGCCATCCCAATTAGGTACGTAAAACAGGAGCTAAAGCAGGGGTGTCAAACTCATTCCATCGTGGGCCGAGTGTGTGCAGGTTTTTGTTGCAGCCAGTGCACTACACCAGGTGATTTCACTAATTAGCTTCCTTCTTCAACCAAGGAGGCGAACTAATTGAAGTCACCTGGTGTTGTGCACTGGTTGCAACAAAAACCTGCACACACTCGGCCCACGATGGAATGAGTTTGACACCCCTGAGCTAAAGTAAATGTTGGTTGAATGAGAAATTGCACTTCGTAATGTAACAATCCCCCCCCTCCCCTCCTTTTTGGTGTATCCAGGAACTATGTGATAATGGTGACCATGTTCTTCACAGTCAGTGTGGTCAATAACTATGCTCTCAACTTCAACATCTCCATGCCCCTGCACATGATCTTCAGATCGGTGAGTACAGTCCTCACTTCCTGTCTAATATGTTTTTACATGGTTGGCCCCAATTTTTTGTTGTGGTTTAAAAAAAAGCTATTGATATTCATGTAAATTCTTCCATTTGTCTTAAAGGAATACAACTAACTAGGCAAAAGTTACTGTTTTGCCTAAAAGTGCCTGTTTTACACACTACTTACATTTCAGGATGTCAATAATATTGAAGAATATCTTTGTTGAAACCTCATATTTTGGGCAAACCATTTAACTTTCCATGGAGTCAATTTTCCTTCTGCACGTGTTAGATGTGACTGATGCTATCTCTGTTTACCTTTACAGGGGTCGCTGATCGCAAATATGATCCTGGGCATTTTCATCCTGAAGAAAAGGTATACTGTGCTCTTGTTTTCTCCTAACCCAGCTGTGACTTTGCTCCAAACTTTGCTTCCTTGATGGTGAAGTTTGCTCATTTATGACCCAGTCAGTCACTAGGATGCTCATTTGCACACTGTGTGTGCCTTTGTGAAATTCTTCCATAATGGTCTGGTGTTAATGATATCATTTATTTTATTAGAATAATAAGTGCTCAGGTGCATATTCGGAGTAGAAGTGTATTTATGTTTATTAAATATGGCATTAACTGGATGTGATACGCTGTTGTTGTTGCACCCTTGAGCAAGGTGAACTGCTTCAGAAAACAGTCCGCTGTAGCAATAGGGTACAGTATTAGCATGGTAGAACAGAACCACTATAATATGCTGTGTTCAGTTGAATTACTCTGAGTGGTATCTAACAGTATGCATTTCCTCCACAGGTACACTAAGAGCAAATACATCTCCATAGCGTTAATCTCCCTGGGCATCTGCATATGCACCATTATGTCTGCTAAACAAGTGGTGAGCCTTCCACAGACCTGGTCAGATAGACACGGTCATTTATACAACATCTGTAAGCGTGAATTCTGTCCAAAGACATGGTCATTTGCATAGAACCTTAAGCTTAGATTCTGTTCAGACCTTTGGTAATTTACGCAGATGTGTAAACTAAAATTGTGTTGAAAGTACAGCAATGGTCATTTACAAATATGTTCTCTCTCTCTAGAATGTGGGTCAAGAGGTCACAGAAGAGCAAAGCTTCTACAGCTTCTTACATTGGCTGATTGGTAAGGCCCTATATGGTGTTGTGTGCGTGTGTGTGTGCGTGTCCGTGCGTGTAACTGAATGTGTGAGAGAGAGAATATGGGCTATAGTTTGGGGTAGGACGATAGAGAAAATGGTGTGGTGTATGGTAGTGTAATTGCTATTTTCGCGCATCTATTAAATAGACTATTTCTTGCCTCTGTCCAGTTTGGTAGTTTAGTGGTCAGGAATAAAGGCGTTTGTGTCAGTGTTGGGCAGCGCAATGGGGGGCATGTCAATAAAAACATTAGGTGCTGTTGAAGTTTTGTGTGTGATAATTTACAGAACATCGAAGTGCATCAGTGAAACTTAGTTAATACACATGTTTTAATATACAGTGAGGTCCATAAGCATTTGGATAGTGACACAATTTTCATCATTTTGGCTCTGTACACCAGCACAATGGATTTGAAATAAAACAATCAAGATGTGCTTTAAGTGTAGACTTTCAGTTTTAATTTAAGGGTTTTGTCAAAAATATTGTATGAACCGTGTAGGAATTACAACCTCAAAAGTAATTGGACCAACTAACATAATCATAAATTAAATTGTCAATTTTAATACTTGGTTGCAAATCCTTTGCAGTCAATGACTGCCTGAAGTCTGGAACCTTAAAAAGGGGGGGACCACATATAAAAAGTGCTGTAATTCCTGTGCTGTAATTCCTACATCGTTCACCCGATTTGGATGTAAATACCCTCAAATTAAAGCTGAAAGTCATATTCATTAGGAGACAGCTAAAATAACAAGAACTTTGTCAATGTCCAAATATTTATGGACCTGACTGTATGTGGCTTTGATGAAAACAAACTAAAGTAAACTAACCTGCGCCACATCTTTTCCTCTTCCTCCTCCCAGAAAACTATTCAAGTTTCCTACTGATAGAAGCACTTTTCTCAGTCTGAAATGGATACACGTGCACTTTAGTTTAGCATTGCAGCAGGATACGCTCGTTGTCCAATTATGTTCTCCATGTCATTGTAGTAAAAGTAAGTCTCAACCTGCTCTTCACAAGCCATGGCGCTTGCGCTTCATTAGACATGATGAGACTTTCAGATCACTATGGCAAAGGTATTAAAGGGGGAAAAGCTGATGATCTCATTGGTCATAATGAACCAAACCCTCACCACACCCACAGGTAATTTATTCCTCTTAAACCAACCTCTTTTACAACTGTGTCGCAGGTGTGCCACCGCCTCGTGTCACAAAACTACCGGAATAGATAAAGACGTGCCTTAATGCGCCTACGTCCTGGATTAACGCCACTGTCTGTGCATTGCACTTTGACTACAAAACTAGAGCCTGATGAATCATTGTTTACACTAAATTACTTTATAAAAGCAGGTCTTCAGGGTTTCAGAAATGCACTCGCGGAGCCCAGCTTTCTCCTCAGTTCATTACACACTTAGTTTAGGTAGGGTGGGCTTCCAATTGTTCTTCAGCATTCGAGGTAATTGTGGAGTAAAGACGAAAATGGATATAAAAGTTGTTTAAAAATGGTAAATAAGGAGCACTTCACATTAATCAATTAAATAAGAGGAAGGGTTGTAGATATTGACTGGTATTTAGCTACACGACATGCAGTGGGGTCCAAAAGTCTGAGTCCATTACCAGGATCTGTTTGTCTTCACCGTTCATTGAAAACTATCAAAACATTTTTACTCGTGGTATTTGTTTTTCAAGAATGTCATAAAACACTGATGCAAATTAAAAAAAATGTTTGTATGAGAAAGGATGGTATGAAATTGAAATATCTATAAATATTTTTGCACATATGCTGCATATATGAGTGGTCCTGTGTGTTATGGTGATCATGGCAGGTGCTGGCTCGGAGGAGGTGGTACAGCGCCCATTACCGTAGTCTCAGGACTATGGCAGTGACCTCCCATATGAGGGTGGGGATAATTGGCAACTAAAAATATAAAAATTGTAGTGAAATTTTAGAAAAAAAATGGGGAATAAAAGCATAAACAAATATATGGTCCTTTATGTGTTCTTGTTGCTACTGCAGGTGCTTTAATCTTGAAAAAGGACACTTCCTTTGCAAAACTCTTTGCAACTGTTTGTAATGATGTCAGCAGAGCTTAGTGAAGTAGTTAGAGGTCAAATTGTTCTCCTGAGTAAACATTTTGTGTTCGTTTTTGATGAATGATGAAAACAAACAGATCTTGGTAGTTGACTCAGACAAAAATGAAGGAACTGCACTTAGCTGCTCTTCTGCTGGTACAGGCAGCTCTCCTGTTGTGAGGAATGTGTTTTGAGACCACAATGTGGTATCTTGTCTGATATATGTTGTTGATGGGTCACAGGCATCAGCATGCTGACCTTTGCCCTCGTGGTGTCAGCTCGGATGGGCATCTTCCAGGAGACGCTCTACAAGAGCTATGGCAAACACTCCAAAGAGGCCCTGTTCTACAATGTGAGTACCTGCTCTGCCACAATGTGTCCACATCCTGGATTCACACTGTCCCACTCCATACTGTCCACATTCCTGATTCACACTGTCCCACTCCATACTGTCCACATTCCTGATTCACACTGTCCCACTCCATTCTGTCCACATTCCTGATTCACACTGTCCCACTCCATACTGTCCACATTCCTGATTCACACTGTCCCACTCCATACTGTCCACATTCCTGATACACACTGTCCCACTCCATACTGTCCACATTCCTGATGGGCAGGAAGAGAAAATACAAAAGTAGAACGTAGAAAAAATAAATCTTGAAATGGTGTTTCTGATGTCCAAGTAGTCTGTCACTGATCTATCTGGTACGTGTGGTAGGTAGCCTGGTGCCCATACTCTTAGCCTCACCGCTAGGAAGGTAGCAATGAATAAAGGGTCTGAATATGCTTTTCTGGAATTGCCGGTACATTGTGTCAATAATAAAGGTTGGTATTTATGCTGACTGGATTACCCCTTTTTGTATTGAACAAATCAAATCATAACTCTCGCTAGTCAGTCAGAGGTCTTGATCCTCCCAGGGGAATAAGTGTGCCCAACCACTTTTTTTGGCAAACATTGCAATTTACAATGGGTTTGAAAAACCACAAAAGAAAAGCATTACCAGAGCCAGTAGGTACTTAGTTACGCTAATGTAACACAGGTTTTGTTCCCAGGCTGTTAGTATGGTGCTTTGAGGCTGCTCACAGATGTGCGGTGTGTGTTTGGTGAGTACAGTATTATTCTGTTCTCTGTTCACAGCATTGCCTCCCACTGCCCGGGTTCCTTCTGCTGGCCTCCGACATCTATAAGCACTGTGTCCTCTTCAGCCAGAGTGGTGCGTAAACACACACATCTACAACCACTCTTCAGCCAGAGCAGTGTGTTGACACACTAACATTATAATCTGTTTTCAGCTCCTGTTGAGGTCTCAGTGATTGGAATGGGCATACCGGTGATGTGGATATACCTGCTGTTGAATGTTATTACTCAGTATCCTTTACCGAGAGTTTCGCAGACATGTGCACACACACACACAGTAATACTTACACGCCATTCGTTTATGACAGTCCTCTCTCTATATTCATACTCTGCGTTGAACGTCACCAAATGTGCAGTGGCCTTGTGGGTAGACTTTCTGTACTCTGTTCTTTGGAGGCGGGTGGGGTCCAGGGCCTGTGGTTGCTGATTGGCCCATGTCATCCCTCTGTGACCTTAACCCCGCCGCCTCAGATATGTGTGCATCCGCGGTGTGTTCATCCTGACGACGGAGTGTGCGTCATTAACGGTGACGCTGGTCGTGACGCTGCGGAAGTTTGTCAGCCTGATCATCTCCATCCTGTACTTCAGGAACCCCTTCACAGCCTGGCACTGGGCAGGCACTGCCCTGGTCTTCCTGGGCACGCTCCTGTACACAGAGGTGTGGGGCAGCATCCGCGCTGCGCTCCGCGCGGAGGAGAAGAAGACGGAGTGAGGCGCACATGCCCCCCGCCCACAGCGCCTCCTGCAGGATCGGGGGGTCGGCGGAGTGCACACAAACAGGTGCTTCGACCACAACAGGACCAGGTCTGTGTCTTGGTCAAATTCATTCCTCTTTTGATGAGACTGACCTGGTCCGGTGGTCCTTTTGTGGTCATAGCTGGTAAATGGTCCCCTCACAAGCTGCTTCTGTGTAGTCAGCGATCTATCTATGTTCAACCTTCCCCAGATAGGCAGTCCATCTCTTTCTGAGTAACATTTTACCCCTAGATTTACAAAGGGATATAGTCATACCAACATTATGAATAATAAGATAAGGTTTACCAGGGTCTTTAGATTTTTTATTTTATTTGAATAAAAACACATTTAAAAAAAATGCAAGGTGTATGGACCTTCATAACTTAATTCTATTTAATATTAAAGATGAACATGCTGTCATTTTATAGTATGCCATGGTTGTGTTCATATGACGGAAATGCTGTGAGAAGATAACAGAAGAAAGCGATGCAGTATGAACAGCAGAACTGTCTCTATGTAGTTTCTGCAATTATGATAATCAACATTTGAAAAGAGTCTGTCACTGAATAAATGTGAAAGAGGAAGGAATGTGCGTTTGAGACTTGAAGACCACTCCGACTCAGCCATGACTTTGTAGACTTGTGGCGTGATGCCTTTTCTTTTGTAATTGTGTTACTCAGGATGTTGTGTTGTTTGTACTCTGTCCCAGCAGGCACTGTGTTTCTCTGCTGCTCTCCTTACTGTAATAAATGTGTGTAACTGAGGGGCTAGTGTGTGTGCTGTATCAGATGTGTGTAACAGTGACGGGTTGGTGTGTGTGCTGTATTAAATGTGTGTAACAGTGAGGGGCTGGTGTGTGTGTTGTATTAGATGTGTGTAACAGTGTGTGTGGTATTAGATGTGTAACAGTGAGGGGCTGGTGTGTGTGTTGTATTAGATGTGTGTAACAGTGAGGAGCTGGAGTTATTAAGTAAAATGTGTACATTAGAAGCTCTATGATACATTTGAGAATGCATTACACAATAGAAAAGTTGGGTAGAGTTATCCATCAGTTATCTATGGAGCCCTGGAGTGGTCAAATAATATAGTTTTTCCTATTTCGAGAGCACGTTTGATTAAATTGAGCAAGATTCGTTACCTCGTTTTGCATATAATGTGCGAAGTGGTTAATAAAATATTTAGAGTAGTTTACCCCGAAGTACTTCCCACAAACTGCTCGCAGTTTCCACATGTTTATATTTACCTCCAGACTTCCCAGTTCAGCAAATTGGTTCATGCTCCAATGATGTAGATCAGTTCAACCATTAATTTTAGGCATATTTAGTTATTGAATTAAGGCATCATGTATGTGGTGTAAATATGTTGTGTGGGTAGTTTTTTTTACACACTCTCGGTTTGGATTGGATATCGGTGGGGTTTCCTAGACAGTGTACTTGTGAAGGTGCCTGAACAAATGGAGGGTTAAAACTTTCTTTTTTTTAATGTGCACATTTCCAAATTGCCAACAAATTTTGCCGTGCTTATAAAAATGTTTATTTGTGAAACACAGAAATTGGGGTAGTTTCTTGCCAGGGATCGGTAAAAAGAGAGGCGGAGTGATGCCTAGTGCCTACCGTACAAGCCTGTGGGGTCACTGTTATGATCTGGGGTTGCTGCAGTTGGTCAGGTCTAGGTTCAGCAATGTTATGTGCCCAAAGAATGAGGTCAGCTGACTACCTGAATATACTGAATGACCAGGTTTTTCCATCAATAGATTTTTTCTTCCCTGATGGCACGGGCATATTCCAAGATGACAATGCCACGATTCATCGGGCTCAAATTGTGAAAGAGTGGTTCAGGGAGCATGAGACATAATTTTCACACATGGATTGGCCACCACAGAGTCCAGACCTTAACCCCATTGAGAATCTTTGGGATGTGCTGGAGAAGACTTTGCGCAGCGGTCCGACTCTCCCATCACCCAGATCTTGGCGAAAAATTAATGCAACTGGATGGAAATAAATGTTGTGACATTGCAGAAGCTTATTGAAACGATGCCACGGCGAATGCGTGCCGTAATCAAAGCTAAAGGTGGTCCAACAAAATATTAGTGTGACTTTTTTTTGGGATGGGCAGTGTACATGGTTTATAGTAGCCATGCAACTTACTGAACAAGTTCATTCAAACAGGTGTGATCGAATGGCATTTTCCACTAGAGACCATGTACTCGATGCACTTCCCTAGTCATTATTACATTTATTTAACCAGTTGTGTGCGTTGACATTTGCAACAAAAATCTAATAATCACGCTGCCATCACATCTACCATCGGTTCAGCTTATTGTTTTATTTGATATTAAAACAATTCTATGAATCTATAAAGTTATGACAGGCATGCTTGACCAATTGAGGGGATTACAACTGGTGTTGCCGAGATGCCAATCTAAAGCGACATAATATCAGTGCCAGAGAAGCCAAAGGCCCCAAGTGATGTTACACCACCGATTATACCCCCAGGTCCTGCAAAAGAAATGACACAAGAAAGAACACACTGCCTACAAGCATCTCGCAACAAATTCATCCACCCCCGACCCCTCTCAGTCGTTCTGAGCGGTGCTTTTGCGGCCAGACGGGATGGGGGGCAGAATGGGCTTGGCGTTAGACCCCGGGCGGGGCGAGGCAGGCTCCGGTGGGACCCCTGGGGACGTGGGCCGAGACGTCTGGGGGGCGTAGGACTCCACTTGACCTGTAGGCAGAGATTATGCCTGCTCACACAAGGGCTGCCAGTCCATCCAAAAACGTGCTGATTAGTGTTTTCATATCGGTTCAATTCATTTGTACACTAATCGGACGGTGTTTTCTTTCAGTGTTACTTAATCTGCCGTTCGTTCATATTAATGTTTAAATTACAAACACCGCGGTACTGAATATGAAATTTTACATGTTGTGTAAAACCGTGACCAGCGTGTAAATGACCCTTAAAAGGTATGCAGTACTACATTAATTAATAATGGTGAGAACAGGCCAGCTCGGGGGAGACAGTCCAGGGTCGCTCACCTCTGAGGCGGTCCAGATCGTGCCCCAGGCCTGGGACGTCAAGGAGCTCCACGTCAGGCCCTGTCCCGGTTCCCTGCGGAGAGGACCGGCTAGAAGTGGCATGGGCCTTCTGGGAGCTGACAGGAGAGACATTTTATATTTACATTTTATTTCACGGATAATTATTTTAATTATTTTAAATAATGAGAATAATTGTAGCTAAATGAATGTGTTCTCAATTTGAAAAAGACTTTCAGGAGTCTTTATCTTATCAGGATCTTAACATTGAGCACATTTTGATTAGTGGGCAGTTCTGGGCACCACCCTATAATAAATGTATACAAGCTCTGGAATGAGGCTGTGGTTGTGTGGTAGTACAGACCTGCTGTGTGTGTGTCTGTGTGTTTGTGTTGTGTGGTAGTACAGACCTGTGTGTGTCTGTGTGTGTGTGTTGTGTGGTAGTACAGACCTGCTGTGTGTCTGGTTGTGTGTGTGTGTGTGTGTGTGTGTGGTAGTACAGACCTGTGTGTGTCTGGTTGTGTGGTAGTACAGACCTGCTGTGTGTGTGTGTGTGTGTGTGTGTGTTGTGTGGTAGTACAGACCTGCTGTGTGTGTGTGTGTGTGTGTGTGTGTGTGTGTGTGGTTGTGTGGTAGTACAGACCTGTGTGTGTCTGGTGTCTGTGTGTGGTAGTACAGACCTGCTGTCCTCGCCTGGGTCTGGTGGCCTGTCACTGGTGGCTGGTATCATGGAGGACAAGGAGGCAGGGTCCTGCAGAGTGTGTGGACCTATCGCCCCTGGAGCTGTGACAGAAACTCTACAACCCCACACACATACACACACACACACACACACACACACACACACATGCACACATGCCCATGGACACATACACGCACACACACACACACACACACACACACACACACACACACAAACATGGTTAAGCAGTAAATCCAGCCCAGGTAAATCCTGGAGGAGGACAGATTATTTTCTCACAAAACATACAGATAGAGGTACTGTAGATCAGGTACAGGTAAACAAACAAAAAAAACCACGGGTAAATGTGCCTATTGAGGGCCTGGATAGATGTACCATAGACATAGGTCGGGTTGAAAAGTTCTGGGGAATTTTCAAAACAGGAAACTTTCCATGGGAATTTATTTATGGGCAATTATAATCATAGGACACATACTGTTTAATAAAAATGAAAACAGGTGTTTCAAACAAAATGACTATTTTGTAACTTGCAAGTTACATCCAGTTAACATGCTTTTATCAAAATCACCTGACCCCCTATCCAAAAAAATATGTAGAAACAAAAATCTATGAATCTCAGCAGACTACATTGTATGTAGAGAAATGAGGGGGGGGGGGCTTACAATCAATATTCAAATCGGACTAAATATAATACAAGTCAAAGCAGCAATTTAAGTTATGTCTGCACAACATGAATGCATGCAAGTAGTTGGAAGTAAGTATTAATTTGTACTATATTATATAGTATAATAAACTTTATTATTTAAAAATTTTAAATAAATTATTTAAGCTCCGGCTCTGTTAGTAATTCATGATTGTTAGTAAAAGATGACCTGTAAAAAAACAAAAGCTTTTCTTTTCAAGCCAAAGTTCCCATGGAAATGCATTTTTACTAACTAAAATCGCTAACTAAAAAAATTAAGAATTGTGACTAACAAAGCTAACAGAGCTGGAGTCTTGAAATAATAAATAAAGTTGAAATAATAAGGTTGGAATAAGCCCTAGATACAGGTAAAAGACACAGGCAGGCGCACCTTCTGATAGGCTGGGTGTAGGCCCCAGGGCTCCTCCCACTCAGCGCCTCCCAGGCTAGCTGCTGCCTCTTCTGCAAAGAGGCCATTTCCTGTCCGAAGGAGAAAAGCCACACAGTTTATTTGGGAATAAAAGATGATTATGATGATATGGGGGCAGTCGGTGTGTTCTCACTCACAGCTGAGCTCTTCTGAGGGGTCAGTCTGGCCTGCACCTTGCTGTAGTGGTTAGTGCTGCGAAGGCCAGAGGTGTCAGTGAGCCCTGTCATGCTTGTGTGGTGGCTGATTGGTGGCTGACACCCCTTTGACCTCTCATACATCAGAGAGTCGCCTGTCACACAAACACACACACACACACAAACACACAAAAAATTAACTCACATTATATTACATTATATTCATTTAGCAGAGAGCAGACAGCTCTTATCCAGACCGACTTACAACGCAAGAGAACACACAAGAGTGTATACTATATGAGCACAGCGAAATCCACAAGAGTAATATGAGCACAGTGACATAGACCAGGCTTAACAACACCAGGGGCCTCATTTATAAAACGTACTTACGCACAAATTTGATCTTAGAACGTGCGTACGCTCAAATCCACGTCAAAGTTCAGATTTATAAAAACGGTCTTTGACGTGGAAAAGTACTTACCTCCACGTCAGGTTTCAACCTGGCGTACGCACTTTTCCTTGTGGCAATGTTGGAGTACTGCAGGTATTCGCGGTCTCGTCTCTTCTCTGTCCTGACCCCTCGCTGGTGAAATAATCTTCCGCAATCGGTCAGGACCGCGGAATCACTTGCGATCTTCCGCGAGAGACTCAAAACCCACCTTTTCAGACTCCACTACCACTGAATTCTGTACATCTAGCTAATTGTCATCACCACTGCCTACTTGCTCAACACTATATACCCCTGCTTACTCCATTAAAAAATAATAATTGACTAACCTTTTCCTTCCCAGTGTTACAGGTATGGTACGCAGCTGCCTGCAATGGTTTATTGCTGTATTACTGCACTGATCTCTTGCGCGTACTATGATTGTTCCTACCATGTATTAATGTACATATTGTAAGTCGCTCTGGATAAGAGCATCTGCTAAATGCTTAAAATGTAAATGTAATGTAAAATGTATTCGGAAATCTAACAGCGCCAACATGTCGTCTGCTGCCTATTATTATTATTATTATTATTAGTAGTAGTAGTAGTAGTATTACCAGATTGAACACATTGCTTAGGCTATACGTAATGGTTTGCACAATAAAGTTATTAATAAATTAAAACAACATAAGCTAAGCTACTTGTGGAAAACAAAACAAAAACACACATTGGTTTTCCAAAACTACCCCAATTAGCATAATTGACACATCCTTGAAATGTATTTAATACATATTATGGTTCCACGCGTGTAAAACACTTCGGTCAATCTGTAGGCTATAAAATAGAATGGCTTCGCTTCTCGAAGATATCGCCAACCGCGCAATAAGAAGGGAACGAGTTATTAGAGATTTTGACCTCAGTTTTAAATCAGTTTTAAAATTATTTACGTCCTTCAGGGACCTTTGCTGCCCCCCGTTCACAGCCTGGGCTACAGACTGCCAGGCCACGTACTTGGTTGTACTGGTAAAGCCATTGGAAAGGCTCCCAAACAGCGTCCCTGCACGCAGCTGCACCTCCGCCAACAAGACCTCGATTTCCGCCTCGCTAAAATTCTTTTTCTTGCAGCTCGCCATTATCAAATAGAAAATTTCTGTTTTGATTCGTGCTCCTTTATATGCTAATTATATTAATTAGGGGCGTTTACAAGGCGGAGATCTAAAACCAGTCAGCTACGCACAATTTCAAGATCATTTGCGATTTATAGATTTAACATCTGGGCGAGTGGCGTACGCACGTTTTTTTGGGCGTACGTTCAGTTTCTCTGAATCACACTTACGCACATTTCAGAAATGATCTTAGATCAAATATAGGATGGTTTCTACGCAACTTTTTATAAATGAGGCCCCAGGTGTGCAGTTGTGCTCAGGTGAGATATGAGTGAGACTGCAGGCGTGGTCAGATATCTGTGAGAATGTGCAGGTCAGGTCAGGTATCTGTGAGAATGTGCAGGTGTGGTCAGGTATCTGTGAGAATGTGCAGGTGAGGTCAGGTATCTGAGAATGTGCAGGTGTGGTCACGTATAGCTGACACTGCAGCTGTGGTCAGGTATCTGAGAATGTGCAGGTGAGGTCAAGTATCTGTGAGAATGTGCAGGTGTGGTCTCGTATCTGAGACTGTGCAGGTGTGGTGAGGTATGGCCAGGTATGGGACACCTGTGTTCTGCAGGCGTAGTCGGGACTTACCAGTGAAGGTGTTTTCAGGCATGGCTCTTGTGCTGTTTCTCCCTCCCTGCTCCTCCAAGCCCAGATACTCCCTGACCACCTCACTCAGTGTCTTATAGGCTTCAACAGTGTCATCTGCAGGAGTATAACTGTACCTGTTCACGCATCATCAATTCCGCACACACACCTACACCTGTTCACTCATCACCAATCCCACACACACTTTTACCAGCTCAATTGCTGTTTAACACTACATACTGCCATAGAAACACACAAATCCAGTTTCTATTCTGTTTTACAAAAAAGGAGCGCAGTTACATAATATATAATCACTATATTTGACCTATTCCCCACAGCTACTATATATAATAATAGAATATAATAATATGAATGGTGACAGTGGTCACCATTAAAGCACCAACACCCCCGCGGAGGAAAAAGGGTAAACTTTTCTACCTCTGTGTCGCTGCATTTCTGCATTTCTGCATTCTATTTACATTTGTAATGTTCACTGGATGTAACATTGTTTAATACCAGTTTAAAATATGAGTTGTTATCGCACTTTAGATATTTATGAGCCCGGGGCTCTGATTCTGAGTAAGACATTTTCCGGGACGCAAAATCGGATTCTTGCCCCACCTAGCCCCGGCACAAATTAAGCATTGACCAACACTAAAAATGATTTTCTGAGTGCTGCTTACCGCAGAGTATGACGTTATCAAAGTACCCAGGGTGCTCTCTGTTCACCCTGATGTATGTATCGATCCGGGACAGGGCAGAGTTGATCTGGTCCTGGGTGTAGAGCCCCCTGCTTTGGAGACGGTGGCTATACCCCTCCCGATCGGTGGGGACCAGCAGGATGTAGCGTGGCTCAAAATATGTGTTCTTCAGGCTCCGCACACCCTGTCAGGAAACACCCAGGCTTCAGGTCTACCCATCCCTAACAAGCAGTTTGTCACCATGGAGATTTATCAGAAAAAAACCCAACTGAGCAATTAGTTCAAAACTTCAATCAAAGTTCAAAATTTGAATTACATTATAGGAATTATATCAAATTATTCCCTGACCCATTAAAAGATAATCAAGCTGAACTCCTGAAAGAATATCTCAATGAACACAAACATATTGGAGAAAATAATCCAGCACTTGTAAGGGTGACAGGGTGACTCTGGTTCTGTGATGGCCAGCTCTACACATTGTTTGCAAGAAGGCTAATAATAAGCAGCCTATTCAAGGGGTTTCCTGAATAGACTATAACATCCTCGAGGCTCTTGAGGCTTCGAAGGCCATCAGAAGGAGCATCCTTTGTCCAAGGGTAGAGTAGATCTCTGGAACACACCAGACTGGCCTGCTGCTTCAACTCAGTCCTTGCCCCTTTTTGACCGCAGAGAGACGAGATGGGACACCTTCACCAGTATTGTGGGAACTTCCAACTATAAATCTGTGCTACATGGCATTCCACCAAAAAGGGTCTCTTCTCTCATTCCTGAGGCCTCGGTGTTAGAACTTTGACACTGTGGCTCTTTCGGTGTATGCCGACTGATACGACTGCAGAATTTACCATCTGCCTGACAGACAGCCCCACCTCAATTCCCCACAGAAAAATACATAAACGTTACAATTCCTATCTAATTAGCCTCTCAAACACAGGCAATTCTGGGCACCTAGATCATTAACATCTCAATAAACACTGTTACGTTTTTTTGGGTATTGTTGGACATTATGTATTGACTGACAGAATGTAACAGTGCATTAACTGTTAGTGTGTATTAATTGACAGTGTGTATAGACTGTGTGACAGTGTGTAATTGATAATGTGCATTACGTGACAGTGTATTGACTGACAGTGTGGCCTTGCCTTACCTCAAGCTCCATGTGAACACAGCAGGCCAGCCCTTCCCTGGCCACGCCCTCAATGGCCTCTCTCGAGAGACCATACCAATGTCCTGCATACTGAATAGTCTGGATAAATTTACCCTG
The DNA here is from genome assembly GCA_029706075.1 of Aldrovandia affinis. Lineage (NCBI taxonomy): Eukaryota > Metazoa > Chordata > Actinopteri > Notacanthiformes > Halosauridae > Aldrovandia > Aldrovandia affinis. Next base: position 111,673 of record JAINUG010000127.1, on the reverse strand, counting down.
GGAGACAAGGTAACAAGGGATTACTGTGAATGACCACACATCAAAGACTATTCAACCACAAGCCATAGACACTTAAACAAGGGGCAGGGGGCGAGGTCAGGGACTCAGGTAGAACATGTACAAAACTGAAACGCTTAGAAAAGCATTGCCCGGCATAGAGCTATGGAATGTGGTGTTTGAAAGGAACGTACCGCATGGATCATGTCCTGGAAAAGCTCCTCGGAGACGTAGTGGTAGTCAGAGCCATCCTCCTCCCCAAAGTAGGGACTCCTCGTGGTGTGGCAGGTCCTGGAAGGGCAGGAAACTTAGGGAGCTAACTACACCAGGCAAGATGGACAAACGGACGAGATGGGTGGACAAGATGGATGCATGTATCTTTGGCTACAGGGGCCCAGATTAGGGTAAAAGTCATACTTGTCAAAGGGCAAGTATCTTAGAAAAGATACTTGTCCTTCCTAAAAGTTACTTGTCCTTGGTCTATTCACCTTCCAATTTTCCTAGAAAGTGAGATCTCTGCTCTCTGAATCATATTTTCGCTGAGTTTTTAGCTGATCTTCTTTGGTTCTAGCCTTTTTAGTGGGGGGTGGACTTGCACCCTCAATAAATCTCCACATCTTTGAAAATGCAATCACTACATCGTATGTAGCCTAAAGATAGACGTTATTTATTTTCCACATGGATATTTATGTTTGACTTGTGCAGCGTGTGCTCATGGGACTGTGTAGCAGTGAAGCTCTGACGGGTGCCCGCAGGTGGCGTTAGCGACTAGTGTTCTGACTGTACAGTATATCATAATGTACACTTTAGTCGGGACTCAAACAAGAGATTTTTCCATTCCCAACTAGAGTGTGGTATGGTAGCTAACGTAATAGCTAGCTAATAATTCCTAGATTTAACAGAGCAGGGATGTGGGAATGATTTGTGCTTGGACTGTAGGACGGAGATGGAAAATCACAGCAATTCTTCAGCCTGGCAGGAGGGCTCAGTGAACTGAATATTGACAGTAACTAGCTAGCTAGTGTTCACGGATATTGCTTGCTAATTCAAGGCTTGGTAAGTGATAAATGCATGATCACTTACTAAGCCTTGTATTAGCAAGCAACTAGCAACAACAGATATCGATATCCAATGTCCGTGAACGCTAGCTAACTAACTAGCTGGTTCTCGCTGTTGTGTCTATGTGCCGCTATCCGCAAATGTTTCTTGACTGCTGCAGAGTCTGGTATAGCAACAACAACAAACGTGGTGAGCACAGACTGCATGCGAGTGACAATGTGCCGCTTTTCCTGTTTGGAACTTCGGAAATATTTTTGAATATCCGTGCATGTCGTGTTTGTCACTATGTGAGTGTAAAACAGAAATAGTTCCAGTTAGATAATTAAAAAAATAATTTATTAATAATTATAATAATTTAAAAATCCTAAATTCTGTCGTCAGCAGGACGACCACTTGGAAATCGAAGGTCGTCCTTAATTTTTAGTCGTCTAATCTGGGCCTCTGGGCTAACATGCCTAGTCCCTCTCACCTTAACCTCACTTGTTTCATGCTGAATTACACTTCTGCGTTAGTAGGTGGTAGTCTCCCTTAACCCTCAGAAGCATCTTTTTACAGTCCCTCCTGTATGGGAGACTTTCACATTTAGACGTATTGGTGCCAAACCAGAACTAAGCAGCTTTGTTTGCATACGTGGCTGGTGCCCTTCCGGTTTGGCCCCAGGAAGTTTATAAGTCGCCATCTGTTTTAGCCCTGTTTTATTAACCCTGCACTGCACGGGAAATGTTGCTGGACTGACCCGTGGGCGAAGTAGTCACTGAAGTCCTGGCACAGTGTGTGAGCAAGCTCCCTCTTCCCGCAGGCCTGGGGGCCAGAGAGCACCAGCATCGGATAGGGCGCATCCACACTGGGCAGTGTGCTGGAACACGACACATTCTGAGACACACTCACTTCACATAACACACTAATCTAAACCAGGGGTGGCAAGGAGGGCCCTATCTGTTTCTGGATTTCATGCTCTTAATTATTGAATTAGCCCAATCATTTACGTGATCTGACATTTTAGCTACATTTCTTGATAAGCACATGAGTGACAGCTGAACACTGTTATTTTGTCCCCATATGAAAAATGTTACTGTGTTCTAATCTACAAGTGAACCAGCATTGATGTATCCAACTAATTAGCTAATAAAGCCAGGCTAATTGGTAGAAACAAAAACCTGCATGCACACCCACCCCTGCTCTAAACATAACACACACACTGCATATAACGCACATTCTACTAGGATGGGATAGGGAGCGTCCACACTGGGCAGTGTGCTGGAACATGACACACTCTGAGACACACTCACTTCACATAACACACTCTAAACATAACACACACACTGCATATAACACACTCTACTAGCATCGGATAGGGAAAGTCCACACTGGGCAGTGTGTTGGAACACCACATACACACTGAACATAACACACACTCTCCATACAGTATACTACACACTCTACAGATAACATGCTGCCTATAATACACACCCTACACATAAAACAATAAAAATCATGGTATGTCTAGAGCCAATCAGAGCAAGCGACTGGAGCACTCTCAGTTTACCTGTCAAAGATCACCTGCGGCTGCCTGAGCTGATAGACCAGGTGCATCATGTGATCTCTGGCTGCCGTCACCTCAGGGGGAGGGTCGTATTTATTGACCGCTGTCACCTATGGTACCACGGCAACAACAAATTATGTTCAGGGTTATTTTACAGTATACTCTGTACGCACACAAATGGGACTTTCTCAAGTGAATAACTTATAACTGGCAGTTATTTGTCATCTTATATTTGTCGCACACAAGGTGTAACTGATGCTATTGCATATGTTCACATTACAAAAACAAAATGACATTGTTGTGTTGAATCTTTTAAGGAAAGCACTGGTACTACAATACAAGTTGGGAGAGCATCTTGGTGAATAAGTCTTTCTCTGAGAATGTGACTGCAGTCTATGGCAAGGTTGATGGCGGCAAGGTTACTGTCCAGCAGACTGTCACTCCTGATTGGCTATTCATCACAGAGGCTCTTTCCTTACCTTCTCCTCGATTGTGACCCCCTGCTGATCCAGAGCTCTGAGCTGCTGCAAGAGGAAAATCACGGCCAGACGGTAATCAGCTTCATCCTGAGGAGACACACAATGATCTTATCACAACCAGCACCAGCATCATCACAACCAGCACTGACATCATCACTACATCATAACAACCAGCACTGACATCATCACAACCCAGCAGCAGCATCATCACAACCAGCACTGACATCATCACAACATCATCATTTACATTACATTTACATTTTAAGCATTTAGCAGATGCTCTTATCCAGAGCAACTTACAAGATGTGCATTAATACATGGTAGGAACAATCATAGTTAGCGCACGAGATCAGTGCAGTAATACAGCAATAGACATCATAGCAGGCATCTGCGTACCATACCTGTAACACTGGGAAGGAAAGGGTTAGTGTAATAAAAAATAAAAAATAAATTGTTGGAGTATAGTGTTGTATGGTGTAGAACAACTAAACAGGGGTGACGACAAATTAGCTAGATGGACAGAGTTCAGTGGTAGTGGAGTCTGAAGAGGTGGGTTTTGAGTCTCTTGCGAAAGATTGCAAGTGATTCCGCGGTCCTGACTGATTGCAGAAGGTCGTTCCACCAGCGAGGGATCAGGACAGAGAAGAGGCGAGACCGCGAGGAGCGGCTGTCAGGCGCCCGGAGGGATGGGGCAGTCAGTGTGCCAGAGGAGGCGGAGCAGAGGGGTCTGGGAGGGGTGTAGGGAGTGATGAGTGACTGGAGGTATGGGGGAGCTGGCCGCTTGAAAAGCAAGCACCAGTGACTTGAATCTGATGCGTGCTGCGATGGGGAGCCAGTGCAGAGAGGAGAGTAGAGGGGTGACGTGGGTGAACTTCGGCTGGTTGAACACCAGGCGAGCGGCAGCGTTCTGGACTAGTTGCAGTGGCTTGATGGCACAGGCCGAAAGGCCTGCCAGCAAGGAGTTGCAGTAGTCCAGACGTGAGATCACCAGGGCCTGGACCAGGAGTTGAGTGGCCTCTTGGGGTGAGGAACGGTCAGATCCTCCGGATGTTGTGGAGGGTGTCCAGGGTCACTCCAAGACTCCTGGCTGACTGCGACGGAGACACTATGGAGCCTTCCACGGTGATTGACCATCACAACTAGCACTGACATCATCACAACCAGAACCAGCATCATCACAACTAGCACTGACATCATCACAACCAGAACCAGCATCATCGCAACTAGCACTGACATCATCACAACCAGAACCAGCATCATCACAACTAGCACTGACATCATCACAACCAGAACCAGCATCATCACAACCAGCACCAACATCATCACAACCAGCACCAACATCATCACAACCAGCACCAATGGAGAGGGTCAGGTGATGTTACCTGTACTGTACTGTAGTGTACAGAGGGGGTCATGTGATGTTACCTGCACTGTACTGTAGTGTACAGAGAGGGTCAGGTGATGTTACCTGTATTGGGTTCCTCAACAGGTTGAGCTCCCACAGCAGTGGCAGGTCATGGATGTGTGTGGCCTCCTTGATTTCACTGATCTGATGCAGAGAGAGAAAGGCAGTAGGCCAGCAGAGAGTTTTGATTGGTTGATGAACAGTGTGGAGTTTTCAGGGATGAGGGGGAGGTCAAATGCATTGACCTGAGCATTAGTAGAACTTCACCCAAAAAGTCAGAAATCCTTTTGAGGTTTTGCAATGCACTTCGACCTCATAAAACCCCAGAATGCATTGCACCAGCTCTCTAATCTAAATACAAAGCCCAGCATGCCCTACCGCAACTCTCTAACCTGCATACATTGCACAGAATGCGCTGCAGCAGCTCTCTTTCTACACATTTGTTCTTGATCATTCTTTAAGGACAAGTTCTTGTTCAGTTAGGTGTTTTTTGATGTTGCTCCTGTGTGGGAGGGTGAGCCATGTGGATTCTGGGGTGGGGTGGGGGGCAGGGGTAGTCATGACGACAGCAGAGATGTGTGCAGTACCATGTTGCTCTCCAGGTTGAGGGTTCCAAGGAAGTGGAGCTTCTGGAGGCCGGAGAGGCTCTGGATCTTGTTAAATGATAGGTCCAGCATCTGCAGGGTCCAAATCCTCTCCAAGTTCTCCACCTTCCGGATATGATTCCCCTCTGGGATATAAATGCACCCACATACCACACATGCACACCCGAATGCACAAGGGGTGAGCGATGGTCAAATTCAGCCTACCCCATCAACATAAAGGTTGGAGCATGCAAAGTTCACCTGGTTTGTGGAACTTCACGCAAACAAAATTAAAGGCTAATGTGGAAAAAAACGACCAGAACATTCCTTGTGCAGTGTTCACTTGGCATGTTGTGCACCTCCCAGAGTTTGTAACTATTTTCATCCAGTGTCTTTACCTTTTGGTGGTTTCTGTTTCTCTTCAGCAAAACAATGGATAAATTATAAATAAAATCTAGCTGAAGTGTTGCTTAGGTACTGCCACCTCTAAGACTCAGATTTACAAGATTACAAAGACAATCAAATTGTGTTTTTTCTACTATTATTACTACTGAATTTGACTACTTCCTGAACTGTACACTGGGCTAATTGCTCATTTGTGCATATCACGGTCTATTGTATTGGTGTGTTATAGACAAATGTTTTACGCGAAAGCACAAAGAGTATAAAACAGTTTGTGGAGGCCGTTTTCATCCAAGCAGTACTCGATCCATGCTCCGTACTGCCGTGCTTTGGTTTGGACTGGATGCATAATCGCTATGCATGCTCAGAGCCTGGAAGTATGGGACACAGCTAGTATGGGATGTACCAAACTGAGAGAAAGCGAGAGGGAGAGTGGGATGTACCAGAGAGGGGGGAGGGATGTAAAACAGAGAAAGCGAGACTGAGAGAAGAAAGTGGAGAAAGTGGGAGGGAGAGTGTGATGTACAAAACAGAGAAAGCGAGGAGGGGGAGTGGGATGTACCAAACTGAGAGAAAGGCAGGAGGGGGAGTGGGATGTACCAAACTGAGAGTAAGCGAGAGGGGGAGTGGGATGTACCAAACTGAGAGAAAGTGGGAGGGGAGTGCGAGAGACTGGGAAAGTGGGAGGTGGGATGTACCAAACTGAGAGAAAGTGAGAGGGGGAGTGGGATGTACCAAACTGAAAGAAAGTGAGAGGGGGAATGGGATATACCATGCACAGAGATTGTGAGAGACAAATGGGATGTACCATGTAAAGGGCTAGTGGGAGGAGGAGTGGAACATACCATACCGATGCATTCCGCTCTCTCAGTATCTATGTACAGAGATAGTGAGAGAGGAGTGTGATATATACAGAAATAGTGAGGGCGTGGGACAAACCACACAGAAGGATAATGAGAGGGGAAAGGGGATCGTACCAAACACAGCTCCCTCAGTGGCAGGTTCTCCAGTCCGCTAATGTGGGAGATCCTGTTGTGGGCCAGACTGAGCTGGGTGAGATTGGAACACTTCTCCAGCCCCTGGATCTCACGGATTAAATTGTCTGTGAGGTGATGGGAGGGGTTAAGAACAGAACCGTTCAGTTTGAGTGACCACAGAGTCTGGAGGGGTTAAGAATAGGACCGTTCAGTCTGAGTGACCACAGGGGGGTTAAGAACAGAACCGTTCAGTCTGAGTGACCACAGGGTCAGGAGGGTTTATGAACAGAACCGTTCAGTTTGAGTGACCACAGGGTCTGGAGGGTTTAAGAATAGGACCGTTCAGTCTGAGTGACCATAGGGGGGGGGTTAAGAACAGAACCATTCAGTCTGAGTGATCAGAGGTCAGAGGGATTAACAACAGAACAGAAGAAAGATGAAAGTCCTACTTTTCTTATTGCAAAATAGGATACGATCCAGGTTCAGTTTGCTGAGAGAGGAGTACGCAGACAGGACCTTCATTTCTGACATCCGATTGTAAGAAAAATTTACGTCCTGCAACAAACAAAAAGCATTTATTGACTTGGCATGGGCAAGTGTTAATTGAATGCTGTGTATTTATATACCCCCACGCCCCAAACCTGTGAAGAAAAAAAGACAAGAAATTTATAAGAAAAAAAAAAGATAATTTGAGACCAAACAAATGTGTTCATAGTCCAGATAGATGCATACCCAGAAAATGTTTTAAGTACTTCATGCATTTTTTAAAAACCTTTAGAGCAACGGATGGCACCTTGAGATTTTTGGGTGGGTGGAAACCAAAGTCCGAGAGTTCATTGTGGGAGGCATCCAGAATGAGGAGGTATGGCATGTGACTCACGCAGGACAGATCTGCCAGACAAAAAACAGACAAGCCAAGCCACAAGGTTTTTTTACTGGCAGATCAAAGATTTTTTCCAGATCAAATTTTAATCCATCACATCTTGGATGAAATTTGAAAATTTGCATAGTGAAAAGGGGAAATTTGCCCAGTGTCCTCTAGTGACATATAACTATTTTTTTATTTTATTTACACTGCTTTTAAATATATATATATACATTAAATTCACTGAAGAGGCTTCTAAGATGAATTTTTTAAATCATACCTTGTATCTTATTGTATGGAAGTTCAAGTTTTTGAAGGTGGACATAATTGCACAGAATGGAGATTCCTGTCAGGTTCCGTCCCTGGGGAAATACATTTGAGTGCTGTTAGCCATTAAAGCATAGATAATCTTTGCCTGAAATCTAAGCTAGCCAGTCCATGCCTCGAAAATGGGGTTGTAAATTGGTGGAGTCAAACAGTGTGTGCGCTTGCATGCTTTTGTATATATGCATGTGTACATGCTTATACAGTACGTGTGTGTATGTCTGTGTATGCATACAGGTGTATTGTGCCGGTATGAGTGTGTGTATGCATGTGTGCTTAAATACAGTGTGAGTGTGTATTTAAGTGTGTGTGTGTGTCTGTGTGTGTATGCCTGTGTGCATGTATGTGGGAGTGTGTGTATATCATCCTGAATGCTTCCTCACAGGAGCAGACAGTGAGCGGTAGAGATACTCCAGTCCAGTTGCAGAGTGTCCCAGGTTATATAAACAATTGGCGACCTCCTCCTCGGTTAATTCACCATCATCCTCCATGTTGCCATACAAAGGAAAAGAAAGGAACAGAGTGGGTAAATAAGTCCCTTAAAGGACTGGCCTCTGAGCCTGAGATTACTGAGCATGAGTGTTTAGGCAACACTGCAGTTGTGCACACCTGCTCTGCTAAGTATCTGGTGATTCCAATGTTTGGGAAACATCTCAGTAAATCTACTCTGAATAAGGCTCTCTACCTCACCAAAATATTATATTCCACTCAAACAACTTGGCTTGCTGGGAATAACAATGATTTAGCATTACAATATTAGTAATGGATAAATTATCCATAATATTAAATAATTCTCACATCGCCACACAAATCTTTAACTTGATGAATGATTAGAAGCACGCAGTCTTGGTCTTGGACAGTTTATTAGCCAGCAGCTAAATTTAAAATTGTATCCATAAATCTACCTATCAAAATAAACTGAATTCATTTTGCCAATATTCAGGCCATACCTCGGCGGGTTTCCCTTCTTCTTCCTCCTTTGATCCTGGGGATGTTTCTGCATAACAGACACTCGCGGGGACCTCGCGCGCAGCTGGAACTTGCGGTATGCCCACGCTCCCTTGTGACCCGAGTGGGCAGTCAGCGGGAGAAACAGACGTGCGCGTTGGCCGAGGAGTGACCGTGACAGACATTTTACAGGTGTAGGTGTACGTTTCCCGTGAGCGCTGGTCTTAAGTCCGTGTTGCGCTTTTCTTCCTATTCGGTAAGGTTAGGATTTGAGTATAATTATCTGGTCCATTGTCAGTGTTTAGGGACAAGTTCTCCCTTGAGCCATTTACGGCCGTGCTACGGGGTATCGTAAGATGTACGTAACGCAAATTTAGTTAATTGAGCAAATCCCCAAATTTGCTCGAGCTAAAGTCGACACAACCATCTGTGGCTTCCTTTCTGTCGCCTGGTAACCGCGAACAGGAGTCTGGGATTGTATTTTGAATTCTGGGAAATGTATTTTTTATTTTTTATTTTTTTACTATTTGCCTCTAGTGACTAATTGCTCAATCTTGAAGGGAAATTAATTTTATTGTATTAATATGTAACATTACATAGGTGTAGTCCAATCGAATGGCCTTCAAAACATTCTGATTCCTCCAAAACAAAACGGGGGAAAACAAATATATGTGATACACAGTATTGAATACCACCACTAGGTGACAGTATTTTCCCATCCTATTTTTTTCTTTCACAGCTCAGCTGATTCAGAGCTGTGGTGCTCTACAGTTTAACAGTTTGTTAAATATATTATTTGTACCCACTACTTTATACTAATTTGGAATGACCCATCGACTGAGATCCCTCTTTCCCTGGGCCAATATTGTGCAGCTCTGCAGGGCTGCCAGTCACAGTTGTGACAGTTGGCACTGGCACGTCTGGATTGGTTACCATGGGGCCCATCCAACCACTACAATTCTTAACAGCATGAATCCCCCAGCAGCCCCAAACCTTCCATTCTGAAAGCTCTTTAATTAAATGAAACAATCTGCTCCAATAAAAGTCAACCAAATAGTAAATAAAATAATACATTTTATTCTGGGCAATGGGAAAAATAAAAAAATTATTAAACATAAATAATTATTCTTGCAATACGATGAATCTCTTTGCTGTCAGTGAAGATTATGATGCAGACTATGGCCTGGATTCAGTCCTTAATGTTGACTTTCAAATGAATTCAAGTGTTAGTTTTTTTATTAATTAGGCAAATACATTTTGGGTGATTGCTGAACAGTATTAGTGAAGAAAAAAATCAGTTGCATTTATTTAATATTTAATTATATTTAAGGACAAATGTTTAATGAATGCAGGCACCAGTGATCACAGCCTGGTCATGACACAGGAGTAACAGGCAAACCTGTTTCCCCGGGGCCCCTTGCTCTCCCTCCAAACTGTACGGAAGAAAGTCTGAGGCAGCAGTAACACATGGATGCTACCTTTCACAGTCTGCAGAGGAAAAGCACTAATAAGCCCCTTTTGGTTCATGTTCAGATTTATGTTCTTAGTGAAGGGTGAGTGGCCATCCTAACGATAGTGGTATTGTTTATGTAGCATGACGGTTAAAGATAATCTCACCCTGGTATTGATCATTAATAAAAAGGGGTCTTTGTTCAGATTGGATCTCTAAAACTCAATTGATTCCCTTTGTGTGCCCATATAAAAATAATACAGTGAGCAATTTAAATGTAGCAGTAGTGAGGCAGGCAGGCAGGCAGGCAGCATCAGGGGCAGCGAGCATCACCGGAGCGTCAGATAAGGTAAAGGTCAGATCATCAATGATTCCTGATTCAACTCATAAACTAATCATGGTCTTCAATCAGACATTTTAGTGCTGGGCTAGAACAAAAGCCTGCACCCACACTGACCCTTCTCCACTAACATTGGACACCCCTGCTCTAAATCAAAGTTTGATTGGTGGAAGAATGTGACACAGTGTCATGCCACAGTGAGACTGGAGAGCTGTCCATGGCAGTAGAGAATGCCTGTGGGATTGTGGGAAGTTGGGAGTTCCTGTGTTGAGAAGAGCAGACAGCTCTCCAGAAGAGGAAGGTGGTGGTATAATGTGAAGGCTTTTGTCTAACAATGGTCCTTGGTTTAAAACCACCTTTAAGACAGATTCAAGGAAATCTTGGGTGGTTTGGAATGCATATATGCATGCTGGGATTCTGGAGCAGAATTGTGTCATCACTTGGGCATATCCCAAGTGAGGCAGTTGTTCTGGCAGCACATGAAGATCCAGATGAAGTCCTGACCGTGCCATTGCTTACTGGCTTGGAATCATGTGAGGCACCACAGAGAGGGGATGCCTGTCTCATCGCTCACAGACTCTGCTAGTTGTGCATTCTTCTGCCTTGGCAGGTCAGCTCCTGGACCTGCATAGTGAAAAGAGGCAATGGCTGGATGCATGTGTGAGTGTGTGTCTGTATGTGTATTTGTGTGTGTCTATGAGAGTGTGTATTTGCTGTGTGAGACTGTGTGTATATCTGTGTATATGTGTGTGTAGTATGTATGTCTGTGTGTGTGTGTATGCGCTTGTACTGCATATGTGTTTGTGTGTATTTACATCTATGATGTGTGCATGTGTGCATGCATGTGTGGGAGTGTGTGTTTGTGTGAATGTGTGTATGCATGTGTGGGAGTGTGTGTTTATGTGAATGTGTGTATGTATGCTATTGCGTTTTAAAGTATAGATGGGACACCAGGTCTGCATTCAGTATGCTCTTGCTTTATTTTCCAGCATGCTACATCTAACCCTGGTGTCCATGGCTCCACCCACTGCCATGTTGCCTAGCAGCCCCATATTCCAGCATGTCACAGTAAGAGGACATAACACATGTGTAAGTTTGTCTGCGTGTGCAGGTGTGTTTGCATGCGTGAGAGGGTTTACATGTGTATATATCCATGGGCCCTATTTTGGTGAATTAGGACGGTGTCGGTAACGCAGACGCAAAGCGAAGACGGTGGCGTTTTAGGGCATGTCTAACGCAATTTCGGTAATTTCGTGATTTAGGACGATAGCGCACCTCCGGCGCAGTTGTAAAAGAGGTTGGATTAACTTTTAAAAATACATGTGGGTGTGGTGGGGATTTGGTTTCATAATGGCCAATCAGAACACCTATTGTCTATCCCTTTAAATACCAGTGCGCTAACGCTATAGCAAATTGGCAATTTCCTCACATGGATGACAGTTTTGCACACTGCACCATGAGCGCTTCTCTAAAGAAGGTGCGGGAGGTGCGGAAAAGTGGGTGCGCGAATCAGAGGGGGAAAACAAGGCGCACATTATTTTCATGATTTTAGTTTATATTTTGAGACCTACATTGAGACCTACATTGTTAAAAGAAAGTGTTTTATTTTACCATCTCTTTGGTAACAGTGTTTCCTTTCTTCTAACTTAATGTAGAGTCAATCCGTAAAGTCTGCACACCCCTTTCACCCTCTCCACGTTTCATTGCGTTACAGACTTATTCTACAATAGATTAAGTTCATTTTTTGTCTCAAAATTCTACACAAAATAGCCCATAATGACAAAGTGAAAACAGGTTTTTAGACATTTGTGCTAATTTATTAAAAATCTAAATGTAAAATATAATATGTACACAAGTGTGCACACCCTTTGATATGACACCCAAAAGTGAGCTGAGGTGCATTTTGTTTCCACTGATACTGCTTGAGATGTTTCTACAACTTGATTGGAGTCCACCTGTGGTAAATTCAATTGATTGGACATGATTTGGAAAGGCACACACCTGTCTATATAAGGTCCCACAGTTGACAGTGCATGTCAGAGTAAAAACCAAGCCATGAAGTCCTAGGAACTCTCCATAGACCTCCGAGATAGAATTGTGTTGAGGCATAGATCTGGGGAAGGGTATAAAAACATTGCTAAAGCATTGAAAGCACCCAGGAGAACAATGGGCTCCATCATTGTGAAATGGAAGAAGTTTGGAACCACCACAACTCTTCTTAGAGCTGGCCGTCCGGCCAAACTCAGTAACCGGGCAAGAAGGGCCTTGGTCAGGGAGGTGACCAAGAACCCAATGGTCACTCTAAGAGAGCTTCAGAGTTCCTCTGCAGCGATGGGAGAACCTGGCAGAAGGACAACCATCTCTGCACCACTCAGCTCACTTTTGGGTGTCATATCAAAGGGTGTGCACACTTGTATACATATTATATTTTACATTTAGATTTTTAATAAATTAGCACAAATGTCTAAAAACCTGTTTTCACTTTGTCATTATGGGCTATTTTGTGTAGAATTTTGAGAAAATGTACTTAATCTATTGTAGAATAAGTCTGTAATGCAATGAAACGTGGAGAGGGTGAAAGGGGTGTGCAGACTTTCTGGCTTGACTGTAATTGTTAAATGGAAAGCAATAAATAACAAACTCACAACTGCAACTAGGCCTGTTTCATTTATGTTCGTCATGCAGAAGAAACTGCATGTACAGCTGAACTGATAGCTGTCTGGCCAACACCGGCTACCAAACCCAGGGTATTGCTCACAGTATCGCCTTTGGCGTCCAATTATGTACTCCATTTTCTGTAGTGCAAATGGAAAGAAAACAGGTGTATCTTACTGAACGGTAGCGATGGATGGCCTGCTGGCTTCAGTCTTTCATGTCCGTGCATTGAATAACCACAAGCTGTGGTGAAATAGTTTTTAGCTTAATTGCAAGTTGCCCATGGATTGGACAATTTGTCTCAACGTGGGGGAAAATTAACAATATTCACAAAACATTCTCATGTGATTTCAGATAATGTGCGCATCAATAAAGTCACCAAATTGCACAGAGCGCCAGCGTTTGTGCTAAGAGGTGGTGCTAAGAGGTTGGACGTGAATGCAAACTCATTATTTGACACCAAACTTGCATAGCGCCCGACTGTTTTCATTGTCACACCCCCTATTGCGCTGCCCAACCCATAGTCGCGCAAACGCCATCACTGTGCACCACGAAATTGCCAAACTCGGCGGAGATGGGAAATATTCCGTTTGCGACAGACGAAACTGTCAATTCGCCTGCACTAGAGAATAACGCCGCTTAGCACCTGCACGAAAATAGGGCCCCATGTTTGTGTGCATGTTGTGTGTCTGTGTGTAAAAGTGTGTAAATGTGCAATATTGTGTTTATAGGTTCGTATGTGTGTCTACTGTATGTGCATATGTGTGTTTATATATGTGTATGTGTGTCTACTGTATCTGTGTGTGTATTTTTATATGTGTGTGAATGTGTGTGAATGTGCATGTGTGTCTGTAGCTTGTTGAGGGGGGAATGTGCTGGGACCACAGGAAAGCAGAGCATGTCCACCTGTTTAATATAAACCAAGCAAATAAATAACAAAGAATTGTATCTACTACATGTTAACCACTACCCTGAAGCACAACTTACGGTTTCAGACACACACACACACACACACACACACAGACACACACACACACACACACACACACACACACACACACACACACACACACACACACACACACACACACACACACACACACACACACACACACACACACACACACACACACACACACACACACACACACACACACACACACACACACACACACACACACACACACACACACACACACACACACACACACACACACACACACACACACACACACACACACACACACACACACACACACACACACACACACACACACACACACACACACACACACACACACACACACACACACACACACACACACACAGGGAGAGCTCAAGTTCATATTTTCATAGGATTAGGTTCCCTCAGAATTGCCCAGATAAGGCTCAGACACACATCACAGGTGATCGTAAATGCAACATGAAAGCACAGCAAAATGTCTCTTTTAAGATCATGCTTGGGCCATTTCTATGTATTTTATACAACCAGATATGTAATGAAGCAGTTCAGGCAAAGCACCTTGCTCAAGGGTACAATGGAAGTGCCCCACCTGGGAATTGAACCTCTAAATTCAAGTTGAAGTTCAGTAAAGCCTTCATCTACTCAACGTGTCAGCAAAAAAGTCAGCAGCAATTTTCCTGCATGTTAATAAAATAGTTACTTTTTAGCACAAAATAGGCTTTCAGAATAGTTTCAGCCCTGTGTCTCTCTAGAGATCAGCTTGAACAAAGGGAGCCTTTAATCTGGCCACTATTACTGGGAGAAATTGACATTCTTCTGGAAGACAAGAATGGGGCAAATTAAATAGTTCATACCTGACTGACTCAGTCATATTAAATCTTTTTTTTTTTTTTTGGGGGTTATGAGAGATAAGGGGTTATGTCTTGATTAGTCCCATAAGCTATGCAAACATTTAAATACATAATAAATAAAGGGATGGGGGCTGTCCTGGCCATGATAAAACACTCCATCAATGCCCCTCTATGAAATGAAGGGCAGCAAACCCTGCTTCCTTCGAGACGGAATTCGCCCACCCATGTTCTGGAGACTCCTTACGTGCTTCACAGTGAACTTCAGCTGGCTCACGCTCCCCCTCCCCCTGGGGCGGACAGCCAAATGCCGGCCCCAATCGGGGCTGATGACCAAGGCCGGTCTGGTAGAGACACGGGTTTCAAACCGTGTCCCTGACAGGCAGCATCTCATTGAATTCTAAGGGCAGTCTGGAACAGACTTTTCACTGAAAAATGAAGGTCCTTCATAGTTGACCTTAAAAAATGAGAAAACTTCAGAGATTGTGGTAGAAATGATAGGGTTTAATGTATGCAGAGCTGAGCAAATCCTAGCAGCAGTGCAGCTGCAGTCTCCTCTCGTCTCTAATGAGAGTTGGATAAGAGACTAGTGCTGCTCTGGGTTTATCTACACCACTCAAACATGCCTCAAGCCAATGGTCTGTTCTGACACAGAGTGTTCCCCAGTATGTAAGGGCCGGACTGTTCTGGAATACGTAAGGAGCAGGTGTGTTCTGGAATGTGTGAGTGGGCAGGAGTGCTCTGGAATACGTAAGGGGCAGGAGTGTTCTGGAATACGTAAGGAGCAGGAGTGTTCTGGAATACATAAAGGGCAGGACTGTTCTGGAATACGTAAGGGGTAGGACTGTTCTGGAATACGTAAGGGGTAGTACTGTTCTGGTATGTGTAAAAGAGTAGCTGTGGTCTTCAATGTATACGGGGAAGGAGTGTTTTATTGGCAGGCAGTGTGGCATAACGGTTAGGGAGCTGGGCTTGTAACGTTAAGGTTGCCGGTTCAATCCCCAGGTGGGACACTGCCGTTGTACCCTTGAGCAAGGTACTTAACCTGAATTGCTTCAGTTAATATCCAGCTGTATAAATGGATTGTAAAGAAATGTAAAAAAAACCCAAAACAAGAACTGTAAGTCGCTCTGGATAAGAGCGTCTGCTAAATGCCTGTAATGTAATGTAATGTAATGTATTGAATGAATAAAAATGGATCATATTAGCATAATGTCACTTTGGTGCTGTGTAATACTAATAGCACAAACAGTTCTGTCACCTCTGGTTGCTTGGCACTGCCATACCTGTGAGGAGCCAGCAGCCACTCATCCCGGTCAAGGCTTCTCTGTCCTGGCAGCATCGCGATAGAATTACCTGCTCTGTAAGTCTTTTGTTATAAGCTGTCAGGAAAGTGGAGAAGAGCCGAGCAGCAGATCACATCACACACACACACACACACATGCACTCACACAAACACACACAGGTAAGCACACACACACACACACACACACACACAAACATACACACACACACACACACACACACACACACACACACACATGCATGCATACTCTCTCAAAAACACTCACACAGACACGCACTTATACACACACACACACATGCATGCACACTCTTTCAAAAACACTCACACAGACATACTTACACAAACACACACACACATGCACACATGCATGCACACTCTCTCAAAAACACTCGCACAGGCACACATTTACATAAACACACACAGGTAAGCACACACACACACACACACACATGCATGCACTCTCTCAAAAACACTCACACAGGCACGCATTTACACAAACACACCTAGGTAAGCACACACACATGCATGCACACTCTCTCAAAAACACTCACACAGGCACGCACACCTGTACACACATACAAATGGTACCACACATGTACACAACCATACTAGCAGGTATGCACACACACACACACATACACGCACACACACACACCACTCTTGCCTCTGCTTTGCTGCAAAACTCTTTCTCCCTCAGAGAAGTTGCGAGGCCTTTGTCATGTAAATGCAGTGTGAGAGAGTTCATTTCCTTCTCTGCTGCATTCCTGTGGTTTCACATGAGTGGAAATATGTGTCTGTGCATATATTTACTTATATGCTGTAGCATATAGATGTGTGTTATGAGCAACTGTATTATTTATGTATCTTTTAATTTATTTCAGATTTGTTCCCCGTTTTAGTGGCCAATTATACCCTCTGTTTCTTCAATTCACCCTCCCCCACGAGCCCACCGCCCGCAACAACGGGACAAGCTATTAGCTCAGGGCCGGCAATGAACTGCTTGTAAACTCGCCTATTATTTTGCCCACAGGGAAGTCCTCTGCGCTCCTCGGTGAGGTCGTGCCAGCTCACCACCCCCTCCCCCTGGAGCGGACAACCAATCGCCGCTCCCAGTCAGGGTTCCTGGCCAGAGTGTAGCCGGGTTGCATGAGCAACTGTATTAGTGCTGTAGTTTATGTAATGTATTGATGCATGATGAGTGTGTTATTGGTCCAGTAGGGGCACATTTCCAAGGTACACAAGTAAACTTCAGTTGCTTCATTTTTCCCATTTCATTACACTACAGGCATTTAGCAGATGCTCATATCCAGAGCGATTTACACAATTTACATTTCTTTACATACAATCAATTTATACAGCTGGATATTTACTGATACATTTCAGGTTAAGTACCATGCTCAAGGGTACAACAGCAGTGCCCCACATGGGAATCAAACCTGCAAGGTTTGCACCAGTGGCGATTTCACCACGGTCAAAAAACATTTAAAAGAAAATGATTTGTGCCCATTGCACCCCATTTTAAAACCCTAAAATCGGCACTGGTTTGCACTATAATCCAAGTTCCCTAACCATTAAACTACACCGCTTCCCCAATTTAAAAAAACTATTTTTTTTGTAAACCATCAGGTAGTTCCAGAAGGAAAATTCATGGGAGTTAATAGCAAATGGGGGATTTTAAAATAACATAATGGAGGATAGCTAATCCAGCTGGAATATAGCTGCATGTCTCGTCATCAATCTTCCCAAGCATTCACATGTTACACCCCTCCTTACCTCACTCCATTGGCTACCTGTCACAGCACGTATCCAAAACAATGGTAGTAGTAAACGGTTTATTTGTTTATTTAAAAAAAAGAGATAAGATACCATAATGTACATGTGGCAGCAACCAAGCTGAACTGAAAGTACATTTTACATCGGTATAATAAAAGATATATATATTTTTTAATTACATTAAATAAATAAAATAATAATAATAATAATTTAAAACATAAATAGCAACATTAAAAGCATAAAATAGACTGACATAAAATAGACTGACACACAATAACGTGACAAACCGACATACCAGCACACCACAATCGTTACAGTGTTCACTTATTTAAAAGTCTGGTCATGTGTGAGATAGCACTCCGCCAGTAGCGCTCAGTTCTACACTGGACCAAGTCCAGTTTTGCTGAGGACCATGTCTGGCGGTTGCTTATGGCGGATCGCTCCGGTGGGAGCCACTTGCGGAACAGGGGGGATTTGAGGAGTGAATTGGCGCAGGCTCTGGTGAGGTCATCACGCCGTGAGCAGAGGGGAGGGAGCTCAAGTCGACTACACACCTCGCTGTAAGAAGTAAACTCCCGACCCAGGATGATTCGTACAGCTCTTCTCTGCACCTTTTCTATGGCTTTGGATTGCGCTCTTGTGAGGCCAGGATGCCACACCGGCGCAACATACTCCAGAGTGGGTCTGATGTAGGTGGTGTAGATAGTGCCCAGATCATCTGGAGGAATGCCAGCATTCTTAAGGTGTCGGAGAAGAAATAAGCGCTGGCTGGCTTTTTTGCAGAGGTGGTCCACCTGTTCACCCCACTGCACTTCTTGGGGTGCAGCACCATGGAGCTCTCTGAGGACCACCTCTCCAGGTCAGCTAGGTCCAGCTGAATAGTGGATGGGGCAGACAATGGTCTCACTTCCAGCAGGTTAAGGTCATCAACAAACGTCCAGCGCTTAGCTGATGCCTGTTCAGCTGCACCATTGACTTAAGCAATGAAAATCAGTGGACCTAGCAGAGTTCCTTGGGGGAGTCCACATGTAGTGTTGGCCCCTTCAGAGAGTGCTCCATGGCAACATACTGACTGGAATCTGTTGGTCAAAAAGTTTGCTATCCACCTGTCTAGAGATGGGCGGAGACCGAGGTTCAGTAGCCTAGTAATAGCCAGGACATGATCAACACGGTCGAAGCCTTTGCTATAGTCAGTGGTAACTACTGAACAGGTGAAACCAGGTTTGTCCAGAGATCTGAATAGATCATTTGTCAGGTCAATGAGGCTGTGGGTCATTGATCAGCCATGAAGGCGCCCAAACTGCTGGCTGTTAATTTGGGGCAGAATGTCATTAAGGGCCCACTGGGAGATAAAACTCTCAGCTACTTTACCAAGCAGAGAGGTGAGTGAGATGGAGTGTATTTCACTGATGGCTGGGGGTTTCGTTTTGGGTAGGGGGACCACAGTGGCTAATTTCCATTCTGCAGGGACAATGCCTTCCTGAATGGAGTAATTGAGTATGTCAGCCAGGGGCTCACTGAGTTTGTAGGCAAACTCCTTAATGAGCTTACCTGGGATACCATCAGGGCCAGCTGCCTTTCGAATGTTAACTTTTCTTAGTTTCCCGTAGACTTCCCAGGGCTGGACTGTTGGAGCTGGGCCTGCAGGTAGGAAAGAGGGTAGGGTTGCCAGGTCTATAGGGACTAAGGACTGGATCACAGTTGAGAGTGTTTTATTTATTGTGTTAGCTATTGCTTGTCGGTCATCGGGGTCAATGCCATCGATATGAAAGGTTGCTTCACTCTGTGAGAGATTAGCCAGGTTTTTGATGTGTTTATTGGGCCATATTTAGATTTTTGAGGGTTTTGATCTTGTCTTTGTAAAGGTTTCTTTTGGCCAATTTGGTTTTAACTTACACTTTGTTCCTGAGATCCCTCCATCTGTCAGTTTTATGTTTGTGAAAGGCTCTCTGATGTTGTTTTATCAGTGTTTTAATCTCAGGTGTCATCCAGGGCTTATCATGATTATGTAGGCGTGCAACTTTGGAAGGGAAAATTTTCTGAATTTTGGAATCAAGCGTGGCATACATAGCTCTGGATTTCTCCCTCGGGTCTGACTGGGAGTAGACCTCTCGCCACTGATGTGATGTCCTAGAGTCCTTTAATGGCCTTGACACCTTCAGTGAGGATCGGTGCCCTCCGCTGTGTAGGGTGTAAAAGGACACATTTGTGATCACTAGAGGCCAGGGGTTCTGTAAGGACAGGTTCAGAGTAAAGAGAGGATATGTTGGTGATCAAAAGGTCTAAAATATGGGTTTGTTAATAATCTGGTTCAGGCTATGGCCCTTACACAGCCTGTCCACTTTCAAATGATTGAAATCACCACCAATGATTATGTCACTGTCAGGATATTTTACCCTCAATGCATCTACAGACTCTATTAAATGGTCTATAAGTAATTCAGCATGTGGGGAGACAGGTGGAAAGTATGTTGCACAGACAATAATGCTGTTGACTGATCTGGGCAGTCTATGTGGTCTAACATGCAACCACAAGCACTCAAGTTCAGGGGGGACTAAGATATCCAGGCGTTTAGAACAGATTTGATTGTTGACATAGATAGCCACGCCCCCTCCTGCTTTGCCCACTCGTGGATGGGAGTGAGTTGTAAATCCGTCAATATCAAACGTCTCTGTTGGTACATTGTCTTTGAACCAGGTCTCTGTTATAATTGCAATATCGGATTCAGAATGATTCAGCCTCACTTCTAACTCCTCTAGTTTGTTGCAAAGGGAGCGTGCGTTGCACAAAATAATTGAAGGTAGGCAACATGTACTCATCTTTGCTTCGGGCTTTGTTGTTGAAGGGGTGATAATCCGGAGGTTTGTTGAGACGCAGCCCCGGTTCATCGCAGTTGTGTAGAGATATACCGGACGAAAGCCAACAACAGTAGAAATCCGTCGGTGGAGAAACTTCCCGGCCTTTGTTCCCCGCGGTCGGCTCTTGAGTCGTAGGATGCCAACACACGAGCGTTACTAGCTAGAATGGCAGCTAGGATTGTTTGATCTGTTCGATCAATGGTGCCAGCATACAGGGTGGTGCTGGAGCAGCTCCACCATACCTACAAACAGAGATGGGCAAAGATACATCAAAATGTATCTTGTTACAAAATACAAAATACCCCTCAAATAAATGTATCAGATCAAAATACAAAATACTGGTGCCAGAAAATGTATCAGATAAAATACATGTATTTTGTATTTTCAAAATACAGGAAAAAAACTTGTCTCCAATTGGCTATCGTAGGCCAACATATGAATAGGTGGCTGCCTTTCTCTATGAATATGAGCAAAAAGCCAAAATCACTTAGGCTATTGCCGTGTGTTAAGTGTTAGAGGCACAATCACATCTTTAGCATCTCCTAATTAGTTTGCCCACATTACTCCCTCCATTTTGGTTGTTTGGGCTATTGACAACCAATTTCTTATCTTTGATGCTATTTGTATATAAAAGAAAAATACTGAAAATAGTACAGTACAAACTTACAAACAAATCAGCATGAATTGTACATGCTAGCTAGTGTTTCTGGAGTCACAAAGTGGCGTTTTGAGAAATCGTCTTTTCTAACTTTTCACGTCACGTCACGATTTCTCAAAACGCCACTTAGAATACTGTGAATAGGCTTGTGTGAAAACAAGCACCAAATTCTCAATAGCTTCCTGCGACCAGATACATGCATGCATCCACGTGTGCATGCATTCACTGCCTTGTCCAACCGACAGAGAGCGGGTCTAAAAATCACTATGTGGGTGTGTCTAAGTGTACTGTTGTTCTTTTTTATGTTCTTTGAATCATGGATAAAGTATTTTGAGTATTTTGAAAATACTAAATTACTCTACCCTAAAGTATCTTGTTACAAATTACATTTGAATTTTTTCAGCCCTATCAAATACAAATTACAAAATACTCAAAAGTAATTGAAATACGTATTTCAAATACAAGTAACAGAAATACTGCCCATCTCTGCCTACAAACATAACTCCAGACATTGTTGATATTAATTTATTGGTTCAGGGTCGTTGCAATATTTCATTGTAGCCAAGTGGTCTGTTCTCTCTAGCCTAAATCTCCAACTTATGTCTGTTCCCTTATTTTGATGGGAGTACTCCATTACGAATTTCTATCCTGTAGCTTTTGGGCTGCAATGAGTGAGTGTGTCTGTGGGTTTGAATGACTGAGTGAGTATGTGCGCGTGTGTGTGCATGTGCCTTTCCCCCCTCTCCTGTCTCTGTCGGTCCTCTGTCTGAAACATTGTAATTATCGAGCTCTGTATCCAGATTGGCCCAGGATCCCATGATGCCTCTCTCTCTCTCTCTCTCTCTCTCTCTCTCTCTCTCTCTCTCTCTCTCTCTCTCTCTCTCTCTCTCTCTCTCTCTCTCTCTCTCTCTCTCTCTCTCTCTCTCTCTCTCTCTCTCTCTCTCTCTCTCTCTCTCTCTCTCTCTCTCTCTCTCTCTCTCTCTCTCTCTCTCTCTCTCTCTCTCTCTCTCTCTCTCTCTCTCTCCTTCACAACTCAGTCAGTTGGAAGGAGAGCTGCTAGACTAAACTCTACACCAGCTGTAACGTCATTACAGGCTCAATATAAAACACTTTTCCATGACTGACATATTTTTCAATTACATTTGGATGGGTGATTTCTGTGCCCTTTCCAAGGGCAGATATTTCTGTTGTTCCTGCATGTTCCATGACACCATCCTTGACAGCCGGTAGACCTACTGAGAATGACAATGTTGCATTCCTGTTAGGCTGTTAGGCTGTAGTAGTTGTGGCGGAAGATACATTTAACATTGACATTTTATCCATTTAGCAGACGCTCTTGTCCAGAGTGACTCAAAATACCAGACAATCACCCACTCTCCACAATCACCCCACTCACCACGCCCACCCTGCTGCAATGCACCAATCACAGAGGTAGTGATATAATCCGCTTCCCAGTTACTATGGAGACTTTTCTCCATTTCCACCCTAATATGTCTTATCAATCTTCTCACCAGCACTACTGTTCAATAAAGCAGGCAGGTGAGTACAGCTCACCTTCAGCACACACAATTTCACACACACACACACACACACAACAAACACAGTCTCGTAACGTCATTACAGGCTCAATTTAAAACACTTTTCCATGACTGAAATCTTTTTCAATGACATTTGAATAGACGATTTCTCTGCCCTTTCCAAGGGCAAATGTTTCTGTGCACTCTGAAACTAAAGCATCTCTTTCACATTCCAGGCATCTCCCATTGTGACTTTAATGAGGCCTTGAGCACAGTCAATTAAAACGTTGCTTTGCTTCTGGGCTTGGCACTCCAGCCTTGACTTTGAATTCCTGTGATCCTCAAAGTTGTAATATTCTTGCCTGAATGGGTCCCATTCATCTCTCTCCCCTGCTCCATGTAATTATCAGTTTCACATGCCCTGCCTAACAGAACACAGTGTGTCAGTGTGCGAAAACGCTAATGTCCTACCCCGCTGTTCCTGAGATAAGTCCACAAGGCCACAAGAGAAGTTCCCGTGGGTCCCGTAAAAACCTCTGACTGAGAGCAGATATTTGATTTATTTATCTTTCTACACTACGATGGTCTTAAATTGAAAATGTTTAATTTGTTGGTCAGGTGTGGATGTTTACTTTACAGTGTTAGAGTGACATGTAGGAAAAGCAATTGAGGTCTGGTGAGGCAGACTACTAAATCCTGAGCAGGAAAATTTCCATAGCATCTTACATGGAAAAGCGACTCCGTCTCCTGTTCCCACATGACGCCAACACAGAAAATTACCAAAACATTTATGGGTTAAGTTGCATGTGGGAAAGGAGCTTATGTTTTTAACATAGAATACCAAGAAGAGGCTGCCACAACTCTCGAGTCCATTCAGAGGTAAGTATTTCATTGTGTTAATTTCAACAGATTAAGAACATAGTAAGTAACTTTTAAATGCATGTGGGAACACCTATTTTCTATCCCTTTAAATACTAGTGCGCTAACGCTGTAACAAATTGGCAATTTCCTAACATTTTTGCGCGGCTGCGCCAGGAGCGCTTCTCAAAAGGAGAGCGAGGAGGTGCGGAAAAGTTGGCGCGCAAATCAGAGGGGGAAAACAAGGCGCACATTAATTTGTTATTTTCATGATTTGAGTTTATATTTTGAGACCTATATTGTTAAAAGAAAGTGTTTTATTTTACCATCTTTTTTTTCCCTTATTTGTAGGCTTTCCAACAAAAAAAACAACTACGTTTATTTTCTTCTAACTTAATGTAATTGTTAAATGGAAAGCAATAAATAACAAACTCAGAACTGCAACTAGGCCTCTTTCATTTATGTTCGTCATGCAGTAGGCCTACATGTGTCACCCTGGAGTGTGCATCACAAACCACCTGGATATGAATAGAGTGGACCCCCGATTCACATAAATTATACCGTGATCAGATGGTGCACGCAACTGCACATGTGTGCAGACCCCAGGGAATTGACATTGCGTATAAAAATCCTGTTTAGTTCTCTGCTGGCTGTCGGATGTAGGAAAAGTAATAAACTAATTTGCATGTTGGACAAGACTGGAAGAAACTGCATGTACAGCCAAACTGATAGCCGTCTGGCAAACACCGGCTACCAAACCCAGGGTATCGCTCACGGTATCGCCTTTACATATCGCCTATCGCATTTTCTGTAGTGCAAATGGAAAGAATAAAACCCTTTCACATAAGAAAAACAATGCGCATACAAACATATATTTATTTAACAGGTGTATCTTACTGAACGGTAGCGATGGATGGCCTGCTGGCTTCAGTCTTTTATGTCCGTGCATTGAATAACCACAAGCTGTGGTGAAATAGTTTTTAGCTTAATTGATTACGCTTGCAAGTTACCCATGGATTGGACGATTTGCCTCAACGTGGGGGAAAATTCACAATATTCACAAAACATTCTCATGTGATTTCAGATAACCTTATGTTCATATGTGCACATCAATTAAGTCACCAAATTGCACAGAGCACCAGCGTTTGCGCTAAGAGGTGGTCTAGTTAGACACGTATTATTTGACACCAAACTTGCATAGCGCTGACTGTTTTCATAGTCACACCCCCTATTGCGCTGGCCAGACCATAGTCGCGCAAATGCCTTCATTGCGCACCACGAAATTGCCAAACTCGGCAGAGGCGGGAAATATTCAGTTTGCGACAGACGAAACTGGCAATTCGCCTGCGCTAGAGCATAACGCTGCTTAGTGCCGGTACGAAAATAGGGCCCGTAATCTCCATTGGCGCAATAAGCTTTTGATTACAACATTTTAACAATACCTTGCTACAAAATCTTTCATTTGTAGTATGTCCTCAAGTAAGTTGCTTCATTAATGACTTGTGATGAACTATATGCTTTGCATTCCTTAGCATATTTATTGCCCAGCTGAGGGTGACACTAAGTGCAGTGCTCTCAACCCAGGAGTGGCCTCATTCTTAAGGGATGTAATGGGCTTCAGCTGGGGGAATACGATTCAAATAATTATTAAAATATATTTTTTAAAGGTGTCATGTGATTCATGAGGCTAAGGCAGTTTGATTTCCATAGCCAGTCTATCAACATTCTGAACAGTTTGGTTTCATTTCCTTGCAACATTCAACATGTGCCTTTAAAAAAAAACAAATTTGTTTCAGATTTGGTAGCCAATTTGGTAGCCAATTAGACCCGCTATTTAAGTCAGTCCCCCCCCAGTAATGTGAGTTTGCTGCCGTAGTCCTGCAACCGGTAGCGACACGCGACCTGACGCCTCTTCCGAGACGGCACTCGCCCAAGTATCAACCGTAACCCGGTATACTGCAGGGCCACTCTTATGTGCAGCGAATCTCATGTCGGCTTCCCCCCCCCTCCCTGGGGCGGACAGCCAATTGCCGCCCCCGGTGGCGCTCCCGGCCAGAGCCGACTCTGGCAAGATGGGTAATTGAACCCCGGTCTCCATGGCCAGCGTCGGACGTTGTAACCACTGGGCCACGCGGGAGGCCCAACACGTGCTTTTTTGACCATGCTCCTCCACTAGAAATAGATGCCTTTGCATGGATGATATCACATTTTAATTAAAGTGTTTCTTTCTTTCACATTTGTAGGACTTAATTGCAAGCATTTTTTTTTTCACGTGAAAGTAAAAGTTATGTGATTATTGGAGGATTTAAAGATGTATCCTTGTATCCTCCTGGATGCATTTGGCACTATTTTTATGCTATGTTTTTGTTTTGTGTTATTTAATATAAAAATAATTTCTCCTCTAAATAAATATTTGTTCCTGTAGGACATTATATTTTTGTATAACTGAAATTTACACTATTTTTCAGTTTTTGGTAACCTAAACTTTTTTGTACTTCTGGTAGTTTACCGCTTACTGTTAACATATATGAAAATAAGTGTGCTCTCAATTGTATGATGCACAATGACAACAGCCAATGAGATGCACTGAGATTGACTTGTGATCTGTGGGTATATAACAGTGTACATGTCTCAATAAAGTTTGTTCCAGTCAAAAGCAGAACTGATGCCCCACCGTGTGTGTTTGCTCCTCCGTAAACGTAACTTTATATTTTGGTCTAGCACTGGGTATACACGCCAGAATCGCTGAACAATTAAACTCTGTCAACACTTACCTTTTACCATTTCAGGTTATTCACTGGACTTGAACTGCTTACATTTCAGTAAAAACTGGAAAAATGGGGGTGTTCTAAACTTTTGACCGGTAGTGTATATATATATATATATATATATACTGTATATATATATATATATATATATATATATATATATATATATATATATATATATAGGAAAACACAGTAATGTACTGTGTTTCAATAAACAGTACTCTATTTGATCCCATACTACTTTACAGTATTATACCACTTTCAAAGTCATGGTATCTAGCAGGCAGCTAACTGCTTGTAAGTTAGTGTAAAAGGAAATACAGTATACGGCAGTTATTAACTGTCATGAGAAAACAGTCATTTCCAGTGCTTTTGATTTCAGTTATACTGTAAAATTGCCATATTGTATCTTTCTTGTTTTTACTGTGATGTACTCTCAGCCAAAATACGATTACTTATCACACACTAATTGACTGCTACAGTATATAGCTGCAACTACACTGCCCGTCCCAAAAAGAAGTCACACACTCTAATATTTAGTTGGACCGCCTTTAGCTTTGATTACGGCATGCATTCGCCGTGGCATCATTTCGATAAGCTTCTGCAATGTCACAACATTTATTTCCATCCAGAGTTGCATTCATTTTTTGCCAAGATCTTGTACGTATTGATGATGGGAGAGTCGGACTGCTGCGCAAAGTCTTCTCCAGCACATCCCAAAGATTCTCAATGGGGTTAAGTTCTGGACTCTGTTGTGGCCAATCCATGTGTGAAAATTATGTCTCATGCTCCCTGAACTACTCTTTCACAATTTGAGCCCGATGAATCGTGGCATTGTCATCTTGGAATATGCCCGTGCCATCAGGGAAGAAAAAAATCCATTGATGGAAAAACCTGGTCATTCAGTATATTCAGGCAGTCAGCTGACCTCATTCTTTGGGCACATAACGTTGCTGAACCTAGACCTGACCAACTGCAGCAACCCCAGATCATAACACTGCCCCCACAGGCTTGTACGGTAGGCACTAGGCATGATGGGTGCATCACTTCATCCGCCTCTCTTCTTACCCTGATGCGCCCATCACTCTGGAACAGGGTACATCTGGACTCATCAGACCACATGACCTTCTTCTATTGCTGCAGAGTCCAATCTTTATGCTCCCTAGCAAATTGAAGCCTTTTTTTCCGATTAGCCTCACTGACAAGTAGTTTTCTTAAGGCTACACAGCTGTTTAGTCCCAAACCCTTGAGTTCCCTTCGCATTGTGCGTGTGGAAATGCTCTTACTTTCACTATTAAACATAGCCGTGAGTTCTACTGTTGATTTTTTACGATATGATTTCACCAAACGTTTAAGTGATCGCCGATCACGATCACTCAAGATTTTTTTCCGACCACATTTCTTCCTCGAAGATGATGGTTCACCACTATCCTTCCAGGTTTTAATAATGCGTTGGGCAGTTCTTAATACAATTTGAGTAGTTTCAGCAATCTCCTTAGTTGTTTTCTTTGCTTGATGCAGGTCAATAATTTGACCCTTCTGAAACAGATGAACATATTTTCTACAACCACAGGATATGTCTTCCGACATGGTTGTTTAAGAAATGAGAAGCTACTCACTGCATCAGTTAGGGTTAAATAACTTGTTGCCAGCTAAAACATATTAATCACTGCAGTAATTATCCAATGGAAGGCTCTTACCTATTTGCGTAGTTAAATCCAGGTGGTGACTTTTTTTGGGGGCCAGGCAGTGTAGCTGCCTGTAAGTTACCGTAAAATTACATGATCATTTTTTACAGTGTACTGTTGGTATTTTTTTGGTATATACCAGCAATATATAAGGTCTCCATACACAGTCAAAGCAAAAAAATTGCATTATGTGAATTGTTTTTGCTATATATCAGTGGTCCCCAACCTTTTTTGCACCACGGACCGGTTTCATGCAAGACCATTTTCCCCGGACCGGGGGGGGGGGGTACACGCGAAAAAGATCTGAGACTAGTTCTTTTTTTTCGCGGACCGGGGGGGACCACCAATAAAATGGAAATAAAATTAAAATGTTTTTATTATTTCTGTGCGGCCCGGTACCAAATGCCTCACGGACCAGTACCGGGCCGCGGCCCGGTGGTTGGGGACCACTGCTATATATGATCTACCTCTCATCATAAGTGGACCTTCCAAGCAGGTGAAATCAGCAAAAAGTCCATGTATTATAATGGAGAAAGTATAAAAATAAACAAATAGACAAATAAATTATTATCACCTAAGTAGAAACATGATCAATATTGAGAACTGCATCAATACCATCTTACGTGGAACACACACATTGAACACCTGATTACCAAGCAAAACCAATTGTCAATGAAGCCCAGATTCCCAGCTGCACAACAATTTCCGAGTCAGTCAAAGAAAAGTGTCTGCTAAAAGCTTCACAGCCACTAATGAAAATGGGAAGAGGGCCAGAAAGAAAATCTATCTGTGGATTTTTAAATGTTTTTCATATAATGTGTTAAAGTGCCTATTAAGAACTTCAGATTCCCTGAGTTTGATATAATTTGTATCAACATGTACAGTCGCAGTTTCACCTTGTGCTTTAAAATATCATTTTCCATCTGACCTATGAGATCAAGGATGCTTGCACCTGAGAAACAGGAACACTTAGTTTACTTGCACAGGGTAGGTTTTCACTGCTTCCCGATTATAGAATCACCAACCAACATTACCTTACAGTCATCAGACTCAGTATCTTCCTTAGAGCTCAGGTTCTGGTATCTGTACCCTAATACAGGAACAGGAGGAGTTCTGGGGAGCTGACAGACCTTTGAGCCCTTCCTCACTGCTACTCTTCTACTCTCTGTAATGTGGGGTAAGGAGCATGTAGTGGGCTCAGAGCAGACTCAGTGGTAGAGTGAGGAGCAGGTAGTGGGCTCAGGGCAGACTCAGTGGTAGAGTGAGGAGTAGGTGGGATTGTAGCAGTGGAGGTTTCTATAAGACAGCAGGTAAAGCAGTGCTTCACCTAAAAACAAACAGACAAAAAAACATAACACACATATCAATAAAACATATTTTTAAATGCCTAAGAATCATCACAACGACTATTTCCTCTGTGAATCAAGCCAAAAAAGTATTAAAGGTACTTCAGTGAAGCAGAAATGTATCTGCTTCACTAGCTAATACAATTAAATGTAACGCAATATAGTACTTTATACGTAATTGATTGGACAAGTATGGCTTATGACGTGTTGCTTCACCTAGTCTTTCGAATGATGCACGATCTTTGCGCATTCGCGACATAAAGATGATTGACACCTATCTAAACCATTCACCATTCACGTCCTATCAAGTTGATGCAGAGAGTGGGCTCGGTAAGTCACAAATCACCGCTTTTTGGTGATTGCAGTGCTGTTTTGGGCCTATAGAAATGTGTAGAAGCACTGAGCAATACTAAAGAATGTGTGGTTGTATTTTTGAGCTGCAGACCCAATGCCAGGCAGCTAGTTAGGTAGGTAGAGTACACAGAAAAACGAGGAGGAAAAAATTAGCTGTGAAAAAAAAGCTTTGTTGAAACCCGTACAAACAAATACGACTATTATATTTAAAGGATCGCATGTCCTAACATCGAAAGATGATTAACAGTACCATGCTACACAACATTTAAGTTAGAACTCATGTGTTGTAGCTAAAGTTATTACATTACACTGCAAGATAGTTTACGTTAGATAATAGGCTAACATTATTCAAGAGCTGATGTCAATTCATTTCATGATTCTTTAATAAATACCAAAATACAACTAACATTAATGTTATTGTTTACTTGGTATCTATCAACTCAACTTCACTCCCCCAATAAAATAATTTGACCAGTAATTTGATAAGAAGAGTGGTTGTTCTTTCAGTTACATGTCTTTTAAATAAAAGCTCATGGACATAATATGCTGGGTTTATCTGCTAAATTATATGTTGTTTATACACATATAAAGACAGTGAGTGCTGTTTTAAAAGCGGGGGGGGAGTGCTTCCCC
This sequence comes from Aldrovandia affinis, assembly GCA_029706075.1. Lineage (NCBI taxonomy): Eukaryota > Metazoa > Chordata > Actinopteri > Notacanthiformes > Halosauridae > Aldrovandia > Aldrovandia affinis. The sequence goes on along the minus strand of JAINUG010000127.1, from coordinate 81,074 downwards.
AAAAACTTTGGTCACCAGCTGCAACTGGATTGTAGATGGGGACACTGGAGTAGATGCACTGTTTATGGAGGTGGTAGTGTCCTAGAGGTCTCTAGTAAAGTTTGTAGGACTCAGCCTGCATAGCTTATTAAAAGTGGAAGTCAATGCCTTGTTAATAGTTAAACTTAGAGAAAGAAAGTTTGTAAGATGCTGGCTTTAGGCCTCAGTGTGGCCTACTGCAGCCTGACCTTTCAGGTGAGTTTACCTCGGGCACTGGGGCAGCTCCTGCAGCTGTTGGAGATTTGCTCTTTCTCTCTCAGGAGTAGCAGTGTCTTGGTGAAGCAGCAGAGGCTGCGCACAGATTCCCCCAGCAGCTAGGAAATAGCCTGGGCTTCTCGGTGCGACAGCTCCCTGTAGCAGTAGAGTAGGCCGTAAAACCTCAAACCAGGGGCTTTCCTGCTGCCTCTGCTCTACCGCCGCTCTGCTAGTGGGAGGAGCTCTCAGTCTGCTGCTCTAGAGTAATACAAATATGTCACGATTCACAAAGACACGACAAAGAATAATTTAATGCATTAAAGGCAATGCATTAAGCATTGGAACAATTTGAGTTCTAGGCATTCACCCTCATTGAGATTCAGAGCAATGGTCGTCCAGCCAGGAACGCAGTCCAGTCCAGTTGATGACCTCACAATCCTGTGCATGTCTTCCTCCAGTCTACTGCAATCTGCTCATCTATAAGACAAATATGAGACAGCACAGCACACCAACTACCTGTAAGATACATTGATCATCAAATGCTAAGGTCAGGGTCAAGGGCGGGGTCATCACAGGCGTTGAATGGGGTTTAATGGGTTTGGATGGGTTGAATGGGTGACCCGGTGGCAGACCAGCAAATAGTACAGTAGTCTATGGCTTTACGTGCAAACTTTCTCAAGCGTTTTGTGCAACTTGGCCTCTTCCAATGAACAAATTGGATTATTACATGTTCTAATTCTAATGTGCTCCATTTGAATGCAGGCTTGAAGGTGTGGTAACATTTGCATGATGTACCTTTATAGCAGTGGTGGCTGCTCAGAAGAAGGGGCTAAAAGCTAAGAGTACTCAAATTTGTACTCAAGTTTAAGTAAAGTTACTTAATGGAAAATTAACTCAAGTAGAAGTGAAAGTATTCATCCTACAAAATTACTTGAGTAAGAGAAAAACTATATTTGGTCAAAAAAATACTCAAGTACAAGTCACAAATTGAATATATTTTGTATGTATTTTCTTTTATTAAGGAATTTAAATTGTAAAGATGGATAACTACTATGACAGAACATACAACTGGTTAACTAAGATGACCGAATTGCAACAGAATTGCAACAATTGCTAAGTGTATTTTGAGCTTGCCTACTAATGGTAGTTCAACCCAGCCAATCAGATAACAGGATTCTCTCTCTCTCTTGTCAAGGCTATGCTAGCAATAAAATTAACTAGGTACCTTTTCTGCAGAAATAGCGCTAGGTATGATTTTGTAAACATTGTGGTAATGCTATATTTACATATCTATACATACATATTTATTTGTATAAAATAAAAAATACAAGTGATGAGCTATATTGTATGCTCAACCCAAAAATGTATACTATAGTTGCTCAGAGAAAAATAAGTAATGTTTTTTCTCAAAAAGATGTCACAATTATTAACACCCCAAAAATATTTTAATTAAAATCCAACAAAAATAAATCTGCATTAACATCATCGTGCTTCTTCTATAGCATTTTGGGAAAATACAGGAAAGGTTGTTTCACTTTACATTAAGTTGCTTTCTCCTGGATACTTACTTGCTAGTACAACTTACAAACACACATACCCAAGGTGTTTCACATAACATGGTTGCCCACACCTTTGTACTTACATGCTGGTTGCATGTTAAGCAAGTTTTAACTAACAGGATGTTTCCAGGACATCCCATTTTACATATAGTTGTTCCAGTCTTTCCGGTCAATTATACGTTCCCCAAAATAGGTCAAGGGGAAGAAAGTGGCCGTCGCTATGTTCGAGTTCATCCGCTTCCCAGCGGTGTGTGCGTTCGTTCTTGACGGAGAGACGGGATCGCGCAGTCATTTACGCACTTGCGTCACCTCTCCCCATGCTGTGTGACGGACTCAGGCGCGCGTGCCCTGGGGGTCATTCGGATAAAGAGAGGGACGGCAACCAGCCCGGGAGAGCATGTGTAGTGCTTAAACTGACAGGGCCGCTGACAGCAATGTCTGTTTAATAATAATAATAATAATAATAATAATAATAACGATAATGATGATGATGATGATGGATTGAGTCAGGTCCAGGGGCGGCGACAGAAAATTTTGGTTGGGGGTGCTAAGGGGGTGCCTTATGGTTATGAGGGGGTGCCCATGAAATTTAGACACCAGTGCAGGTCACGGGCGCGCAGACCACGGCTATGAAGGCTACATTACTACGCATAATGTTTAAACTATCTAGTCAGATATTACAGCACGGTTACTACAGCAAGCATTCAATGTATTGATTTAGCTTATGTACTGCCATCTCACACACTCAAAAATTGATACAATGACCCAGACCCTCAATACCAATAGCCAGGAAAACATGACAGATAAACACTGCTTAGACCATCTCACTTATTGCAAAATTAACAGGACCTTGTGTTGGCTCGATTTCTTTTAGTTTTTTAGGAAAATATCATGAGGGACGGAGCCCGAAAACATTTGTACAGCACCTGCACTGATTCAAAGAACTCTGCAAAATCAACGCTTGTGTTGGCGGTTTTTAAAAATATCGCAGTCCACCAAAACAATATTTAGACGATGAGCGTGGCAATGGATAATAAGTGCCTGTGGGACATGGAATGTATCTGCTACACCGTTATGACAGCCTGACATGGGGCGGCATGTAGTGTAATGGTTAGGGAACTGGACTTGTAACTCAGAGGTTGCTGGTTCAATTCCCAGGTGGGACACATCTGCCGTTGTACCCTTGAGCAAGGCACTTAGCCTAAAATTGCTTCTATAAATGGATTGTATGTTAAGAAATGTAAACTGTGTAAGTCGCTCTGGAAAAGAGCGTCGGCTAAATGCCTAAAAAATGTTACAAAAATAAATAAAATAGGCTGTGCCGTCATAGCATTGAGCAACGCACGTATTGTGGTCAATGTTGCATTTATTAAGTGTCAGTTTGATTGTTTTTAAAAGCGAAACAGCGTCTAATCCATCAGCTGGAGTGAAATGTAAGAATTCTTCCAGTGCAACATCATTGTGCAAATAGCGTGCCACCACAGACACCTGTTATTTTTTGCTGACGCCCTTATTTAGACGATGAGCAACTATTAATGCAAACAGTCCAGCTTCCTCTATTTCACTACTTATTTGCTCCCCCCCCCACACACACACAGGGCCTCTACTATGGAATTATAAAATAATTGTCTGAGCCACCTTGGACTGACCATGACATGGTCTTTTTTGGACATACCCTGTGCCAGCCAGAAGAGGATGGGCTCCCCCCCTTTTTAGTCTGGTTCCTCCCAAGGAGTTTTTCCTTGCCACTGTTGCCTTTACCCTTGCTTTTGGGGGGGTCTAGGCCTGGGTTCCCCCTCTGTTAAGCGTTTTGTGACAATTCTATTGTGAAAAGCACTATACAAATAAATTTGATTTGATTTGATTTGATTTGTCGGCTGGTAGTTATCTTGATTTAAAGTGTTTGATGAAAATGTTAAATTGTAAGGAAATGCTTGGGGGGGCTGAGCCGGTGCTATGCAAATTCCTGACGGGGCTACAGCCCCGGTAAGCCCCCCCTTGGCGCCACCACTGGTCAGGTCATATCCAGGGAGTGAAGACCTCCACTCCTGGCCCACTGACACCGCTTCCAGGAGCGAGGTCTCCAATCTGAGTACTAACCTGGATTATTACAGTCCAAGAAAAGGGAAGAAGAAGCATAACTTGGTGCAGAAAGGGATTATGGGAGATAATTATAGCCAAGAGTGATGCAATTACTGGCCACAAGCAGTGGAATAGTTAGCCCTCTAGGACAGGGATAATTGGTCATGGGGAAGCAGTCCACTTTGTTGTAATCCCCACTGGAAGAGACACTTGGGGGCATGGCGGTGCACCTAGACAAAATAGATTCAGTGAACATAACCTGGTAATTGACGAAGGCTGGCATAGAAAAACCTATCCACCTAAAGAGGACTGCCTGCGCTCACACTGTCAACTCAAAGGAATTGAGACAGAGCTACATTTCATTATGAAATATGAGAAATATACCCACACCGACACAATTATTTTCAAAATAATAATATGCCTAATATTCACTTCTGTCTCTTACAGTTCTGACCTTTCCATTATTTGACTAGTTAGAGGGAGGAGAGAGGAGATAATACTCCATACTGGCGCAGTATATCGCTGCCAGCCACCGTTTGAGGGACAGAGAGGGACAGAGAAACACAAGTCAATGTATTATTCATTTATTTATTATTTGTTTGTTTTCCTTTTAAAATGATTAATTAGTTATTCATTTCATTATTTATTTTAATATGTACTATGTAGGTGTATGTGTGTATGCAAATGTTTATAACAAATATTCCACAAATGTTTGCAGTACATTTGAACCAATATAAAAAGAAAACTTGATTTGAACACCCAGCTAACCAGACAGCTATGGACGTCATTGGGTAAAAAGATTTGTTATGCACTTTTTTAGCTTTGTTGAATTGTTTGCCAGATTTTGCGAATGCCAATACCTATAGGACATCATTTGAAACAATGACACAAATTAAAAAAATATCAAATTATCTCATTTTTTATTATAGTCATTTGTTTGTAACAAACAAGGGTGATGTTGGTGAACTAACGTTCATTGAAGTATTTTATTTTTAAGCATATTTATTTTACTGAAGACCACACTTCATACATACTGTATGTTTTGATTAAAATGTGAATGATTATGTTATCATATTTTAACATGGATTTCATAAAAACTGTTTCACTGTTCTTTTAACATTCTTCTTGATATTTATTGGTTGTTCCGCACCTTACAGCAGCAGTTTTTACCACACATAGCTTTTTGTCATTATTTTTCTTATTCATTGTTAAATCCAGGTGACTTTCAACCATCGTGATTCATGAGTGAATTATTGGCTAACCAGAGCCTACTAATTTCTTCTATTTTATGGCATAGCTGGCTAACTAGCTGGTTAACACCAATGGATTAACATAATGTTAGCTTACCGGTACTAGCTAGCTATTTGACAAAGGTGTTTGTATCTGTTACTAGCCAGTTAGCACTAGCCAGTTAGCAAGCAATGTTGCATATGTAATGAATCATCATGAAAATTATTGCTATCAGAAACCCACCTAGGAGCACAGTACCAAGTTGTCTCACTAAATGAATTAGGTGGGCAATTTTGAGCAAATTTAGTGTAAACACAAGATGCAGCAGTAGGGAGGGGGGGGGCTGATTACAGAAGTGTTTGAGTGGAGAGAGACCAGACCACTGACCAGACGCATTAGAAAGTTATGTTCCATCTCTATATTGAACTAGAACACTCCTTCCAGCTCCAAATTCACCCCCGGTACTTTGTCCCCCCATGCCCCCCAATCTCTCCCTTGTTCATAACATATTAGTGTTTGGTATCTTTAATAAGAACCTTAAACAATAACATGTTTTATAAAAATATCATAGTGCTTACCTAGCTAGCACATGACATTGCCACAACATTGTAGTGAGGTAGTATCTTGGTAACAGGTGACATTACTTTGTGACAATATTGTGACAATGTTGTAAGACAGTAAAAGTTTAACTGGTGCACAGGTGACATTGTGAAGATGTGGTTACATTATTTTTTATTTTTAAAATTGAGAGACATTTAACTGAAACTGAATTTGGGGATTTTTTCTGGAAAGTACATTTAGTAGATTGAATTTAAATGTAGACGGGATTAAATTGGAATTGATTTAGTGGAATTGACCCAAGCGCTGCTACCCACTGCTCCACACATAGCCCAGTAGGCTTACTCTGACTCCTGCCTGTTACCATCTCCTCTGCTCTGAACATGAGTAGCACTGAGGCTTAAACTTTGCCAATGATTGGGCTCTAACTCTCCCATCAGTGCCAGAGGTCAGAGGTGATCATGGTTCCATAACCCTACCAGTCCCTCTTGATTGTTCTTTCCCCTCCCTGCTCTGTTCCAATCACGCCAAATCCATTTACACTCTATGTGACTGTTTCCCTTCCAGTCATGTTGCCCAGACAGTAAATTTAAATGGTTTAAGGTCAGCAGCAGGCTGAAGGACGAATGCTATGAAATAACCCAGGGTGAACATCTGTGCACTGACAGAGACACACTAAATGGTTAAATCACAGAGTGCACTTCATCTGCTCAGGGGAAATAACATGCTTCATATTCCACACACCACGGCACAATATAAGCACTCCTCCCCCATAACTCTGTCAGTCACAGGGTCCTGGTATCAGTGCCAAACTACATCACGCAAGGTTCTGTAATAATAATAATACTATATAATAATACTAACACTTTTATTTCTATAGCTTTCTTCTTTCAAATAAATTGTTTCTGATTGCTGTGAACTCTGCTTCCTTCGAGACGGAATTCACCCACCCACGTTCTGGAGACTCCTTACGTGCTTCACAGTGGACCCGAGCCGGCTCACCCTCCCCCCACCCCCAATCGGGGCTGATGACCAGGGCTGGTCTGGTAGAGATGGGTTTCGAACCGTGTCCCTGACAGGCAGTGCATACCATATTGGACCAGCCAAAATATGATGCGTTACGCTACGCTATCAGTCGTCAACCCCCTAGTTTTTTTTTTTTTGTGTGGTTTGTTTTATTTTTGCAAAAGGATAAAGAAAATAAACTGGCCATTGGGCTATTGGAGCTGTTTTTTTGGGTTTGTTTCCCACCTGGCAGGAGTGGCCACCCTGCTACAATGTGCCAAAGCTCTGTAAATCACCTCTAAATACTACTACTACTACTACTAATAATAATAATAATAGTAATAATAATTAGAGGACAGATGCATATGAGTATCATCTCTGGGTAACTTCAGTTACTGTGAAAAACAAACACCTTGCATTCAATCTGCTGACCTTTCTGTGGAAAATCTGATTCCCCTGATCCATATCCACATCTATAGCTCGGAGATTAAGGCAAGGAATATTTACCATGGTAAATCCATGGATAAGTGAGAAAAGATTAAGAGGAAAAAACACACAGAGACACACACACACGTGCTCAAATATTAGAAGGAAGGCTGTTGTGTGTTGATATGGATTTGCGGTGACTTTCCTTTTTCGACACCCAATCTGAATGTGTAATCTCTGCATAAGGGGATATAGGTTTTGAGTTTAGTCAATTCCACTGTTGTTATACTACAGTGAATGTGAACCAACCATTTGGTTCAGTTAATTATCCACTACTGTGCACCTGATTGCGCATACTTTACACAAAGTACCATCTCTCTCTCTGACATTCTACATAAGGGAGAAAACAATATTTAAAACTTGGAGGTTACTAAGAGAGGCCCTTAAAATCCATTGGGAGTAAGGATATGTGGACAGACAGAGATAGAGGTAGAAAGACTGACAGGCAGAGAAAGAGACAGACAGATGGACAGGCACAGAGACAAACAGACAGAGGAACAGACACAGAGAGACAGACAGAGGGGCAGACACACAGACAGGCATAGAAAGTCCAGGAGAAGTTAGAAGCAGTCAAGAGGACTTCTAAGTCACTAAAGACCTACTCACAGCGATCCGAAAATGGCTGCTGCCGGCAATCGTCATCGCAATCGCGTCAACACTTTGGAGATATTGAATGATACAGCAACCAACAAACAGAAACAACCCGATAACAGCAAAGATCAAGGTGTTGACAACTCTACGCTACTTGGCCACAGGGAAAATGCAGCTCTGCAGCCCCGTTATGCTGGTGTCAGAGTACCCAAGGATACTGTACACCACTGAGGCAGTTGGCGACAGTTCCTTGGGTGCTGTGCCTCGTCCTAATGAATACATTAAATATTATGTATTACAGATTACATGATCTTCGGTAACATGTTTAGCGAGATTAATTTATGGATGACAACATATGTTCATTTTTGTATATAGGCTGAATGCATTAAATGATAGAATAAAACATTGTGGTGTATAGTCTATAGTGTAGGCCCTAGTTGTGGATGATTTGTCTAATGTCGTATTACCTGTGGCAGCTGTTTGTCGCTTGTATTCTGCAATCTCTTGCCTCGCATGAGACTGCAGAGAGAACCACCGCTTCTCGCATTCATCAGTGGTTCTCGGGAGGAGTGGGAGAGCCGCGTTTATTTCCATGCGAATGCTTTCCCATGCTTCTTTTTTGGTTTTGGTGGTTATGCCACTTCCGAATTTCCCTACCAGCTGTAGTTGTTGGTCTTTCGTCCAGTTTGGTTTGCGTTTGCGTTTATTGTCAGCCATGGTGATTCTAGTCTGGATAATTGGAAGGCTGCTTATATAGATACCCGCTGATTGTTTACGAGATGCAGACATGTAACGAATTGACTAGTCCGTATTCTTGGTTTCATGTTAAATCAGTGACACATAGCCTACATTTGTATTTTAGAATCTTTATTAGAATATAACAGGAACAGGTAGGCCTACATACCCCTTTACAGTAGCATATAATTTATTTTCTAGGTTGAAATTGTGGGCAGAGACCCAGCCCATCAGCCAATCGCTGTGGGCATTCTGAGTAAGCTCGTTCATGAGACACAACGTCATCCATAGCAACGACGTCAACCCCCGCCCTCACTCTTAGCTTGAAAATTCTCCAACTTTTTTAGTATGAGTTTGTCTTTGCAGCTTTGTGAATAGGTTTTAAGAGGGGACTCTCAGCTAGAATGTTTTAGTGCGATTCAGGAGTACTCCTTGTGGTAAGATAAAATGCTTTGTGAATACCGGCCCAGCAAGCCATCTTTTAAAGTGACAAAAACTTCCCCTTTCATAGTGATAGGCAACCCTTTTCTCCCTGGAGGCTGAAGGTTGACAGCTCTAGCATTGTGAAAAAAGCTGTGAAAAAAGCACAGGCAGCACAACAGGCAACGGGTGAACGCATTACAGCTCCCCAACAAAAGTCTGCTTGGTTGCGATCAATACAACAACTCCAAACGCTACGCTAACAATCAGGGCCGGTTCTACACATTTTGGTGCCCTAGGCGAGATTGGCATTTGGGTGCCCCCCCCCCCCAACAAACATCAATCAGACATCACCATGGAAGCTAGCCACATTATTATCACTGATATAATGTTGTAGCCTACTACTAATTTTGGTAGCCTAATAATAAAGCTTGAGACTCAAGGCAAGCATGAGGGTTTTGTAACTCTGCAATTCAGGTGTAGTAGCCTAGTTTTGGGAATAACTACAGGTGTGTACTAATAAGCTTCAAGCCAAAACGTGAGGGTAACTCAGCATCAGCATGCATTCATCCTTCAATCTGTATGAGTCTAGCAGTAGCTCTTAGCATTGCATTATCTAGCTAGCATTAGCTTGTTTATTACTTAGCTAGTTAGCTCCCTAGCCTCCTACAATAAAACAGAAACACAACAAAACGGCATTTTGATGACATAGCCTACCTCTTAATTGGGTTCTCTTTTCCTCCTCCTCCTTCCTCCGTTTTATCCCCTGTGCACCTGAAGGCTTGTGCCTTTTCAAAGTCATTGTGCAAATATAAAATCTGTCATCGATCTGATATCTATCTTGCGTCGTGCTGATGTTGGCTCTCTGCCTGACTGCATCAGTAGTGCGTGCCTCTCTGACCCCGTCACCTGCGCTTGACCCGACAGGCGACAGCACGTCTCTTGGGTTGCCTGTGATGCGCGTACGTAACCCCTACTTTCAGCAAGCAGCCAGGCATCGTATCCCCCCCCAGTAACCGCATCTTTGTCAAAGTTATAACGTAACGGAACGCAGTTGATCCGTGATCCGTATGGATCATCCCCCACGGTTCGGCACGCATATGAACCGCGGATTAATTGCTAAATTGAACCATCATAGAGAAATACAGTTTTTCTGCCGCTGTTACGTTTTAAAGTAACAATTCCCTAAATTTCGATGCAGAGTTACAGTGAAGAGATAGACAAGACAGGTGCGTGCTGTGTTTTGCTCTGAAGCACAACGATTGGTTAATTATGCACAAAAAAAGCCATTGTGTGTTTACGTCATGTTGAATCCCAATGAATCAATCAGAGATTATCGCATTGCAAAAAGCAGACAAGTCATGGCTAGCGGAGGAGCGGAGGAACTTGAAAAGCCTCCTGCATCATTTAAATCACATGTATGGGAGCTAGACATTCGTAGTCAGCTGTTCAAAAAGTATTAACGTTAGGTATTTGCATGCAGTGACCCTAGCCAACTCTTAGGGGTGCAGTGAACTTGTTAGCAAATATAATTTAATAATCTTAATTTATACAGTATATGCGCAATGTTAGTTAGCCAGCGATTTCTACTTTGGCTGCCTCGCTACAAAACATTTAGCAGCCATGCTTGCTGGTTGTTGATTGTTGTTAAACGCCCGAGCAATTGAAGAATGGTTACGTTAAGTTAGTCGTCACACAGATCAGTGACACTTGACAGTTGTTATTAACTAGCTCGCAATTGTTAGCTAGCTTAGGAAACCAAGATTGGATGTCTACCCCTAACATTATTGTGTAAGCAGTGATAACGGGTTCTCGAGGTTAACTAGCTGGCTAAACATAGCTAGAAGAAAACATACTAGGTCAGAGTTAGCTATGCTGAATGATTAGCTAGATGGTTAACGTTAGTTAACCAGGCTCGCTAATGCATTTCCAAGCTGTTTACAGAGTGAAGATAAGTGAAATGTTTCAAACGAGCTATTGAGCCAGTTCATGGTGTCAACCAACTAAACGTTTCTACAGTTTGTAGAACAGATTATGGCAGTTTTAAAGTTCAATAGCTAGCTCAATTGAGCAATAGATAACATGAATGTTTTCTGAATTGGCTAGCTACATACCAAAGCGGATACACGCTAGCTAGCTAGCCAAGACTAGGGCCGTGTCCGAAACCACTCCCTATTCCCTATTTAGTACACTACTTTGTGTGGACGCCATTTTGTAGAGTGCGACAAATTCTAAAATGTGAATTTCGTACACTAAATAGGGAACGAGAAAATACCCACAATTCACCGTGATTTGTAGTGTACATCGACTGTACCCTACTTTACCCTAGAATTGATCCCGTCTACCACAATGCAATGCGGTCGTGTCATACCGAAGGAGAGAAGGGAAAGAATGGCGACAGAAAGAAATACAGCGACGGCGACAGAAATGACCGCAAATTTTGTGTATAAATGTAATTTAAAAAAAAATTTGCCCGTCTTTGAAACTCAAAACTTTAGCACATTTAAACCTGCTCGGTTTGTTTATGATACTGAGCACATCCGCTAACGTCACCTGAATATCCGGCACTTTTTTTTTTTTTTTACAAATGACGTTCAGTTGTAGTCTCCGAAAACACTACTTTCGTTCTCTAAATAGTACACTATATAGTATATACTATATAGGGAATAGGGAATAGGGAACGAGTGAGCGGTTTCGGACACGGCCCACGGCTGTGTTCGAAACCGCTCCCTATTCACTATATAGTGCACTATATAGTGTGTACGCCATTTTGTAGTGTGCGACGAATTCTAAAATGTTAATTTCATTCACTATATAGTGAACGAGAAAATACCCACAATTCACCGTGATTTGTAGTGAATGTACCCTACAATTTATCCCGTGTACCACAATGCAATGTGGTCGTGTCATACCGTCATACATACACTTCTGTTTATGCCTCATGAACAAAAGTTGAGCCAACAGCAGTAAAACAGCAACAGGAATCATGGTGATGGTAACGATAGCTACCGTTATTATCGCTATGGAAGTTGGTGCTAGTCGTGAGCTCGTGAGTTATCCTAACGTTATTTTCTCCACACGAGCTAGTTAGCTCACGACTTCCATAACGGTAGCCATTGGTGGCTAAAGCAGTGGCTAGCAGACAGCACCACAGTTGACAAAACCAAACTTGCACATAATTAGAATTTCAACAATTTATTTGGGATTTAACATTCAAAACTGAACATGCAAACCCGATACTACCTCAGTACATTTCAACGGGCTGCCATGAGTGCTCGGTTTGTTTACTGGGTGCATCCGCTTGCGTCACCTGAATATCCGGCACTTTTTTTGACGCGAATGACATTCAGTTGTAGTATCCGAAAACAGTTTGTCGTTCGCTACATAGTACACTATATAGTAAGCACTATATAGGGAATAGGGAATAGGGAACGAGTGAGCAGTTTCGAACACAGCCCAAGTCTATGCTACCGTTAGCTAACTCCGTATAAGAAATGTTAGCGATAGCTAGCGAGCTTACTAACCGCTAGCTTATTTACCCTACAACTCAGACTCTGGAAAACATCAGTTAGCCAACTAGCTAGTACTTGGCTACTTTAAGACTAAGATAACTCCATAGACGCTAGTTAGCTAACGGTAGCTTACTAACCTAACGTTTTAAAAAGTGGTAAATGGGCAAAAATGTTCACTGCTTTAAGTGTTTTACAGAATAAATGGAAAGTTATATTTGTCCCCTTTTTTTTTTTTTTTTTTCTGATCCGAAAAATGATCCGATCCGTGACTCAAAACCGTGATACGATCCGAACCGTGAATTTTGTGATCCGTTGCACCCCTAGTCAAAGTGCAGGCCAGATGAAACATTGTGTGAGGAACAGAACAGGGGTGCAAAGTGTATTTCTTTTTGTTTATTTGTTCATTGGGAGGAAAGGAGAGGGCGCACACCAGCCACCAGCAATTTTTTTTTTTTTTGTGAGGGCGACCTGGCGCCCCTAGCCGACATGGCACCCCAGGCAGCTGCCTGTATTGCCTGTGCCTTGAGCCGGCCCTCTCAGAACAAGAAGGATACGGAGGTCCGCACTGACATACCTTCTATTCTCTCTTCACTAAGGTAGTTGCAGCACAAAGACAGTCGCTATTTTGTGGTCACAAATAGCGGCACATTAACGAGCAATTTACTAAGAGAAGTTCTAATTACACAATCAAAGAAATGAAACCCACTCATTCGCAATTGTGCAGTAGGGGACAGAAAGGATGGTTTTCTTTACCCCTTGACAATATCTTACTTACATGTAAGAGGCACTCTGATCAAGGCGTAGCTCATGATTCCAAATTTGGGTGAAAAAAGGGGGAAGAGTATTCAGGACAAAAATGTTTTTACTCTCTGGCAACCAAAACTACATTTTCCCCACTGAACAATTACTCGAGAATGTGACAGCGAGTATCTTCTTTGTAACAAAGGAACATTTGGCCAATCCATGCCTCTTTTCATTAGCTCCCCAATAAATACAGAGCAGACCTAAATGTTATGTTCCATACTTTAAAAACTCCAAAAGGCTGAGTCCATTATACACAAGAAAGTGCAGGGCTCCATATCTTCCTACCAGAGGCTTGCTGCTCCTCCCCACAGTTTTCACAAGGTATGTCTTTGTCAGTACAATGAGGGTAGCTCCAGGGGTGACATCTCATTCTGTAACAAGTGTTCCTGTCCCCACTGGCGTTCCTGAGCCGCACTTTCTGGAGAACCGTGAGTCACACTTCACTCCGCAGCTCAAGATAAATGGTTAATGCAGTCTAAATGCAGTTCCAATTCAATTGGCTGAACTTTTCCCAGAAAGTGTAGATTGTTTCATAAAAGCAATTTAAATTTAAGTGGTGTCAGACCTGTCAAGGTGCTGTACAGTGCTATAAAATGTTCCTTCTCACATATGTATCTATTTGGCAGATATTGTCTAAATTGAATCGCGAGGCCATTATGGCAAAAAAACAAGAGTGCAAATAACAAGGTCTATGCTCATATTTCAAGGTTCTTGAAAATAAAGACTGTCAGTAATTCCATCCATTTGAATTGTATTTTAAAATTACACAGTAAAAACACTGGTCTTGCTATCAGACATTCAGAGAAACCAGGAGAAAGAGTACATGAATTTGGACAAGACTGGGACGACACTTTGTTTCTCCATATAATATACTTAAAATAATAGAGTTGAATTATGTCCATTTATACTCCTGTTTGTGCCACTTCTGTGACTCCTATCATAATGCATCTATAACTAGTAACCATGCTTACCCAAGATGAAAACTAAAGAAAAACAATGACAGAATTATAAATTAAGAAATTAATCATTCTCCTTGCCCTGCAAGATTGGATCAAATGAGCAAGTCTTTCTTTTTCAAATTACTGTCCGTCTTACAGTACAGTAGAAATGAATTATGTCCGCTCTGTCCTTTGTCTGCGGTAGGGAGAGGGCTTGACTACCAATTCGGCACATGATGGCTCAGCTCACAGGAGAACAAAGAGGTACTTCCTACAGACGGCGGTTGATGTGTCGCTGGGATGTTTCGGACACAGCCCCAAGGTGGAGATATGTGAGCATTGTCTCGGGAGATGGGGCGGACAAGGATGGGGGTGGAAGGAGCGGGGTAGCGAATGACGTGTTCTGGTAGGCACTGCAGGGGAAGGGCACTGGGTCAGATCCAGGCTTATCCACACAGACGGACCCTTTCCACAGAGATCCCTGCAGAGATGCAGAGGACTGGCCAGTAAAACAAACCATCCACACGGTACAAGGTACAGCCCGGCCTCTCGCTACTCAAGTCAAATCAGCCAGTGACAAAGTCAAATTTCATTAGCAACTTCTTTCTGGATTTCATTATAAATGGTGTGATTCGTAACAAATGATATGTATGTGCTATAATTGAAGACTCTTAGAGGCCCTGCGCTGCCTGTGAATTGGTCCAAGCAGATCACAGGAGAACACACATGGTGTGAACACTGCCCTAATTCTAAAATCTTTATTTACATTTAACATTTACATTTTAAGCACTTAGCAGACGCTCTAATCCAGAGCGACTTACAAGATGTGCATTAATACATGGTATGATCAATCATTGTTCGCGCAAGAGATCAGTGCAGTAATACAGCAATAGACATCATTGTTGGCAGCTGCATACCATACCTGTAACACCGGCAAGGAAAAGGTTAGTACATTTTTTTTTTATTTTTTATTTTTGAGAAAGTTTTAAGCAAGGATACATATTACGAGAATCAATATTGACCATGTAAGCAGTGGTGATGACAATTGGGTAGATGTACAAAATTCAATGGTAGTGGAGTCTGAAGAGGTGGGTTTTGATTCTCTTGAGTCCTGACCGAGTGGGGAAGATTGTTCTACCACCAAGTGGTCAGGGCAGAGAAGAGGCGAGACCGCGAGGAGTGGCTGCCGGGCGCCCGGAGAGAAGGGACAGAGGAGGCAGAGCAGAGGGGTCTGGCTGGGGTGTAGGGTGTGATGAGCGACTGGAGGTAGGAGGGAGCAGTTCCTCTAGCAGCTTGATAAGCCAGCACCAGTGATTTCAATTTGATGCGTGCTGCGATAGGGATTGACCATAAACCATGCTCAAAAGTTCAGCGCTGGCTGGTCAAACTGACTCGTATTCGTATGTCTGCGGCTGAGAGCAGTTGTGTCATAATCTAGCACACTGTGGGCACACCATGTACTCACTGACAGAACTGTACAAATAAAATATGAAAACTATTTCGCTCTATCCCCTACAAATCCACTATCCACTACTTTTAGATATTCAGATCTATTTAGAAATTTTGAAACATTTATTAATTTTCCCTTTCTCCTTCGGGGAGGGCAGAACCTGTCAAGATAAAAAAAAAAAAATCAAGTTATCAATAAAAGTGGTACATTAAATGAATAAATGTTTAAGTAAATCTAAAAACATCAATAGATTAATAATTATCATAATAAATGATCAATCATTCCATTTATGCATGTTTGTATCTATTTTTAAAAGTGTATTTATTCAATTTGTCATTCATTTCAGTATTTATTCATTGATTCATTATCTTGTACATTGTTTTGTTTAGTCTATCTGCAATTTGCACTGCACCAACTTACCAACTTACGGTTTACTCTCACACCCTGTGAGAGTGCCAAACCTGCCCCCGGAAAGTCTACCTGCTCCAAAGGCCTCCACAACATGTAAAGACACAGACAACCATGCCACTCCCACGTGGCCGAGACCGACGTCCTCCACAATTACCTTAACCTGCTGGAAGTGAGACCATTGTCTGCCCCATCCACTATTCAGCTGGACCTAGCTGACCTGGAGAGGTGGTCGTCAGAGAGCTCCATGGTGCTGCACCCCAGGAAGTGCAAGGTGATGCAATTTCACTTCACTAAGGCACCACCAAACCCCCCTAGGTTGGCAATAAACAACATTGAACTCCAGAGAGTTGCCACCTTAAATATCCTGGGCATCCATATTCAGGCCAACCTGCAGTGTGCAGTGAACAGGTGGACCACCTCTGCAAAAAAGCCAGCCAGTGCTTATTTCTTCTCCGACGCCTTCTCTGGCATTCCTCCAGATGATCTGGGTACTATCTACACCACCTACATCAGACCCACTCTGGAGTATGTTGCGCCGGTGTGGCAATCCAAGGCCATAGAAAAGGTGCAGAAAAGAGCTGTACGAATCATCCTGGGTCGGGAGTTTACTTCTTACAGCGAGGCGTGTAGTCACCTTGAGCTCCCTCTCCTCTGCTCACGGCGTGATGACCTCACCAGAGCCTGCACCAATTCACTCCTCAAATCACCTGTTCCGCAAGTGGCTCCCACCGGAGTGATCTGCCATAAGCAACCACCAGACACGGTCCTCAGCAAAACTGGACTTGGCCAGATAACAAAAAAGGCCAGATAACAAAAACGCACATCACACACAAATAACAAAGGAACATTGAGAGGCAAAAATTATAAAAAATAAAAATAAAATGTACCATGACATTTTTTTCAAAGAAAAGCCACTCTCAGCACAATACAGAAAACCCACAAAACCAAAAACAACATTCTCAACACAAGACACAAGCAAATTCCACCAAGACAAATCGCACAATACAAGAAAACACACAAAACCAACACAACACTCCGAGACAAGACACAAGCAAACTCAACCAAGACACATCCACGCAATGCAGAAAAAATACACACAAAAATTATCCATGCCACAGAGCACACCCTTCAACAGAACAAAACACAACCAACCAACCAACCAAAAAACCACACATCAAAAAAATTGGCCCAAAGGCCCCCAACGCTCCCACACCCTACCCTTCCCATGTGCCACCCTGTCCAATCTTACCCTTTCCCCAACCCTCCCCCTAAACTTGTGGAACAGTTGGGCAGGAGTTAACACTGTCACCATCCTGCCCACTGCCGACATCCTGTCTTCCCACAGTACCCACTTGGCGTACCCCAGGACATCCCAGAGCACGCCAGCGGATACTGTGGGAATCACCCCCAACCCACGTCTAAAAACAACCCCATCCCCAGATAAAACAAACCCTGGCCCGACCCTCCGCAGAAGGCAGAGCACCAAACCCCAAAACTCCCCTGCGAAGGGGCATTCTCAGAAGGCATGGGCCACCGTTTCTGGGGCCCCACACCCCCTGGGGCACAGAGCGCTCACAGAACAGCCGTGTCGTGTCGCACCGGCAGACGCCCCAGAGCACATCGCCAGTGGAGGTCACGCACCGCTGCCGGCGCACCACCTCCACTCACCCTGCCCCACCTGACTCCAACGGGCACCCCAGAGGGAGACACCACCTGGTGACAGGCTAGCCTCGCATACAAGGCCCTGTGATCCAGAGCCTCCGCACGTGAGACCGAGGGAGGGCACTGACGAAATAACCTTACCACTGCTTTGTAGGCCGGGGCCCAGAACCGGACGCCCAAGATTTTCAGTCCGCCCTCGCACACAGAAAACCCTCCAGAGTCACCTATGTCCTCTGTCCCCCTGGAGTTACGCCACGTGAAGCCAGCATCGGACGGATGCAACATCCTGAAAGCATCCACCGGGGAGAAGTCCTTCACGACCTCTGCGAGCGCTCTGGCAGAGTAATCAATGCCACCTTTGCCCACCCCATCCCTCTGTACACAAACCTCACTCTGCAGTCTGTACACAAATCTCCCTCTGCAGTTTGTATACAAACCTCACTCTGCAGTCTGTACACAAACCTCCCTCTGCAGTCTGTACACAAACCTCACTCTGCAGTCTGTACACAAACCTGACTCTGCAGTCTGTACACAAACCTGACTCTGCAGTCTGTACACAAACCTGACTGCAGTCTGTTCACAAACCTGACTGCAGTCTGTTCACAAACCTGACTCTACAGTCTGTACACAAACTTTACTCTGCAGTCTGTACACAAACCTCCCACTACACAAACTAAGGTCTCTGATTCAATCTCACTGCAATGCATTTCTGCTGTCTAGAGCATATCCAGCTCTGTCCAAAGCCTGGACTTGAACACACCAAGGGTCTCTGCATTTATTGCATGACCTGGCAAGCTGTTCCACACATAAAAATATTTCTTGGTGTAATTGCAAAATCTACTTTATATAAATCTCCACCTTTGCCCCCTTGATCTACTGACAGAACTCATGGCAATTTCAGCCACTGTAAGGCTGAGAGTGAGGGGGACTGATCTGAAAGGTGATAATCTGTAACTCCCTCGAGCACACTTATTGCCTGATACCTGATATCACAGCCCTGAGCTGTGATCGCCAGCAAGTGAAATAATGCACCACCTGTTTTTCTGTGTGTAAAGACATGCCTCAGTCACCACTATGTGATGTTCTCCGATAGGGTTCAGTTCTATTGTGTGGTGCTGAATAATTATCTGATTAGTGATGACTGTTTCTCTGCTCTATCTCTCCCCCCATCTCTTTCTCTGTCTACCTTTCTCTCGCTCTCTTACTCACTCTTTGTCATTCCAACACATTCTCACTTGCAGAGAGAAAAGGAAACTCTACCTCCCTCTCTCTGTCTCGTTCTTCCTTTCCCTCCCTCCCTTCTTCCATCCCAGGCAGTTCTGTTCCACCCCACTAAAATACAAGATTAGATGAAAGTAAAAACAGACATATACACACATACAGTTATATACACAACCAAACAGTAATTCAAATCACTGGCAACGATACATACCAGAGTATTAGGCATATTAGGAATAAGGACCCTCATCATCCTAAACCGAATGTGAATTCTGTCAGCAACGATTTCTTTGTCCTCCATATAAATGTGAAGCCAGGAATACCAAATGCTGAGGATGGGAACATGTGGCAGGATGGACAAAACTAAGGACCTGTACCTATCTATATTTCAGTCCAGAACCAGATGATATGAATGAATCCAGACTTAAATCATACTAGACTATCACTTGTCAGATGATCAAAACAAACAGTCACTCAAATGAATAAATAAAGAGGACATTTTAACCAATACTGGACAATCTAGAAATGATAAGTGCTCTGGGTACACAAATTAATTTCATAAGCAGCTAGTTTTTCTTTCTTGATTATTCAGTCTTTTTCAGGCTTTTTTGGGGTTATTATCTAAATTCCTTAACTATTTAACTGCTGCTAGATTAATTCAATTCATAATAATAATTGTCTAGTCTTTGCTATGACTATGTGACATCTCTCTACTCATAAAAGGCTTTAAAGAAATATGAGGCAGGTGGTAATCTATGGGACCTTTAATGGCACAATGAAACCTGATGGAACCCCAGTAATTTTGCCTGTGGGCAGCATGTGGAGTTATCCTCCTGTCACTGTTTGACTTACTAATGATCAAATGATACAAGGAGCCAGGAGCTGAGTGCATAACCTTGGAGTTAATTGAAGACCAACATTTTTCACCTTTGGACAACAATCTGAAATCAGTTTTGAATCTCGTCAGGATGACTAGAATCTGAAACTACAATGTACAGTGCCAAAAAGAAACATGTATAGCTATAAGGCAAGTTTCAAAACTTGTAGTGGCGGTTGAAATAGTTCAATAGAGATCTGATGATGAAACTCTGATGAAGGCTATATGCTGAACATTAGTTTTAAACAATAAACAATTACTTTCTTACATTCTACGTCAAGTGTAGCTGGAATTCTTTATCTTTATTGAACTATGTAGGACCTGATTTCTATTCTTCCTTTCTCCCATAAGGAGAGGGAGAGCGAGAGATACAATAGAGATACAATAGAGAGATATCACACATGATACAAATTAACAAAAATAATCTTTGGCCGCCCTCCTCACGGGTTCCGGCTAAAAACAATAAAAAACTAAATAACAAACTAAATAATAAGTACCTGTCGGTCAAACACAATAACAAACACAACACTACAAACAGACAATTGTGACTTTTCAGTTTCGCTTTTCACTCGTGGTCTCAGCATTCACTCTCACCAGCTTTTTGCGTCCGTGTTCCAGCCACCTACTAAGAGAGCAGAGCAGTTTTAAGCACACACATACAATTAGATAATGCCACACAGCTGTGTGCCCTAGCTACCCTGCCAGTAGGCGTGGCCGTTAATCACCCCGATTTCCCTGCCTAGACCGACGCCTTCCACAGGCATATATGCACAGACCCAAACAAATGTACTGACCCACACACGTGAACCGAACCACATATGCATTCACAGACCCAAACATACAAGGGGTAGACAAAGTAATAGAAACACATAACAACATAATAATATTTATTAACTAATTTCTTTGAACTCCAAAACTACAAACTACTTATCTTTCCGCATGTTTGTGTTTGATCGTGGCAGCTTTAAAAGATGGAGATGGAGACTTGAAGAGTGTGCTCCAACACTGCAACCATCAGGGAGATCCAAAAAGAACGTATACAAAGCTGTTAAAACCCTCATAACTGGGAAATAAACTCCCGTAACCCTATCCGCAGTGCCAACAGTCCTTTCATTAATCATTCTGAGATGCGATGACCATGTGGCATCCCATCCCCTGTGTGACTGCATGCGGGCCGATACCCTCCTCCATTCATTAGGCACAGATTATGAAGGAAAGAACTAATTAATCTCTCTGATGTGTCAGGTTTGTCACAACAGCGAAAACCAGGATCTCAACAGTGGGATGAAATTTAAATAACAAATCAGTCTCTACTACCGTAACAAGGGCCGGTGCACATATTTTTATCCATTAATTAGTATTTTAAACAATATGGGTTATGATAGTTACGCTTTAGTATAAATAGTCTTTCCAATCACTTTTTCACTTGTTATTTTGGCTCTTGACATTGAAGAGATGTTACAGACATGAAATATCCATAAAGACACACAAGGAGGTATGCATAATATTCCATTAATGCAAGACAAAGGTGGCATTATATATGTATGGAAACTATGTTACACATAAAAGCTGTTGGTTCATGTTTAACAGACACACAGACAGCATTGAGGACCATAGAGGGGAATGCTCAATAACCAGATACTGAATCAGCTGAGCATACTGAAGCTTTCATTATCTGCAACCCTGCTGCATGGCTGCACACTGATAGTAGAGCATCATTTCTTTCATAATTTCTTTGTAATCATTGAACTAGAGGCAGATTCCCCTTCTGAGATATCTGTGTCTGCAGTCTGGATGCGGTGGAGGTGTTAGCAAGGTCCCTTTGAGGTACACTTTCTAAATGCATAATTGCAAATATCTTGCTGCTATTCTTTTAAGAGGTTGTCATTTAGCTTCTGTGGAATAAACCCCTATTCCATCCTCCAAGAGATTGCTCTAGCTGCCCTCCTCTGGTAGACCGTGACTACTATGGGGAAGTGACTAAAAACCTGATCAAACAAAAGAGTCAAACTCCAAAAATTTCAATCAATTTAATTTAATTTCAGTCGCCTCCACCTTTTCATTTCCTACAGGACTGATAGGGATCCGTGGAGAAGCGTTTCAGCCGTGAGCCATAAATCAAACCAAGATGAGTAAGAAGCGATGTGCATTCGCATGTAAATTAATCCCGCTGAGCGGACAATCAATAAGAGCCCCTCAACTGCGATCACTTTCTGCATCCAGAGATGGTATCGAGCGCGGTAATGGAGTTTAACACTGTCCGCTATCATGTCGCAGGTTTAAATAGCAATCCAATTCATTTATTTTTATTTCTGGTAAAAATCAATTTCCTACACTTGAAACACACTGCAGATACATTTGCAGTTTTTTTTCAGCCAGGGATTAAAACCATTTGTCACCTAAGCTTCACCTGGCTCTTGACATACAGTATAGAGACCTATGATAAAGCATGACACTATATAATGTAATATCCTTATCCCTTGCAACACAAATCAGTATCACTCCTACCACACTGCTTTTTTCTTAAGGCATCAAAGACAGTACACCATGTTAATGCAGTTACGCTGGTGGATGTTCAGTTGTCTGAGCTGTGAGAGCCAGGACCATAAGGAACCCCCTTGAGACCCCTACAAGTGCTATGGGATAATGACCACTCACCTCCTGCAGCGCCATGTCCCCATCACTGCCCTGGGACATCGGGTTTCTGCCTGGTCCACAGGGATGATTACCCCTTACTGACCAGAATGGACAGGACTAATGCAGTGGATGTGCTTGTGTTGCTTTTATTCTGGTGAAAGGAAACTTGATTGAGACTGATTTCAATTGTATGGGAATCTCACAGTTCTTCTTTGGAAGTATTATAATTGAATATCATCTTTAGGGGAAGACTGACTGATGGGTTATTAACCATAAGAGTGTTGGGTCCAATTTACCACAACTGTACACTGTGATAACACACACACACAAAATTGCCAGACTCACACACAAATAGGATAATACTAATACAGACAGGATGCACAAACACACACACACACACACACACACTGTCTGCTTGGCTCTGCCTAGCTGAGGTCCGAAAGGTAATATTGAAATACAGCAGGTCATGTGTCTTGGCTTGGGCCTTTTGGCTTCAAAGTTACATCCCTCTCTCCATCACTATCCCTCTCTCTTTCTCTCTCTCCATCTCTATCCCTCTCTCTCTTTGCCCCTCTGTCGTTCTCCCTCCTCCTCCATCTTCTCAGGAATAATGGATTCTAAACGTGCTGTTCTGTGCCCAGAGTGTCCTTCTCATTCGTGGTGAGAATCAAAACAACGGATGAAAGAAGTGATGGACACTATTAAATGAGGCTCTAGAATGGGAAGGGATCATGCGGTTTGCCACCTTGTCATGTGGCATCAGGGAAACCCCTCCATGTTTCAAACTCAAGACTGTTTCCGTGACATTCCCACCCTCTGCTCCAGCCTTCACCTAACCCTCACAAGGCCCCCCCACGTTCCCAGCTACGGAGGTAACCGGAAGGATGAGTTTTGGTTTAGGATCCATAACTGTGACAGAAGGGCAATAAACACTAATAAAAGTTGGATAACAGCGCTTTTAAAACAAAATGTATTCAATGCTTTGAATAACAATTGGTGCGATGTCTCATGGGAACTGCTCTCTGGAGATACTCTGTCCAAACAAGCATTAATGAAGGTTCTTTGTTTGAGTACAGATGAGTCACTATCTACACCTTTATTATCCGCATGTTTAGCTGGACAAGAGAAAAATGAAAAACTGAAAGAAAGAGATGGGGAGGTGGAGGGATGCTGGAAACAGCTGACACAAGAGGGTAAAGTTGCGTGGTGAGTTATACGTACCTGTAGAGAAAAACTGGTTTAGCAGGTTGAGGTAATTACTACATAAAGGGTTGATTGTAAAATTGATTGTACATTTCTATCCAAAATTTTAAAAGTCCAGTTATGACCTATGGCTTTCTAACATCGATTCTTTGGTACCATGCGCCTCAAGCAAGATATACAGCCTATTGCTGCGGGGTTACCATAGCAACAGCCCCATTATGAACAAGGACAACAAACACCCATTGGCATGCACAAACATACCTACAACCAACATTCTTAAAACATTGTACAGGTGGCGAGATGAAGCCAGCAGCATGGTTCCTGCTGAGGTCAGACCACTTTCTGGCTTGGTAGAAATCAGAAATCAGAAAATGGTTTCACAATTATTGGCACCCGTTTTTAATACTTAGTGCAGGCTCCCCTGGCAAGGATAATGGCACTGGGCTGATTTATATAATGTTTAATACAGTTGGAGGGATCTTGGACTATTCCTCCATGCAGAACCTTTCAAGATCCATGCAAATGGACTGCCCTCTTCAATTTAGACTTCAAGTGGAGACTGAGATGGCCACTGCCAAAAAAATATTTTATTTTCACCAAACCATTTCTGTGTTGATTTTGAGGTATGTTTGGGGTCACTGTCTTGTTGGAAGGTCCACCTATGGCTAAGTCTCAGCTTCCCGGCAGAGGAAACCAGGTTTTTGATTAAATGTCCTGGTACTTGATGGAATTCATTGAAGTGCCATTGATCTTAACAAGCGCCCCTGGATCACTGGCAGCAAAACAGCCCCAAATCATCAATGATCCATCATCATATTTGACGGTAGGTATGAGGTGCTTTTCCTTGTATGCATCCCTCTTTTGATGTCAAAAATGCAGATGGTGTACATGGCCAAAAAGTTCAATTTCGGTCTCATCTGACCAGAGCACCCAGTTACAGTCATAGTTCTGATGACATTTAGCAAACTCCAGGGCCTGTCTCATGAAGCACGATTAGTGGGTTAGCGAGCTAACTTTGGGCTTAACCCTCGATTTTTGGTCTCACGACTGTGGCTCACTTTTAACCGGGTTGCATCACCATGGTAACTTATGCTATGAACCTAACCTGCTCCGGAGTAGGTTAAGTTCAGGCTAACGGATCAAATCCTATAAAAATCCCGCCCCCTCACCAATCAGCTTTTTTCAACCCTGCCACTCCCCTGTTGCCGAGACCGACGCCCTCCACAATATTATTACTCAATAAAAAGAAAAGGACAATTTGAATAATTGCATTACAATAAAAGTATATTGTTTCCCCATATGTTTATATTGCTCATTATCTGTGTTGTTTATTTTATACAACATTTTCTGGCTCATTTTCATCAAGGGTGCCAATAATTCTGGACCTGACTGTACAGCACAACACCATAATTTAAATGACCATCAACATTACAATCAATGTAATTTCCATTATCATCATATTTATTATTGACATCATATGCAACATTACCACATGTATGCAAGATGTTACCAATCTTTTTCATCATCAGAACTATCATAATTACTTTGATCAATCTTATTCAAGCCTCACAGACACATGTGACCCTTCATATGATAATACAGTACTCTGAATATTATTTAAATACTCAATGTTATCATTCCTTAAAATTATGACATACAATAAATCTCTTGAAGATATTTGAGATTCAAAGTCGAATATAATGTATACCCTAAAGTTCCACCTTGTTCCCCTCTCAGACTAACAGTGCAGTATGCTAAGTATGGAATTAAATCAACAGTGACATTTTTACATGATGTTGTTTAATTACCCTGAAACTGCAGGAACATAAACCTTAAGGAGCTAATATTTGTGGCAAGTTAATGGACTTACATTTTTCGACAAGTTTATGCGATAATTACAACCGATCACAATATGCAGTGCATACAGACCATTAGATAAAGCTTAATTTACAGAAGGATGAGCTCTCTACCAATAGACACTCAGGCTTCACCACACTGTTGCACCACATTTACACCTAGTGGATGCAAATTGCAAGTTTTTCACTTAATTTAGTAAGAACTGCAATTAATTGGGAGATGACTCCAGGGTAAAGCAAAATAATTGTATCATTTTAGTAAATGTTCACAAATAGGAATAATTAAGAAGAGACTAATTGGTAAAGTGTAAGTATTGCACAGAAAGGTGTAAGTTGGGGAGTGGTTGTGAAATGTTTGGGGTGGGAGGAGGGATAAGAACAGGGTTAAAGTGGCTGGTCAGACAGGAGGGGTATGGATTGTGTGTGAATCTGCAGTGACTCAGAGCTGTGACTCTGTGACTCTGAGAGTACGCAAAGACTGTTTTATTAATTGTGACCACACCCACAGTCAGGGTTATAATGAGTCAGAGGGGTGTGATGGCACAGTGCTATTTCAGGGAACCTGGGGTGAATTCTTTTTTTCCATTTATGGAGCCTTTAAATGCAGCTTTAGAAGTGGCCACCCTCATGCCCACATTCTGCTAAATATAAATTAAAAAGGCAGGTAACCCTTTAACACAGAGGTCACAGACTCACATTAGCTAACTTTGTGTGCAGCTGTGTATTGGTAAATAATAAGTCTAGATTCTGGGAGGGGAGGTTGGGTAGAATGTGAGGTGTAACACTATCCGGCACTTCACAAATATTACATGAACCCATTGCACCCTGGGTAAATCCGGATACTGCTCACACACTCAAGATGCAGGGCTGAAGTCACACACACACACACACACACACACACACACACACACACACACACACACACACACACACACACACACACACACACACACACACACACACACACACACACACACTCATGATGCATGACTGCAGCCACACACTCACACACACTCATGACCCAGGGCTGAAGCCACACACATACACTCATACACACTCATGAAGCAGGGCTGAAGCACTCCTCTCTCCGTCACCCTCTCTATCTTCCCCATTGTTTCACACCTCTCTCTCCCTCTCTATCACGCCCCCTCTCTTGCCATAGCTATCTCAGTCTGCTTTCATAATCAGCCATGGCCACTGCATGCTTATGCTTAATAAATCTTGTGGCAGTAAGCGACTTCTAGGGAGGTAGTGGCCAGAAGAACAAACTTTTAGCAGATACTTATCCATGTTGCCATTTTGTGCATGTGTGTGTGTGGGTGTGTGTTACAGGGAGTCAAGTGTGCAGATGAAAATTAGCACTGCAGTGCTACATTAGCATCCCAACACAATACATCATCAGTCCCATATCTTTTCTTTTTTTTTGCTGTTATTCGGGAATGCCCTCTGTGATTTTCATTGCAAATGCCCTGCAAACAGAACTCAAAGACAAGGCAAATTCGAATCAAATTTCACCGAGATGCATTTCACACTGAATTAGCCTATTAACGCATACATCCAAACACTACATAGAGTAGTGAGCTAAAACGAACTACATCTTTGCTTTGGTAATAGTTTACTTTATAGTCATGCCAAAAAGCATATCTTTTTTAAAATATTTTAATTTTAATTTTATTTATTTACATGACAACACACAACAATAATAAAAAATAAAAAAATGTTTAAAAAAAACAACAAATAAACCAATTAGACAAGACAATGGCAATTCAGACCTCCAAAACAGGCACATATGTATATGAAAATGAAAACATTGGTAGTTTTATAATATAAATAAACTATAGATAAGTGAATAAATTCGATTTTAGGTTAAATCCTTCATGTCTTTTTGTAATTTTTGTGGCTTAGTGCGTCATTATTTCCTATCTTAGTTTAAAAATGTTTTACTTTCAGACATTTATAGCATACTGTACATTAGGGACATCCATACAATGTAGTACATATATACATATATCCCCACACATTGTGCATATTTACAACCTCATTAATAGAGAGAAGATGAGGAAGAGGAGAGAGGGGGGTATATAAATATGCATAAATACATGGTAGGAACAATCATAGTTAGTGCAATAGATCAGTGCAGTAATACAGCGATAGACATCAGTGCAGGCATCTGCGTACCATACCTGTAACACTGGGAAGGAAAAGGTTAGTATTAAAAAATATATATTAGTATTTTTAAATGGAGTATTGAGGGGTATATAGTGTTGAACAAGTAGGCAGTGGTGATGACAATTAGCTAGATGGACAGAGTTCAGTGGTAGTGGAGTCTGAAAAGGTGAGTCTCTTGTGGAAGATTGCAAGTGATTCCGCGGTTCTGACCAATTGTGGAAGGTCGTTCCACCAGCGAGGGGTCAGGACAGAGAAGAGGCGAGACCGCGAGGAGCGGCTGCCAGGCGCCCGGAGGGATGGGGCAGTCAGTTTGCCAGAGGAGGCGGAGCGGAGGGGTCTGGCTGGGGTGTAGGGAGCGATGAGTGACTGGAGATATGGGGGAGCAGTACCTCTAGCCGCTTGAAAAGTAAGCACCAGTGATTTGAATCTGATGCGTACTGCGATGGGGAGCCAGTGCAGAGAGGAGAGTAGAGGGGTGACGTGGGTGAAGACTCCTGGCAGACTGGGACGGAGACACTATGGAGCCTTCCATGGTGATTGATTCATCAATCATCGGGGAGCTCTTTGCTGGGAGGAAGAGCAGCTCTGCCTTCCCCAGGTTCAGCTTCAGGTGGTGGGTGGACATCCATGCGGAGATGTCAGCCAGGCATGCAGAGATCCGTGCCGGGACCTGGGTCTCAGATGGAGAGAAGGAGAGAAAGAGTTGAGTGTCATCGGCATAACAGTGATAGGAAAAACCATGAGCAGAAATAACAGAACCAAGTGACTTGGTATACAGGGAGAATAGGACAGGGCCTAGCACCGAGCCCTGCGGGACTCCGGTAGAGAGGGTGTGGGAGGAGAGGATCCTCTCCCAGGCCACCTGGTAGGACCAGTCAGCCAGGTAGGACTCGAACCATGTCAGCACAGATCCAGAGATTCCCATCTCGACGAGAGATGAGAGCAGGATCTGGTGGTCCATGGTGTCGAATGTCGCCGACAGGTCGAGGAGGAGGAGGACGGAGCTAAGGGATTGGGACTTAGCCACGTGAAGAGCCTCAGTGACCGCAAGGAGAGCAGTCTCTGTGGAGTGGCCTGCCTTGAACCCAGATTGGTTAGGATCAAGCAGGTCATTCTGTAGGAGATGAGCAGACAATTGGTTATAGACAGCCCGCTCTAATGTTTTGGAGAGGAATGGGAGGAGAGAGACAGGTTGGTAGTTTGAAATGACAGCAGGATTCAGAGAGGGTTTTTTGAGGAGGGGGACAACATGAGCGCATTTGAGGGAAGAGAGGACAGAGCCAGAGGAAAGAGAGGAGTTAATGACATTGGAGACAAAGGGGA
This sequence comes from Aldrovandia affinis, assembly GCA_029706075.1. Classification (NCBI taxonomy): domain Eukaryota; kingdom Metazoa; phylum Chordata; class Actinopteri; order Notacanthiformes; family Halosauridae; genus Aldrovandia; species Aldrovandia affinis. The sequence continues at coordinate 52,114 of JAINUG010000127.1, read as the reverse complement.
GGATGTCCATAGCAATGGACTGGAAGAGGGGGGAAGGAATGGGATCGAGAGGGCAGGTGGTGGGACAGTGGGAGTGAACAAGTTGAAGGATGTCTGAGTCAGGGAGGGGTGAGAAGGAGGACAGAGGGGTGAGAGGTTTAGGTAGCGAGATGGGTGAGGGAGAATTAGGTGAGGGAGAGGATGGGGGGAAGGAGTTGCGATTGTCATCAACCTTCTCGCGAAAGAAGGATGCGAAGTCATCCGCGGTTAGAGAGGAGGGGGGTGAGGGAGGAGGAGGGGTGAGGAGAGAGGAAAACATAGAGTAGAGTTTTCGAGGGTTAGAAACAGAAGATTGAATCTTGGAAAGGAAAAATGTAGACTTAGCAGAGGAGAGGTTAGAGGAAAAGGTAGCCAGGAGTGAGTGGAAATCAGTCAGAGCCACAGGGGATTTGGATTTTCTCCATTTTCTTTCTGCCGCTCGCAGTTTCAGTCGGTCATTCCGAATGGAGTCAGTTAGTCAGGGGGTGGGGGGTCAGAGACGAGCAGGTTTAGTGGATAGAGGACAGAGTGAATCAAAGGAGGAGGAGAGAGAGGACAGTAGGGTGGACGATGCTTCCTCAGCGGGTAGCTGAGAGAAGGCATCAGTAGGGGGAAGGGAAGATAGAACAGTAGCTAACAGGGCAGCGGGGGAGAGAGAGCGGAGGTTGCGACGGACAAGGACAGTGTGGTGGTTTTATACTAACAGTGAGGTGGTTTAGGCACAGAGGGGAGGGGGAGGGGAAAAGACAGAAAGCAGTGGTCAGACACATGTAGAGGAGATACCATAATGTTGGGCGAGGTGCAGTTCCTGGTGAAGACCAGGTCCAGTTGGTTACCAGCCTTGTGGGTGGATGGGGATTCAGCCACGGTGAAGTCAAAGGACTGAAGCAGGGGGAGAAATGCAGAGGCCTATGGGGTTTCCAGCAGCAGGTTGACGTCACCGAGGAGTAAGACGGGAGTGCCATCCTCAGGGAAGGCGCTGAGTAGAGCATCCATCTCATCTAGGAAACTCCCCAGTGGACCTGGTGGGCGATAAAGAACAATGATGTGCAGTTTACATGGAACAGTGACAGTGACAGCATGAAATTCAAAGGAGGAGGGTGAGAAGTGAGGAAGAGAAACAATACCAAATCTCCACAGGGGGGAGATCAGTATACCTGTCCCTCCACCTCTACCTGTGGGTCGTGGAGTGTGTGAGAAGGTGTAGGCAGCGGAGAGAGCAGCAGAGGTGGTCGTGTTCTGCGGAGTGATCCACATCTCCGTGAGTGCCAGGAACTGCAGGGAGAGTAGGGAGGCCTGGGCCGAGATGAAATCGGTCTTCCGGACAGCGGACTGAAAATAATTTTTTCACATTTTGCTGTAGATATTGCTAATTGAAGCCATTCTGCTAGGGGTGGTGGTTGTTCCTCCCTCCAGTGCCTCATGATGACTCTTTTTGCTATACAGTATATGATAGTATTCTTATCAGATTGGCATTTGGGGTGTTGTCTGGAAGATTGATGCCTAGTATAATAAAAATTACATTCTTATGTAAAATATTTTATCTTTGCTCCATTTCCCCCTCAAGATCTCTTGTTTTACATTGGTCTTCCCAACTAGAAATCTATATACGTAGCTTAGACATGTGTTCATGTTTTGAACAATTCATGTTTTGGATAAAAATTTCTAGTTCATTGAACTGGTAGTTGAATTAAAAAAACTCACAGCACATTTAACTGTCTGTATGATCTGAATTGCCTTAAAGTTATTCCTAGTTCCCATCTTCTCTCGCAGTTCATTAGGTGTTAGCATCTCTCCTTGACTATATAGGTCTGAAATAACACACATTCCTTTTTGTATCCATTCATTCCAAACAACTGGTTTACAATTAATAAGCACATAGGGATTATTCCAAATTGAGGCTTGGAATGATGTATAGAATGACACTTTGCATTTATTTTCTATTAACTTAAATATGTTCCAAGAAGTAGATATAGTTGGATGGTCCTTTAACTGACCATAGGCTATTTGCTTAAGTGGTGTTGGGTATGATACATTTATCTCTATGTCTAGCCAGGAGGGGGGTCTTCTGGGATATTGAACCAGTATAGGGTTTGTCTAGTCAAGTATAGTACGTTTTAATATCGGGAAGTGCCATACCCCCTTCTTTTTTAGGTAGTATTAATCTTGTGAGAGAAATTCTTGGCTGTTTAGCATTCCATATAAATTTGGATATCTGATTATTTATCTGATTAAAGAAAGAATTGGGTAAGTTCAGGGGTAACATGTTTAATTTGTAATTAATTTTTGGGGCAATTGTCATTTTCACCACTTCTATTCTTGCCCGGAAAGTAAAAAATAATGGGGACTATCTCACAAAATCTGCTTTTATTGAGTTTAAAACAGCTTCTCGATTAACATCAATCATACTGTCAATATTTGAGGAAAAATAAATACCAAGATAGTAAAAACCTCTTTGAGCTCAAATAAAATTGTAGTTTTGGTCCTCCATGCAGATATCATTTTCTGGTGTTATTTCTGATTGTTTAACACATGGTTACTGACTGAAAAAATAATAGCTTTGAATATCTGTCTCAATGGAATAATGGCATTGGGAATTAAACCATATGCGGGTATCCAAGCTGCACCTCTCAATACATGAGCCCAGTTTGCTGAGTGCTTGGCCACACTGCCACTACACAAATATAGCCCAAAGCTTTTACAAAGAGTGCTGTATTTGGTGTAAATCCTGTGAATAAAGTGATTTACATGCTTACGGTTTGTCCCTACTGCGAGACCTTAGACTCAGCATAAATGCACACTGCATTAGCATTCACACCCGTAGCAGGACACATTACATTTTCACCGTCAATAATCGCAGTTGAATCTGATAATCTTCTATCAAGCGCTTTGTTTAATACTAGCAAGAGCCCACGTCCATCCTGGATCATGTGACCTCACGGTGGTTAGGGCCGCAGTGATTCTGTCCCGGTGCCAGGCACAAGCAGCTGCAGCGGCAAAAGACCTGGTAACTAGGTGCCGTCTTTCGCTGTCACCGCCAAAATGGGCCAATGAGGGAATTGTAATTTAAATTTAAATGCAGAGTCCTGAAGAGCACCTCGTGAGCAGAATTGCACCAGTTAATATGAGCAAAACACAACGCCAACCACGTCAGCATTAATAGGCAGCTTGTCACTTTGCGTGAGTCAAACCCGGATCGGTTCTGTGCTGCTGTCAGTGTGGCCCACTGCAGAAGACTGTGTCGTTCAAATCACATAAAGACTCAGGGCAGTGGAGCGAGTTTTTCCTAGATTGTACTCATCAAAAACGTGCTGTATCATATGAAGAGGCCATGCGTGTAATATGAATGTGTGTGTGTGTGTGTGTGCGTGTGTATGCGTGTGCATGTGTGTGTGTGCAAGTGTTGTATGTATGCGTGTGCGTGTGCGTGTGTGTGTATACATGTGCATGTGTGTGCAAGTGTATGCATGCATGTGCGTGTTTGTGTGTGCTGTGCAGCTTCAGGCTACAGTCATAGCATTGATATATAGGCTTGATATAGCCTATATATATATACAGTATATTTATATATATATATGTATATATACGTATATATAGCCTATAGCACACTCCCTTATTCAAGAGCGCCATACATATAGATGTATCATGCATTTACACAGCTGAACGGTTCAGGTTTCAGCATTTCCCCATATCAGTGCCACACTTCTGGAGTAGGGTAACCTAGCCCTAACCCAAACAAGCTGAAAATAAAATAAATAAAACTGATCTAGAGTCAGGGACACTTTCTGCCACTCAACTGCTTTTATAGTGAAAGGCAGGTGAGACAATGTACTCCATACTCCCAATAGACACACACACACACACACACACACACAGTGGCGGATCCTGGCAAAGGCAACATAGGCAGTCAACTAGGGCGGCACGCACACAGCTCTCCATATATAGAGACAGACGCGCATTCACTTCAGTCTTGCTCATCTGCGATCAGGGCTGCGCTACAGACCTGCACCTGCACGGGCAGGCTTTGGGACATCCCACTGCTTCTGCTGTCTGTCAGCCTATGAAGTCTCCTAGTCCTCACCTGCTAGAAGCCTGAAGTGGGGGAGGGGTGGAGGTCAATAGCGCCTCTCAAACTCACACTGTATAGTACAAGTCAATCAATGAAATCACAAAATAATATTGCAACCAAATGCGCCCCTGCTCTCGTAACACACACAAGCAAATGGAAATAATATCTCAATAGCTACTGATATACAACTGCAATTTTGCATGGTTTAAAATATAATGATAAATGAAAACAAGTCTGTATGTACACCAAGGTTAAATTGTTTAGTCTCTTGACCCTGCATTGATGGGCAATCGTTTAATCACACAAACACACACACACATTTAGGTACGTTGCCAAAATGAAAAGATCAAAGTCTTCAGGATTTCAGTTGAGAAAAAAGATCAAAGAAGAAGAGGAGAAACGGGACAAATAGGTATGTATGTGTTATGTCATCTCATCATGAACATTATGTTATGTTTTTAAGTAGTCTAGTAAATAATCGTGTTAGCTAGGTATTGCATCAATTCCTATACTAAAGTTAATGCTGGCTAGTAGCTCAAGCATTTAGCTAACATTACACTGGCTATAATGACGCTGAACTTTCTCTAAAAAACGCCTTTCTTGACTATCATCATGAACAGTTTCTGTGATTTTTGGGGGTAATAGTAGTGCTATACTGCATGACTATGAGCTTCCTACTAGCCAATTAACATCCATATAGTCCAGCTAAACTAGCAGCAAAACAGCAGAAGCTATCTTAAGTCTGGTTTGTGCATAATTAACTTTCAGCCACATTGAACCAGACTCAGCCAGTATTGAAAAGGTGCAACTCTGCTGTGTACAATTTCATTTTATTTGTGTGCACCTTCAACTTTTAAATTAGTGTGCAATATGTTTCAGTGTTCTTATTTGTCTTGGACAGCTTATTTTTGTTCCTTTCAAAAGAAGCATGCTATTTTTATTTATCTATTTATTGTTCAGTTTAAATTTGTTATTTGTATATATCTTGGATTTTCACAATTTAATATTTGTGTGCAATATTTTTCAGTATTTCTTTGTCTATTAGTATATTTTCTTCAAATAAAAGGGGTGCCTATTGCGCCCTGTTACAACATAGACCTGTACTTGTTTTGCATGGCCTCCCTGGGGCTTGGGGGAGGTGACCGATCACGCCTAGGGCACCAAATGAGCCAGGACCACCACTGCACACACAGACCCACAAATGATGTGTTTAACAGATATAACAAGGCTAAAATGTGGTGGTGCTGCAGTTTTGTATTTGTGGAAATCGCGTTGGGGAAAAGTCAGACATATGGACTCCAGGGCAAAGGGCCTCCAACCAGCCTCCAGGGACTGCTGAGACAACATTACGGTCGATCGTTATGTTCATTGCATCAAAAAACAATAACAATGTCACACCACTCTGCGTCTGTTTCTTTCTTTGTCAGAGGGGAGGCTCTGTAGGGCGGAGTCCTTATTGCCTATTCCTACCGTGACACTCCCATCAGTTCAGTTAAACAATACCCTTCGCCACTGAAAAAATGCAATATTTCAGAGGTACGGACATATCTGCCAATCATAGGGCTTTAAATCAGTTGCAGATATAGGAGTAGGCTATAGGAGGCAGAAACTGGCCTTTCTCTGATAATTATTCTAAACCCGCTTCTGGTTGTCCTGCACGATTAGCAAACATGCCAGAATTTATTTTTAAATCACAAAGTGCTGGAGATCGCAGTGAAAGGGAGTCGGGGTGTGCGAGGTGGGACAAACGTACCCAACCAGAGTGTGACACTACACACAACAATGTAGCATGCATTTTCAAACAACTGCTACAAATAACACCATACATTTCTAAAATGTTATACTTTCGCATACTATGATGAAGTCATCTTTATACAAATAGTGAACGAAAAATGGAAACACCAATGTAAAGGAGAGCTGGGCTGAAGAAAGTTGTCGCTAGAACATGTTAGCCGCATGAACAAAAAGAAAAAAGAGATGTCTCATTACTTAAACTAACATAACCAATGATCTAAGTGCAAGCATCTATATACCTCTTATCAAGATTTTTGTAGGAGGCTAATGTACCTTTTGGTAAATCAGAATGTGGTAAATACCTGAAATTGTATTTCAATTGTATAACTGAGGTAAATACCTGAGACACACACAAGCACACACACACACACACACACACACACATATATACAGTATACTATATATATATACATATATATATATATATATATATATATATATATATATATACAAGTAACTGCCAAAATAAAGGAAACACGTAAGTAAATGAAGGGTTCTGGCGGCTCTGTTATGATGTTCTTTGGAATAATGCAACCACTTCCATCTATCAAACCAACCTGGCTTAAAGGAACGTGATAAAGTTTCGGTGTGGATGTAAGTTACACAATTGAAAGGTATCACCAAAAACATTGCTTCAACCTTTTTTTAACATCTGTTCAGCAACTCGAGTTGCTGATCCAGAAGCTCCACACAGCACCTCCCGCAGTTCCACACCGATTATGACACACAGACAGACGCACAGTCATGTATGTCTTTATTTTAAATATTATATACAATATAAGAAAATGTTCATGACAGGCGCATTGAAGCTGTTCTGGCGGTTCGTGGTGGCCAACGCCCTATTAAGACACTTAATGTTGGTGTTTCCTTTATTTTGGCAGTTATATATAGGTTAGATATAATAAAGTAGATGGATATAACAAAATGTATCATTATTAGGCTACTAAGCAAAAGAGCAAGGTCCATGACAGTAATAGTCAGAAAACCTTTCTCACAAGCCACCACCTTTAGCAAGTAGATACATCTGCACAATGAGTATAATAGCATGACATGTATCTACCATGCCTAGCTATTTACATACAGACTAATGCGAACTATAAATAGAGCCCGTGTTCATAGGTCATGCTTCAGTGCATTGGTTATGCAGCTATCTTGTTTCCACAACTGTATAGCCAATAGCCAGCAATTCAAGACAAGAATGTTGTACTACTTATGCAATGGCAACAGCCATCTGTGCTCCTACACAAGTTGGCAAGGTGTGGATCAGTGTCGATCAATGACGCCAATTTATTAATTGCACATGCACAGATAGATACTCCTGCAGGGCACCACTGCGGACATGGGAGCGAACGGAAGCACGCACAACACCTCATATGAAGAGGACTATGAAAGCATTACCGTTATGAAGGGCGTTAGGGTGAGTGGTAATATTTTCAACTAGTCTCAACTAATCTGTAATGAGATTAAAATATTGTTTATGCAGTAGGTGGTCATACTTATTCGTTTGCTACCCACGTTACTACGACATAGAAGCAGCCCTCTAGGTACAGCACATAGACGAACAGTAGACACTTAGCAGGAGCTAGCCTGGTGTTCTCCAGTCTGTTAGATAGAATATTTGTTTTTGTTTTCTAAACAAACAAATACTAACAAGTTAACTAATTTATGAGGATTTGATGCTATCCTCTTCATTCGTTTTGTTTTCAATTATTGCTGCCACAATCAGTGATTGAAATTGTCAAGTTGAAAGCTTGTTTAAGTAAAAATATGACACATCGTCGGCTTTTTAACAGCGATAGCATATATTTGAATACTGAAATACGTTATTATACATGTTGCACAGTTCCCGTTGTTAGACGCTCAGTGGAGCTCTTGTTCATTACAGGCCATGAAGTAACCTGTGCCACATTGGACACCGGCCAGACATGATTAGGCAGGGTCTATTAAGGGTCTACGATCTGTCGGCATAAAAATATTCATTATATTCGTCATTCACACTACATAGTTTATTTGTCATTTTTTTGTTTTAACAAACTTTGAACTTGACAGTGGCCGACAACAACCTACATAACATAGTTAAACGCTCTCTATCAGGGTTGATTTATGTGCATTTTGCTGTGTTTGTTGGGCAACTTAGTTTGTCAGAGAAGGTGCCTTTTGTTGTATAAGTGTACTTTCACTATGTGCCTGACCTGGCTGACGATGGCGAGCAGGTGTGTGGCCTGCCCCCAATGCTGATAATGACAGAAATGTCATCGTGCAGCGGTACAGACAAGGTCTGCTTTGTTAAAGAGATTTCATTCCACAATGTGGCTGCCTGGGAAAACGAAACGCAGTGAATACAGTGCAGCACAGTATGATTAGTATGTCAGTATGATCAAACATCATGACATGTTTGACACTCAATCCTGCTACACCGTCACCCTGACCCACTACCTTTAGCTTGTGACGAAAGGTTGGAGCTAAAAAAAGAATTGCTTTATAAAGCCAGTTCTGTATAAACCATAGCCAGGGTTGGGTTGTAACGGAATACATTTAACGGCGTTACGTAATCAGAATACAAAAATCAAATAACTGTATTCAGCTCGCGTTATATTTGAAAAACGAGTAATCTGAATACAGTTACTTTAATAAACCTGAAGTGAATACATTTTGGAATACTTATTGGAATTATTGGTGGAAAGTTTTCCTTACAAACATTAATGAGCTGATATTCATTACTAAAGCTACAGCATGAAATTCGCACGACTACATGATTATCATCACACAGCTCACGAAAACTACCGCCACTGCACAGAACCCAAAAAAAAGCGTTTAAAAAAAAAAGCGCGCGCCCACACTCAGAGAAACATTGACAGCGACAATTAAAGTCAGCTTTCAGTTCGTGGCGTTATCGACACCATTTCTAGTTTAAACAAGACCAAGAAGACCATGGGAAAAATCTGTCGGTCCAGTGTACCTTGTGTCTTCCAGAAATAAAGATGCTGTCGGCATCAAAGGACTCGACTTCGAATCTTAAAAAGCACTTGGAGTAAGTCGACGTTAGCTAACCTTCAGCTTAATGAACACAGTTCTGCAGTAATTTGCTGTTACCTAACCTTAGCCTACGGTTTGAGGCATCGCAATAAGTGCTCTGCTAATTTTATACTGCTTTCTTAATTGTTGAAACGATGACATTTTCTTTTTCTTTTCTTTTTTCTTTTATTCTTTTTCTTTTTCCCAGTTTTCTCCCTATTTGGTAGCCAATTGTACCCTACTATACGTCAATTACATTATGCACTGCCGAGCATTCGCCGCTACACAGCCCGCCAACACTCACTTTTCTAAGCCATCCCAGGTAAAAAAATATTATACTTAAATTATACTATTTACAGAATGTACTAAGTACACTTTGTGCTTTTTTTTGTCGCCTTCAAGTATAGTTAAGTGTACTTAAGTAGTCCTTTAGTAGTACTTGAGTACTACTTGAATACACTTAAAGTGTAATTAGTATGCTTTTTTGGAACCACTTTTAACACACTTTAAGTGTACTAAGTACACCAGTGAAAATCATGATTCCTGAACATTTGAAATACACTTGTAGTACAATTTGTAGTATATTTTTAGCACACTGCTATCATACTCTTAGTATACTAAGAGTATGATAGCAGTGTGCTAAAAATATACTACAAATATACTACAAATTGTACTACAAGTGTATTTCAACTGTTCAGGAATCATGATTTTCACTGGTGTACTTAGTACACTTAAAGTGTGTTAAAAGTGGTTCCAAAAAAGCATACTAATTACACTTTAAGTGTATTCAAGTAGTACTCAAGTACTACTAAAGGACTACTTAAGTACACTTAACTATACTTGAAGGCTTACAAAAAAGCACAAAGTGTACTTAGTACATTCTGTAAATAGTATAATTTAAGTATAATATTTTTTTACCTGGGTACTATTCTAGCATGCCTCTGTCATATTTCAAATTAACTTAAAATACCTTAATAGTAATGTAGAAGTGTATTTTTAACATACTGCTGTCATACTCTTAGTGCCATTCTACAATGCCTCTGTCATATTTCAAATTAACTTAAAATACACTTCCTGACTGTATTTAGTACTTTTCAAGTGTGCTATTATGTAAATACAAATGCATTTATAGTGAAGTTATATCACAAAGCATGTACTTTAAGTGTAATGTTATTATACTATAATGTATGGTACAAATGTATTTGAGGTACAATAGTGTTACACTGCAAGTACTGTATTAAGTGCTACAGAAGTATTCTTATGTCACCATTACTCTTCACATGCACTTTGATCTACTTCCTTTCTGGTACCATTAGTACACTGAAATTGTGCTATTCAATTCCTTGAAAAAATGCCCTTAGAATCATACAAAAAAGTACTTTATTTGCAAAACTGGAGAACACATACTGTTAAGAAAATCTTAATTTTAACTACAGTGTTAAAGGGCCAGTCCAGTCCAAATCAATGTTTGTCTCCATTGATCAGTCACCCAATATGAGTCAATGTTATACCATCCATCCATCCAACTGTAGCTCTTAGAAGAAGATATTAATATTTTTCCAAATTTCGATGTGTTTTTCAACGTGAACGCATGGGCACCAAACCTATTTTAAAATTGTCCTATAGTTGAAAGTTTCAAAACGTCGGCATGTTTGTCTCGTTTTAATTTTGTTTTAAAAAGATAGCTTTTAACGGATTTCAAATAAACCGGCTTCCTGGTTGCGCAATCTCCTACAGTACCCAGCAGCCTCCCCTCGCAGTCTCGCCTCGAGATGCCGCTCGGTTTATTTGAAATCCGTTAAAAGCTATCTTTTTAAAACAAGACAAACATGCCAACGTTTTGAAACTTGCAACTGTAGGACAATTTTAAAATAGGTTTGGTGCCCATGCGTTCACATTGAAAAACACATCGAAATTTGGAAAATATCAATATCTTCTTCTAAGAGCTACAGTTGGATGGATGGATGGTATAACATTGACTCATATTGGGTGACTGATCAATGGAGACAAACATTGATTTGGACTGGACTGGCCCCTTTAACTCATGTAAAACTGAGAACAAAGATTAGCAGCATATAAAATAAACAAAATATTAAATTAACATGGCGGCTGTGGCTGATGACAGGGAACCTTGGCGTACCCCTCATTGTTACACTTCCTGCGCAGCAGGGCCCGGATCTCGCTCACCTCTGCATTCGGGAATTTGTCCCTCACCGTGTCTGTGGAGAAAGGCATCCCCTTTAATCACTGAATTCAAGGCCATTGCCCTAGACTACTGTACTGTACTTCGTCCTGTAACTGTTTTCAATTCACCTTTATTTGTCCTTTTCACCATTGTTTCTCTGCATTGTGCTGTGATTTGTGTTTTGTTAACTCGTCATCACTGGAAATTAGGGCAACCTCAGTGATTTTACAAGTATAAATAAAGGTTGAAATATACTACACTGAAATCCATTCCTAATGATGACATTAATACATATTATCTGTACCTATGATTGCCAGAACTTTAACAGGGTCAAGTTGGTCCTTGGTGTCCCCCTTTTTCCCCTTCCCAGTAAGGGTAGACTTGGCCAGGGTGTCTCTCCCAAAGACCAATGTGGCCAGGTCCTGCGTGAACAGCGTCATTCGCTTGTTGCTTATTCTCTGGAAGAGCCGTTTACGGACCTGGACTGTGGAGTTGACCAGGAACATCTGTAAAAACACAGAGGTAGATTTAAAACTGAGTTTTGGCTTCAAGGGGTGACAGTGCCATTGATATGCAGTGATGACTTTGTTATAGAACAACAACAACTAGTCCAATACCTGTGACAGAGGGACAGACGCACATTTCTCGGTTTAAGTATAGGATGAGGTACAGCTGTGACATGGAGTTAGTTGAATTTAGTCCTAATTATCTCTATCAGGTGCAGCGTGTGTGCAATGTGCGTATGTGTATGAGTGTGCGCGCACGTGCGTTTGCGTGAGTGTGTATGTGTATGTGTGCGATGGAGTATGGTTAGTGTATGTCCTTGAGTCATACCAAGTCATCACTGCCAGCATCACTGCCAGTTCGCTGGGATGAGTCACTTTGGTTGGAACTACATATTGATGATCCTGACTGAGACAGGACTGCCTTCATGGTAGCCACCAATCCTGGCAGCTCTAAGACAAGGACGTAACAAATTGAGACACAAAATAGCATATTATGTTAAACATGCCATTAAATCACATTAACCAAATGACAGCAAAAATGGATTGGATGTTTTTGTAGCATGTGGGAAGTTGGGTCTCGAATCTGAAACGACATGCAACATGCATGCACATGGGCTTCAAAATAACAGTGGGATACATGTCTTCAATTCATGAATTTCACTTAACATAACATCAATCAGAATGGATGCCTCCCACCCACCTTTCAGAGCCTTCAAAGTCTCCTGATCCAATTCCAACAAAACCTTCTCTGGTTGCTGCTGGCGCGGTGTTTGAGAAAGGAGGCTATTGTCGTCATCCTCTTCCTCCTCACTGGTCACGATCATCTGCGCAGAAAACATTGACCAAATTATCTTAAGCAAGTAATGCAGCTAGACTACATGCCAAGACAATGTTTTCAGGATGTGAGCATGTATGTGTTCAATAGTCTTGCTCCACAGCCTTTCATTTGATGAAACATAATTAGACCTACCAGTTTTTCTTTTTGTTTGGAGCAAACAATGAGCCAGAGGCACATGTTGCATCTGAATCGGACCCATCTACAAGAGTAGAGGTTTGCTCAGCTTGGTGGTCCTTTCAGCATGCAGGTGCCTCTTCAACCGCTCACCCATGGTAGCCGCCATCTGCGATCTCCTAACCTGCCATGTTGAGTACCAACACAGGTGTTTCAGAAGGTCGTGAAAGCACGAGTTACGGGTTGCCTGGCCATTAGTCTATCCTCCATTTCCTCCAAAGTGAAGCCACTTAAGGATAATTTTACTTCGAAATGTATTCTATCAACACACACCTTCACAACAATAGACTGGAGTCATAATTTATTGGTTTTGGGTGCACTGTTGAGTGGTTTTGACTGTTTTTAGAGGTTAGCATATGTGTTCAATAGTCTTGCTCCACAGCCTTTCATTTGATGAAACTGATAATTAGACCTACCAGTTTTTCTTTTTGTTTGGAGCAAACAAATCCTCTGAGCCAGAGGCACATGTTGCATCTGAATCGGACCCATCTACAGGAGTAGAGGTTCTGAGGGGTTTGCTCAGCTTGGCGGGCCGTTCAGCATGCAGGTGCCTCTTCAGCTGTTCACCCATGGCAGCCGCCATCTGTGAACCAGACTGACAACATACGTCTTGTTAGAGAGTGACTTGGAAAATTACCACTAGAGGGCCTAAATATGCTTTGCCAATTAATATATCAATAAGCAAAGCTGTATGTAATTTCATGCATCAATTAAACTTACTGCCATTGCCTTCTTTCCCACCATTGTATTCCCAGCCTTTCCACTGTTTGTTTTCGTGGACCATATGTCCCCCCCTTCGATGAAAGCTTGACTCTTTTTGAGAACTTCTTGGTAGACTTCTGTGAAGAGAACAAGATACAGTATGTGTTAACTAGCTTGACTCAGACCTCTTACTTCAACGGGCATTCCTGAACACTGAGTTGAGAAGCACTACTAGCAAACCCACACAGGTGCATCGCATCCTTCTTGACGAGGCCAAAGCTCTGTTATTGTGCATGCTGTCTCACTGGAATGGCTGTGACACTAAATAGAACGGGACCATAATTAATGTTATCAATTACACGTGTTTTTCCTGCTTCAACCATGGAGGCCCCATCTGTCTAGTGTCTCTCCCATGTCAACATGGCTGGTGTGAAATGGGCCTAGCAGCTTCCTGATATGCCTTATCCAGACAGCACCCACAGTGAGAACATGAATGTCACAGGATCATGTTTTTAAAGCATTTTTCAAGCACTTTACTTCAGCACAAACTGGGCGATTTTTCAAGGTAAGTCCATACGTAAATTTACGTTATAGTTAGAGCTATGTTATTAGCTAGCCTAGACTAAATGCACAACACAGCGCACACCACACTATGGGAGCTGGTTTAAAGTTAGGCTACTTCTCAAAATGAGAAATGCCTCCAGCAACTCTTTATACTAGGTTATCATCAGTAACATTTGCTAACTATAGCCAAAGTTAGAGTAAAGTTATTAGAGAATAATTGCTAGCTAGCTGGTTTGGAACTTACCCGCCAAGAATAGCAGTTTGGCTGCAACTCGCTTTGCCTCTTGCCTCCGTGTCTGGGGCAAAGTCACTGTTATCCAGCCTTCCTCCGACTCGAGGTCTTCCAAGCAGGTTACTGTAATTTTTACATTATTGTATTTATCCAGTATGATGGATGTATCTTCGACCATAACAGACCGGTCTTGAAAATAGAACAATCCAAACATGGCTATAACGTATAGCTACCCTGAAACGTGATGGCTACCTGTCTGTCTGGAGCAGAGGTCTGGAGACTGGGCGCTAACTTCAAATGATAACGTTCGCACAAGCTACCGCTCACACACTCTGATTGGATGTTGGAACCGCTGCTGGACCATTTCCTTAATTCAAAATTCAGTTAGCCTGGGCGCCAATTGTGTGACTGTCAGGGCTGGACTGGGAGAAAAAATCGGCCCTGCCATTTCGCTCAGACCGGCCCGGCACCCGGTCGAGCGCCCGCATTTTCTGTCGGGGGATGCTGCGCGAAAAGAAGCTGAGACCAGTTCGTTTATATGCGCGAAAAATGTATTGCGCCCCTCGGAACACCCGGTCCGTGGTATAATATATATAAAATGATTCTACCGGCCCTACCGAGGCCCTACCGGGCAAATTGCCCGGTAGACTATATAGCCAGTCCAGCCCTGGTGACTGTTATTTGAAGTCGAGCGCCCAGTCTTCAGACCCATGCTCCAGTCAGTTGTATAGTCAGTTATTCTTTTAGCAAAAATGCCACCAGTACAATCTAAGTACAAGTCCTACTTATTGGACATCACTAATTCGACAATACCAAAAACAACGCAATACCGACCGAGACTAAAAATCCCCATTTTGATGTGTTAAGTAGCCTAATGTTAGTGTACCAATGTGTTTTAACTGCCATACATAAAGTGAAGAGTGTCGTGATTAAGTCAAGGGAGAAGGTCTATTATTCCTTTACAATTCCTATTAGATTGATAAAATGTGACATGTACAGTACTGTAATGTTAAAGTGTAATGTACCAGTGTGTTTTGTACCAAGCAATGTACCTACATAACATGATCCTTCTGTCAATCAAACAAGTGTTTGTGCATTACTACATTATGGTAACAGTCCAGACCTAGCTACACTTCCCAGTGGTGGAAACAAAGTCCACTATTCACAAGTGTACTGAAGTCTACTAAAGCACAACTTAAAATGAACTTACAATAAAGTGCTTTTTGCAAGTATACTTAAATACACTTGTAATGAAGTGAAATTAAAGTACACTTCAATAAAGCGTACGATTAGTGTATTACAAAGGAATTACAAAAGCATACTTTTCCTACTGGCAATTTAGTATACTTTTTAAAAGTACACTGAAATGCACCTTAAAATGAACTTACATTAAAGTACACTTTTTGTAAGTATACTTAAATAAACGTTTGTAGAAGTGGGATCGAAGTACACTTTAATAAAGCATACTTATAGTGTATTACAAAGTACTTGAAAATAAGTATACTTTTCATAAGTAAACTAAATTACCACTATAAGTATTTGCAATGTAGTATACTTTTAGAAAGTGTACTGAAATGCATCTTAAAATGAACTACATTAAAGTGCACTTTTTGTAAGTATACTTAAATACACTTCTAATGAAATACAATTAAAATACACTTTAATAAAGCATACTATTAGTGTATTACAAAGGACTTAAACATAAGTATACTTTTCATAAGCACACTAAATTACAACTATAGGTACTTGCAATTTAGTATACTTTTTTTAAAGTACACTTATGTACAATTTCCAATACACTTACAATAAAGTACACTTTTTATAAGTATACAGAAATACCACTTTAAGTATAGCAGAATTAGTATATTTATTTTTAGTACATTGAAGTTGAACTTAATTACATCTAGTTTGAAGTACACTTTTTAAAAGTACATGTTAAATATACTTGAAATTAAGCACAAAAAGTAAAAGTGTACTTGAAATATCTTTTGTATACTTAAGTTATATTTCTAATACACTAAAGTATACTACTTTTTCACCTGGGATATCCCTCACAAGTCGCTGTTATTCCAGTGCCAAAAAAGTTTCAAAAGTTATTACATTGTTTCAGATGTTGTGTTTGAGAAGGAGACATATATTCAATATGTTTAATATCTACATACAAACGTGACAGTTGAAAATCAATGCATTGTGCACCTGAATGCGTGCAGCTTCAACCTCCCGAGATGACAACTTGGAGGAGCGAGTTTCTGGGAGCGCGCCAACGCAGCATCTTTTCGTGTTATAGGCAAATGTTGTGGTACTGTCAATAGGCACAACATTTCATGATTTGAGAGACAGGAGCTTTTAAATGTCATCTACCATTGATTTGTGTTGTCACGGTTATGGATTGCTAGGGGAAAAAACCACCTGTGTTTTTCTTATGTAATGCCTATTTATTTGTAATCCAGCGTGACGGTTGTTGTACATGGGCTTGTGCTAGTGTTTTGTTGTATGGCGCTAATACTCTGGCGAGGGTAGGGGTAGATCTCTTCACATCAGAGGCAAAAACACGATAATCAAGGCTCTGGCCGGGAGTGCCACCGGGGGCAGGGAGGGGGGAGGGACGTTTGCTGCGCACAGGAGTGGCCCTGTAGTATCGAGTTGCGGTCGCGGCCTGGCGAGTGCCGTCTCGGAGGAGGGTCACAGGGCTACGGCAGCGAACTCACATTACTAGGGGGAGATTGACTTGAAAAATAGCAGGTGTAATAATATTTAATCATATAATATTTGTAATTGGCTACTAAATTGGGAGAAAATGGGAGAAAATCATAAACAAAATAAAAAAAACCTTACATTACTGTCACGTCTCGTGTTCATGTTCCCCATAATTAGGTGTTTGTACAGGGTGTCCGCGGATCCTTAAAAAGTATTAAAAGGTATTACATTTGTTTATCAACAATAAAGGCCTTAATTGGTCTGAAAATGTCTTAAATCCATCTTTCAGAGGTCTTAAAAATGCCATAGACGGGAAAGATAAAAATGTGGATTTGTCATCTTATGTTTCATTGTGAAATCTGGGGAAAACGGGTAACGGGAGATAAAGTCGAGATTTTTATTTACCGTTTTGTAGCGTCACGCAGACCGAATGAGCGGAACCAACAGAGGTCCTTATGTTTGCGGGAACTATTTCAGCAACGGAGTCGACTCTCGAGAGCACAATATTCAAGTTCAACAAGCTAAGTTAGCTAACTTAACATCTAGCTAGCTAAAAAAATATCTAACGTTAGCAATCGATAACGCTAACGCAGTGGCGCACCGTGGGGGTTCAGTCAGGGCCTTCAGTAAGCAATTGTAAACCACATACACACATCTTACACGTCTCTGTTACAGCCAACGCAGCCATATGCAAATAATGCGCACATTATGCCACACCAGGCTCTCAACAACACGACAGCTGATCAACAATTACAACAGTAGGCTAGATTAGGGTGGGTTAAATGCAGAGTAAATTTCCCCACATGGATCAATAAAGTAGCCTAATCTACTAATACACGTGTCACTGTGCACATTCACTTCACTCAAATGACGCAAATAGTAAAGCACTCACCCGTCACTTGTAAATAAAGTCCATGCGTCTGTCTTTTTGAGAAAGCGTTCAATAACATCCTCATGTAGCTAGTTGTCCTTTTTGCTTCAGTTGATTGAGCAGTTCTTTCTCAATGGAGAGAGACGCCAAAGAAGACAGTCTTATTTGTCCAGTTGTGTTCCTTGCGTAGGTTAAAAACTCGATCCTTCGTCTTGTTACCGAAATTTGATTAAACATTGCTCGGTTTGGTCATACGCTACGCTTGAAAGTCAGACTCGTGTTTAGTTCTTTCAAAGTCATAGATCGCAAGTTCAGGACTAAATAAAAGGTACCCAGAACGGTAATTTAACATTTTATCTTGTTTCTGGTGAAATGTAATTGAAATCTGTCGATGCGAAATGCGATATATTTGACCCGAAATGTGAGATATCTTTGCCCAAATGCTCACTGCCTGCCGTGGTTTTTGCCGTGTGGCGGCGGGTGCGCAACATGTAATTATGTGACTAATTGATTATGTAATGTAATTTCAGATAATTCAAATTAAGATATATATCATATCTTTTTTAGAATGCTTCAATCTGTAATTACTGAAAATTTCATGCAATTATTTTTATTTTTAAGAAAGTTATGGCCATTTATGTTATTTGATCACAGCCTTTGTTTCAAGCCCATTGAAAAGCAATGGGGGCCAATATGAAAATTTTCGAATTATGACCATAACTTCCTTAAAACTTAACATATGAGAGTGAATAAGGTATACAATTTAATGAATTTTCATGCTCTATCTGGTGGGATACGTTTCAGGCTTGATTTATAACATTTCAAAATTTTGTAACATACCTACATTTTCTTTTCGCTCAAGCTACGTAGGAAATTCATGACGAAAGTTGGGGGTAGCCCAGGACACGTTGCTAGGCCCAGAGGGCATACTGTCATTGAACATCAAAATTTGAATGGCTGATGATTCTGTCACTAATGCTTATTATAAATCAGATGTGTGGTTTTTAAACAAAAGGCTAGCAGTATCTGTAGTGCTGGCCCTCGGCAGCTGAAATCACTGTGAGGTGTTTAAGTGACTTTTTTTGATGTAGGAAATTCCAGTTCAGCCTCAACAAAACTAACCATAAGTAATTTTGTGGATATTACATTATTGAAACTGATAACCATTTTTCCATTTTGTTATCGTCAAATTGGTATAAAATGTCATTCTGAGTGGCATTAAAAAAGTATTAAAAAGCCTTAAATCTGACTTGGCTAAACCTGCAGATACCCTGTTGTAGTTTATTCCATGTTTTCCTTGTTGTCCGGTCCGTGTTTTTACGTTCGCTTACCTGTTTTCAGTCTCGTCATTGTATTATTGTTTTCACCTGTTTCTCGTTATGTCTGATGTAGTTAAGCTGTTCATTTCCAGATTGTCTCGTCATTGTATTATCGTTTTCACTTATTCCTTATGTGTCTGATTGCAGTCAGCTGCATTCGTGTTAATTCCTGATTGTTTCTTGTTATGTCTAAATGTATATAAGCTGTGCGTTTTCGCATGTTCGTTGCCAGATTGTCTTGTGCTTTGCGTATGCCTACACAACGCTCCAGCGTTCTTGTTCGTGCTCTTGTTCGTGCTCTTGTTCGTGCTCTTGTTCGTGCTCTTGTTCGTGCTCTTGTTCGTGCTCATCTGTGTCCCAGTCTCGTTCCCGACCCACCTGTTCGTGCTCCTTGTGGTTCCAGTCCCGCTCCTCTCTGTGTTCCCTGGACTGATTTCCCGTTATTGACCTCCGCCTGCCCATTGACCACGTCTTGCCTGCCTCTGACACACCTGAAGCCTGGAACGAACTTTGCCTGTCCCCGACCACTCTTTGGATGCCTGTATTGCCCTGATTGCTCCTGTTTGACCATTGCCTGTTTGTTACGCAATAAAGGACATTATTGCAGTTCTGGGTCCGCGCCTGGTTTTCCTACTCTGTTCCTGACACATTACATGGTAATCAAGGGACTATTAATTTGTTTTTTGTGAGTTGTCAACAATTTGTTTAATAAAATGATTGCTTTGATTTGAGTACTGCTTCCTCCAGATTATTCAACTGCCTACACCCTCTGAAAAGGTCCTTGAGTGTCCCCGCACCCCCAGTGGCACTACAGTAGCTACCACTGACCTAGATTTTAGACAAGAGCAAGACTTCAATTTATATTAGAATTAACCAAGATAAGATTCAACCACTGAGATCAAAATTGTTAATACATTATATTTTATATGAATACTGTGCATATTAAAAGTATTAAAGCCCTATTATTTAAAATCGACACACAGTACTACAGAATTACTTTTTACAGAGACCCTCAATGCACTTCCTTTAGAAACATGAAAGCATGGGTGTCCTGAGAAGGCAGTACTTTTGGTAATATCAGTATTTGGAGAGGCAACATCAGGGAGGGTTTAAAATGGGAAAAACCTAACTATTCAATGACCCAGACAGGGCTATTCCCCTGTATACCCATGAGTATTGAAATCATTTCTGCCTTTCAGTAAAACCCACTATTGTCATCACAGCAGCACATATAGTTATGAGAATGGCTACAAAAATACCAAAATGTTGGAATGTAAGTTTCGGGTACTTTGACATTTAACAGTAATTGTGGGTTTTTTTAACCCTACATATATCAAACAATTATTTGCTAATCTATTATTTTCAAATATATTATTTTTCTAACAAATTTTTACATTTATGAAATGCACACATTGCTTCTGGTTACACCTCACACAAAACGTTTATTCACGAAGCGTGGATATCACCTTTCTTAACATGGCATAATATCTCCATAAGTCATTCACAATCAGTTACAACTCTTTAATGAAGTATGTCTAAACATGATCTGTAAAACAGGTTGTAGCAGGGTGGCAGGGGTGGCCACCATGCTAGGTGGTGAGTGGATGAAAGACCAAACAAAAACTTAGTTCCAATAGGCCAATGGGCCAATTTATTACCTTTTTTCCAAGCAATTAAACACAACACGAAGATAAAGCAATTAACTTAAAAACTCTCCAATAGAGGGAAACAGCAAAAAAAAAAAAAAACAGCGCTTCTGCCTCCATGCCCCAAAACTCTCATCAGGTATGGCAGGCTGTGTTTTTATAATGGCCTAACGAAGACAATGAGTTGATTGCTCATTAGCCTCAGGTGAGCCTGCCTGTAAGTGAGGCCGCTGCTGTCCAAGGCCCTGTAGTCCTCTCCAGGCTGTGGGAGGGAACAGGAACACCTGACAGCAGCCAAAAAGGAGGCGCATCCCTCTCTACTCCTCCCTCCACCTCTCCCAGTGTCACATACCCTCCCCCTCAGCTCCGACTAAGGGGAGGAGGCAGAAATCTCCAGACACCGGGAGAGGAACATCAGGGCTCTAGGAGGCTCTGCCCCCAGGGTTGAAGATAAGTCATGCCTGTTGCACCAGTGAGCTGATACCAGAGGCATAAGGCAGCTTTGTGCCCCTGGAAAAGCTGGGAACAGCAGGCGATGAGGGGCCCCAGGAGGCCAGCAGCAGCACATGACCAGGGGCCCTCAGGGAGGCCGGCGACAACAGGGTGCGATGGGCCCTCAGGGAGGCCGGTGACAGCAGGGCGCGATGGGCACTCAGGGAGGCCGGCAACAACAGGGCGCGATGGGTCCTCAGGGAGGCCAGCGACAGCAGGGTGCAATGGGTCCCCAGGGAGGCCAGCAGCAGCACGCGACCAGGAGCCCTCAGGGAGGCCGGCGACAGCAGGGCGCGATGGGCCCCCAGGGAGGCTGGTGACAGCAGGGCATGATGGGTCCTCAGGGAGGCCGGCAGGAGCCAGTGTCGAGGGGCCCCCAGGGAGGCCAGAATCAGCACGCGACCAGGGGCCTTCAGGGAGGCCAGCAACAGCAGGGCACGATGGATCCTCAGGGAGGCCGCGATGGGCCCCCAGGGAGGCTGGTGACAGCAGGGCATGATGGGTCCTCAGGGAGGCCGGCAGGAGCCAGTGGTGAGGGGCCCCCAGGGAGGTCAGGGAGGCCAGCAACAGCAGGGCCGATGGATCTTCAGGGAGGCCAGTGACAGCAGGCTGGTGACAGCAGGGCATGATGGGTCCTCAGGGAGGCCGGCAGGAGCCAGTGGTGAGGGGCCCCCAGGGAGGTCAGCAGCAGCACGCGGCCAGGGGCCTTCAGGGAGGCCAGTGACAGCAGGGCACGATGGGTCCTCAGGGAGGCCGGCAGGAGCCAGTGGTGAGGGGCTCGCAGGGAGGCCAGCAGCAGCACGTGACCAGGGGCCCTCAGGGAGGCCGGTAACAGCAGGGTGCGATGGGTCCTCAGGGAGGCCGGCGACAGCAGGTTGCGATGGGCCCTCAGGGAGGCTGGCAGGAGCCAGTGGTGAGGGGCCCCCAGGGAGGCCAGCAGCAGCACGTGACCAGGGGCCCTCAAGGAGGCCGGCAACGGCAGGGCGCAAGATGGGTCCTCAGGGAGGCCGGCAGGAGCCAGTGGTGAGGGGCCCCCAGGGAGGCCAGCAGCAGCACGTGACCAGGGGCCTTCAGGGAGGCCAATGACAGAAGGGCGCGATGGGCCCCAGGGAGACAGGGTGTGATGGGCCCCAGGGAGGCCGGTGACAGCAGGGCATGATGGGCCCTCAGGGAGGCCAGTGGTGAGGGGCCCCCAGGAGCCTAGTGGTGACCAGGGGCCTTCAGGGAGGCCAGCAACAGCAGGGCGCGATGGATCCTCAGGGAGGCCGCCCTCAGGGAGGCCGGGAACAGCAGGGTGCGATTGGTCCTCAGGGAGGCCGGCGACAGCAGGGTGCGATGGGCCCTCAGACAGGCCGGCAGGAGCCAGTGGTGAGGGGCTCCCTCTCTACTCCTCCCTCCACCTCTCACAGTGTCACATACCCTCCCCCTTGTCTCCGACTAAGGGGAGGAGGCAGAAATCTCCAAACACCGAGAGAGGAACATCAGGGCTCTAGGAGGCTCTGCCCCCAGGGTCGAAGATAAGCCATGCCTGTTGCACCAGTGAGCTGATAGCAGAGGCATACGGCAGCTTTGTGCCCCTGGAAAAGCTGGGAACAGCAGGTGATGAGGGGCTCCCCGGGAGGCCAGCAGCAGCAGCCAGGGGTCCTCAGGAGGCCCTCAGGGGGGTGCGATGGCCCCCAGGAGGCCAGCAGCAGCAGCGAAGGGAGGCCGGCACAGCAGGGGTGGATGGGCCCCAGGGAGGCCAGCAGCAGAATGCAACCAGGGGCCCTGAAGGAGGCCGGCAATGGCAGGACACGATGGGCCCTCAGGGAGGCCGGCAGGAGCCAGTGGTGAGGGGCCCGCAGGGAGGCCAGCAGCAGAATGCAACCAGGGGCCCTCAAGGAGGCGACGGCAGGGGGGCCCTCAGGGAGGCCGGCAGGAGCCAGTGGTGAGGGGCCCGCAGGGAGGCCAGCAGCAGCACGCGACCAGGGGCCCTCAGCAGGGAGGCCGGTAACAGCAGGGCGTGATGGGTCCTCAGGAGGCCGGCCAGCAGGGTGCAATGGGCCCTCAGCGAAGCCGGTAACAGCAGGTTACGATGGGCCCTCAGGGAGGCCGGCAGGAGCCAGTGGTGAGGGCCCCACAGGGAGGCCAGCAGCAGCACGTGACCAGGGACCTTCAGGGGCCCTCAGCAGGGTGGATGGGTCCTCAGGGAGGCCGGTGACAGCAGGTTGCGATGGGCCCTCAGGGGGCCAGGAGCCAGTGGTGAGGCCAGGAGGTCAGCAGCAGCACGCAACCAGGGGCCCTCAGGGAGGCCGGCAACAGCAGGGCGTGATGGGCCCTCAGGAGGCCGGCGACAGGGCATGGGCGCGATGAGGCCTCAGGAGCCGGTGGTGAGGGGGCCCCAGGAGTCCAGCAACAGCAAGGAGATGGGCCCGCAGGGAGGCCAGCAGGAGCAGGGTGCGAGGGCCCTCAGGGAGGCCGGCGACAGCAGGGTGTGATGGGCCCACAGGAGGCCAGGATGAGAGCCAGTGGTGAGGGGCCCCAGGGAGTCCAGCAACAGCAAGGCGCGATGGGCCCTCAGGGAGGCCGGCAACAGCAGGGCGCGATGGCCCTCAGGGAGGCCGGCAGAGCCAGTGGTGAGGGGCCCCCAGGAGAGCCAGCAGCAGCACGTGACCAGGCCCCAGGGCCGGCGACAGCAGGGTGCGATGGGCCCCAGGAGGCCGGCAGGAGCCAGTGGTGAGGGGCCCCCAGGGAGGCCAGCAGCAGGGCCAGATGGGTCTTCAGGGAGGCCAGCGACAGCGGGGTGCCATGGGGCCCTGCCTCCCGATTCTTCCAATGGAAAGTCCACTGGAACAGGAAAGGACAGGCAGTGCTGGGGCCAGAGATGGGGCTCCAGCACCTCCTTCCCACCCATAGGCTCTTCTGCCCGGGCAAATCCCGCCGCCAGATCAAGAAGGTCTGCCATCCACTCTTCTGGGCAGGCCTCCAGGTCCTCCCAGAAAACAGCCTGGCCCTCCCAGGGCCACTCCCAGGCTCTAGGCTTAGTCAGTCTCTTCACCTTGTGGCATTTTCTTTTCATCATTTTTATTGTTTTAATTTGTTTTAAGGGGGGGAGGAAAAGATGACAGGGGAAAAAAACTGTCCCAATGTATAAGGTTGAATATGAATTATTTTAATCCTCCATGGATACGCAGCAGCAGCAGAAGGTGCTGCGTTTCAGGGCCTTCCATGCGCGCCCGAAGAAACTGCGAATCCCTTGCGATGGGCCCTCAGGGAGGCCAGCAACAGCAGGGCGCAATGGGTCCTCAGGGAGGCCGGCAACAGCAGGCCCCGATGGATCCTCAGGGAGGCTGGCAACAGCAGGGCATGATGGGTCCTCAGGGAGGCTGGCAACAGCAGGGCGCGATGGGTCCTCAGGGAGGCTGGCAACAGGGAGGCCAGGGCGTGATGGGTCCTCAGGAGGCCGACAGCGATGGGTCCTCAGCAGGGCGGTGCGATGGGCCCTCAGGGAGAGAGGCCTGCAGGAGCCAGAGCCAGTGGTGAGGGGCCCCCAGGGAGGCCAGCAGCAGCAGGGTGCAATGGGCCCCAATGGAGGCCGGCAACAGCAGGGCGCGATGGGTCCTCAGGGAGGCCGGCAACAGCAGGGCGCGATGGGTCCTCAGGGAGGCCGGCAACAGCAGGGCGCAATGGGCCCTCAGGGAGGCCGGCAGGAGTCAGCAGCGAGGGTCCCCCAGGGAGGTCAGTGACGCCGGGCAAGGAGGGGCCCTCAGGGAGGCCTACGACACCAGGCAGGGAGAGGTCCTCAGGGAGGCCTGCGACTCTTGTAGCATCCAGGCCATTCTCCACAGGAGGTGTGAGAAGGTTGTTTATGATGCCAGTGATCACAGAGGTGATGGTGCTGTTCAGGGCACCACGTTTCCCCCTCAGGGCCGCCTTCAGGACCTCAGGAGACCCCGTCCGCTCCAGCAGCTCCCTGTGGAGCATGCTCACCATGCTCGCCCTGGTGGAGTGAGAGTACTGCACCCGCAACTCCTGCGCCGCATACCGTTCTTCAGCACACACGTCCTGCAGCACAATCACCGTGGTCCCCACTGCCACACCGCTCAGGAGCCTGCTAGATGATTTGCGATTGAATGGCTCCTCACCGTCATCCACTACTGTGCGAAACAGCCTGGTGACAGTGTCCACCACCACCTCTGACACAGTGTGCGGACGAGCGACAGGCAGACGGGCCAGCTGCTGAATCATGTCTCTCACAGCCCTCCGGACCACAGTGTGTGGATCAAAGTAATGCTGAGAGAATATGCTGGGAGACGGAATTTCAGCCATTTCTGATGATTGCCTAGAGACAAAAATATTTTCATTAGGGTCTGAAGATAAAGACAACAGTGAAAAGGGGTAAAAAGCACAAGTTTAAAATGGTACAGGTCAGAGAGATAGAGGGAGAGAGAGAGAGAGAGAGAGAGAGAGAGAGAGAGAGAGAGAGAGAGAGAGAGAGCTGAGTCTCTGAGTCTCTGAGAGACAGAGTCTGAGAGAACTTGAGGGATGTTACAGGCTAGAGAGAGAGGGAGGAATGGATATACAGGTCAAAGAGAGAAGGGGACATACAGGTCAGAGAGAGCTGCCTGCTGGGAATCTTGGTCACTCAGAGGAGTGGAGCTGCTGGTGGTCAGTCCCAGCTCCGTGAAGATGTCCTGCATCTTCAACCTCATGTTCACCTCCCAGGCCTGGGCAAATATACATCTACTATGAGACTGCCATTATATCTATTTATTAGACATTGTGGCTGTGTGTGATTGAGACAGCCTATACCTGCTCAACAACACCAAATTAAGTAAGCAGTAATGTGGAAAGTGTAATACTGGAGTGGTACAGTTGGTGGTGCTAGTAGTTTATAGGGTTGGTAATGTTTAGCTACTGGGGTTAGTTATAATTAAAAGTATATGGATAAACTTGCCAGTAGCCACACAGTGTGACTGTTTGTCATAGTAAGCTTGTAAAAAAGTGTGTTCCTGTCCCATAGCATCCTCCTGCTCTCAAAGCATTACACTAATGTCACTAAGACATTTCTGACCAGCAGAGCTCACTCAGTCAGTGGATAGCAATAAATCCTCTGGCCTGTGGATTATGGATGAGATTCATTAGCTACCACTGCTGTGCTTTTACACAGGGGTTGTGAGCTGGTGTCCCTTACCAGGTGAATGAGACCATCCCTTTGGTCAGCGCACTCCATCTGGAACCTGCTCACAAACAACACAAAATTTGTATTTTATTTCATATTTCCATCATAATACACTATTGTGCTTAACTCTGATTGGCAGGTGTGGAACCAATAACTTCACAGCTTGCTTACAAGTTTGTCTTGGTGACTGCATAACAACTCTTCTGTACTTAATAACTTTAATGTCTTATAATGTGATCAATACTATCCTGCTCTCCACAGAGACCATCAGAAAACTAATGCAATGACAATCAATGCTCTCTGACAGATCTCAAAACTCTATTGTCCGCAATGCTGGAGTCTTGTAGCTTCACACACCTCTCCTTGAGGATGTTTCGTCCTTCAGAGATAATCCAGTCTTTCATGTCCTCAGGTGTAATGTAGGCAGGGACCTGTCCCTTCTCTCTGAGGGACAGAAAGTGCTGCAGTATCTCTTTCTGCAAAACAAAATCATCTGAGTTAAACCAAGGAGTATACAGTAGATAAAATACTGCAAACAAAATGTGTGTTGTGCTGGTGTCTAAAATTATGTGTAATATGACTGAGCTCTGTGTTGTGATGGTGTGTAAAATGGTGTGTGTAATATATGTGAATATGCTTTGTGTTGTGATGGTATAATGTGTGTTTTAGAAATAAATGGCAAAATGCCTGTGGGATTTTCAGAAGAAGAATGTCCTTACATGCTCTTCAAACTTGGTCCTCCCCCAGCACAACACTACAGTCGCCACATAGTCCACACAGTCATTCAGTGAGCCATAATCCTTTGGTAAAAAAAGTCAAAATAGACATGGGAACGGATGGTATTGAGAACATTACAGAAGAAAGCAAAAGCTTTTTTATCCATAAGAGATATTACATACTTATAACAATATTATAACATCCTCCAATTGTTAAAGTGTACAGTAAAAAGAGATTTAAAAAGTGAAGGTAATAAAAAATAGTTTTGCTGCCAGGTGTATTAATACATTGATTGTAAACAATAGTTGGAAAATGTATGAATAAAAATAACAGCCTACCTCTCGGATTTTGGCTTGAATATTCGCTTTGGTTTTAATATCCATGTCAAATGTCTTAAGAATGTTCAGGAATAAAACAGGCAACTCAGAAGATGTTTTCAGGATAATGTTTCCTGGACAATTTGTCTGCATTTATATCATTCTGAGAAACACATGCAATCCGCTGTGATGTCACGTTTGTCAACTGTGACATCATAATCTGAACTCAACCCTGCTCACACCTTGCGGTTTTGTTTTGACAACACAATTGAAAAACCAATGATGGCAACTGTAGTAACAACACAATCTTGGCCCCGCCCCTTTGTAGATCCAGCAGAAAATAACTGAACATTCCAATCAGCATCATAAACAGGCAGCTGAGAGAGAACCTAGAGGTTCTATATTTAGACTATTCTCTGAAGCTAGAGTTGGAAGTTAAGGAGTTGACCACCTTCACCAGGTGAAGGTTTTGAGGCAAGATTAACAGAAATTAAGAAGCAAGCTAGATGAGATCAGGCGATGGCTAGATAGTAACCCTATCTTTCCCTAGCAGAACACAGCTTTCCCCATAACATTATCTACAATTTAGGCATTTGGGAGTCATATCGTGGGCAGCGAACGCAGGAGGTCCCATGCAGTGACTTCACACTAGGCTATATAATCCTTCATATTTATTATTCGGCGTTGGTCCTCCAATGAATTGCAATTGACCAAGATCACATTTAATACCTCATATTTCTTACATGTGTAGCCTACATTTTTTTCAATCGTAGAAAAATGAAAACATTAGCTATATTTGTCTTTGTGTTTAGATCTGTGCTTTTATGTAGCTTGTTGCTGCAAAAATATTCCCAGCACGAGCTATCAGTAGTAGTGAACGATATATCGTATTCCGATATGAGCATTTGCAATATCATACCGCCAAAGTTTGCAATATAAGTATATAGCGACGCTCGATGCTGGGCATGTTTTGTCTTACATTTGTTTCCCACTCATACTCGCAGACTAGCTTTGTCTCCCCAGAACTAATTTACCAAAATCACATCCCAGACTCAGTCCCAGCCCATCTCGGATGCGTTTGAAAATGCAACGCCTTACTAAAAAAACTCTCATAGGCACAACGGTGAAAAAAACAGTAGGGCATCTGTGTTCATTCAGTAATGTGATTAAAAAGTTGGTTCAAATGTTCAAATGTTCAACAGAAAGAATTGAATCTTTTTTTTCAACATTTTAGTAGGCTAAACTAATATTGGGGGAAATGGTATTGCTTGGGATCCCTTAATTTGCCTATTCTATTCTGTGATGTCTGCAGGGTTGGGTTGTAACGGAATACATGTAACGGCGTTACGTAACCAGAATACAAAAATCAAGTAACTGTATTCAGCTCGCGTTATATTTGAAAAACGAGTAATCTGAATACAGTTACTTTAATAAACCTGAAGTGAATACATTTTGGAATACTTATTGGAATTCTTGGTGGAAAGTTTTCCTTACAAACATTAATGAGCTGATATTCATTACTAAAGCTACAGCATGAAATTCTCACGCCTACATGATTATCATCACACAGCTCACGAAAACTACCGCCACTGCACAGAACCAAAAAAAATGCGTTTAAAAAAAAAAGCGTGCGCCCACACTCAGAGAAACATTGACAGCGACAAGAAAAGTCAGCTTTCAGTTCGTGGCGTTATCGACACCATTTCCAGTTTAAACAAGACCAAGAAGACCATGGGAAAAATCTGTCGGTCCAGTGAATTGTGTCTTCTGTCGATGCATCATCAAAGGACTCGACTTCGAATCTTAAAAAGCACTTGGAGTAAGTCAACGTTAGCTAACCTTCAGCTTAATGAACACAGTTCTGCAGTAATTTGCTGTTACCTAACCTTAGCCTACGGTTTGAGGCATCGAAATAACTGCTCTGCTAATTTTATACTGCTTTCTTTATTGTTGAAACGATGACATTTTCTTTTCTTTTCTTTTCTTTTCTTTTCTTTTATTCTTTTTATTTTTCCCAGTTTTCTCCCTATTTGGTAGCCAATTGTACCCTACTATACGTCAATTACGTTATGCACTGCCGAGCATTCGCCGCTACACAGCCCGCCAACACTCACTTTTCTAAGCCATATCCCTCACAAGTCACTGTTATTCCAGTGCCAAAAAAGTTTCAAAAGTTATTACATTGTTTCAGATGTTGTGTTTGAATTATGCTCATGATGAGCCATTAAAACAATAAAAGAACTTGCCTTTCAGTTTCCCATTGCTTTTTATTATGATTAATTTTTAATCTGTCCATTCTAATTCCATAACATGTTAATGATGATGACTAAAACAAAAATGCAGATACAATGTTGCATATATTTAGCTAAATTGACATCTCAAATTTATTAGTATTTATTATTAAATGAACAGAAGCTGACCTGACCTCTACACAGTGGAAAGTTGAACATGACATCCTTTTTCAAAGTGTAATGCATAATAACTATTTAAATGTATTACTGATAAAATAAAAAAGTGAACATGGCCTGTGCAAAAGTTTGAGCACAGGTACTAAGTAGCACCACCTTTGGCTATATAACAGCTTCCAAATGTCTCCTGTACCCCAAAACATACCCATCTGTGATGGAAAAAGTAAGTATTCCAAAAGTATTCTAAAAGTAATCTGAATACGTTACTTTTTGAGACATGTAACTGTATTCGTATCTGATTACTTTCAGAGCCGTGTAATCAGTATTCAGGCACTAATTACATTTACAAAGTAACCCTCCCAACCCTGACCATAGCCTTGAAATAGTCCGTTCTCTGTGAACATTAGCCTTTGCAGGGGTGCCCAGGTTCAGTCCGCGGGATCTATATTGGACCACAGTAAAATGTTTTCACCAAGGATACATATGCATCAGTGATATCAGATAAAATTATATTGGGCTAATTAAATAATTAAGAGCAGAAGTTGGCATGCAATCCCAAAAGAGATCAGCCCTTGTTGTGCACCCTGGTATAATCCATAGCCCTGAAATAGTATGTTCTGCTTAAACTAAAGGGAGTTAGAGTCAGTTCTGTGTAAAACATTGCCGTTAATATTGTACTATGTGAAACTCAGCTGTTTGCTAATTATGGACGAGACTGTTATATTTCCTTTCTTCTCTTTTTGTCTGTTCCTTTGACAGCTGACACCCAATGTCATCAATCGTATGAGAGGGATCTCCACTCCGGCCTTTCCGCAGTCACTACCCATTCAACCCGTAGCCCCTCCATTATCACCGTCTGCTCCTATGGAAACTGTTCCTCTCCCTCTCCCTCCTCCTCATCCTCCCTCTGTAGAACCTGCTCCTCCTCCTCCCCCCTCTGCAGAACCTGTTCCTCTCCCTCCTCCTCCTCCCACTGTGGAACCTGTTCCTCTCCCTCCTCCTCCTCCCTTTGTGGAACCTGCTCCTCCCCTCCTCCTCCCTCTGCAGAACCTGTTCCTCTCCCTCCTCTCCCTCCCACTGTGGAACCTGTTCCTCTCCCTCCTCCTCCTCCCACTGTGGAACCTGTTCCTCTCCCTCCTCCTCCTCCCACTGTGGAACCTGTTCCACTCTCCTCCTCCTCCTCCCACTGTGGAACCTGTTCCTCTCCCTCCTCCTCCTCCCACTGTGGAACCTGTTCCTCTCCCCTCCTCCTCCTCCCACTGTGGAACATGTTCCTCTCCCTCCTCCCCTGTCTTCTGCAGAACCTCTTTCTCTCCCTCCTCCTCCTCCCTCCACTGTGGAACCTGTTCCTCTGCCTCCTCCTGCTCCCACTGTAGAACCTGTTCCTCTCCCTCCTCCTCTGTCTTCTGCAGAACCTCTTCCTCTCCCTCCTCCTCCTCCCTCCACTGTGGAACCTGTTCCTCTGCCTCCTCCTGCTCCCACTGTGGAACCTGTTCTCCTCCCTCCTTCTCCCCCCACTGCAGAACCCATTCCTCTCCCTCCTCTTCCTCACTCTGTAGAACCCATGGCTCTGGCGTCTCGTCCTGCAGGTGAGAAAGTATGGGGTGGTGGTCTCTCCTTGATTATCAGATTGTGGTTCAGTCTTTTCTTTTTCTAGTTAATAGCCCAAGTGTTTCTGCCTCTACTACCCAACCTGGCAAGCTGTTCCAGGCATTGACAACTCTGTATAAAGAAAACCTTCCTAATATCTGTGCGGAATTTGCCTTTACCTAATTTCCACCTGTGGCCTCTTGTTCTGCTGACCCTACTTATCTTAAAAAATATTTTGTAGTTCACTTTGTTAATCCCTTTCAGGAATTAAAAATCTCAATCAGGGGCATTGTGGGTTCCTCATCGGGTGAGCATAGTAGCAAAACATCTTCTCATGAACTGCGGAAACGATTTGCACAAAACTTGGAATCATGGTGAATCTAAGTAATATAGCAATGATGGTAATCTATTCTGTGTAAAAAACCATGGGTGATTTTATGGGCATCAGCATGTAAAATGCAAATGAGCACATTTCACTCACTATTTGGGTGATTCATTTCAAATTTGGGAAATGTTTTGACTTGAGAAAACAGCTCCACACAAAGGGGCAGACCATTTCCTCCTGCTTATGTGGATCAAGTGTGTTTAGATAGATAGTGTGGCACTGTTTGAGGAGGTCTGGTGCAGGTGGGGTGGCACAAAAGCACAAGATAGGAGTTTTACACAAAAAAGGCCTGTGTGGGTCATGGAAAAATAGTGCAGAAGAAAACACAGTGTTTGGTGGCTGTGTGCTTTTCCAGTTCAGAGAGAGGCATCAGGGTCTTTCCAATGGTCAGAGCAGATGGTCCTCTCACTGCCCATCTCAACCCGAGTTAGACACAGACACAAACACAGACACAACACAGACAGACACAGACACAGACACAGACACAGACACAGACACAGACACAGACACAGACTGCTTAGGAAGAAAAGCTTTTCTCTCTGCATGGAAGCACAGGTCACCTTTTATCCCCCTCCCTGATTCCCCTGGAGTGGTGGCAGCTGTGAATGGTTAGTGATCTCAGGTGTGGATTAGTAGGCGAGTTGATTGAGCCTCCTTTCACACTGCTGCTCTCCAGGGTCCTGTCGCTATGAGCTGGTGGCGCTGTCCTTGGTCCTGATCCGCCGGTCTGTGAACGAGACAGTGAGGTGAAAGGCTTAGTTGGAGTGAGGTAGTGGGCTGAAAGGCTTGGTTGGGGTGAGGCAGTGAGGTGAAAGGCTTGGTTGGGGCGAGGCAGTGAGGTGAAAGGCTTAGTTGGGGTGAGGCAGTGAGGTGAAAGGCTTGGTTGGGGTGAGGCAGTGAGGTGAAAGGCTTGGTTGGGGTGAGGCAGTGGGGCGAGACCCCATCCTGCACCACAATAGATAGATGCTTTATTTATTTTGCACGTATAACATAAAACATTGGCAAAAACACACATCACCCACTTGAAAAACACACTACAGTACAGCACGATACAAATACATGACATTATTTAAGTATTTGAGGAAGCGTAGAATCCAAGAGGCAATTACAACCACCCGATTACTGGTGCGGCAAACTGACTGCGGTTATTAAAACAGCACCTCCACTGTTCTGGAGGGGGACTGATCAGAGCATTGCTAAAGATAATTGTGGATAAGATTCTTCCATCTTCAGTAAACCCTTCCCACTTCTCCAGAAGGTGAGCACTGTGTACTGATAGTGTTGTTTTCTTCTGTAGACAGACAAAAAGAGAGTAAGTATATGCTCTGGTATTTTAATTACTGACACTCTTTAAATGTTTTGCTTTACTGAGTGACTGAATATGTTAGTATTCTGTACCCAGGCCCTGGTCCTTAAGGCTCTTATGATGTGCACTTATCTATCCTGCTATGGTGGCCATGCAAGTCAATCAGGATGAGAGCATCTGGCAAATTGAGAAATACTAATGCTATCCCTGGTGAAAAAATGATATACTGAAATGTATATGAAGTATACTACAATTATATTTTTGGGGAACTCATGTTAATTTATGAAAGTGTATTTTATTGTCATATTTAAAACTTATTTAAAGTGCATTTAATAATCATTACATTTAATTCATAATGTAATATACTC
Source organism: Aldrovandia affinis (assembly GCA_029706075.1). NCBI lineage: Eukaryota > Metazoa > Chordata > Actinopteri > Notacanthiformes > Halosauridae > Aldrovandia > Aldrovandia affinis. The sequence continues at coordinate 18,740 of JAINUG010000127.1, read as the reverse complement.
ATTTCTAGTATTCTTAAAGGTAATCTAATGTAAATGTTTAATGCTTAAATACTCGTAAAATATGCTTGGACTTAATATAATTGAATACATACTCTGTTATACTTTCATAAAATGAATTGTTCTTTCTTGATTTTGTTTGTGTAATATTTAAAAATATACTTTAATTTCAATGTGATGAAGAATGTAATTATTTGTAAATGTACTTAGTGTATTTAGTATATTTACTTATACCTAATTTAAAATGTAATATATTTAATCCAAGTATACTAAATTGTCCAATATATTCATTTGTATTTCAATATTTCTATTGATAATATGCTCTAATCGTATTCCATCTAAATATACTTAAAAACATGCATAAATTAAATATAACTTAATTTATATTTTGATATTCCTTGTCCAAATACATTCATATATCAAGTCCCAACATTAGCAATTCAATTAAACATTAACAGCATAACTAAATGTTACTTGATTCTCAATTTAATGTGATTTAAGTATCTAAGAGTATATTGTATTTCCATTTTCGAAACTAGTACCTAAATGTATTTTTAGTGAAAAAAAACCTTTTTTAGTCTAGGACTAGGCTTAATCTGTGTCTGGGAATGCGGCTCCAGATGTCCTAAAACAACACAGAATGCACATTAATGACACAGTAATGAGTCCAGCTTAAACGAGCACAAGCATGGCTAGATTAAAAAAATTGGAAGAGGGGTCACATTTTTTCTGTTTATTAGAACACAATTCAATAGCATGGCCCACAAACAGAACACAATATTATACATATATTATTATGTATTAATATTACACTTATTGAGCAGGCAGTGTAGCGGTGGTCTGTTGAAAGTTTTAGGGGTCCTACTGAACATCCAAAATAAACCTTGCCCACGGAGGTGAACAATAGTTAACTAACTTTTTTTGCAGATTTCAGTGGAGTGCAGGGCCTACATAATTTGCTATATTGAATAACACATGTGAGAGATTACTCTAGAATATAGTATAAAACAACTGCCAAAACAGATACAAAACAGGATTGCGGAACTTCAATCACACCTGACAAAGTCTCAGTTTTGGCAAAAAAGTGTGTCAAGCGTACCTGCATACAAAGCAGGTACGCATGAGGAGGAGGATCAGCTTTAACTAGCCCATGCAGGCCCAGGGATGCTTTTGCAAAGCGTTTGCATGTTGCATTCACAGTTGCATGGCTTCCTGGGTGTTAACTGGGACTCTCAGCGCCGGGCCCATCTTTAAATCAGGCTGGAGTTGCGCATGTGCTCATTACACCGTATGCAGGCTCAGACACCTTTCCCTGGGTTATAAATATTCATGCAGCAGGCTGGGCTGTCTCCGCCTGGCCTGGTTAAACAGCACCACAGCACTCTTGGGAGGAAGAGAAGGAGAGAGAGGATCACACCTCGGAGAGTAGCACACTGAAACAATACACGAGGAGTGCGCACACACACCCACACCACACACACACACACACAGGCATGCACACACACACATATACACACACACACATGCACGCACACACACAGAGGCGTCCACCCACACATATACACACACACACACACACAGGCATGCACGCACACTCACACACACACACAGGCATGCATGCACACACGCACTCAAACACACACAGGCATGCAAGCACACACATATATGCACACACACACACACACACACACAGGCATGCAAGCACACACATATACACACACATTCACACACACACACAGGCAGGCATGCACACACACACACACACACACACACACACACACACACACACACACACAGGCATGCAAGTACACATATACACACACACTCAGGCATGCATGCACACACATACACACACACACACACACACACACAGGCATGTACGCACACACATATACACACACGCACATTCACACACAGACCCACAAACATACACAAGAGATACACACACTCACTCACACACAGCTCCTCGGGTTAATGAAAGATGTACTAAGAATCATGATTGCCCCCTGGGTTACCCACAGTTTGCTGTAGGACCTGATGTGCTGCTTATACCACTATTACATGGTAAAGGGAACGATTTTGTTTCAAGGGTAAAACACTACTGGCCAAACTGAGATATTAACCCATAACTCACATGTACAGGCTAGCGCTGTAGCCATGACATCACACTACTGAGCCTTTGCTGCTATGGAAAAGCACTTTGCCAGGGCCCACTTCAGTTTGCTAAGAATTTATGTCTGAAATATTGAGGTCAGTCCAGCTCTTCTGGGTTCTGTGACCGTGATTCTGTCATTGGAATGGATTGGTTTTGGATCGGTTTAGATTGGTTTGGGTGTAACAAGCAGATATTTGAGACCCAGTGCTGTTCTATAAATTGTTGATTTTCACACATAAATGAAAGTGAATATTGGCAAAATAATGTTATACACAGCTTTGTGCACGCTCACAAGTCGTAGCCTACAGACTGGAACCTTTAATCCTTACACTGGAGACATTCTTTATCCCCATAGTCATAAGAAGAAATATTTCATGCACTGCATTTCATACAGTGCATATTTTCAAATAGTCAGTTATGTTTAACTGATTTATCATAATTATGCATACTTATTTTCAGAGCTAAAGCTCTCTTTGATGTGAAATGCTGCCTGTGCAGAAAGCTGGGTTTAGCCTGTCAGCCTCTGCCCTTGTGTGCTCCCGCAGGGTCCAAACGTCGATGATCCCTTCTCTCTTTCTACATCTGCTGTTTAGTGAGTGAGGAAGAGCTGAGGAGGAAGATCACAGAGGAGCTGCAGAAAGGCCTGGGTCAGGAGAGAAGCCAGACAGAGCGGGAACTGCCCCAACGGTGAGAGACCAGCCCTGAAAGCACAGTAAGAGAGACCAGCATTGAGGTACAGCACAGATAGACCAGCCTTGAGGTACAGCAGAGAGAGACCAGCCATGATTTTTTGTGTCAGAGGTGTACATACCTGAAACCCCACAGTTATATGATTGCCTGTCCCCATTGTTGATTCAGCACTGCACTGCTGCTTGAGTTTTCTGGCTTAAAAGAAGAAATCATATCATACAACCACACTGTCATACTGTATGGACATAATCATGTATAGACAAATCCAGTATAGACATGATTTAATTCATTTTCAACATTCAAACGTATTGTGGGTTCACTATACTATAATTCCATCATTTAAAATGTTTTGACTGATTAAATAACAGTTTGAATTAAAAAAATCTTTTTTTTCCTGTTAAGGGAACAGCATGTGATCAAACATAACACCCCCTTAAAATATTTGGGTGTGGCATGGTAGTGGGTGTGGCCATGGTGCCAGGTGGTGAGTGGAAGAAAAACACAAATAAATATTTGAATTGGCCAACAGCTGTTTTATTCCCCCTTTCACAGAGTTGTTAAAAAATAGAAAAAACTAAAAGAAAGGAAATGTAAAATGGCTAAAAACTAAATAAAAATTCAAAACTATGGAAAGGTTTTTTTTTACAAAACGAAATATTTAAATGTTTGCGGCTGTTTCAACATTTAAAAATGTAAAAAGTTAAATAAAAAAATGTTAAAAAATTATTTTAAAAAGAAATAATAAAAAATAAATACATACATACATACATACGTACATATACTGTATATATATATATATATATATATATATAAACCCATCCAGCAACAACCTCTCTCTAAGGTCTCTCTGGGCATGGCAAGCTGTATCTTTATAAAGGGCCTAACAAATGCAACTAGGAACAGCTGGGCTGATTACCGATCAACCTCAGTTGTATGTGTCTGTAGATTCAACCTCAGTTGTGTGTGCCTGTAGATTCAGCTTCAGCTGTGTGTGCCTGTAGATTCAGCCTCAGTTGTGTGTGCCTGTAGGTGAGGCCTCAGCTATGTGTGCCTGTAGATGAGGCCTCAGCTGTGTGTGCAGGAAAACAGGAAGCTGACAGAAGCTAAAGAGGAGCAGCCCTCTCTGCTCCCCCCCCCCCCACATAGATTTATGTTTGTTTGTAGGGTTAATATTGGGAGTTTACTTGTGAGACCAGACAGTCCATACAGCATCCACTGGCACAGTTCCCCATGAGTGGAAACTGTGACAGCGTTTCCAATCACATTTCAACCATGGCTGGTTTGGACACTGTAAATGCTCCCCTCTCTGTGTTACCAGATTGTTCTGGCATGAATAATGAAGAGAGCTTTGTGTGAAAAAAGGCTCAAAATGGCCTCTCTTCCTCACCTCTCCCTTGTTCTTCTTCACCCCATATGTTTCACGTGATTGAGACTGTGGCAGCTGTTGGGACACAATGGTCAGTCTGTCAGCCAATGTTTGATACCCTCTATTATGGGTATGAAGGGACAACCATCTCGTGCCTGTTAATATTGCAATATGTAGTTGTGTGTTTTTACAAAAACTAAATATTTAAATGTTTGAGGCTGTTTTGTCTTGTGTATTCTGTATATATTTCAACACTTAAAAAATTGTTCACCGTAGCTCGGGTTCTGAGAGCTTTAATTCTCATCAGCCAGTGAAAAAGCCAGACTTGAGGGCCAAGGTGTTGGTGGAAAGAGACAAATAGCTTTGATCCTTCTTGTAATCAAAAAAATCTATTACAGTTAGAATTAATATTCAAATGTTGGAAATGGCAGAGATTATATTGTAAACAAAACTCTTTTGCTTAATCTTATGTGGAACAAATATTAAGCAGAGCCTGAGCAGAGTTGCACAGAAAAACATTCAGAACTGAACAATTTAGCAAAACTGATTTGGAGGGTTTTAGAACAGGTTAGTCATGACTATATGATGGGCAAGTTCCAAAGGTCCTTTTTCTGTGCTGTGTGTTGTCATCACTGACATGTGACCTCACTCCTCACTGTAAGAGCTGAATTATAAAAGCCACTCTCTCCCAATGTTTCGGGCTGATTGGGGCCGATAGAGAGGTTTCAGATCCATAAATGTTGATCCCCAGTGTTTTTTTAACATTAGCAGATATTCGATATAATAGTTATATTAGTCTATTATATACAATCTATGGAGTTACAATGCCATTGGAACCCTGTCACTTTATATTTGCATTTTAAATTAAAGGTACAGTATCAACCATGAATAGATCTGGAAATGTGTTATTTTGTGCAGCTGGACAGATATGTGGTTTTCAGTGTGCTTTCTGATTTTGAATGATTTTCGATTCACATGCTTAGAAATACTGTACATGATATTCCCATTGTTTTGGAATACCTGCACAAAAATGACAGTTTTCATCTTTTAATTGAGGTGCTATATTTGCCTTCAGTCATATGTGTAAACATATATGTAAATGTATGATTACAGTGGAAACATGTATTTATTTTGTTTAAAAAAACTATTTGTTGTAAAGGTAAGGGTGAAGCGATTCATTTCAGCTGGGTAGACAAATCTTCAGTGCATTTAGGGGCCTAGAACAAGTTATTGAACAACCATGTGAGCTTAATTGAAAAAGAGTTGCACCAGTTTTGTTTCAAGGGTAGATATAAGAAACATTTTTAAGTTTAAAACATTACTCCTTTTTATTTCCTTTATAAAACCTGATCACTTGAAATCTCAGACAGGACCAAAACCGGTTTGACACTGTTTCCAGAAGACCGGGGTTGAGTAACACTACTGTAGAGGGACCACTTTGGGTGAAACACGCACATCCACGTGCTTCCATCAGAATATGAGCTGCCACTCTGGAAAAGTAATGTACTGAGCCCAGCACTTTGGCTGTGCTCCCAAACCCACACTTAGATACTGCCTAGAACGCTTAGGGATATAGAAGTTTATTGCTGACATATCAAGTGCTGTTCCAAAACTCGAAAGTGAGTGTGCAGAAAAATCCCCCCAGATGGATGAGTTATTGAATACCGGGACCTGGGAGGACTGAAAATTGTCATATGCATGGCTGTGCACTTCATCCATACTTGTCCTTCCCAGAGGTCCTTATTTTGTGGCACTACTTTCAGTTGAAGGACAAAGCAGTGAATGAGGAATTTTTTGTTTTCCCAATATGCTTGACAAGAAATAATATTAAAGATATCGAGGGCCTCTTTTTCAATTAAGCTCACATGGTTGTTCAATAACTTGTTCTAGGCCCCAATGAAAAACGAATTTCTCTTAGTGAAGCTGAGTACCTAAATGCACTGAAGATTTGTCTACCCAGCTGAAATGAATCGCTTCACCCTTACCTTTACAACAAATAGTTTTTTTAAACAAAATAAATACATGTTTCCACTGTAATCATACATTTACATATATGTTTACACATATGACTGAAGGCAAATATAGCACCTCAATTAAAAGATGAAAACTGTCATTTTTGTGCAGGTATTCCAAAACAATGGGAATATCATGTACAGTATTTCTAAGCATGTGAATCGAAAATCATTCAAAATCAGAAAGCACACTGAAAACCACATATCTGTCCAGCTGCACAAAATAACACATTTCCAGATCTATTCATGGTTGATACTGTACCTTAATTTAAAATGCAAATATAAAAGTGACAGGGTTCCAATGGCATTGTAACTCCATAGATTGTATATAATAGACTAATATAACTATTATATCGAATATCTGCTAATGTTAAAAAAAACACTGGGGATCAACATTTATGGATCTGAAACCTCTCTATCGGCCCCAATCAGCCCGGAAACATTGGAGAGAGTGGCTTTTATAATTCAGCTCTACAGTGAGGAGTGAGGTCACATGTCAGTGATGACAACACACAGCACAGAAAAGGACTCCTTTGGAACTTGCCCATCATATAGTCATGACTAACCTGTTCTAAACCCTCCAAATCAGTTTTGCTAAATTGTTCAGTTCTGAATGTTTTTCTGTGCAACTCTGCTCAGGCTCTGCTTAATATTTGTTCCACATAAGATTAAGCAAAAAGAGTTTTGTTTACAATATAATCTCTGCCATTTCCAACATTTGAATATTAATTCTAACTGTAATAGATTTTTTTGATTACAAGAAGGATCAAAGCTATTTGTCTCTTTCCACCAACACCTTGGCCCTCAAGTCTGGCTTTTTCACTGGCTGATGAGAATTAAAGCTCTCAGAACCTGAGCTACGGTGAACAATTTTTTTAAGTGTTGAAATATATACAGAATACACACAAGACAAAACAGCCTCAAACATTTAAATATTTAGTTTTGTAAAAAACACACAACTACATATTGCAATATTAACAGGCACGAGATGGTTGTCCCTTCATACCCATAATAGAGGGGTATCAAACATTGGCTGACAGACTGACCATTGTGTCCCAACAGCTGCCACAGTCTCAATCACGTGAAACATATGGGGTGAAGAAGAACAAGGGAGAGGTGAGGAAGAGAGGCCATTTTGAGCCTTTTTTCACACAAAGCTCTCTTCATTATTCATGCCAGAACAATCTGGTAACACAGAGAGGGGAGCATTTACAGTGTCCAAACCAGCCATGGTTGAAATGTGATTGGAAACGCTGTCACAGTTTCCACTCATGGGGAACTGTGCCAGTGGATGCTGTATGGACTGTCTGGTCTCACAAGTAAACTCCCAATATTAACCCTACAAACAAACATAAATCTATGTGGGGGGGGGGGCTCCTCTTTAGCTTCTGTCAGCTTCCTGTTTTCCTGCACACACAGCTGAGGCCTCATCTACAGGCACACACAACTGAGGCTGAATCTACAGGCACACACAGCTGAAGCTGAATCTACAGGCACACACAGCTGAGGTTGAATCTACAGACACATACAACTGAGGTTGATCGGTAATCAACCCAGCTGTTCCTAGTTGCATTTGTTAGGCCCTTTATAAAGATACAGCTTGCCATGCCCAGAGACCTTAGAGAGAGGTTGTTGCTGGATGGGTTATATATATATATATATATATATATACAGTATGTATATGTATGTATGTATTTTTATTTTTATTCTTTTTAAAATAATTTTTTAACATTTTTATTTAACTTTTACATTTTAAATGTTGAAACAACCCATAAACATTTAAATATTTCGTTTTGTAAAAAAACCTTTCCATAGTTTTGAATTTTTATTTAGTTTTTAGCCATTTTACATTTCCTTTCTTTTAGTTTTTCTATTTTTTAACAACTCTGTGAAAGGGAATAAAACAGCTGTTGGCCAATTCAAATATTTATTTGTGTTTTCTTCCACTCACCACCATGGCCACACCCACTACCATGCCACACCCAAATATTTTAAGGGGTGTTATGTTTGATCACATGCTGTTCCTTAACAGGAAAAAAAAGATTTTTAATTCAAACTGTTATTTAATCAGTCAAAACATTTTAAATGATGGAATTATAGTATAGTGAACCCACAATACGTTTGAATGTTGAAAATGAATTAAATCATGTCTATACTGGATTTGTCTATACATGATTATGTCCATATGACAGTGTGGTTGTATGATATGATTTCTTCTTTTAGGCCAGAAAACTCAAGCAGCACTGCAGTGCTGAATCAACAATGGGGACAGGCAATCATATAACTGTGGGGTTTCAGGTATGTACACCTCTGACACAAAAATCATGGCTGGTCTCTCTCTGCTGTACCTCAAGGCTGGTCTATCTGTGCTGTACCTCAATGCTGGTCTCTCTTACTGTGCTTTCAGGGCTGGTCTCTCACCGTTGGGGCAGTTCCCGCTCTGTCTGGCTTCTCTCCTGACCCAGGCCTTTCTGCAGCTCCTCTGTGATCTTCCTCCTCAGCTCTTCCTCACTCACTAAACAGCAGATGTAGAAAGAGAAGGGGATCATCGACGTTTGGACCCTGCGGGAGCTACACAAGGGCAGAGGCTGACAGGCTAAACCCAGCTTTCTGCACAGGCAGCATTTCACATCAAAGAGAGCTTTAGCTCTGAAAATAAGTATGCATAATTATGATAAATCAGTTAAACATAACTGACTATTTGAAAATATGCACTGTATGAAATGCAGTGCATGAAATATTTCTTCTTATGACTATGGGGATAAAGAATGTCTCCAGTGTAAGTTAAAGGTTCCAGTCTGTAGGCTACGGCTTGTGAGCGTGCACAAAGCTGTGTATAACATTATTTTGCCAATATTCACTTTCATTTATGTGTGTGAAAATCAACAATTTATAGAACAGCACTGGGTCTCAAATATCTGCTTGTTACACCCAAACCAATCTAAACCGATCCAAAACCAATCCATTCCAATCACAGAATCACGGTCACAGAACCCAGAAAAGCTGAGCTGACCTCAATATTTCAGACATAAATTCTTAGCAAACTGAAGTGGGCCATAGCAGCAAAGGCTCAGTAGGGTGATGCCATGGCTACAGCGCTAGCCTGTACATGTGAGTTATGGGTTAATATCTCAGTTTGGCCAGTAGTGTTTTACCCTTGAAACTAAATCGTTCCCTTTACCATGTAATAGTGGTATAAGCAGCACATCAGGTCCTGCAGCAAACTGTGGGTAACCCAGGGGGCAATCATGATTCTTAGTACATCTTTCATTAACCCGAGGAGCTGTGTGTGAGTGAGTGTGTGTATCTCTTGTGTATGTGTGTGGGTCTGTGTGTGAATGTGCGTGTGTGTATATGTGTGTGCGTACATGCCTGTGTGTGTGTGTGTGTGTATGTGTGTGCATGCATGCCTGAGTGTGTGTGTATATGTGTACTTGCATGCCTGTGTGTGTGTGTGTGTGTGTGTGTGTGTGTGTGTGTGTGTGTGTGTGTGTGTGTGCCTGCCTGTGTGTGTGTGTGAATGTGTGTGTATATGTGTGTGCTTGCATGCCTGTGTGTGTGTGTGTGTGTGTGTGTGTGCATGCATGCATGCATGCCTGTGTGTGTGAGTGTGTGTATATGTGTGTTCTTGCATGCCTGTGTGTGTTTGCATGCATGCATGCCTGTGTGTGTGTGTGAGTGTGCGTGCATGCCTGTGTGTGTGTGTGTGTATATGTGTGTGGGTGGACGCCTCTGTGTGTGTGCGTGCATGTGTGTGTGTGTATATGTGTGTGTGTGCATGCCTGTGTGTGTGTGGGTGGGTGTGTGTGTGCGCACTCCTCGTGTATTGTTTCAGTGTGCTACTCTCCGAGGTGTGATCCTCTCTCTCCTTCTCTTCCTCCCAAGAGTGCTGTGGTGCTGTTTAACCAGGCCAGGCGGAGACAGCCCAGCCTGCTGCATGAATATTTATAACCCAGGGAAAGGTGTCTGAGCCTGCATACGGTGTAATGAGCACATGCGCAACTCCAGCCTGATTTAAAGATGGGCCCGGCGCTGAGAGTCCCAGTTAACACCCAGGAAGCCATGCAACTGTGAATGCAACCTGCAAACGCTTTGTAAAAGCAGCCCTGGGCCTGCATGGGTTAGTTAAAGCTGATCCTCCTCCTCATGCGTACCTGCTTTGTATGCAGGTACGCTTGACACCTTTTTGCCAAAAACTGAGACTTTGTCAGGTGTGATTGAAGTTCCGCAATCCTGTTTTGTATCTGTTTTGGCAGTTGTTTTATACTATATTCTAGAGTAATCTCTCACATGTGTTATTCAATATAGCAAATTATGTAGGCCCTGCACTCCACTGAAATCTGCAAAAAAAGTTAGTTAACTATTGTTCACCTCCGTGGGCAAGGTTTATTTTGGATGTTCAGTAGGACCCCTAAAACTTTCAACAGACCACCGCTACACTGCCTGCTCAATAAGTGTAATATTAATACATAATAATATATGTATAATATTGTGTTCTGTTTGTGGGCCATGCTATTGAATTGTGTTCTAATAAACAGAAAAAATGTGACCCCTCTTCCATTTTTTAAATCTAGCCATGCTTGTGCTCGTTTAAGCTGGACTCATTACTGTGTCATTAATGTGCATTCTGTGTTTTAGGACATCTGGAGCCGCATTCCCAGACACAGATTAAGCCTAGTCCTAGACTAAAACATTTTTTTTTCACTAAAAATACATTTAGGTACTAGTTTCGAAAATGGAAATACAATATACTCTTAGATATTTAAATCACATTAAATTGAGAATCAAGTAACATTTAGTTATGCTGTTAATGTTTAATTGAATTCAATTAAAGTATATTCTGAGTAAATGCATTTATGTGCTAATGTTGGGACTTGATATATGAATGTATTTGGACAAGGAATATCAAAATATAAATTAAGTTATATTTAATTTATGCATGTTTTTAAGTATATTTAGATGGAATACGATTAGAGCATATTATCAATAGAAATATTGAAATACAAATGAATATATTGGACAATTTAGTATACTTGGATTAAATATATTACATTTTTAAATTAGGTATAAGTAAATATACTAAATACACTAAGTACATTTAAAAATAATTACATTCTTCATCACATTGAAATTAAAGTATATTTTTAAATATTACACAAACAAAATCAAGAAAGAACAATTTATTTTATGAAAGTATAACAGAGTATGTATTCAATTATATTAAGTCCAAGCATATTTTATGAGTAATATATTTAAGCATTAAACATTTACATTAGATTACCTTTAAGAATACTAGAACTTAGTATATTACATTATGAATTAAATTGAATGATTATTAAATGCACTTTAAATACATTTTAAATATGACAATAAAATACACTTTCCTAAATTAACATGAGTTCCCCAAAAATATAATTGTAGTATACTTCATATACATTTCAGTATATCATTTTTCACCAGGGATAGCATTAGTATTTCTCAATTTGCCAGATGCTCTCATCCTGATTGATTTGCATGGCCACCATAGCAGGATAGATAAGTGCACATCATAAGAGCCTTAAGGACCAGGGCCTGGGTACAGAATACTAACATATTCAGTCACTCAGTAAAGCAAAAACATTTAAAGTGTCAGTAAGTAAAATACCAGAGCATATACTTACTCTCTTTTTGTCTGTCTACAGAAGAAAACAACACTATCAGTACACAGTGCTCACCTTCTGGAGAAGTGGGAAAGGGTTTACTGAAGATGGAAGAATCTTATCCACAATTATCTTTAGCAATGCTCTGATCAGTTCCCCTCCAGAACAGTGGAGGTGCTGTTTTAATAACCGCAGAGTCAGTTTGCCGCACCAGTAATCGGGTGGTTGTAATTGCCTCTTGGATTCTACGTTTCCTCAAATAATTAAATAATGTCATGTATTTGTATCGTGCTGTACTGTAGTGTGTTTTTCAAGTGGGTGATGTGTGTTTTTGCCAATGTTTTATCTTATACGTGCAAAATAAATGAAGCATCTATCTATTGTGGTGCAGGATGGGGTCTCGCCCCACTGCCTCACCCCAAACAAGCCTTTCACCTCACTGCCCCGCCCCAACCAAGCCTTTCACCTCACTGCCTCACCCCAAACAAGCCTTTCACCTCACTGCCCCACCCCAACCAAGCCTTTCACCTCACTGCCTCACCCCAACCAAGCCTTTCACCTCACTGCCTCACCCCGCCCCAACTAAGCCTTTCACCTCACTGCCTCGCCCCAACCAAGCCTTTCACCTCACTGCCTCACCCCAAACAAGCCTTTCACCACACTGCCTCACCCCAACCAAGCCTTTCACCTCACTGCCCCAACCCAACCAAGCCTTTCACCTCACTGCCTCACCCCAACCAAGCCTTTCACCTCACTGCCTCACCCCGCCCCAACTAAGCCTTTCACCTCACTGCCTCGCCCCAACCAAGCCTTTCACCTCACTGCCTCACCCCGCCCCAACTAAGCCTTTCACCTCACTGCCTCACCCCAAACAAGCCTTTCACCACACTGCCTCACCCCAACCAAGCCTTTCACCTCACTGCCTCACCCCACCCCAACTAAGCCTTTCACCTCACTGCCTCACCCCAACCAAGCCTTTCACCTCACTGCCCCCGCCCCAACCAAGCCTTTCACCTCACTGCCTCACCCCAACCAAGCCTTTCACCTCACTGCCCCACCCCAACCAAGCCTTTCACCTCACTGCCTCACCCCAACCAAGCCTTTCACCCCACTGTCTCGCTCACAGACCGGCGGATCAGGACCAAGGACAGCACCACCAGCTCATAGCGACAGGACCCTGGAGAGCAGCAGTGTGAAAGGAGGCTCAATCAACTCGCCTACTAATCCACACCTGAGATCACTAACTACTCACAGCTGCCACCACTCCAGGGAATCAGGGAGGATAAAAGGTGACCTGTGCTTCCATGCAGAGAAAAGCTTTTCTTCCTAAGCAGTCTGTGTCTGTGTCTGTGTCTGTGTCTGTGTCTGTGTCTGTGTCTGTGTCTGTGTCTGTGTCTGTGTCTGTGTTTGTGTCTGTGTCTAACTCGGGTTGAGATGGGCAGTGAGAGGACCATCTGCTCTGACCATTGGAAAGACCCTGATGCCTCTCTCTGAACTGGAAAAGCACACAGCCACCAAACACTGTGTTTTCTTCCGCACTATTTTTCCATGACCCACACAGGCCTTTTTTGTGTAAAACTCCTCTCTTGTGCTTTTGTGCCACCCCACCTGCACCAGACCTCCTCAAACAGTCCCACACTATCTATCTAAACACACTTGATCCACATAAGCAGGAGGAAATGGGCTGCCCCTTTGTGTGGAGCTGTTTTCTCAAGTCAAAACATTTCCCAAATTTGAAATGAATCACCCAAATGGTGAGTGAAATGTGCTCATTTGCATTTTACATGCTGATGCCCATAAAATCACCCATGGCTTTTTACACAGAATAGATTACCATCATTGCTATATTACTTAGATTCACCATGAATTCCAAGTTTTGTGGAAATCGTTTCCGCAGTTCATGAGAAGATGTTTTGCTCCTATGCTCACCCGATGAGGAACCCACAATGCCCCTGATTGAGATTTTTAATTCCTGAAAGGGATTAACAAAGTGAACTACAAAATATTTTTTTAAGATAAGTAGGGTCAGCAGAACAAGAAAGCCACAGGTGGAAATTAGGTAAAGGCAAATTCCGCACAGATATTAGGAAGGTTTTCTTTATACAGAGTTGTCAATGCCTGGAACAGCTTGCCAGGTTGGGTAGTAGAGGCAGAAACACTTGGGCTATTAACTAGAAAAAGAAAAGACTGAACCACAATTTGATAATCAAGGAGAGACCTCCACCCCATACTTTCTCACCTGCAGGACGAGACGCCAGAGCCATGGGTTCTACAGAGTGAGGAAGAGGAGGAGGGAATGGGTTCTGCAGTGGGGGAGAAGGAGGAGGAGAACAGGTTCCCACAGTGGAGGGGGAGGGAGGAGGAGGAGGGAGGGAACAGGTTCTGTAGAAGACAGAGGAGGAGGGAGAGGAACAGGTTCTACAGTGGGAGCAGGAGGAGGCAGAGGAACAGGTTTCACGGTGGAGGAGGGAGGAGGGAGGGAACAGGTTCTGCAGAAGACAGAGGAGGGAGGAACAGGTTCTACAGTGGGAGCAGGGAGGAGGCAGAGGAACAGGTTCCACAGTGGAGGGAGGAGGAGGAGGGAGAGAAACAGGTTCTGCAGAAGACAGAGGAGGAGGGAGAGGAACATGTTCCACAGTGGGAGGAGGAGGGAGAGGAACAGGTTCTGTAGAGGGGGGAGGAGGAGGAAGGAACAGGTTTCACAGTGGGAAGCGGAGGAAGAGTAACAGGTTCCAGAGTGGGAGGAGGAGGAGGGAGAGGAACAGGTTCTGCAGAGGGGGAGGAGGAGGGGCAGGTTCTACAAAGGGAGGAGGAGGGAGAGGGAGAGGAACAGGTTCCACAGTGGGAGGAGGAGGAGGAGAGGAACAGGTTCCACAGTGGGAGGAGGAGGAGGGAGAGGAACAGGTTCTGCAGAGGGGGGAGGAGGAGGAGCAGTTCTACAGAGGGAGGATGTGGAGGAGGAGGGAGAGGAGAGGAGCAGTTTCCACAGGAGCAGACGGTGATAATGGAGGGCTACGGGTTGGATGGGTAGTGACTGCGGAAAGGCCGGAGTGGAGATCCCTCTCATACGATTGATGACATTGGGTGTCAGCTGTCAAAGGAACAGACAAAAAGAGAAGAAAGGAAATATAACAGTCTCATCCATAATTACCAAACAGCTGAGTTTCACATAGTACAATATTAACGGCAATGTTTTACACAAAACTGACTCTAACTCCCTTTAGTTTAAGCAGAACATACTATTTCAGGGCTATGGATTATACCAGGGTGCACAACAAGGGCTGATCTCTTTTGGGGATTGCATGCCAACTTCTGCTCTTAATTATTTAACTAGCCCAATTATATATTTTATCTGATATCACTGATGCATATGTATCCTTGGTGAAAACATTTTACTGTGGTCCAATATAGATCCAGCGGACTGAACCTGGGCACCCCTGCAAAGGCTAATGTTCACAGAGAACGGACTATTTCAAGGCTATGGTCAGGGTTGGGAGGGTTACTTTGTAAATGTAATTAGTGCCTGAATACTGATTACATGGCTCTGAAAGTAATCAGATACGAATACAGTTACATGTCTCAAAAGTAACGTATTCAGATTACTTTTAGAATACTTTGGAATACTTACTTTTTCCATCACAGATGGGTATGTTTTGTGGTACAGGAGACATTTGGAAGCTGTTATATAGCCAAGGTGGTGCTACTTAGTACTAAAGGGTGCTCAAACTTTTGCACAGGCCATGTTCACTTTTTTATTTTATCAGTAATACATTTAAATCGTTATTATGCATTACACTATGAAAAAGGATGCCATGTTCAACTGTAGAGGTCAGGTCAGCTTCTGTTCATTTAATAATAAATACTAATACATTTGAGATGTCAATTTAGCTAAATATATGCAACATTGTATCTGCATTTTTTGTTTTAGTCATCATCATTAACATGTTATGGAATTAGAATGGACAGATTAAAAATTAATCATAATAAAAAGCAATGGGAAACTGAAAGGCAAGTTCTTTTATTGTTTTAATGGCTCATCGTGAGCATAACTCAAACACAACATCTGAAACAATGTAATAACTTTTGAAACTTTTTGGGCACTGGAATAACAGTGACTTGTGAGGGATATGGCTTAGAAAAGTGAGTGTTGGCGGGCTGTGTAGCAGCGAATGCTCGGCAGTGCATAACGTAGTATTGACGTATAGTAGGGTACAATTGGCTACCAAATAGGGAGAAAACTGGGAAAAAGAAAAAGAATAAAAGAAAAGAAAAGAAAAAAAAAAAGAAAATGTCATCGTTTCAACAATAAAAAAGCAGTATAAAATTAGCAGAGCAGTTATTTCGATGCCTCAAATCGTAGGCTAAGGTTAGGTAACAGCAAATTACTGCAGAACTGTGTTCATTAAGCTGAAGGTTAGCTAACGTCGACTTACTCCAAGTGCTTTTTAAGATTCGAAGTCGAGTCCTTTGATGCCGACAGCATCTTTATTTCTGGAAGACACAAGGTACACTGGACCGACAGATTTTTCCCATGGTCTTCTTGGTCTTGTTTAAACTGGAAATGGTGTCGATAACGCCACGAACTGAAAGCTGACTTTTCTTGTCGCTGTCAATGTTTCTCTGAGTGTGGGCGCTTTTTTTTAAACGCTTTTTTTTTTGTTCTGTGCAGTGGCGGTAGTTTTCGTGAGCTGTGTGATGATAATCATGTAGGCGTGAGAATTTCATGCTGTAGCTTTAGTAATGAATATCAGCTCATTAATGTTTGTAAGGAAAACTTTCCACCAAGAATTCCAATAAGTATTCCAAAATGTATTCACTTCAGGTTTATTAAAGTAACTGTATTCAGATTACTCGTTTTTCAAATATAACGAGCTGAATACAGTTATTTGTTTTTGTATTCTGGTTACGTAACGCCGTTACATGTATTCCGTTACAACCCAACCCTGCAGACATCACAGAATAGAATAGGCAAATTAAGAGGGATCCAAGCAATACCATTTTCCCAATATTAGTTTAGCCTACTAAAATGTTGAAAAAAAGATTCAATTCTTTCTGTTGAACATTTGAACATTTGAACCAACTTTTTAATCACATTACTGAATGAACACAGATGCCCTACTGTTTCTTTCACCGTTGTGCCTATGAGAGTTTTTAGTAAGGCGTTGCATTTTCAAACGCATCCGAGATTGATGCTTACTTGGGCTGGGACTGAGTCTGGGATGTGATTTTGGTAAATTAGTTCTGGGGAGACAAAGCTAGTCTGCGAGTATGAGTGGGAAACAAATGTAAGACAAAACATGCCCAGCATCGAGCGTCGCTATATACTTATATTGCAAACTTTGGCGGTATGATGTGCAAATGCTCATATCGAATACATATATCGTTCACTACTACTGATAGCTCGTGCTGGGAATATTTTGCAGCAACAAGCTACATAAAAGCACAGATCTAAACACAAAAGACAAATATAGCTAATGTTTTCATTTTTCTACGATTGAAAAAATGTAGGCTACACATGTAAGAAATATGAGGTATTAAATGTGATCTTGGTAAATTGCAATTCATTGGAGGACCAATGCCAAATAATAAATATGAAGGATTATATAGCCTAGTGTGAAGTCACTGCATGGGACCTCCTGCGTTCGCTGCCCACGATATGACTCCCAAATGCCTAAATTGTAGATAATGTTATGGGGAAAGCTGTGTTCTGCTAGGGAAAGATAGGGTTACTATCTAGCCATCGCCTGATCTCATCTAGCTTGCTTCTTAATTTCTGTTAATCTTGCCTCAAAACCTTCACCTGGTGAAGGTGGTCAACTCCTTAACTTCAACTCTAGCTTCAGAGAATAGTCTAAATATAGAACCTCTAGGTTCTCTCTCAGCTGCCTGTTTATGATGCTGATTGGAATGTTCAGTTATTTTCTGCTGGATCTACAAGGGGCGGGGCCAAGATTGTGTTGTTACTACAGTTGCCATCATTGGTTTTCAATTGTGTTGTCAAAAACAAAACGCGCAAGGTGTGAGCTGGAGTTGAGTTCAGATTATGATGTCACAGTTGACAAACGTGACATCTGGCCAGTTGCATGTGTTTCTCAGAATGATATAAATGCAGACAAATTGTCAGGAAACATTATCCTGAAAACATCTTCTGAGTTGCCTGTTTTATTCCTGAACATTCTTAAGACATTTGACATGGATATTAAAACCAAAGCGAATATTCAAGCCAATCCGAGAGGTAGGCTGTTATTTTTATTCATACATTTTCCACTATTGTTTACAATCAATGTATTAATACACCTGGCAACAAAACTATTTTTATTACCTTCACTTTTTAAATCTCTTTTTACCGTACACTTTAACAATTGGAGGACGTTATAATATTGTTATAAGTATGTAATATCTCTTATGGATAAAAAAAAACTTGCTTTCATGTAATGTTCTCTCCAATACCATCCGTTCCCATGTCTATTTTGACTTTTTGCCAAGGATTATGGCTCACTGAATGACTGTGTGGACTATGTGGCGACTGTAGTGTTGTGCTGGGGGAGGACCAAGTTTGAAGAGCATGTAAGGACATTCTTCTTCCCACAGGCATTTTGCCATTTATTTTCTAAAACACACATTATACCATCACAACACAAAGTGTATTCACATATATCACACACACCATTTTACACACCATCACAACACAGGCTCAGTCATATTACATAATTTTAGACACCAGCACAACACATTTTGTTTGCAGTATTTTATCTACTGTATACTCCTTGGTTTAACTCAGATGATTTTTGTTTTGCAGAAAGAGATACTGCAGCACTTTCTGTCCCTCAGAGGTCCCTGCCTACATTACCCCTGAGGACATGAAAGACTGGATTATCTCT